>ML677340.1:27070684-27198184 GCA_007922305.1 Dermatemys mawii
ATCCGACGAAGTGGGTATTAGCCCACGAAAGCTTATGCTCTAAAAAATTTTAGTTAGTCTTTAAGGTGCCACAGGACTCTTTTGTCACTTGAGTAGAATGATAACTGATGCAGAATTTATGAGAGGCAAGCAGTTGCTGCCTGAAAAGATCCTGGATGGTAGTAAGATACCTTAGTATGGGAGGGCAATTTAATACTTTTTAATCTCATTTTAATTTTAAAGTAAAACATAATCATTGGATGGATGTGTAAACATGTAATCGACTCTATTTACAAAAATATATATAGGCTAGGGATAACAGTTACATTTTTATTAAAAGGAATGCTGTGTTCTTATTATCCTGTTCATTTTACTAATTTGTTTTATCACACTTCCCCAACCTTCATCTGTTTTATATCTTTTATAAGGTATTAGAAGCAGAGACCATGTATTCCTTTTTGCCCCCAAATCTTCAAAGGCTTCTACATGTGCTTAAGATTTCAATGAATTTGAGTAGGCCTTTTGATTTCAACTAAACTGTTGACAGCTAGCGCTTGGTGAAATTTTTTGGACAAAACTTTTTTTTCCACTGAAAAAATGCAGACTTGGGTCAACTGTAACAGTTTGTGAATTCTCGCTGAATTTGATGAAATGTTTTGGCTAAAAAAAAATAGAAGAAATTCTAAACACTGAGTTTAGACATTTTTAAAATGAAATTTCATTTTTTCAATTGAAAATGACTTTCATTTTTGAAATTTACTTCAGTTTAATTTTTAAAAAGGTAAAAAAAGCCCTCAAAAATGAAACACCTTTCATTTCAACATTTGTTAAACCTGCAACATTTTTTAAAAAATACAGAAAAAATCAGTTATTTGTGCACCTCTATTCAAAGCATGTAAAGTTAAGCATGTGGATGTGCCTTTGCAGGATCATGGCCTATGTTAATCCAGTACCTAGGATAATAGGGTCTTGATTCTGACTGTGGCCTTTGTGCTCTACTGATAGCTGAATAATCATTACTTTATCTGTGCATGCAATAAAACGTAAGCATGAGAAAACAGTTGTTCCAACCTAATCCAATATTATTTTCAAGGCTGCAAATCTGTGCAAAACAGTTATGAAAAAAGAAATATGCAAAATATTCCATTTACTTGGCTGTGTTCAGTATGGTCCTAGTCCTTTAACAGAAATGTGATTATTCTCAAATGATCTAGTCAAGTACCTACAGAATTATAAAATGTAATAATACAAACATCTTGTTGTGTATTGTCAAACACAATGAGCAAATGAAAAAATAAAAACCAGGGTACTTAAAATCACATCAGTACTATTCTCAGCCTTGAATGATTCAGTCCTTCAGTGTTCAACAGTACTATCCTATTCTTTTCAAATGATTTATTTATCAATATATTTTGAAACACGGAGCTTTTCCATTGTCTCCAGAAACAGCATTATTGAATACTCATGTTTACTTACTGAAGAGCATTTCACTTGGAATGGAAATGAGTAACATTAGTGCAAGCTCTGTGAAATTTGCCACTTCTCCGATATGTGAAAAGTACTTGAGATAAGGACATGATTTCAATAGTACAGAAAGGGGGGGCACAAACCATAGGCTTTTCAAGCAGATATATATTGTTTGTCAGTGTCATTTATATTTAACTGACACACTGATTCACTCAGGATTCTGTCAGGATTTAATTTTACTGATTCTGTCAAAGATTATCTCTCTATTCTTAGCTATGCTAAAACCATTTGCTGCTGTTATCTCTGTTTGTCAATAAATATTTCAAGGGTGCTAAGCCATAAAGCACTGTTGACTGGAGCTGGTGAAGAACTGCTAGGTTCCACTTCAAATTATCTTAGCAAAATCACCTAATGGGATTTTTTCTGTTTTTGCATATTTGGAGGAAGTCATATGAATTCTGCTGAGATCCTAAAAATTTTCACTGTACAGTAGCTTTTGCATCAGATCCCAGTATGTTAAAATAATAACTTTGTACAGCATGTGTAGTCTACAAGGAACCCTAAATACTGTAGACAGTCTGTAAAGTGATTAGGTATGGCTCATTCACTGCTGAAATGCAATGGTACCTGAAGTGAATCAGAGAAGTTACATGACTCAACAATTTTTAGGAAAGAAATAAAAAAGAAACAGAAATGAAAAGAATAGAGGATGCAATTTTAAGAATGCAGAATGTAATTGCTCAAGCTAGAATTTGTCTAGGACTTGGGTTAACACCTTTTCTTGCTGGGGGATCTTCAATGACACAAATGATTAGCAGGACCTTGCTTTTACGCTTCATCTAAAATCAACCAGAGCTCATAATCCCCCTACCTCCAAACCAGCAGCATACTTGGGCATTGGTTCAGTACTAATTTCGTCAGAGATCAATGATTCAGCTCAAGTGGTGATAAACCATAGGATTACTTGTACATTTGATATTTTTTGAGCTATTTGTTTCAAATTCTGGACATCTAAGATGATCACTGATGCTCTCCCGCACTTGCGTTCATGGAATTCTTGATCCTGAGAGGTGCTGATTGTCCTATGGCTCCTGTTTAATGAGAATTGAGAGTGTTTAGTGCTTCCCAATAGTCTTCCAGCCCTTAACAATTCAGGATGTTTGACTGATTATAAGTTCCTGGGGCACATGGACCATGCCATCTCTTTGTTTCCCATGCAACCAAACACACTGTTGGTATCCAACAAATAATACATTATGGTATAATAGCTGCTGGTTAATGAAAAATAGCTATAGGATGGATTTCTTGGTTTGTACTGGTTACTTAAATTTCCTCCTGGGTACCTGACTGATTTTTATTTAAGACCATGACAGATTCCAATAATGGTAGCATTAAAAGTAAGAGAAGCTGCAGACAATGGCTAAAGTGATCAAAAATAGGACTAGAAGTTAGAAACCTGGGTGCCTGAAGTAAATCTATATATTGACTCCTAAATATGTGGCCTGATTATCTGAGATGCTAAGTACCCACAGACCCTGGCTTAATTGGTGGCCATTCAGGACTTCAAAATCAGATCAGTCTTACTTTTATTTGTGAGAACTAATAAATAAAATGAATATTAAAAATCTAAAATATGGGGCAGGGTCATACAATAGCTAAATGGCCAAGCAGCCTGTTTCATTGTTTTTAACTATGCACATGGTAATGGTAGAGTCACAGTTTTTTGACTCCTTTTTAATTTTGTTTAGTAGTTAAAACAGTCATGAAAGCTGTTTGTCATGATGAACAAGAGCATATGAGTCTTTCAGACTTTTAGCCATTTTCCCAGCCTCCTCATGTACCAGTGCAACATGAGAGGCTTTTAAAACATTTTTAAAGAATGGTATTTTTTGCTCGCCTAGTACCCTTAGGAGCTTCCTCTCCGCCCAGTCTTACAAGATTATGAAAATGACCTGTTTCACAAATGACAAACAAACAAACCAAAAAAGGGTGGGTGGGTGGGTTAGAGCTAAACTAGAGGCTTAACACAGCTATTTAACTATATATCACTATGGATAAGCAAAATATTACACATTATTTAATTTCAAATGAGATGATGTTTTTGAGCCAAGTCCTAATCTGCTCCCAAGTCTAGCAGACTTATATATAATGTTTTGGTAAATTGCTTTTAAAATATTAGTCTTTTACCTTTTTGTTAACTAACACACCTCATATGCTTTTTGGGGGCTCGGGGGTTCCTGTAGCATAAAATGCCAAGCTAGAGGCCCCACTGTCTGACAAAAAGTGTCTATGTAAGCAGTCATCTTGAAGTGCTGATTCTGTTATTTGATTTGGGATTAAACAGTCTGTTGCAAGCCATCTGCTTCCCTATGCATGTGTCCTTGAGAGGTTAGATTTCTACAGATATTGCCCCATAACTGTAGCTGGTGTCTGAGAGATCAGAATTAGCTGAGACATATGCCACTGAAATTATCTGCCTTATCCTAGAGGACTGTCCAGATTTTGACATTGGTGCCCAAACTGGAGAAAAGTTTACTTTACTCTCATTGTTGCTGGTTTAGAATCCTGCTGCTTTTGGCCTAATGCCAGGAGCACATGATCTGCTGGTTTTTTAACAGTTGATGCTTATGTACATGAAAAGCTCTATCAGCTTTTCAAGCTGTGGCTTTCCTGAAGAACCTGTTTCTCCAGATGATGCCATATGACACTAGAGAAATCCCTGCTTCTGCTATCTGGGCAGCATCCCTAACAGTCATTGTGACAATTAACATCGGAAGACACTTCTCAATGTAAGTACAGGGTTAGAGAATGACTGTATATTAGGGTGACCAGATGTCCTGATTTTATAGGGACAGTCCCGATTTTTGGGTCTTTTTCTTATATAGGCTGCTATTACTCTCCACTCCATCCCAATTTTTCACATTTGCTGTCTGGTCACCCTACTGTATACTAACAGGAATCTCACACATCTATAACTCTCTCTCTCTCTGTATTCTGTCTCTCTATTTCTCGTATGTATGCAAGTGCTTATGTACAAATATAAGGAGCTCTGTGTGTGTGTGTGACAGATACCCCCTCCCCCACCCATTAAATGGTCTGTCAGTCTGACTGTGAACAATCCCAAAAATGTGTCCTTGGTTTTCAAAAGAAGTGCAGTGGGGCCTCTCGTGTGATGGTACTGCTGAAGCTAGTTCAGTCCTTTGTGGGCCAGTTGTCTCAGCAATGGACCTGCCATATGTCATCTGCCTATGGTGTGGGCCCTGGTTACCCTGACAACTGCCTTTCTCCCCATACCATGCTGCCACAGTTGTCAATACAGGTGCTTGAGCTGGAGCACCCATAATATAAAATATGGTCACACACCATTCAAACCTGAAGAAGTCAATAACACAGAATTGCGAACTTCGAGAGATCAAAATTCATGAGCTGGACCCTCCCTCCAAACTCATGAGATTTTAAAAAGAAGATATTGTGTTCTTAGGTCAGCCTCTTGATTTTTGAACTCTCCCAGCCCATCAGCAGAGTGTGTGCATGACAGTTAGTGTTGCCCACTTTCCCACATGTGCTAGATAAGATGATTCTGGCCCCTGCTTCAGGAGCTCTCAGTCCCACAGCCACCCATCTCCTGCTCAGCAATTAATCCTGTCCTCTAGTCCTCCACCAATTCTGTCCCCACCCAACTCCCATCAATTCAACTCCCCCTCAGTTCAGCCCTAGCACCTGTCTTTATCACCCCTTCAGCCCTCTCCCCATCGACCCACATCAGTGTCAATTCACACTCCCAGCACTCACCCCATCTGCTCAGAACCCACCATCAGTACAGCCCCTTGGCCATAGTTCAGTTCTCCCAGCCTTACCTCTGTTCCTTTTAGGGTTCTTTACCCGCCCCAAGCTTGGGGGGCTGCAGTGGGATCCCTCTCCCACTTCCTAGGGCTTAAGTAAAATTAAACTTCATTCATGATCTTGGGATCGAACTCACAAATGTCAGGATTTGTGTTTTTAGCCACCACTTAAAAAAAAATCCTAACATTTGAGAGTTCTATCCTGAGATCATGAGTGAGGTTTAATTTTACTTAGAAATCACATCTCTCACAATAAATGTGCAAGAGCTGGAATATGTAATAACAATGTTATAAACTTCATCTAACAGCAATGGGTAGAAATTAGTTTTGTGTAACCCAGTCACAAAATACCACCTCGTGAATACTGAGCTCCAATCTTTGCAACAGGGAATTGTTCAGGTACTGTTTGGGTTTGAATCTTACCTTTGAGTTCTTTTCTTTTGAGGAGGCTAAGGGGTAATATGTTTGTTTGTTTGTTTTTTTGCCCCTGGTTTTGTTTAATGTCCAAGGTGCCTGGACATTCAGTACTGCTGTATTTTACCTTTTAGGTATAAATTTAAATGAATACAAGTGAGTGCAGTTGAACCTTTAGATGAAAATTTGCTGGCTAAATCATTATGCACCGAGAGAAGCTACATTTATGTGCACACAACAGTTGACTGGGCAAGCTATTTGTATAATTAGCTGTTGTACAGAAATGCAGACTTTATATGAGCAAACCTGATGTGCTTGCAAATTTTGGTTTGCCTTAAGGAGGGCTTGATAGAAATGTATCCCTTAAAATTTAGGTTTTTTGATTAAAAAATACTTATTAGGCAATGCTTCTGACAGTCTCCATATTTACATTTCCAGGTGAAAAGGAAGCTTTTAATCCTTTAAAGGAGTGATGAAAATAGCTGTCTATTTCTAAGCACCCTCTACATAGGGTACCACATCTAAGAGGCATACTGAAAGGGAAGCTGTCAAAGCAGAACATAATACTCTCTTCCTCTCTCACTGCTAGAATAGTACGTGGGCTGTTGATGTGATCCAGAGCCAAAACACTTCTCCAAATCATTCTCCTGTCTTCGTCTGCCTGTTCACACTGTTCAAAAGGGTTCACGTCTCTGGGCCTCATGACAGTTGAGACACCCTTTTTATTCGCCTTGCTTTCAATGGATGTTTCCAATCTGATCTGGGCAGCAGATGTTGGGGCTCATAAACCCCAGAATCACTTGTCCAGTTGCTCTTTTGAAGCACTTGTTGATCTGGCAAGTAAAGAGAATAGCTTCACAGTGCAAGTGGATTAGCAGAGATGGACTTGACACAGCCAGGAGATGTGATGGGTTGTCAGGCTGTGTGTAGAGAGAGAGAGAAAGGAGAGAGCCGGGAGAGGGTGAATGGCAGAGGAGGCAGGGAGAGAAGGTGGGACTTCTGATAGTGTTCAGAGAGTGCACTAACTGCCCTTTTCTGCCTGGGACACCAGTCAGAATACTTAGCTTGGTGAGGACTTGTACTTTTGATGCTGAAAGTGCACTTTTTGTTTGGAAATGTATGTTTGAACATAGGCAATGCTCAAAAATGTCCCTTAAAAATCATGGAAGGCACACTGCACTCCAGCCAGAAAAATGATTCTTTTCATCTCATCTCTGCTCATGATTCTTTTCTTGTCATCTCGGATTTAGCAGACTATACCATTTCACCTCTCAGCCCTCTGTAATTTAGTTGAACTTGTTTTCTAAGATTTCTATGCTTTCAGGCTGGGGACTTGCACACACGTCTCCCATTGCCTTTTGCTAGATGCAGTTTCTTACTGTCTTGTAGCAGTTAGTAAAACAAAAGTGGCGAGGGTTTGAATTACAGACTAAATATGCCTGGATCCTATCAGTGAAATGCACTCTTGTGCAGAGGACCAGCCCAAGGCCTATGCCCCCATTAAGCCTCATTTTGAGGACTGAAGTGAGACTTCAGCATTTCATAAGCCTGATATTGGCCCTTTACCCAGCGATAAATATCGACCTATAAGAATATGCTGGCCATGGTAGATTGAAAGATCAGTATTTCAGGACTTAGGTGTCTTCTCTAATCCCAAATATTAAGGGAAAAGAATAAAATGAAAGACAGTGTTTTCCCTTTACATAAATATTTGCTTTAAGTCATTTTAAAAACAGTTTGCCAAATTGCAGGGGCACTACCTAGAGCTAAGAGGAAAAAGACAGAACATTAACTCAGCTTTATCCTTCCATGGGTGTTTGGGGATAGGCTATAATGATAATTGTAATACTTAGTTCTTAGAAAAAGTTGATATATTATCTCCACAATCCCATTCATTATTTTGCTACAGACTGTGCTGATAGAATTTAACTGTAATATACCTTAATTCTTTGGCCCAGCATTAAACCCACTGCTTTTGCCCATTCCTGATCGTTCAAAGTACCTGCTTCTCTCAGTTTTTCTGAGACATTATAATGAATTTCTGTGATCAGTTCAGTTTTAATACTTGTATGTTTTCATCTCCTCATCTGAGGGAGGCCTTTCTCGTCATGCCACCATTTTATACCTCTTCATTCCGCTTCATGGCCAATTGAAAAATATATTCTCCTATAGAGTCCCCAGGCTCTTCTTTTCATTCTGAAAGAGGCTGCCCTGTAATTCCATCCACTGAAACTTCCTTGGCATGAGTCCACATTCACAAAATGAAGCATAAGAAGAAAGGACATGAAAGCATTGTCAGTGGCTGAACATGGACTTATGTGAGCCTAAAATAGGTATGTGGTATGGCTGCAAGAAAAGGCTTCTCTCTCTCAAAATTAACTTGCTGCCAGTTCTGAAGAATAGAATCAGAGAAAGGAATTAAAAAAATCCATTCAAGAGGAAAGTTTAGGGAAGGGTTGCTTTTTAAATCTTTCTGAGGAGAGTGGGGTTTAGTTTTAGCATACAATTATTGCTATAGTGTCAATAGTTCAGGCAATTATCGGAACATTTTAAAAAGACAGTGTTTACTTTTGTTTTCATAGTCTCAGATGTTTCTTTCTAGACATGGTTAGAACTTTGATCTATTTCTTCACCTTTGTTCATCTTCCCTCTAGTTGGCTATATCAGATGAGCATTTGTTGTGAGATTTTTCTCTTCATGCCATCAGTCTTCATGGCGTTGTGCCACTTGGCATGTAGCACAAGCACTCGTGGATGACCCAGTGTTTTAACTGTCAGTCACCATGAACTACTCTATGAAACAGGCTTACCAGCTCATAAACTGAGAGCAATCCTATTTACTGCCATTTCTAGATTCATAGATTGCTTGCAGCTTGTTACTGTTCTAGCAACACTTAAGGCCAGACACCTATGGTACTTTGTTTTTCTTGATGTTTCTTGGGTAGGGCTGGTCTTGTATTCATGCTTGTAGTTTTTCATCCAGTCTAATGGGATTAGACCTTGGGGTGACTATATCAGAACTCCTGACAGGTTTGTACAATATATTGTGCATGAACAGGTTCAACACAATTTAAAACTTTTGGAATAGTGGAATTAGGAGTGTTACAACTGGTCCGATTGTGCAATTTTTGAAGAAGAATAAGATGGTAAAATTGTTACTGGAATGGGTTAATTAACTTTTTTTTATATTTTGCTTATTGGACACTTTCTCAGTCAGCATTTTTTGCTCTTGTTCTCATTGTGCAGTTTGCTAAGGGTAGATATATATTCTGAAAATAAACGTGAATCTATTAAAACAGGTAATGTACAGCAATGTCTCTGTTTTTGTAAATTGAATTCAGGCATAGGCTATCTATCTGTTGGCAGCAGTGGAAGTACCTTTTTGTTTGAATTTTACTGTTTAAGCTTTTAGAGTGGCTTTTGAAGGTGGTGTGGGGTCAGGGTAGTAGCAGATTCACACATTACTGTCTCCTTTGAAGATTGAAGAATCTGACACAAGTATGCATAAAGCTTCCCTGGCTTTGGGCAGTTTGATCATTGTCTTTTATGCATGACAAACACGTTGGCTATTGATGTGTACTACTTTTTATGGTACAAATAATTCATCTACATTTGATAAAAAGTAAATTTAAAATAGAGTAACATCAATTTAATTTGTCAGCATAGCTCTCTTGAAGACCTCACAAGTCACTAAAATTGCCCTGTGGTGGCTTAGTCATTTGTTTTGTTGTCTTTTGATCATGACACCTACCTCTAGAATTGAACTAGATCAGGTAGATTGCTGAATCTCTAATCTACCTATATCGCAGGGAATGTGGATACCAGTTCCAAAAATTTTAGAAGAAAAAGAAGAAACAATTAAGGAACAACCTATATTTTTCACATCTCTCCAAGAATTCTAGTACATCAGGAACAGTCATCTTGCTCGTGAAATCATAGGCACTGAGGGGTACTTAATGCAACAAACATCTCCCATCACTTTCCCCTCATTTATCATACAGTATCTACATTTGTGAGAATCTCTAAATACCACTTGTGGGGCCTGATCCAAAGCTCATTGAAGTCAGTGGAAGGACTCCCATTCACTTAAGTGGGCTTTGGCTCAGGGCCTTGGTGATTACTGTCAAGGATCTGTCCCCATCAGAGAACTCCTTTTGGCTGCTACGTGCAAAGTGCACTGGCACAAGTCTAGTCCTTCCAGTGGAAGTGCTCAATGATTGTTTAGCAATGACTGACTCTCAGACCTCTGGCTGAGACCTTTTGACTCTTTCTACCCTTTTCAGTGAAACAATCAATCAATCCCAGGTCAGCAACAGAGATTAAACAAAAGGGTAAATTGGTCGTGAGAATTCCTGATGGGAATTCTAGCCAGGCCTCTTTCTTGAGAGAGGCTCTGTGTGGGCCACAGTCCATTCTGAAGTTCACTGGGTTTCTTCCCTCTTTGTAGCACAGGAGATCTGTTCAGGCAGAGGCTCTGCTGTCTTCCAGGACCCTTCCTAGGAGCTGGGAACCTCAATGACTTGCTCCCTTCCCAGGGCTGCCCAAGACTGAGTGGAGCTTCCGCCCTTTAAACTTCTCTCTTCCTGGCATGGTAGGTTGTGGTGTAGGGTTGCCTGGTTTGACTGGGTGAATTCGTGGAGGTTTCATCACATGACATAATCTTGAATTCAAGATTAATCTTTAATTCCTGGGGACTCCAGGACAATCCAGGAGAGTTAGTAACCCTAGTGTGGAAGGGTTACTAGCAGCTCCTTAACCCCTTTCTTGCTGGTGCAGAAGTTTATACACTCGGTCCCAATTATATTCTCAGCAGCTAAACTTTACAAGCTTGTGTTCTCCAAGTTCTGCTTACATAAAATCAATGGAGAATGTATAAGTAAGGAATAAAATTAGGAAAACAAGAACAAATATATTCTTTATTTCTGTGATTATTCTGTTGCTTTTATTTCTAATGAATCCTCTTCCCAATACCTCGTTAGCAAAGCATCTAGCAGCGGGCCCTTTCTGCAGTTGGAGTAGTGATGGTACATATCCAGCTATGTATCTGGTACATTGGATATATTTTTGCAGTTGCTAGCTAGTTAACTAAATCTTTGGATAGGTTCCCCCCCAAGTTATTGTGTGTGTGCCAGAATAGTTAACCACTGCAATAGTTGCTGTCCAGAAATAGCTCTGTGCTTTAGTTAAAGCTACTAAATAACCCAGTCCACATTTGATTTGTCATAATTTTTTTTAACCAGGCCATGCATAAAATTGACTTGATCACCCTGTATCATGACTGATGATAATGCAACAGTAGTAATATTTTGTTTACTTATCCAAAAATAAAACAAACTTCACTGAGGGAAAGTAGAATTTTGAAAACTGGACTAATTAGAATTCTTTTTCTCAACATTGGAATCATGATGGAAGTGAAGAGACAAGTTGATTCAATTACCTAGGAACTAAAAATCCTTTGGAGAGTCCTATTTTGGTCCGGATTGCAAGAGATGTGATAATGTATTGTCTCCTGGTGCATAAGTTCTGTTAACATTAATGAGATGGGTGTCATATTGTAGCTGTTCAAACACTTTGGCCAATTCTTCTCAAGCTCTCTGCCTGATATGTTCATGGCTGAAAACTGATTTTTCTGCCTATCCTGTCAGTGGAAAAACTGAAAGGACCAAGCTTAGAGAGCGCTGACAAAAGAAATTTCTCCAGGGGTGGCATTTCACATCTCTCGTTTCCTCCTTTTCTCATTTTATGACTGTCTGTTTCACTGATAGGCTAGTTCTTTCAGCAGTGAGCTTCTGCTAATGGAATTATCTAGTATAGTGTATAATTCTCATCAACTCAAAAAATAATTAAAACATTTCTAGCAGGTTTATAAATCTTGAGTCTCAAGTAGTTTTCTTGTATGTAGGGATGGGGTTAAAATGGTGCTAAGCATCTCTATTCTTGTGAAAATTCACAGAATGAAAGCTCAGTCCTGTCCAGCTTTGTGGCATAGGATGCCAGAAAATCAAGGGATTCTTCCTTCTTTACTTTCTTTGTAAATCCCAGGCTCCTTAAGAAACTTGTGTTCAGTCTTATTATTGCCCAAACCCAGCATAATACAACTGTGATGCACAGCCTGCATCATGCAATATTGACAGAGAGATAAGGTGCCGGCTAAAGAAATAAATGTTGGATGTCTTTGTATTTAAGTTTAAAACTATAGCATTTATTGCCGACACCAGTAAAATATATATGCATAAAGTATATGTGCATGTGTGTGTTATTCTGTATTTAAACTCTCTTTCTCTCTCTCTCTCTGTTTGTTTGTAATGAATAGTATTTTCTTTTATGCGCCTTCTTTTTCTTTAAAATTATTTTTCTCTGGAGAGAAGAAAGGGCTCTCTCTTTTCCTTGGTGTGGCTCCAGTAGAAGATAACTTGATGGTCTAACAGCTTGGCAGTCTGAGAACTGCTAAAGTAAGGCTGAAAGAAAGAAAAGCTCCATTTACTGTGGAAACCCCTAGTGGGATGAAAACTATAGTTCATTTCTTTGGATAACAAAAGACACCTCCATATTCAACTCACTAGCAACTTTTTTGCCACAAAAGGCAGAATGAGTGGGCAAGTGATACCCTTAATTATAACCTCCTTTTCCTGAGAGTTTTACCCTTCTTAGCTTGCTTTGGCTTAGCAGGAAAACGTGCTCCATTTTACTCCGGTAATAAAAATCAGGATTTCAGAACACCAGTAAGGGGTTAAATTTCCATCTTTAATACCTTGTGCAATGTATTTTCGGAAGGACAGCAATATGCAATGTTACTTTGACCTTCTCATTGTTCTATAATTTGATTGGCTGGCGACTCTTGAGCTCTTTCACAGCCTCAGCAACTTACAGTATGACAAGGAGGTATCATCAGTGACCAATCAAAACTAGATCATTTTAACGGATAAAAAAAATTACAGATCATTCTAGACCTTGAAATTATGACACATTTTCTGTCAACCTTACAATCTTTGTCAAGGAACAAAGATGAAAAAATAATCTACTTTCAAGGCAGTAATTATGATGGAAGCATTAGCAAAATTTTGTCTGCACTTTTCAGATAATCAGGTTTTTTAGAATCCACTATTTTTAAAAAATCCTATGATCTGAAATTTAACATTTAACAATAATTCTTATATTGCCTGAAAAAGTGCTCTTTATGTTGTGTGTGTTAACCATCTTTATGCTATTATTAAATCCTTCAGCCTGCTTGCTGCTATTGCTCTTTTTAAAATTATCCTTTAATGTTGGTGTCACTGTCATGAGGGGGTACGATAAAGCATATACTAAGATCAAGATCGGGGAGGAGACTTTTGTTCTGACACATCTGTTCTGAGCAATGAACAGGAAGGGTGTTTTTTAATCCTTGGGGGACAGGAGAGTGGGCAGCACAGCATGTAACTCAGTAGAGGAAATGGAGGAAAGCCTACAACTTTTTCCTTTAACAAACTGGGTTTATGTGCTAGCAGCCAAAGTCTGCCATAGAAATATATACATGAGTTGTATATGTATCTCTAACAGTGGAATTTGGCACCGGGGTACTGCCATAAATTAACCCCCAAGGTTAATTTCCTCTTCGTGGCGGGGAATAGGAAGAGAAGTATTCCTGGAAAATAAATTATTTGGGGTTACTCCTTCAGAATACTGGAGATCTTTTGTCTCTTCCAGAGCATGGGTTTCAGATGTGTTAACCTGACCCTCTTCAGGCATGCCAGGGGTTATGGTGTCCATCATGGGCAACAGACCAGGGACTGGATGGGAAACTCCAGAGCTGAATGCATCATTGTTTACATATAGAGCTAATGTCCCAGGGTCTCTAGCTGGGAGCTGTAACAGACTCATTTCCTCTATGGATTGAGCACAGAGGGGAATGTATAACACACACTGACCAGTGGGTTACATCAGTATAGCCCACTAACATATCCCTAAGTAGAGTAACAATTACACACACATGCCAACCACCTTCCTTTCTGACTTTAGTCGAATTTTACACCCATTTTGAATAGTTGTGGGTGGCTGCAAGGCAAAGGTGGATCAGGCCATCTGTCTTTTTACTAGGAGCAATGAATTCAGTTCAGAAGTTCATTGTTAAGCATATTTTGTCTAATGTAGTATCAATTGTGGAAAAACACTTATTCCATTAGAGAACACTCCACTCAAGTGAAGGTAGGAATTCCTCCCCAACGGATACTGTGTATCATATTGGTTGCCTGCTTATGTTTGCAGTCTTATAAGATGTCATATGAAAATGGTCATTATTTGGCATCATTATTGCTTAAAAGTTTCTCAGGTAATGTTAAAATATTCTAGGAGTTTGAGACTGCCAAGACACCTGTGAATAAAAGGATTGTTTATTCATCTTGTGGACTTATATACATCTGTGGTGCCTCACTCATCTCTTATGGTTGAATCCATGCTAACAGCCCTCTTTTAAACAGGTCATTCATGTTTTCCCATGGACAAAGTGACCAGGGACTATTTTTTCCAAGAACTGTGATGGCAAGACTCTACTAATGTCTATGTACCCTAACTTTTGAACAGTCTGGATTTATAACACTATTCTCAAAAAATAATCCCTATTCACATTGATCAGAGAAACTTTACTAGCACAGGCATGGTTATGGCAGACATTGATGCAGCTATAGTATGGTCAGGGACCAAATGACAGGTATTTTGAACAAATCATAGAAGTTATGAGATAGAAGATGGAAGCAAGACATGGTGGTGCAAAAGGGCATCTAGCCCAGTCAATACAAAATTGTTCCCTATTGTCCACTTGTTTTGTCTTGTTTTAAATGGGGTTTCTACCCTGCTCTGGAAAAAATATTTCACAAGCTAATATGAAGGTTTACAAACAACACATGGAAACCTCTGAGTGGGCACCAGGTGTTTTCATCTGAGCCGCTCTATAATGTCAAGTTGTAATGGCATATTATGCAATTAAACTCATTGATAGAGAATCTATTGGGTACCATAGTTACTAATATGACAAATATATTAAAATACATTGCAAAATGCCAAATATGCAGCACAGATGACCTTCCATAATAATCATGGCAATCTGAAGTGTTGGAATTTGAGCATCACTTTATTATGAAAACAAATGAAATAATTTTGAGCGAGTTACTGCTCATAAAATGAGAACAAAGAAAATGGCCAAGTACTAGCTTTTTATTATTCTATTCTCATTTAAGAGGGCTTCTGATGTTAGGAATTTAACAAGAGAAGTTTATAGAAAAAGGGGAAGTCACTTAAGTGTTGGGTTGAAGTGTAGTTCTAGCAAACTGAAAGATACTGTTTAATTTGCTTACATTTGCCTTTTTTTTGTTTGTTTCTGCCCCCCCCCACAACAAAAATCAGCAGCTTAACTTTGAAAACAGCCTCTATGGGATTAGAGAGGAGAGCACTGTGGGTAATGTTTCCTAGGGTGGTTGGTATTTGGTGGCAAAAATCAATGAGATTCCTCAAAAATGAACACTTGGGAATAGAAGATTGTATGTCCAAATAACTTGTTAGTGTCTATTAATAGGAAGCAGCCATGGAGTAAACAACACCCAAAGTTGACCTGATGCATCTTTCCTAGCGCAGACACCTTTCTTTGTGACTGATGGAAAGGCATGGTCGTCTAAAATTTAAAAACTGAGCCATTCCCTTTACTCCTTTGTATAGGTGATACATACAGCAATATACACAGCTTAAGACAGATGACATTGTGACTGCATTGAGTTCCACCTCGACATCTTTCTCTGATCTCTGTATTCATTCCCAGAGTTATGTTGCACTACAGATTCCCATCTGAAAAACATTTTCTAAAGCCTGTGGCTCAGCCGTACAGTATCAGCGTTTTGTGTAGGCTCAAGAGCACAGATATACTCTCCCTTCCAGTGTGATTGCTTTTTTAACTTGGGTTTTGTTTGTAATGTTCACTTGTATAATACATATTGTATTTAGGGTGTCTATTGCTAATAATTATTTGAAATGAATTGAGTGTTTTTCAGACACCGACAATGCGCTTGGCACTGTACTTAAGAGGATGAAGGAATGAACAGACTTTGCCCCAGGGAATTTGTAATCGAGCAAACAGATACAGTCAAAACTTCGTCAGTACAGAGTAAAAGGGCAGGTATTTCTAGCTGAAAAATAGAGCATGGGAAAATCTAAATAAGCTTAAAATATGAGCTGATAAGTCACCAACCAGTTGTGAAATGATGCTATATGACATTGAAGAATAGTGATGATGATCTGATTATATTAGAAATTCTCCAGCGGAGGAAGTTCCCAGAAGTGTACCACTACACACATGCTGTTCAGTGAGATCAGGTTCTGAGCCAAGTTGCTTATTCAGCTGGAGTTCTGCATCTTTCTTTTAACTGGTGATCTACCTGGAATACAGTCTGTATTTGTATACAGTATTATATGTATACTGAACTCCTGAATTGTTCTATTTGGAAGTGGGATCACTCAGAGGAAATGGCTTTGTACACCCAGAATAAAAATGACATATTTGAAATATTTAACTTTGGATTTCACGAGATGTTACCCATTAAATTTAACTGTGTTCTCTCTAGGCTTATAAACCATAACATTAAATAAATAAAGATATGTGCATGTTGCTCTCCAACATTTCCTTTTCAAGCTATACATACTGTTTGCAATTATGCTGATAACTTCTGCCCACAGTGCTGTGAAGTTCTGTGTTTCTCATGGACACTGTTTTGCAGTATAAAATCATAAAGGTGCCATTATGTTTGGATGCAATCCCTGTCCTCTGACGTGGGTCTGAACCTCCCGGGATTCATGTGTTTCAGTGATACTATATGTCTTCATGGCCCATGAAGCTTTTGTTTTGGGATCACATCACAGTGTCAGCCAATCCGTATTGAATTGTGTGTTGCTGTTATTTCCAAGGGGTTTCCCTTTAGTGGGCTTGTTAACACCTGTACATGCAGTTGATAGTGCCAGCATGCCTAGGTGTTAGAATGTGTGCATGCAGAACCCATCATTTATGCATCCAGGTCTTAGAAACTAACAATTGCATGCACACTGTGTTAGTGCATCAAAAGTATACGTGCAGATAACCATGCTCAAGATTGTGCCTCACTGAAAATTGGGGTGTATCTGTGAGACATTAAAGCTGACTGGAGGGCACTGTGCATATTAGAGATTTCTTCTGTATTCGTTAGGTTTTGTACTGTGGCATTGTTTACCAGTCAGATGCAAAGTGGAACTTACTAGAAGCCTACAATGAAGTCTTAAACTGAAAATAATGAAAAAATGAGAAAGAGAAGATAACTCAAAAATTGTTGGAGGTGTATAACAAAGTAAAAGAAGCAGAAAACACCACAGTCTTTTTGACAGTACAGCTTAAACCTGAAATCATTTGGGGCAACATCATGCAGTCACTCTCTCCCCTCAGTTAAATAGTGACAATTCTGCTGTAAAGTGGAAAATGGCAAATGGGGAATTATGGAATTAAGGGTGTGGCAAATGGGGAGTGATTTCTTGGTGTTAGCATTTTTTATTTTACCTGTGGTTTCTGAAGAGGCTAGTGAAGAACCTCCAACATGCACACGTGTGCTGTAGTGTGAATTTCAGATTACATAGTTCAGAATTTAAAATAAAATAAATCTTATTGTTTCTGCACTGGGACATTACCTATTCATATGTGAATTTCCTTTGTTTCTTGAGTAGACTGATGAGTTGTATTGACTGAAGGCAAGCAGAAGCCTGAATCACAAATAGAGTTATTGTAATCACAGTTGTAAAAGCATCTAATAGAGAAGACAGCTTGATTTTTATTTTTCATATATTTTACAGTCTTTCACGTTGTGCTCTTTAAATACATTTTGGTTGCGTCCTTTTACTTTTATGTGTCTAACTTGTGCAAAACTTGTAGTTGATAATTGTCAAAGTTCACAATTT
The DNA here is from genome assembly GCA_007922305.1 of Dermatemys mawii. NCBI lineage: Eukaryota > Metazoa > Chordata > Testudines > Dermatemydidae > Dermatemys > Dermatemys mawii. The sequence goes on from ML677340.1 coordinate 27,088,326, forward strand.
CACTATTTTTATTCTTGGTAGGAAAGGGGAAAAATGAGGGATTTTTCATGTGTCTCAGATATATTGGCCTATTCTCCAAATGACAGGTTCCTGACTGTCCTGACTGATCAACTATACCACCTGCTACTAAAGCTCAGTAATATTAGTCTGTGGAATGGTTTCATTCTCATCTCACACCTCAGAGATCTTGAGCTCAACCCCAGGCATCCCTTGTGTGTTTAAATCAGCTTAACGGCTCATACAGTGTGCTGATTTCCTTGTAGGCCTCTGTTTTCTCAAAAAGTGATCACCTTTTGCCAATGCCCTCAGGATTAAACAGGGCAGTCTGGTTTTCCTTTTCTGCATTGGCTATACCTTTGTAGTCAATAAAAGACTAACTAGAAAAGAATCAGCTGATGAGAGAATCAATCTTCTGGAAGCCTCCCCACAGTTTTCTCATCATTTTTGTGCCGTCTGTCATCTCAGATTGTAAAATGGAAACCAAAACTCAGTATGTGGGAAGACTTTTAGTGCTCCTTGTTAACAAAAACAGTAAGACCAGGGGTTTTGATCTTATGAGTGTATAGGTAAACAGTAAGCTATAAGTGTGCACTCTTGAAGTGGCTTTTCCATGTTTCTAATGGAGGTTTGCAAAGAATTATCAAAGTAGTATCACAAAGGTCTCATAACATACTGTAGTGAAAATATCCATTCTGAGTAGGTCAGATTAAATCTGAAGTTCTTCGATATGACAATGCAGGGGTATTTTACAGTACAGCCATTCAATGTACATTTTTTTCTATTTATATAGCAGTAAAATGTGTGAACCTTTTCCCTTTTAGTTGATTGCTGCATTATGAGCAAAGTCTATCTTGATAACTACTATTTAACAAATTTTAAACTGAATGATATTCTACCCCAGGTTGGATTTTAATGACAGATGGGCCAATTTCTTAAGATTTTACAGTTCATTTTATATATTTTTCAAATCATACTTTACAATTCATTTGCATTTTCCATTCTTGGATTTCCAAGCACTTGACAAACATTAATTCAGTTTCACAACCCCAAATCCTGGAAGGCAGGTGATTTTACAGGTGAGTAAATTAAGGCACCAAAAACAGCAGTAGCCAATTTAAATTCAATCAAAGACAATGATAGTCTATCCATTTACTCTGAGGGAAATTAGATAGGGTCCTTAGAGACTTTCCCTAAATCACATAGCAAGTTAGTAGCAGGTTTGGGAATAGATTGCATATCTGATTCATTGTCCTTGCTTTTCATCAGAAGACTACCTACACTCAGTGTTTCAGGTAACTATCCAAACATTTAGATGCTAATGTGATCTTAGTGGAATGCCACTAGCCTAGAAGTCTGGCTTGTGAGATCAGGCTATATTGTCAAGTTATAGGTATTTCCTGTTTTTATCTGTACTGGAAATGCACTGAGAACACCTTTTCTCATCACTAAAAAAGGGAATAGCAGAAGGACACAGTTTGGTTTCTGATTCAGCTCAAATTTTGGTCTCTCTCACTGTTGTCATGGTAAAATTGATGTTTATAGTTTTAGAAATTTATCAGGAAAAATCAATAAACCAAAACAATGGGGTAAAACAAAACATCCAAAAATCAAGATAATGGGGTTTGGGGAAACTGGGAAAGACAAAACATAAATTTCTTCTTTGAGTATGTGCCACTGTGGATCCCCACTATACCTGTGCATGTGCCTTGATATGTGCAAGATCCGATTTTTTTATTAACAGTGCCCAGGATAGTGCATGCACCCTACACTGCTTCATGCTCTTGTATACAGGTATTCTAAATATACATAGGGCAGCTGTACTAGATTGCCTTACTTGTAAAGGATTAATCAGTTCAATTAACCTAGATGGCACCTGACCAGAAGGACCAATGGGGAAAGAAGATACTTTCAAATTAGGGGGTGGGGGAACGTTTCTTTGTGCTGTCTGTGTTTGTTCCCACTCTGGACAAAGAGAAAGACACAAGCAGGTAAACAAGCTCCTTTTCTTGAATTTTTGTCTAAATCACTTGGTGGTGGTAGCAAGGAAAGGATCTGTGCCTTGGGGAAGTTTTTAACCTAAGCTGGTAGAAATAAGTTTAGGGGTTTTTTCATGCGGGTCCCCACATCTGTACTCTAGAGTAGGGAGGGAACCTTGACATGGTGGTAGTAGTGGGATCATTTTGAACTAGAAGCACAGACCTTAGGATTTAAAAAGGTTACTTACCTCCTCCCACCCCTTTTGGCTGCTTGAAAACCAGGGAGGGTTTTATTTAAGGACAATTTTTTTTTTTTTAGCTGAGAGAAGTTGGATCTTTTTTCTTTGCCTGGAGGCAGAGGAGTTAAGCTACAGAAAGGGAATTCACAAGCTGTTTTTTTTTTTCTTTTATAGCTCTTGGGCTAGGCTGTGGTAAGGGCAGGAAGGTTAGCAAATATGACAGAAAGTGAGGTCCAGAAAAAACAGGAATTAGCCAGATTGGAAGCTGAGGAAAGAAAAATGGAACATGAAAGACAACTGGAATTCAAAAAAATGGGGATTGATGCACATGTGGCTAGAGAAAAAGTTGCTAGGGAGGAGAGGGAAAGAGAGAGGAAGTATGAGCTGGAGGAGAAGGTAAGAGAGAGGCAACATGCTCAGAAGGAGAAGGAAAAAGAGAGGAAGCACAAACTGGGTCCACCTCTCCAAAAATCAACAAATGGGACAGTCTATGTCCATGATATGATGAATCCAGTGATTATTGCTGAATATTTTATCACCTTTGAAAAAACTATGCAGCCTCCATGCAATATAGATAGGGCATAAGAGGCTCAGTCAGAGCCTGAAATACAACCTAGTGTACCAGTGGAAAGCAGTTCACAGACAACAGAAACAACCCTATCGCTTCCAGAGAGACCAACCCCAAGTCCACAATCCAGTGAGAAAGTGATGTCTCCAGCATCAAGTGAACAGTTCCAGACAGAGCAGGAAGCAGATGAAAGTCTTCAGGTTGCCTGGACAGCGGCACAGAGCAAAGCATTGCGTATCAGCTCTTCTAATCGATCCTGGTTTGTTGTAGAAAGAGGGCCCATCTCCTGCTTGAACTCTGAGGCAGCAGATTTGACAGAAATGTCTAGTGTGACAAAGCTCCAAGTTTGTACTTGTGGGTCCTGCACTTCCTGGCAGATTTAGGGGCCTCAGAAACTCATCTAGGCCCCAGAGTGACCTCCCTTTCTCAGTATAATTGGCAAGAGCCACCGCCTAGTGAGTTACCTTCATCACAGGCCAGTATGGAAGATGGAAACGGGGGCGGGGGAGCCCGGGCCCGCCCTCTGCTCCGGACTCCAGCCCAGGGACCCTAATAGTATCAGCTAAGATGGCTGACCTTTTAGGCACAAAACACAATACAATTCCCTGGACTACTTCCCCACAGCAGTCTCCGCTTCTTCAAACCCCACTTCACCCTTACCTCAGGGCCTCCTTCCTTCTGTATGATATGTTGTCCACCACTCAGTCTCATCAACAGGACATCTTCCTCTCACAGCTCCTGACACCTACACCCACCTGACTAACTGGGAGGTTTTTAACTGGTTTCAGCCAGTCCCTGATTGGCTTCAGGTGTCCCAATTAGGCTAGCTGTTTCTACTCCTTTCTAGAAGGTTCTTAATTGGCCCCAGGTGTCTTGATTGGCCTGGAGTAGCCTTTGTTTGGCTATCCAGGGAACAGGAACCTGCACATCCTGAGACTAATATACCTGCCTTTCAGCACTCTCCTATATCCTTCTGGTCTGACTCCATCACACTAGTCACACCAGAAGTAATTTGGAGCCTACCCCTACCTTTTGGAATTGAGTCTGGGCAGCTATCACAGTCACCAAATGGGCATTAGATGTTCTTGTACAAGGGTATGCCAGACAGTTCCCTTCTCTTTCTCCTCCCTGTAAATGAAGCCGTTATAGACCCAGCAAAAGTAATTTGGCAGCCCCCAGCTCCCACAGAGCAGACAATAAATACCATTTTCTGTCAAGGGCCAGCTACTACAGACTTCAAATTGTGAAGGAGCAGAGGGAGAGTTGTGGTTGCTGCACTCTTTATGCCCTGGCATGGGAGCATGAGGAGACACTGGGCACATGTATCACCTCAGCAGACACTGCTACTGAAAAATATCTCCTCTTATATCAGTGAGGCACATGCACATCTACAGTGGGATCTACACTAAGTACACTTTGAAAAATCACAGTTACTGTAGAGTCTGTAACCATCCCGTTTTTCTTGTTCTGTGATTGTGAGCCACAAGTATCTGAGCATGGACTTCCACCTTACCCAGGGTGGGTAAGGGCATCTCTAATACCTAAATACTTTTGAAAATCCTTCTAGGTGCCTTATCTTCATTGTTAGACACCTCAATTTTAATAATTAGCCTCTCATTCACAAAAAACTGAAGTCCTGATAGGGAATTTTATTCCACTCTTTCTTCTGCTCCAGCTTGTTTGTCATTATGAAAACTTTTCTCCACTTTATATTTCAGAAACCCTCCACTGCTTTTCCTCTTGTAGGCAAAGAATCTCTGTCTTTAATAGCTGGACTGCGACTGTTCATGTATGAATTCATCCTAATGGTTAAAATGCTACAGGACAAGCTGTCATTGTTGAACTCCTATGAAGAATGTCTCTCAGCTATAGACATTGTATGCCAGATTCATCTGTGAAATAAGTTGGAATAGCTTCTCTTACTTCAGTGTGAGTAGTGCCTAATTATACCTGGGCTGATTTTGGTTCTGCATCACCAAACCAGTGCCCTTCAGCAGTTTCACTGAACAGATGACTCAAAAATCCCAGATTCCTGTTGTTGTGCTAGTCCAGGGGTCGGCAACCTTTCAGAAGTGGTGTGCCGAATCTTCATTTATTCACTCTAATTTAAGGTTTTGCATGCCAGTCATACATTTTAACGTTTTTAGAAAGTCTCTTTCTATAAGTCTATAAAATACAACTAAACAATTGTTGTATGTAAAGTAAATAAGGTTTTAAAAAATATTTAAGAGGCTTCCTTTACAATTAAATTAAAATGCAGAGCCTCCCGGAGCAGTGGCCAGGACCTTGGCAGTGTAAGTGCCACTGAAAATCAGCTCACGTGCTGCCTTTGGCACACATGCCATAGGTTGCCTACCCCTGTGCTAGTCAAACCTCAAGAGGTGCATTTCAGCTATGAAATGAAAAATTTAGATACTCTGTGATGTCATGAGAACAGTCGTTCTTGAGAGACTGCCAGTGCTTGTGCTCAGATTGGAGTACCACAAAAAAGTCTGGCCCTCATAGTTCCATCGCTAGTGCATTAGCTTCTATTTTGTTCCTTCCATACAGTAAACACTAACAGACAGAACAAGCAGATGTTACTAACCTGTGGTCAATATCTCTCTGACAAAGTGTGTGCCACAGCATAGAACCCACCCTAGCTCCTGTGTTACCTTGTCAATATTCTTTTTTTATAATATGTGGCCTTTATGGTACATGTATCTAGTTTTTATGTACCGACACTGGCAACATTCAGTATAAGATTCAGTTATCACACCTTTTTCTGTGTTTTTGCTGCTATAAATTGCTTGGGTTTTATACAACTTGTTAAATTTAGCGCTTTGTCTGTGCTACAAGACACTAATTTGTTCAGGGCAGAATTTGAGATGAAAAATATTCTCAAATAAAACTCCCTTCCAAATATGCTTTGGCTTGTCCAAAGGTAAGTTTCCTACTGAAAAATGCATTTCTTAGATAACTTACTTGGAATATGCACACATTGTGTGTTATGACATCAGTCACCCTCAGTTCAGTCCTTGGAATGTTTGGAAGCTAACATCCAATAAAATGACAAAGAAATCTTCTATGTCCTGAGTGCGCACACAAGCTAGTGTCCAATTTAAAACAGACTAGAGTGTAGGATTATATTGTGGGGCTTTTCTTTTGCATGCAAATTAGTTTTGATAAAGTAAGACCCACATAAACATACACAATCTCTAGGTATAGCTTAGTTAAGCTAGGTTAGAAGATTTATTCATTGGCAGTCAGTCACTTATTTATTGGAGATATTCTCTACTATGACTGTCATTACCTTAATCCCATCAGAGAGTAGCTGTCCAAGTGTATTCATTTCAATCAGGTGTCTATTGGCACAAGGGCATAGAATTAGGAGTGCAGCAAACAGGTCATTTCTACATAGGAAAGAAAAATGAATAATGTGAAGAAACAAACTGAATGGGTAAAGATTAGCATTTACTCTGTGTAACAGTCAGTCCAGATTGTAAAAATAGTGGTGTATCTGTCAATCACTGGCTTAGCTAAAATGTTGTGTGCATCAATATCTGCCAGCATCATGTGGAACCTTTACAGAACATTATGTAAAGAATAGAAGCCATTGCTTAAAAGTGCATTTTTCATTTTAGTATTTTCCATATGTAGTAAATATAAAAGGAAAACTGAAAGAATGGAATGCACTAAGGATGGAGGAACAGAATATAAAAAACAGCCTAGAGAATACAAACTGTCTGGCACAAAATGAATTGTGGATTATAAAACTGTCAGGAAGAATTGAAAAATATTGAAGTTATGTGTATGTGAGAGAACACCTAGATTCTACCTCAAATACTGTCTGCTGATGCTGAATCCAGTCCTGCACCATGGAGGCAGGTAGGAAAAGGCCCTTAGTACAAAAATGATCCTGCAGTTCTTGTTTTATATTCTCCATCAAATTGAAATCATAGTCAAGGACAAGAGTATTCTTGGTCAATTTGCTTGACATTATCAGTGGTTTGCTGCATGTGAAATTGTGTTCTGATATGTCACCGTTCCTTGAGCTAACAGGAGAGATAAAACATTACATCTTCTTTTCCTGCAAGTTTCACATGAAATGTCTGTTAAAAACTGGGTTATTTTTTCAAAGCAAATACATATGGGAGGCTTCAGTGAACATAGAAAAACCTGTTTAATAGCAGCACAAATTTGCATTCTCCACTGATTCTTAAAAAGCATCAATAATAATAAAGGATCCATATATGAAGCCTTTCCTATATGGTCACCACATTTTCAAAACTGAGACCTGTGAGGAGGGGGAAACAGTTTTTACAGGGAGTCAGGAGGGTGTGCATGGTCATGAGAAGGAAGTATGGCCACTTCCCTTTTCCTTCTTATTGCATTATCACACTCCCTTCTTTCTTCATGAACACCACCTTTCCTATTTAGAATGATCATCTGGGAGATAAAGAGCATGGTGGGACAAAATGATATTTCTAGCTGTCTCCTTCTTTATGGTTTTTGTCCCAGTCCTTGTTCTTTCACTGTACTTTGTTCTCTTCTGCTGGGCACCCAGTTCTTTTCTAATTTCTTTTTAGTTCCCCATATTCTTCCTCTGTTATATTTCTTACTCTTCTTTTTGTTTCTATCCTGTCCTCTTTCTGGGGTTTGTCATCTTCTGCTTTTTCATTTCTCTTTTTTAAATAATTCCTTTCATTGTCCTTGGTTGTCTTTCTTTGATGTCCTTTGCATTTTCCTTCTCACTCTCTTCTCCTGTTTCTGTCTATACCCCATATCCTGCTAGCACTCTCTCTCTGCTTTGCTCTGTTCAGCCTCAGCCTACTAGCTTCACTCATTCATTTTCTTGCAGCTCTCCTGTTATCTGCGCTTTTTGCCCTCTTGTCTTCTACCCTCTGTCTGCTGTGAGTGCGTCACTGCACAGGGAGAAAAGAAGGCAATATCACACATCCAGCCTGCTCAAACAACCATCCGTCAGCAGAAGAAGCAGCTTCAACTCCCTTCAGGGGAGGGGAAAATGAGAGAGTAGAGGTGACCAGAGAGGTCTAAGCGAAGGGGGACAATAATTGACGAGGGAAGGGGTGACAAAGGGAGGGGATGAATGTTGCAGATGAAGAAGGGAGACACTCCAGGGCGACTATAAAGAAAGAGGAGAGAAGAAAAGGTGAGAGCAAAGAAGTGCGCCCTGGATGAGTCCACTACGCAAAAATACCTGTTGGATAGAGAGAAAAGAAATGGCATGAAGGGAGAGATGTAGCAATGGACTTTCTTCCTATTGCTGCTTTCTCTGAGCAGCTACCAGCAACTTAGGTAGAAAAACAACACAAATGTAGAATTCATTCAGGTTTGTTTGGAATGCTAAGCTTTTTTTTTCCCTGAAAGAAGCACTTGCTGCAAAGTGTTGGCTATTCATTATGCAAAGTCATTTGAATTTTTTCCTAAGAATTTAAATCTCATATTGATCTCACAGTTATTCAGTGACTGTAATTTTTTCTGTGTCATGCCCCTTTGTAACAATTTATTTAAACGTAATAAAGCATATGATTAAATGTTGGAAAGAATGCTGGAATTGGGGGGAAATGATAGAAAATATTTCAATTTTATAAGATTCTTATTTTTTTGTCTTTGGTGAAATGGGCTTTTCTGGATACATCTTTCTGTGGCCTCAAAAATGGGTGGATGAGATGCTCAAAGATGCAAAGGGCTGTTTGGGGGTTCATCTTCCCTTGAAAGTCAATGGGAGTTGGCACCTCACTCCCATTTGTGCCTTTGAAAACATTCCATTAGACATGTCATACACACAAATGGTATTTGCTATGCAATGGAGAATAATGTGTAAGGAACAATCCTCCATTGCCCACAATAGACTGTTTTATTTATTGTATTAAGTTCTAAAATGTGCCCTATTATAAAATGTATCAATTTAAAACAAATGATTGTAGAAAACAAAAGCTTCCCTTCAAATACAGTTATCCACCAACATTTATTATTTATTTGTACTACAGTAGCACATAGAGTCCCCCAACTGAGACAGAAGTTTCATTGTTCTAGATTTGCACAAATACATAGAAAAGGACAGTCTCTGTCTTGAAGCGCTTACAATCTAAACAGGGAAGACAGACAAAAGATGGCAGCAGAGCGTAGACAGAGATGGGAAGTGACTTGTCCAATGTCACCCAGCAGGTCAATAAAAGAGCCAGGAATAAAATCCATTTCTTCTGAGTCTTAGTCCAGCGCCCTATCCATGGCACCATGCTTCCTCACAACTTTTTAATTTAATACGTCTTTTCCATTCCATTTTGTGGATGGGAGAAATGAGTGCTATAAAGTTTGAAATATGCTTTGCAGTCCTTTGTGATAAATGATACTACATATATCAATGCCATGCATGCTATTTATTATTAATAATAACAAAACTGCAGTTTATTTATAAGAAAAGCAAGCAAAAAATATACCAGGCAAAGGAGAAAGGTGGGACTGTTTTGTAAAACCAGCAAAAAAATTAAATCTATACATTTGGTTTTGAATATTAAACTTTTAAATAATGCTCCATTAACAATTGTCCTATCCTAAAACCTTTGATGAAATACCTTACTTATGTTTTCTCTGGGGAATATATTTTCCCTAAATAGAGCAACTGGACATAAAAGCTCATTGTGGTTGCAAATTTCATGTTAGTTTGGCATGTTGACACATAGCAAACATCTGTATGCAGCACATGTCCAGTGTTTTTGAGTTTGTAATGTAGTGGTTTTTGTGCTGGATGGAATGTCAGATCTGTTCAAGTATTTTATTAGATAATACTCTCCTACTCTAGTGGTTAGCTTGAAAAGAGGATGTAACCTCACACTGCTGACAGGGAAGGGAGGGTCTCTCTTAGCTCAAGTGGTAAAAGCCTGTGCTTTTGGAGCCAAAGGTTATGAGTCTTGTTCTTCAAGCCACACACACATTTGGTTAGCAGGTGACCACATATGTATGCATTCATCCCTGGATTGTTACACATAAACAAGCTTTTCCTCATGAAGATTTACTTTTTCTGTTTTTATTTCTATAAAATTACCAATGCTACCAGAAACTCATAAGCATACACAAACTACAGCCACTTCACCTACTCTGAGAGATGACGAGCTTATTTTCAAGGGTATAGTTCTCCTGCAGCTGCTGTACAAAAGATCATATTTATAAAGCAGATCTCTTATCTGAAGGAGTAGCTTCATTATTCTACCTCCTTGCCTGATAGCCCCGACTTGGAGAGCTGCCTGAATGGTAACCACAAAGCTGTTCCATTATTTAACTCTAACCTGTTCTCCATGACTCTCTCTGGGTAGATTTCATCTTTTTCCTCTGTGTAGGGGTTTTCAGTTTGTTCATAGTCGAGGAGAAAAATAAGAAGAGAGAAAGAAATAACTTGGCAGGACCAATCTTGGGGGTCCCCTACAAAGCCATTCATTTGGGGCCCTCTTCTATAGTGAAGGTGACAGTTACCATGGTCACATTCTTTGTTGCTTGATGATTCTTTATTTAGAACAATAATAAGTCAGTAGGAGCCTCAAACTAGAGTTACGTGGAATACAAAATGCATGCATCATTAAATTCCATGTGGAAATATCTGAACTTTTTATTTTTCACGGTTGAATATATTCTATTTTTTATTTCCTGTGAAATTTCCAGGAGGTGGCTGTTTTTCACTTTGTAAACAAGTTAAAAATAGCATTTTTGCATGGTTTTCAGTGGTATTTTCTCCCAAACTTGCCTATTTTCAAAGCTGAATCTCAACTGAATCTTGGTTAATTTGTTCATATTAGTTGAATTTTTTTATCTTGAGTAGATTTACATTTAGTTATGAGTAAATTACATATCTTCATCTGAAATACATCAGTCACTGCTACTTCACTATCATGTAGCAGCATTTACAAACTTGACATTCTACAATGCCACGTGTCATTTCTTACCAAAATTACCACCATAAGACATCCATGTAAGGAAAGGATTTTCTAAGAAACCAGATATCCATAGCTGTTTTTTTAAAAAAACAGTTATGGATATCAGCTGACACCAGATCAAATATTCTTTTGCAAAATGTCTGAATAAGCTCCATGAAAACGCCTATAGAACCTGATTTATGATGCATATCAGTTCAGGACCAAAACCTACATTATGTATGTAAGTGATTATTACACTCAAATTCTTAGCACTTGTTGACATGAATAATAAAATGCTCTTCCTTGAGAGGTGGCTGATTCTTATCAACAGACCGTTGTCCCCTTAAAACTAATTGTTGCACATTTGATGCTTCAAGTGTATTTTATGATCTTGTCTTCAGCAACATTAACATAGAAGGCTAAAGTCCTCACCATAACATCTCAAGCATAGGTGCTGAAACTAAGGGTGCTGGGGGTGCTGCTGCACCTCCTGGCTTGAAGTGGTTTCCATTATATAGAGGATTTACAGTTTGCTTCAATCGCTCTCAGGACCCCCACTATATAAATTGTTCCAGCACCCCTGAGTGCAACTGTCCACTATTTCCTTCATCTGGTTTGTGGATGGCAGGAGAAACCCAGTCTTCACTTCCCACCAACAGAGAATACCTTATTCTGTTCAAAGAGGGGAAAGTTCCATTTTCTACTTCAGCACAGCAGTGCAAAGGTATCACCAAAGTGGTAGCAGTCTGATGAAAGGTGTAAGGACCAAGAGTTCTCCAGTCAGGTTTACATATAGTGGGACGTTCTTCTGGGAATAATGCCTGAGCCAAGCACATGGCTTTCATCCTAACTTCTAGATTGTGTGCGGATTAAAGGTCAGCAGTCTAACAGCAGTAATAGGAAGAATTTCTACTTTATTCCAATGCTCCATGCAACCCGAGAGAGACTGGTGTAAGAGATAACGCTAGCAGAACAGTCCCCACCAGATGGAGGAGACTTTCCACCTTGGAGAAGGCTTTGACATGGTTCCATGACTTTGTGTATTTTCATTTGTTTGACGCAAACAAACATTTCTCTTTCATAAATCACACAATCCTTAATAAATACATAATGCATTACCTAATTCCATTTGTACTTTAAATTTAGAAATTACTGATTGTATTCAAATGCATTTTAAAATACTAGTAAAATTATATAGTCAAATAATATTTCCCTAACTCCATGGAAATAGTAGGATTGCGTATTATAAAGGGCATGATAGTGACAACTGCTGTTATATTTGCCTAGTATTTTTATTCTAAACCCAATTTTCAGTTGCTTATATGTTCTTGAATGTTTGCTATATGGAGGTGAGATTTTCCCTGTCTAGACTCAGCCCAGGATGGATACAGATGGATAGGCTGAGCGTTGGTTGCCTGTGGCTCAGAGAAGGGCCCCCCCACTCAGAACCATTCACAGTGGGGCTCCCACCATCAAAATTGCAGTGGAAGCTTAATACTGTGGAACCCGCAATATTACAAGTTAACTAGGGCCTTATCGATGAACTATCATTTAATATGTAGTGGACCCTGCTGGCTTTTAAACAGATGCTATTTCTGTATGAGTTAATTGTGCTGAATTTAGGAGAAACCTGCCTTTTAAAAGTTGTATTTGGTTTGGAGGAGTGGCTGTTTCCAAACGGTATTGAATCTTGGACGGGGTTAATGATTAAAGAGATTTTAGCCTCTATTCTGCAAAGATATGTAAGCTGTAAGCACGCAAGCGATTCCATGGAACTGAACAAGTGCTTAAGTTTTTGCAAGAATGGGACAAGTGGGCTTAATCTGCTTTGACTGAATATGAAGCTAACTGAGAGGGGGTAATTATAAATAAATAGTTTAACTTATAACTAAAATAATTTAGTTTATAACTTAACTTTACAGGTTAAGGAAAATACATAATTATCTAACAGATTCCTCCAACTCTCCAGCCTTCGTCTTCAGTAGCTCAGTTTCCATTTTGTTAAAAGATAGCTGTCTTCTGTTTAAACGCCAACATATTCAGAACTTGTGCAGCTGGAGAAGAATCTTTTCCATGACTGGACCCCAAAATTGAATAGATATTGTCTGATAGAGAAGCCATAGAGAAGAGGATGAGAACCCAAATCTCTCCCCAAGTTAAAATGTTTTCTTGTGTAACTATCTGCACAATGTTGCTTTTATGCTCAGAATTGGCTTCAAGTTATACATTAAAAAAGTTTTTAATGATTAGAGAGTTTTCAAAGGATATCATTATTTGAGTTAGTGTAGCACACATGAATTAGAATATGTATATTAGAGTATTGTTCTGCTGAAAGATGCTGAATGGCTGTTATCGCGGAGTCTGATTCAAAGGCAGCCATAGACCTCGTTAAAGTCAATGAGTGTGCCAAACACTTTTCTAGACTTGTCAGAAGAATTTAGTGCTCTGGTGAGACTCTCCAGCAATGAGGCTTGTGGCAAGCTGTGGCTGTTTTTGTTTGTTTTTGTTTTGCATAATGCAAAAGTTTTTTAATAAAATGCTTCAATTTAAAACCATTCCTGTCTGGGAGGAGTGTAACATTTGGTAAGAACTAATCCAACCCCTATTGAAGTCAATGGCAGCCCTATTCTTGACTTCAGTGGGTGTTGGATAAAGCCCAGAATAAGTACAACATTGATTTATATTTTAATGAGCAAAATTTAAACTTGCTAAATCTTAAAATAAGTGCTCACATTTTAATCTCAGAGGAATCAGTTTGTCTTTGGAATTAGCTTGGAGTTCTCTCTCAAGTATAGGTTAGTAATTTTGAAGCACTTTTATAATAATTTTACATAGGGTGGCATTCAAATCTGGGCAGAGTGAACTTCTCTGTACAATACTTAGAGAAAAATAATTCTACAGGAAAGTTTAAAAAGGTCAAAGGAAATTGAAATGTTGTCAGGATGCATGTTAAAAATTCATTATCATAATGATGGCTTTCTTAACACTATTTATATTAAAATTAATAAAGTATATGAATTTCTAAAGATACTACATAAAAAAACTGGTTGAAATTATTTTAAAACAATTTATATTTAGCTGGATTACATTAAATAGACTGGCATTGTATTAAAAAAAACAAAAAAAAAATACATTTTTCTCTCTCCTTCTCTCTTGTGGTTGAACCTCATTATTCAGATGACTAGGATTGTTCAAGTCTAGGATTCTGTATTGATTTCTCTAGAATTAAAATAAGAGAAACCCATAATATTTCATTACTGCCCGTACAAATTTATCATATGCTGAATGACTATGAAACCTAGAAACAAATTCCCAAATGGCAAAATCTGTTCTGGTGTCATCAGTTGCCTCTCTTTAATTTTCTAAACTAAAGAGGAACAATTATCTATACTGACCATTTCAAGAAAATATCTTATCTTGACTGTTCAGTTAAACTGATTTTAACAGCTAGAGAACATGATTTGAGTCTGAAAAGGTGTTCAAACTCTTCTTTGCTTTGCTATGGTAAGTATTCTCAGGCTCTGCAGCATGCCCACTGTAAGATGACTGAATTTATGTGAGAATGGCAAGCATGGAGTTCTTCAGTCTCCATGCTATTGGAGGATGAGTAAGATGTTTGGATTGGCTGGGCTGACTCTCCCTATAATGCCTTGCAGACTCTCTATAGAATTTTGTCTGCCTCCAAAGGTGCAGCAGACTCAAATCAGGTCCTCTACAGGCTAGTAATAACTTGATTTTTGTTCTTTTTCCCTTTTTTCTTTCTCATCTCTCTGTTGCTTTAGTGTGGGATTACTGGTATTTTAAGGGCCATAAAATTTGCCTCTTTTAACTCTGGCAACTGTGGGGACTTTGACCAATTTTCCCCCTGAAATTAGCTTTGATAGTGGCTGAAAAAGCATAAAGGAAAGGCTAGGGTAGGGTTTATACCCTGTGCTCAACAATCCTGGCTGAGTTTATTGCAGGAGGAAAGTATTCCTTTTACTCACCCAACCTTGGTGCTGCTGTGGTTAGGCTGCTGTCCTGCCCCACAGGACAGCATCTCAGATTTGAAGCTGCCATAGAAAAATGGGGACCAAGTCAGACAAGGCACTGGGCTCCACTTCCCATTTCCATATTTACTTTGTGGAAGAATTAGGGAGTCGAAGGAATCTCCCTGACTACAAGAGCAACCACTCCATTTAAACTTGCTACTTAAAGGGACCCATTCTCCTCTTCTGGTTATTTGGTATATCATCCAACGAGTGATCTGAATTGTGCTTTAAAATAAATATTTTATTTAGTGCTGATGAATTATTTATTTATTAAAAAATGTAGACATCTGCAATCAATTTTTCCCCCTTCAGTCTCTATATTTGGAATTTGCTGATAGTTACTGGAAGCTGTTCGGAGACTGGAACACTCAGCACTATTGTATTGTGATCAATAATTAAATTTAGTGCTGACAAGCATCTAGTTTATGCAGCAGCCTCTGACAATCCCATCTTGCAAAATTAATCCTATCCAATTTATTTAATAGACGACTTGAACAATAAAATAATTCAGATGAGTATGATTGCAGGATTATTTCTGGTCAATACTACTTTATTATAAATTGGGTCCACATAGTCATTAGTAAATTAACTGTCAAATCTGAAAACAGCTTTTTGTTTTGTTTTTGTTTAAAGGTAATTATTGGTACTGAAGACAAGAAGGCACTTAACCTTGCTGTGCAGTTGTTCTTACCACAGTGTTTTTTTTTATAGCAGGCTCTAACTAACCCATCAAAGCTGTGGAGGGAAAATAATTAGTGATATTAAATGGATGAAATATTAACCATTGCAAAGCCATGGTCACTTAAAATAAGAAAAAACTAGCTAATCAGAGAATTGTTGTCTTTTATACTCTGGGTATGTCTACACTATGAGCTAGGGGTGATATTTCTCTGTTCATGTACATATACTTGCACTAGGTCTTATTAAGATAGTGCTAGGATAAATAGCAGTGAATCCATGGTAGTATGTGTAGTGGCAGCAATGGCACAGGTTATCCATACTGAGTACAAACCCACATGAAAGTGGTGGGTATACTTAGCATAGTTAAGCCATACTGCAGCTACTGCTTATATTTATGCTAGTTCAATGAGAGCTAGAGTGAGTGTACATGGCCAGGACAATCACAGCCTCAGCTTATAGCATAGACACAGCCTATATTTTTGCAGAGGTATTTTTTTCCTGTATATGTTTAGAAATGTCGTCGCTGGGTCTACTAATATAAAAAATCCCACTGAAAAATGTGCAGGGAATAAACTGCAACTTCTGTTTAAAAAGATAAAATATACATTGTACATATATTCATGATAAATGGTTCATTTATTTTAGGAAGTCAGGGGAAAAATCCCCAAACCTTCACTGAGTCTTTCATCTCCTTGACATTATTTTAAATGAATAGTAAATTTCTTAAAATACAGTGCATTCTTTAAAACTGTTGTGAAATTGGATGTTTTTCCCCACTTCATTTTTAAAATATTTCAGCAATTTATTCAGAGTATTTCTGTTAAGACTTTCATGTAGACTCTTTGTGGAATTAGAAAAAAGACGATTTATAAAGTACAAGAGGGACCAGAATAAAATAATAGCCTCTTTCCCCCCCTCCCCTAAACAAACAAATAATCCCACCACTACCCAAAAAGCAACCCCAAGCCAACGTAAAAGAAAAAAGCAGCGGAACACCGCTGAACTTTGGGAAAGTTTGAAACTTGACTCTCTAGTGGGCAAACCAAAATCCTGCGTGTGAAATCCTGACCACTTTGATGTCAATGACAGAATTCCCATTGACATAAATGGGACCAGGATATCACCCTGAATCCAAATTCCAAATATAGAAAAGTTTGATCTGAAATCTGGGTTTTGGTCTCACCACTGTAAAATGTTTGTTTTTAAAATAAGAGACAAAGTGGGTGAGGTAGTATCTTTTATTGGACCAACATCTGATAGCAGAAGAGACAAGCTTTCAAGATCCATAGAGCTCTGCTTCAGGTCTGGGAAAGGTGTTCAGACTGTCACAGCTAAGTACAAAGTGGAGCTGATTGTTTAGCATAACTCCTTAGCATGTTTAAGAGACCATTCAAGATTAAATGGGCTGTTAAAACCTCTGCAATGAACAAGTAACGTTCACTTCCAAATAAAGGTTTATTTCATGTATCTTCAGATTCTATACACTGCAGAATGATTAGCAACAAAGATAACATACTTGGGAGGGGGTTTTGAACAGAATAAATGACTGGAAAGTGCTGAGCTTTAGTATGTTCCTTTATTGTCATTAGATGTACATGAGAAAAAAGAACAATCTATGTGAATTCTGATGATAGTATCATATATAATCAATAGCCAAGGAAATTTGAAATTACATTCATTCACTGATTTAAATATATAGTAAAACATTTGGAAAGTCACACAAATAATATTGTACGTATTTTGAAAATATTGGACAACTACATCTTTAACATTCAAAGAACCAGATGCTAAATAATGGAAATTAGGCTTGTTAAACATACACAATTGACTAAAAACAACCTGAGGTTTAATCAGTCCTCCTGTTCATCTATAGAAACATGTTGAAAAGTAAACATCTCTAAATGGCATATATCTTGCATTCTTAAAAATGATTTGCAAAGCAAAACAGTATTTAAAACACTCTTCTTCACAGCATATTTTGAGCCAAGATAGAACTATTTCAGACATTTCCTGAAGATTGCTACTTTGCATAGTTCACTTTAGATAGTATTGAAGAGTCTGAACTGTTGTAATTAATATTTCGTTTTTGGCAGGTCATAATTTCAACCTAACTGGAGTTCTTTGAATGTGGAAATCAATTTGGTGAGTAAAATAATTATTGTAGACAGACCTTGTTCATGTGTGTAATCAAGTGACCACGGTGCATGAAAGCATATATATAGGGAGGCTGCAGTAGGAGCAGGGAGATTTCCTTACATATAAGCAAGATGGGGCCGCTAGATGATACTGTGACACAAATAATAAGAAAGAATACCAATAACACAATGCATGGTTTTGTCAGGCCAATGGAGTGAAGAGGAAAATGGCCCTTTATGCCATTGATCCTGCTATTTCTGTTCTTTCACTTGTAAAAATAAATAAATAATGTAACTACCAACAAACACAGTGCAGACAATGGGTAAGCATTAGAGGCCAGAAAGAGGGAAGTTTCTGGTTAACATGTACGGTTCTCCTGCTTAATGTCACAAAAAGCCTGGTACTCGCAAATCCTCATTTTCCACTGACTTCAAAGGGCTTTGGATCAGGGCCTAAGAGAAGGAATCTTTGATCTACTTATCACCACTTGTTCTTCCTGTCACTCAGCCCTTCTAAATATCTATAGTGATACATGAAACACATAATAGTTGATTTAAATCACATTTATCCAAAGTGCTGCAGTGATGTACACAACTGAAAAAAATGTTTTTCTTTCTTATGTCATTCTTCATTCATTAAAAAAGAGATCTCTACTAGAACCTTTGTTTACAAGTATTGTGTTAATCCTGGCAAGCACTGGTATATTAAGTCCATGGGCAGCTGTTGCCTAATTAAGTATCCTAATTGGGCATTTTTGTTTAAGATGATATGCCATGAAGTAAAACAATCATTTGTTGATGTCCTTCCCTGATCTCTTCCATGATGATTTGCAGTAGAGAAATTGTCAGCTCCTTTTTAACGATCTGGAAGTACTCACCAGTCCACTAACAATGCATTACTTGGGCAGACAGATACATATGACCTGGTTATTTCTGTGCTTTGTGCCACTGAACATTCTGAACACAAACCAAGACTGCAATGACTTGTCCCTTCTGTCTCGAGTATATCAGATGTAAAAATCTGCTCATAATACTGTAAATATGCCAATTCTGTAGAGGCAAATGACGTACATGAAAGCCGAGGGCTTGATCCTACTTCCAGTGAGATCAGTGGGAACATATATGAACCCTGAGTAAGGAAATGTTTCCTGTTATTGAACTAAATGATTTCCAAATGTGCAATAAGTGAATGTTATTAAACAGTCTTAATTTCTAACCTCCCAGTCAAAAGATAAGTAAAAATATTAGAACTCCCCACCCCCCATTGTTAAGGGTTAAAACATCCTCACTGCCTTACAGAAAACCACTGAGTTACATACTACTTTGGAAATGTTATAAATGAATAAGCTGTGAGTGCATGCCCTGTGGGTTGTCAAATTTCAATAGCATTTTTTAAATAAAAAAAATTTGTGCTTTCAAGTCTGAAATTGTTATGCTATGTCAGTAGATATAGACATATCAACTATATATTAGATCCTTTATATTAACTACACAGCCTATTGCATCAATAAAATGAAAATAAATCTTAACTCGTTAAATGGCTGGCCATTTGTTACTTGCAAGGAGGTTATATGCAGACCAGAATGAAATATAGGGAAAGCTATTTATTATTTACATGTTGGTATGGCAGAGTACATTGAAATATGGTAAAAGCATTTACAAAAAGATTAAGGGTGAACAAGTAAAATATATCTTAATTGGAATCTGTTATTGTGCTTTGCATGTATATTTTTAAATCTGCCATTTCTCAGTTATTAAACAGAGAAAATTTTGTTTTTAAACTTCACTATTTGAGTCCAAGCATTTTCTCACCTTCACTGTGTAGTTAATTTAAAAATA
Source organism: Dermatemys mawii (assembly GCA_007922305.1). Lineage (NCBI taxonomy): Eukaryota > Metazoa > Chordata > Testudines > Dermatemydidae > Dermatemys > Dermatemys mawii. Next base: position 27,107,705 of record ML677340.1, read on the forward strand.
TTATTAGTGGCAAATATGAATTTAGTTGGAAAATCAAGATGTGAATTTTTGAACATGTTTCTCCAAAGGTGCACTCTTCAAATTACTGTGAAAGTAATTTATTCCAGCCAAACACCCTTCCCACATATTGTTAACAGTAGTCTGCACTCCAACTCATTTAACAGCTTTTTAATTCAGTAGTTATTTCGTTTTAGTAGAGCCATTTCTTCATCATTCTGTATTTAGTGATAAATGGTGCCAGAACATATGATAAATTAAACCACAAAGAATTATGTTAAAGTAATCTTAAGATTTAATTTAAGACAAAGCAGCACCTAGTTTGCTCAGCATAGCCATTGGAAAGTTCACCTGGTGAGAATTGCATCTTGCTAAATATAAAATGTAAAATACATTTGGAAAGAGTTTTTTAAAATACTGTTTTACCTTCTGAGATTCCTGTTAGCAGTGGCCACCCTTTGTAAATTGTCATAATTAGTGGCTCAGCTGTATGGAAACCCATTGTAAGAGGCTGCAAACCAGTTTCCTTCCTGCTTTAATTGTGGGTTTAACAATTAGAAGGTATTTATTATTTAAAATCTAACATTAAACCTGTCCACAGTAAATCACCTTGGTAAGAGATACCAGTAGTGCTATAAGATGGTACCTGAGTGGGTAATGAAACCTAACTCTAAAAGACACACAAGCTTTTGAGAAATCTAATTTGTGTGTAGCCTCTAGAAGACTGAGGAATAAAAAAAATCCTCTCACTGATCAATAGACTGTAGCTGTCACATAGGCTTATGGGGATTATAGTTCAATAAGATTATTATTAGGTAATAACATATCTTTATCATGATTGCTGTTGACGTAGCTGAAGTTGCATAGCTTAGGTCGACCCCCCCGCCCCCAGTATAGCCCAGCCCTTAGAAACCATTGTCTCTGTAATGGTGACCACAACGGCAGCTCATTCAGATGTGGACTCATGTTAATACCTAGATGAGCTTATACTAGGCCCCACAGAGTGTATGTTACACAATTTAGACTCCCTTAGACTTGTGAAACTCTCAGCCATTTGTCAATGTGTATAGAGAAGTTACACAGCCTCTGCACTTGGCCCATTGAGTCTGCCTCCCTGGGTGATCTGGGTCTGGACCCCCAATGCAGAAAAATTGGTGGGTACTCTGCACCCACTGGCAGCCAAGCCCCCGGACCTAGCTCACCTCCTCCTCCTTCACTGAACATGCCGCATCCCCACATCTTCTCCCAGCGCTTACTGCCGTGAAACAGCTGTTTCATGGTGTAACAAGCTGTGGGAGGGAGAGGGGAGTAGCAGGAATGTGGTGCACTCAGGAGAGGAGATGGGAAAAATGCTGAGCTGGGGTGGGGATTTGGAAAAAGAGTCCAGTAGGGGCAGAGAGGAGACTTTGGGGAAGGGATTGGAATGGGGGCGGGGCAGGGGTGGAGTGGGGGCGGAGGGGGCGAACACCCACAATGCCAGGAGAAGTTGGTGCCTATGCATCTGCTTGAATTAGAGAGTCTAAGATGTTAAAATTTGAAGTGAACACTCAGAGGCATGTACCAACCAGCCTGAGACGGTATGAATGTGTAAGTTAAAGTAGGTTATTCCTTTTTTAACTTACACATACTTCTAGTTACTTATCATATAAATTGTAGTGACTTAAACTCCTTTAATCTCTCAAAGCCCGTTGCTTTGCATACATTAAATGTTGTAGTGATAAAAGAAATGTCTTGTGTTCTGAGAAAATGTTACTCAAATCTTAGATTTTCTTCTGGAAAAAAAAAGAATTTATTAGATTATAAATTCTCTGGGCAACAATTATCATTTACTGTGTTTATATATTGCCTATATACACAGTGGGATCCCAGTGGGACCCCAACGTAGCTGGGGTCTCTGGATGATAAAGAGTAAAAAAAAAAAAATTAAAATATATTTGAATTACCATTACCACCCAATCTTTACAACATTGTAAGCCCATTTGTGTCATTTTAACTTCACTTGCAACATTCAAAAGAGATTCAGTCACTTGGTATATGTCCGCACTGCCCCTGGGAATGGGCCTCCTTTCGTCAGTCCACGTATTTATGGCAGTGGAACTTGTGCTAGCATGCTAAAAATAGTTGTGTAGACATTGTGGCTCTGGCTGGAGAGGGGGCTCTGAAGCTTAGGTGGTGGTTTCACTGAAACTTGATCATAGACTCCATGTTCCCTCTTTCACTTTTGAAAATGCTAAATGCTTGACTACTATTTTCAAAAGCACCTCAGAATAATAAGTATGTCACCTGTGTGATCTTCTGAATTTACATTTCATAATTTGTTTGTGTCTAAAGCCCAGATTTTCTCAAAATGTAGCAAACGTCCTATATTTTCAGAATCCTTCAATGTGTTGCCCATTTTATAGACCCCTTACATCTTAGCTGTCCTGTAGGTGCCCCTTAACAAGTGGTCTACCTGGAAGAGAATGGAACAATATTAAAGTGCAGCCAGAGTGGATGCTTCCTTTATAGCGTGCCACTCTGGTTAGCAACATAAGACACAGTCTGCCTGCGTTCAGGTAACACTCTAAGACACATTTTTATGGCCATGCCTCTTTCTAATTGCTGGCCTAAAACCATTGATGAAATTTCCTAGTCTATGTCCTGTAAAGGTGTGATGTTATATAGCATTGTGGAAGATTTTTGCTTCTTATACTTGGGAAGTGTAGTTGCTTGTAATGCGGTGTGTCTAGATGTTATATGGCCACTGCATAAATTCTTGTAACAGATAAATTCCTAGAAATCACAAGTGTTGCTTGCAGCTTCAAACAGGTGTCATGAGAAACAGAGTTGTGGTGGCACTACCTTGGCCATCTCAGCAAAGAAGCCTTGGGGGGCCTCGGCATGCAGACTGAACTATGCTCTCAGCCTTAGAAAGAATTCCTCCAAGGCGGAAGCTTATTGGTAGAGTCTAAAGGGAGCTAGCACTGCCACTCTCTGAGCTGTACATGTTCTGTCAATAAATAGAAGTTTCAGTCTCCAAGACTGTCAACCTGACACCTCTCATCATCATCAAAATTCCCACAGAACATTATTTTTGCCATAACATGATTTTTTTGCAGTACTCTACTCATGAGCTGTGTGCTGGGAATACAAGAGGATTGGTAGATTTTGAAACATATTCCTGAAAAGAAATAAATTCTTCTAAACTTTTAGAAAGTTAGCAGATTTTAGACAGAATGAGGCCAAAAGCCCCATCTACTGTAGCTCTCCAACTGGGCAGTTATACCCCATGATGTTTTTTCCCTATCTGTTCAATGTTTCTTTTTGAATGCTGCTTATTACTATGTCTCCCCTTACTAGATTTTTTCACCAAGGGAAACTGTGGAAGAAATTTCTACCTAAATTCTTTTTGTCTCCAATTCTTCCTCAGTTTAAGTTCATGCCCTCTTATTCTTCTATTTAACACTAGCTCAGATAGCCTGCAGCAACTGTCTTCTCTGTTCCCTTCAGGATTACGTATACCTTAATCGGAATCCCTCTTAAACTCCTTCTCTCTCCATCAGCCATAGAATTTCCCTTACCTTTATAAATAGTTAAGATTTCCAAACCCCACTCTCACTCTGGAAAATTGCTCCCTTTTGTTCCACTCTCGGCAACTTTAAACTATTCTTTTACTAATCAGGTGACCACAGTTACTCACATCATCCCAAATGTGACCTTACTGCTTGTGAAGCACTGGAATATGTTAAATACTGTAATGTATACACATCTAGTACCTAGTGCTGCCTCTTGATCCTCCTCCTACTGCATTCTGTATTGAGGCAGACTTATTTTGATTTGATATTTTTGTCATCTTACTTATTATATATTATAGTGATGTCTATAAACCTGTTTTGATTTCCTCAGACTCCTACTCAGTCTAAGCCATTATCTATTTCTCTTCACCATTTTATTGACTGATTTCCCCACCTCATTTTTGTAACAGCAGAAAATGTCTCACCTTTCTGCACATTTCTTCTGCCCAACATTGACATATAAAAGAAGGAAACCAGTCTAAATTCTGATGCTTATGGCAGCATTCCACTTATCAACTCCCACAAGTAGCCCTTGTCTTAGATATCCAAGCCGTTCTCTAGTCACCTTTAGTGCGATACTTGCTGACCTTTTATGGCAGATTTTTCTGCAACACTGTATCAAAAGCATTCCTAAAGTCCAGATGAGTTTTGTCTCTCATCAAAACTTTTTGTTACTTTAATTTTGTTATAATTTCCTCTTCTCATTATTCCATTCTGGAAACAGTTTGGAAATACATATATTTTCCTTTGTTTGTTTCTTTATATCTGATTGTTATGTACTAATCTGGTTGTCTGGTGTGACAACAAATGTCATAGAATTATTTACCATATCAGACAGTTTGGTCCCTTCTCTTTAAGAATTGCCACTAATCTTTGCTATTCCATTTAATTTTCAGCCCTCCCTCTTCCCACTTTCTGTTCATATCCCTCCAGCAGATCCATTGCCGGGACACTCCAATTCCAGCCACTTTATGGGATACCTGCACTGAACATCCGCTATACACTTAAACAGAGTTGCGATAAATAGCCTACTGCCCATCATGCTATGCATGAACAGAGCCCACTTGAACCTGCTGCAAGGAAGGTGACCCCCTCCACACACACACACACATTGCACCTGGCCAAAATGTGGTAAGGGAAAATTTCCTTCCCAGTCTCCCTGAATGGAGTGGCTATGGTAATGCCCACAGCAGATATACCTAATCACCAGACATATTTCTGACCTAAATAGGAGAAGAGGGTGGGTGTTGCCCAGACTGTTCCGAGTGAATGAGGGGAGGGACCAGGCCCAGGCTGACCTTTTTAAAACCTCATTCCTAGGTGGTGAATCATCCACCACGCTGATTGCTTTTCTAGCAATTTTACGTCTCCTCTCCGCCTCCAAGCCAGAAAGCATTGCCCTCTTCTCCTGGCCAGCCAAACAACCCCCTCACTCCCACTTAAAGTGCAGGTCAGTGATTACTAAATTCCCCAGAGTGTCTTACATTTTAATTATCATTACCACCCAACTTGACAACACTGTGAGCCCATTTGTTGCATTTTGACTTCACTTACGATATGAAGCTACTTGTAGTGCTATGGTTTGAGATCTAGTAATTTCCAGAGAACCCTATTGTGTTTCCAAAGACCACCTACAGATTACATTCTATAGAGCTTTTAAACATGGGTATGCTCTGACGCATGAATCTGTGATTTGCCTCAATATGATATGTTATGCCAACTGGGAAAGGTTAACTATAAGCCAGTAGGACCTTTTCTCTCTGGAAACAGGTGACTCCTTTACATTTTTACAATTGCTGCATTATCAGATTTTAAAATAATAGTTCAACACCTATTTCTGTGGTAAATCTGTGTGGTATATAGTGTGATAATGTGTGGTACCAAGATTCTTTGATTGTGTGTTAACGTTCTATACATTCATTTCATATAGCTTTTGCAGAGTACTCCAGTGTGTGTGTGCTGTTTTTAAAAATGAATATATGAAACTTTTCAATACATAAACAAAATCTATTCTAAAAGATGTTTTTCTTCACTCCATGGCTGATCACCTTTCTCTCTTTCTTGTGAAGAACTAGGCTCTAGACTTGCTCTTGTCTACTTGAGAAGCACACTTTAGTTTCCTCAGTGCTTTGTGTAAGACCTCGACCACTCCTATCCCGTTGCTTACAGATAGCACTGGTAGAGATTTTGCACTATGCATGTGACTTTACCCAAGGGATGCATAGCACCAAACTTTGTTTATTTTTGTTAAAGACAGCTTTTTGCTACTCAGGAAACGCAACTGATCATTGACACAGCACGCTTGTTTAGACAAGTTTTCAACAACTACAAAAAAGGCTGGTTCTCTGCTATCTAAATTACTGTTGAAAGTAAAGGCCCTTAACTAAAGATGATGTGTGGTGAATATTTTCTTTTAACAGCTTTCTTTCTACATCAATTTTTCATAAATAGGGTCTAGAGTATTTAAAACTTGAACACAGAAATCCCACTAAAAATGAGTGCATTGAGATTCTCTTGGAGGAGGCTTTCCTCTGAAATAAGACATTGATATTCAAACTATTCTTTGCTCATTTGACTAATGAGCCTTTTGTTAGTTTCTTGTGCTAAAGACAGTGGCTCTTCAACTGCTTATTAAAAAGGTCTGACTGACTGACATACACATTAATGATAGAGAGGAAAGTCTCCTTTAAAGAGGCATGCCTGTGAAGAAGTAACTAGACATCAAATCCTTGTGCTGGTGTTAAAGCATCTTCAGGGGAAAAAAAATCATGTGAGGTTCAGTGGTCTGGAGCTGGCTCTGGGCCTTTGAAAAAAATATTCTAAGATCAGTGAGACTGAATATTTTTTTGAGCTGTCACAGTTTTTCTAAAGATTTCCAAACGAGGACACAGAGCAGGAGTTGGTGAGAAATGTATCAATAGGATTAGAGTAGTAAAATATATATCAAAGTTCTTAGAGTAGTAAAATATATACAAGGCTCCATAACCTTTCAAAGTGGGAAAGAAATCACATGTGGAATCCAATCACTTTCGCATAAACATGCAGTGAAAGAGCCAGATTACAAAATCTGCTAAAGTCAAATATCTGCCTTTTTTTTTTCCACTTGTTTCACTTAAGCAACTAATTTTCTAATGTTTCTCAAAAATCATATAGGTAATTTTTAAACTAAATGAATTCCTTTATATAAATACAAAAGGGTTCATAATTCTGAAGGCTATGACATTTAACTTAATCAAGGCCTAAATAGTTTAAACTCCTCAAACACCAGCACAACACAACCTCTGTTTTGGAACTTTCGAATAACAGGATCATTATTTTTAAAATATTCTTTTGTACTAGCATAATTCTATAAATGTTTAGTGTGGTTAACAGTGATTTATAATCCTTCATGTTCATCACAACAAGTCTATTTAAAGTATAAGGAATATGGTGGAAAATCTCTAATGTTATGAATTTAGTTACAGCTATCATTCCAGAACACCCAGGTGTTTTTGCAAGTCCAGAATGTAGTCTCCAGTTTAAATGGCTCAAGATACTGTGCTTATTAAGGTTGTCTAAAAGATTTCCATTTTCTGCAGTAGACACACAAAAGGAGACTGAATTTACCACTATGGTGTATTGACATTATTGCAGGTACTGTGGCAGGAAAATTTAACACAAGTCACCATAGTATTAGTATTATATGCTCTGTATTGTCTACCTTTCAGGTTGGGGTGACTGTTATGATCTTCAAAGCCCTAATGAGACTGAGACTCTCTGAGAGATCACCTTTCCCTCTGTGTACTATTCCTGCAGTGGTGGTCATGATCTGTTGGACCACTCATGTCTTCAGGTCACTGAATTGAGCTCTCCAAGTCCAGTAGCAAAATATTTTCATGGGGGGAAGCTATGAATCAGGAAAGAACTTGCTCCTACCATCTGTCCAGGAGAGCCTTGTATAAAGTCCATTTATTTAGTCAAAATTTGGTTGATTTATGAATTAAAGTCACAGAAAGGAATAGTTGGGTATTTATGGGGGGGGGGCAGGAGAGTGGGGGTTAGTTTAGTTTTATTCTATTAATGTTTAGAACTTTTTCATTACATTACTCTGTAAGGGTGAAAATTGGCCCTCTGCAGAGGATACCCATAAGATCCTATTTTTCAATTAATTCTCACTTAAACACTTAAATTAAGTGGCACATAAGACTGGTGGACATTGCCCAGAGATGAATTTTACCCTGTAAAGTAGTTTAATTATGTATTTTTCCAAGTGCTTTTAGCAATGGGCACATATATAAAATAACTCCAACATTTTCATATTGGATGCCTAAAATCAGGCAGCTAATTTCTTATGCTTTTTTTTTTAAAATAGGGAGATATGCCTATTTCATAGAGCTGGAAGGATCTTGAAAGGTAATTGAGTCCAGCCTCCTGCCTACACTAACTGGACCAAGTACTATCCCCTAACAGATTTTTTGCCCCAGATCCCTAAATGGCCCCCTTGAAGCATTGAACTCACAACAGTTGGTTTAACAGGTCAATGCTCAAACCACTGAGCTATCTGTGATCTCCCATACTGAACTGTGGATTTAGTTTGACAAGTTCCTAGGCCCTGAGTATGAAGTTTTTGGCCTAAATATTCATTTAGAATAATCTTAGCTCAGTTTCCTTCTCCAGGGACTGGAGGCTAATTGGACTGCATGGCTTATTGAAGTCCGGAAGTGCTGTCGCCATGCAAATGACTGGAGAACAGGCCTTTGTGCACAGTCCACCCATTAATAGAAGTTGCATTTTTAAGATAGTGTTTCACTTTGAACTAAAAGTGCATTTGCCATTTAGAAGGTGCAAAATATGTGGTCCAGTCTGAAAAATCAGTTAGGAATTTTTAAAAATGCACTGAAATCTCCAGGTAGTTTAATGAACATGTGAACAAAATAAGAGATTGGTAAAGTAGGTGTGAAGATAAGGAAAGTGCTAAGGGAAGACATTCCACTGCATGTCTGACTTTGAATTCACTGGTATTTGCAGCAGTTACTGTAGCCTGCAGAATTATGGTAAACTGGTTTTATCTTATTACCTTTTGGTTCCAGGCACCTGTGTATTCACTAGTAACTGTATGTATATAGTATTTGAATTAAAAAGGGTGAGCAACAATAATAATATGATAATGGGCAGCCTTTGCATGGACATCTGGATTCCTTAACAGAAATAAAAATGCAATATACAGAACACTGGTAACATGCTCCATTTTAAATCCCAGAATGGGAATCAAATCTGGAAATCCCTGCCAACAATACAAAATACATAGCAGCTTCATTGGGGACCCCTCCCCCCGAAACCTAAGACAGAAACAAAAAGTCTTGAGTCTAGCCCTTCAAGGTGGTCCCCTTTGCACTTCTGCATATTCTGAAGTATGATATATATTTCAATACCCTCCTTTAAACCCACATAATGCATAAAGGTCGAAGTTGTCAATTAACATACAACACCCAGAGGTACTGCCAAACTATATTCAATATATTGTTATTAATAAGAGGACCAATCTGCATGTGGTGCTTAGTAGCTAGTGAGCACACAAAATTACAGTGACAGGGATGCTCAAAAGTTGCATGGCATAGATCAGGATTTCATTGAGGAAGTTTTAGTTTCTGTTTAGCCATATTGGCATGATGTGTTGTTTTCCATAGCAAGACAGACTTTCATTCTTGTCCTAATTTCTACTTTTTGGGTAGCTCTGTGAAGAGATCTGTGCTAGGGATTTGCACTATGCTGAACAAGTCCTTCTAGGCTTGTGTGCTTTAGATTTGAGATTTTAATGTCCTTTACCCACTAGGCAGTGATAAAGGCCAAATTAAAGATTGTACTGCTAACTGCCCCAAAGATGGGGCTAACAAAGGAGCCAGTGCACCACGGTAATTACAAGGCTCTCATTCTGTACAGATTTTTTCTTTTTTTCTTTTTCTTTTTCTTTTTCTGGTGGGGATATTCAGTCTGTATTTATGTGTAATCCAAAGCTTCAGCATGACGTGGAGAGAAGAGCTTCAAAAGAACTCTCTTAAGAACCCAAAAGAGCAAGGACAGGTGTGTCTATTTTATCTTTAAGCATCAGAAAGATTTTAATTAAGCTCTTCTTGGGTTCACGTGAGTCTGGTACAGCTTACCCATGAGGTGGGTTTTCTAAGCTCTTGAGACTCATTTTTAATGATACGACTTCCAGCAAGATGTCTGAGGGGAACCACTGGAAATGAACTATATTGCATTATCTTATCATATAGCATAATGTTGATGTTATAACTGCATGATCATGGACTTGTGTGAAAAGTAAACATGTGGTCTAGTTGTCTGTCTGCAGGAAAGAGAGACAGAAACAGCTCTGTTTTAATTACAGCTCTGACACTGACTCCCTCTGTAACTTTGAGAAAGTCACTTAATATCTTTTCTGCCAGATTTTTCTCACCAATGCATGATTTACTTTAATCTGGGAGTAAATTCCAGGAACTTCAATGGGGCTAAGCATGGAGTGAAGTGCTATCCAATGTGAGTAAGGGTGTGGATCCGTCTCAGTTTCTCATTTGTAAAATAGAGATAATAATACTTTACCTCATAGAGTTAAGATGCTTAACTACTATGGTAATGAGGGTCATAGAAAATCCTATTAATTATTTAATTAGATCAGAAAATTGTAAATGGAAGACTTAAAGATTGAAAGCACTAGATTGTATAAGTGCTAGATATTGTTATTAAGACTCTCTTCTTTTTTAATGAAGCCAACTTGACAAAAAAACTCTGTTGGAAATGGAAGTCTCCCCTCAGTATTGAAAATGGCTTAGTATAACAAGCGTAGTTTAAAAAGACAAAAACCAAAATAATTAGAGTCTACAATGTAAGAACTTATAGTACATTTTCTCCTTATGAAAGTCTATCTATTCATTTCAATTACATTTTTACAAAGAATTTATGTTGGTATATGAAGTAGGCAAGGAACAGCAATTTTAGATCAAAATACCCAAGTTACTTTGAAGAAGTTGCATGACTTGTGAAATTATATTTAAATCAGGTTCTTTGAAATGACATACACATAGGTAAATAGATACATTTATCTATTTATTTTTTAATAAACCTCTGTTAAGGTTTCTTGAAATACTAGATTACTGTGTCAATGATTTACTTACAAGGATATTGTTAATATTTTCTTCTTAACACAATCATATTAAATTTTAATGACATGGATTGTAATATCTAACCGGTATCTAGAAGCTTGTGGATAGCCCAAAGGTTTTATACAAATTTATATGTATAAAGCTCTCACTGATATACTTTGCCAGTAGATATTGTACCTTGAGTAGTTGGCTTTGCAAATCCCTTCTCACAAAAGATTAAAAACATCCTCCTATTACATCTAGAGATTTCTTTTGTATTCAAAGGCATGAATATATTTAGAAAAATGTATATGATTTTAATGCCTTAAACCCAAAAGCTACCTTGATTCCTATTAAAAATTGGAATATTTAATGTTTTTGCTGCTTCTGTGACTGTTTTTTGATATTGTGAAGAAGAACAAAAAAAGATTTCTGAGCATATATAAAACAAAAAACTGTTTGAAGTATTATAATAAAACAACCTTCTTCTTTTAATGCTAAGTCCCTTTTTAATGAAGATCCTCTGGCAGCTCTTGAATGTATAACTAGTTTATATCATGGGATGAAGCTGTCTGTTCTGATGATTGACATGAGCCCACATTACAATGTGTTTCTGAAAATTAGTCCATAGAGGTCCTTTTCAGGTACTTCTCAGAATGAGAGCTGCCCTCCAACTACAGTAGAGCCTTTTTAACCCCACTCATTGGTATTCTAATCTGGAAGTGCTGTCCTGCTTTTTAAATAACTCAGGCATTCAGGCTAGTACCCCCCTTGGCACATTACTTAGCCAAAGGATTCAAATGAGATTCAAGAAACATGCAGTACAGCACAAAGGGATTGGAATATGCACAATTAATAATCACACAGTTAATTCATTTTTAATGCAAGGTGGTTTTTCTGAAATTTCACATTCAAATTTGTAACACAAAGTGGTTGCTATCTATCCCCATTATGCTGCCAAAACAATAAAAGGTGAGAAATATCCTTAAATATTTTTCTTAGCATGTGTTGCTTTTAAAAAAACAATACAAAAGTTTTAATAACACTAAGGTCATGACACAAACTGATCAAAGCCAGAAGATTCAAAGGTAAGGATGAGTAAAATCAACCTATTGTCCGGGGGAGGAAGACATTGGGCATTAGAGTAAGGCTGGCACAATAGCCTTAAATGGTGAATTTCCTGGCCATTGTCAGTTTGTATGGAACCAGAATATGTTTTAATCAGCAGTTTGTGTTTTATTGCCTCCTGTTGTTGTTTTGTGTCAGTTTGAGTGATAGATTGCAACCCATCCGATTGGAACAGGTCCGATTGCAACAGGTCTTTCAAGTGAAAAATTGGAAAGCAGGCATTACCAACATATTTTCTGAGCACATAGTATGTATTGTTTTGGCATACTCTGTGTATTATTTTAAGAGCTTGTATTGCTTTACAGTTAGTTTGGTGTTTTAGACAAACAAAATTAAATACAGGAAAATTTTAATGAATTAGTGGCAGCTCTGAACAAAGTCAGTGGGAGCTGTGGATCTTCTGAAAATCCAGCCATTGATTTTTATCCCCAAAGGCATCATTGTTCTTAAGGGCCTTTGTATAAACACTTTAAATTTATAATGGCTGCCAGTAGGAAGTCCATATTTACCAACCATTATCACACAAAAGTATCAGAGATACCACAGCTATCCTGTCTCCCCTCCACACCTGCCCAGGTTATTCAGGTTACTCTTGATGGGTGAAATTCACCCCAAGAAGAGAGCCAGCACAAAGTGTATGCATTACATACATGTCACACATCACAATGGCGCTAATGTGGCTTTGAAGGAGTATCACAGCCAAGTGTGTCAATAATTCATGGATTAAGCCTTCCCTAAATAGGATTTGACATATCCATAAAGTGTAAGTGTTATGTCTTCTGTGTCTGTAACACATATGTGAGTCCATGAGTTTGACCTGATACCACAGCATGTATTTACCACCAAGCAGCAGTTGTATTTTATTGTTGCAATAGAAACAAATGTATGGAGAATGGAGCCTGATACACTGCTGGAGGGACATTTTGTTAATCCCCTCTTGTTTTGTGCTTCTCTTCATTGTAGGATCAGATTCTGTCCTTTGATACCTGCATAGGATCCTTCTGATTTTAATGAGTGACATATGCACATATGGGCAGACTTAGGATGGTAGTTTTCAAAAATGGGGCGGGGGAGGGAGGAGATAGGAACCCAAGGAAAATAACTACCTATTGTGAAGTCATGTGCAGTAACATTGACTTTGGGTAGCAGGACCCAAGCTCCAGGCCTGTGGAGGCAGAAAAACAACAAAGAATGAGGACACTATGTTGTGAGCCACTTGCTGCCCCCATTCTGCTGTGCAGCCCCAAAAGTGGGCAGGACCAGACCAAAAGGGATGGGAAGGGCAGCTGGGAGATGCACTTATTCACCATCTCTTCTGGGCAGCCTCAGTTGGTGAGCCTTGTGTGAAATCTCAGCAGAAATATAAAGCTGTTCTGCCCCATGCCTTCTTCCAGGAGGAATCCTCTGTTTGTCCCAGCTGCCCCGGCCAGGTCAAGTTGCTCCAAGTAAATTCAGGGCTAAAACTGAAATTCAGTAGTTAACACCATAGTGACAGCTAAGTTTTCAAATCTCAGTTTTAAGAGAGGATGAGGGAATAGTGTAAGACAGAGCCTAGTAGAAAGGGGAACTTCTGGTTTCCAACATTTGCCATAAAACTTTTCATCATCGCCTTAAGTATGAATGCATAGAACTCCCACTGATATCACTGTGAGCATGTGCCTGTGTAAAAGGTGTCACCCTAAAAGACCAAACAGTCCACCAGAGGTTCCACACTATGATCCTTCTTGTTAAATACACCAAAAGAAACTCTCAAATCTTGACATACCAACATAAGAAATAGGAGATTTGCCTATATAGGCTGTAAATTTCTTTGCATCTGTGGATTTAAGTTATATTTGTAATGCAAGTGTAACAAAGCTTTTCTGGTGTAAAAATCAGGACGGTAGTAAAGGGGCTATAATATATAATGGAAACAATTGTTTTTGTTTTGCTGGAGTGGGGGTAAAGATATGGTTTTGTTTAAAATGGATTATATAGCGAGATGATGGAATGAGAAGGTCAAGGAAATGTAACAGTTCCGTACGTAATTCTTTCAGTTACCATAGGTTGCTGTTGAGTACAGTTTTCCATGTGAAGCAGTTATTCCATCATTATTCAGATCGCAGGTACTGTAGCATATAGCAGATCTTGGCACAACACCAGTTCTCTTTTTTGTTTAACCTGCTACAGAATAATCTGAATAGTTCTAAAATGTTGCCCCTCCACAGGACCCAGAAGCTTAGCCTGAAGGAAATTCTCTCTGGTGGTGGCATGTGAGTGCTAGTCCTTCTATCCTGACCCTTTCCCAGGCTTTGGCTGTTGATCTTGTCAGCCTAATGCTTCTGTTCTGAATTGTCCTCTTGATGCTATTTTCCACTGGCTGTGAGGAACTAACTTGCTGTTACTTATTTGGCAATAAGGTCTTGAGCACATTTTGCCTGACAAGCATATGTATGATCAAAATGTCCTCCTCCCCCACCATGCTCATTTATGTTCACACTATAAATCTGCTTTCTGGCCTTAGAGCTGATCTCATCAGAAGTAAATCCAGACCATCACTTTAGACAGTTATATTGAGAGTGCAACCCCGGGTGTGTATTAGCCGCTTTCTTTTGTGAGGCAAGGTTTAAACGCTACATCAACAGTTTTAAATAGACAGTTACTGAAATCAGCAAGATAGTCTTGGGTGAGAAATCCATAAATTTTCTGGTGAAATTATTTTGAACGTGAGACCATTTTCTTAGGTATTGGCTGCTACTATGAGCAATATTTTCTAAGGAACTGTTATATTGGTCTAAGCTTCTTTTATTTTTCTATGGCAGAGGTGGCCAGTTGCTGGCCTTTGGACAAATTTTGGCAGGTGAAGTGTTCTAGAATATGCCTTAATGGATTAAGAGAGGATGGCCAGTGTATGAACTGGACTCCCATTCTATGGTTCTTTTTTAAATTGTGACATTCCACAAAGGAGTATGGGTAATCTTAATCCTAGTCTCCTGTACTTCATTGAAGTACTCTGCTGTTATTAAATGACAGGGTGATGGCATATAGTTTCTTCTTTCAGTGAGGTGGATTTCTTGCAGTTGCAAATAATCTGCTTTTCCATGATTATGAAGTTGTTAGGGCTTTAATCCCTAGGTATTCACATCCCTATTGCACTTCGGTGCCTTTGGTTAAGTAGAGACAGTAACTATCAGTCCCTCAGTGACTAAAATGCCAAACCACACACGACACTCTCTGTGCACTCCCTATTAAAATTTTACAGGTCAAAAATCCAAAACCCACTTAATAAAAATTGTTCTTCATCATAAGTGACAAGAGAGAACAGGTCAATCCATGGAATAATGGTGCAGTAATTAGAACCTTTGTAGTTGATAAAGTGTGACTGTTAATCAATGTTTGGCTAATTAATCAATATTTTAATCATTAGACCTTTTAAATTTGTTTTAATGAGCATTTCCTCTAATTCCCTTGATTCTGTTGCTTCCAATGCTTCTATTATCTCTATTAAATAGCAAAGCAAATGTTCATATGTTCAGAATATGCTGCAGTTTTAATATTTTTGTTGATTATTGCTAAGATACATGAATATATCTGACTATGAGCCGATTCAGATTCTGAAGCCAAAAAATGTACACTTGGGTCATATGTCATTTAAATATTTGGGTGTTTGAGGAAATGGACTTGGATGATTTCATGACCGCCTTTATCTATGATTTTTTTTAGCACCCTATTTTTCTTATGTTAAGAAAACGATAGGAAAATTTGGGGTGAATTTAGTCCAAACTTACTCTTCATGATTACTCTGAAAATCCTTCCTCTTTTCCCTATATTTTCTAGGAATACCCATGAGCTTTACAGACTGGGTATACCGAGATTTCTTCACCCATCATCACACAAACAGAAACGAGGGATTTTCTTTCCTTTCTTTACTGAAGTTATAGCTTCCCTATTTGATGATTGCAATTCCCTGTAGTTTCCTACACAGTGTTTATAATGTATGGTAATTGCTGTAGTGGCTGTTTGATTAGTATCTGATGTTTAAAATTTTGATCCTCTTGTAATGTATAGAATTTGACAGATATTTATACCCATCCTGCCCTTTTCAGAAACCAAAAGCAATGATATAGTTGACTAGAGAAGATTAAACTGAATACTTCAGATAGTAGCAAGTATTAAAAGCCCACTACTCATAGGAAGATCTTGTCTACAAACCCAGCCTAGCTAGTGCAGTGACAGTAAACTGTCTTTACTGGGTTCTTGTAGCATGTCTTCTGCCACAGGGATCCTAGCAGAATGAGTGGGATCACATGGAGAGGGCCTGGGCAGCACGCAGAGATGCTTTCCACTGGTTGGTCACATAGGAATAGTATGTGTATCCACCCATCTGATGAACTCACACATGGGCTTTCACAGCTGATGCTAGTTAGATGAGGATGTCAGAAATCACATCTCCAGTATATGTTTCTTGGAAATTATATAAATAACAACTAGCAAAAAAAATATTTACCAGTTCATTCAACTGCTATGGCAGATTTATTTCCTACAGTATATTCTTGTTAATATAAATATTTATCATATGAAAAATGTCCTTTTTTTTCCTTGTTGCTATTTATTCAGTCCTCCTTGTAGTTAGTTCCTGCTTCCAGTCACCTTAATCAAGGTTTTCCTGTTTAGGTTTTGGGAGAGATTTCTGTAGTTTAGGACCATAAATTGCTGTACACAGTCTGCCCTTTCAAAGATATAGGTATTACTGAATTCCATGCTGTTTACTCTGTTACCAGCTACTTAGATGCTTTTCTAGTCTCCTAAATTCTAGCTTTTATTCCTCCATCCGCTATTTGTCGATCTTTCCCTCAGCCTTGGCTAGGTGTCAGTGAGGGATTGGGAAAGAACTTGTTCCAGACGTTTAGAAATCCATGGTTACAGAACTCAAGCTGATCCTCTGCTTTAGCTTAATCCAGAGGTTCTCTAAATCATGACTTTCAAGAAAACTGATCCATTTGCTCTACAAAAACTTTAGTCTCCAACTAATTTTAAATAGTGTTGGGTTTTAGTGGTTTTGTTTTCTACAGACCTACAGACTTCAGAAGCCTTTAAGAACATTATCACACAAATGCTTTGTTTATTTTTGTACCTGAAAGGTTTTATATTGAGTTGAATTTCTCAGTTATTAAAATAAATGTTTGCTCATGTCTTCCTAAGTAAATAAGAAACTATCCAATATTTAGGGCTCACTTTATAAAGTATCATACACAGAGTTGCATTTTGGAATCTATGGCTAGGATGAAGCATCCTCACTGTTTGTTTAAAATAGTTTTAAATAGTTTAGGCTTTCTGTTTTAAGGGAATAAAAATGAATAACTCTGCAGTGTTTACTTGGATAACTTCCAGTTTATCCAAGCAAAGTGAGCTCACATGTATTAGGACTGGATCCCTAATATGCAGATGGGATAAGACCTCGTTGCAAGTGGCAGTTTGGTGATCTGCAGAGAAACATCCAAAAGGGAACTTATAACATTACTTTCTTGTTTGGTGTAGAGCATTGCATAGCCAGCTCCTAAAATTATTATGAGCAATCTTTGGACTATTCTTTCTTGTTAATATTGTGGTAATGACTGCCAATGTGGTACATACATGACTGTACAAGAGGTGTGGTGATGGACTCTTTGGGCAAAATCCTGCAGCAGCCCTCACTGAAAATATCATTCCGTCTGAAGGTGTCACCCAGAAACACAGCACAAGTTTGGAAATATACATATCTCATACATATCTATAACTCATAATACAAAGGTGATACAAACATGTAAACAAGATTATCATACTTGGCAAATTATAACATTTTTGCAGATACCTCACTTGGCATATCTGGTCAGATTCCTTGCAATTTTATAATGGTAGTATCAACAATATCATTAAGTGTTCTACATATTCCATATAGCATCATATCTGGCCTCATTGAAATCAATGGCAAAACTCATGTGGAACTCAGTGGGACCTGGTGTCACTGTCAAGTTGATATTGCCAAACACTTGTTTCCAGGGCCTTCATATAGATACTTCCTCTGTGTGTGTCAGCTTGAGTTGATATCTGGTGGAGAAAGCCTGCCCAATTGTGGCATGTGAAGATTCTTGAAATTTCCCCTCCACGAGGGGACCTGCAGCCATGCAAGTGGATAGGTCTAGCCAGGGAAGATGGCATGGCCAGAACAGCCATGAACTGATTCCTTGCATCCCTGCCACAGCCTTTAAACAGTGAAGCTCCTATTGGGTGAATATTAAAGCTATTCTCCCTGCTAGGACCCAAAACAGAGGACAGCTGTAGAAACACAAACTGCCTAATCCAAGGAGTGACTCTCCTGCTGGACACTCTGTTTTTCACGGGTGCAGGTGCATTTTGTACTTCTCTTCACCTGGGGAGGGAATCTAGTCCAATCTATGATGACAGTAACCTTCTATTCACTGGGATCTTCTTGTACAAGGGTTTCACAATTTTCTTGTCTTTAAAAGAAACCCTGTACTATCTATATATGAGATCCCATGGCTTCTGCTCATAGTAGAAAATCCATTTC
Organism: Dermatemys mawii; assembly: GCA_007922305.1. Lineage (NCBI taxonomy): Eukaryota > Metazoa > Chordata > Testudines > Dermatemydidae > Dermatemys > Dermatemys mawii. Next base: position 27,126,049 of record ML677340.1, read on the forward strand.
ACTATATTTTTTAATACCATAGAATTTCCCTCCCTTGTATGGCATGCTAAATCAGTGAATTAGAAAGAGGGTGAGCTCTCTGAAGAAGACCACAGATCGGACAGACAGCCTTAAAACTAGGAATGAAATAAAATGAAAACGTTTTCAAAGTGAAAAATTATTTTTATTAAAAATGCTTATTTTCTTCATAGTGAGTTCACATAGGTTGCTACGACACCATTAGTAAATTGTTATTTTTATGAGACTATTTCACTTAGGAGATTTCTTAATTCATTACATTTTATTAGATCAGCAGTAATGAACCAAAAACAATATCATTTATTTTTATTACTACAGTAGGTTAAATCACAATGATTTATATAGGCAGATTGAAGCAATGACTATGTAATTACTGTTATTGTCAACTATATATTTTTCTTAAATAAGACATTTTAACCACAGTTAAAGTAAAGATGAATACTTCTAAGTATAAAAGACCTGCATAACAGTACTGTAATGAAAACTGTCAATTTTTATTACAACAGTTTCATGTAGATGCACTTTAGCTAGTGCACATATGACCGTATTGTTAATTAGATTACTGTTCTGTTACTGGTCTTGAAGTGGGTATGATCTCTGCGTCCTTCCTTGTCAATCTCTCAGTTGCCCCTCCATAATATCTTCTCTGCTTCAGCAATGTCCCTAATGCTATCTCCCTATTTGTCAGCTTCTTACATGGTCAGTGGCATGGTTCCTTCTGCATGGCCTCCCGTATGTGTTATGGTCTCCCTGTACTCATCCAAAAGGCTCCTTCCCTGAATACATTTGAGTTTCAAATGCTTACTTCAGTTGTGCTGCTCACAGTTATTTGAGTTGACTTAGAAATACGTTGCTTATTGTTGTTCCCCGTCCTTTTATCTCTTTCTACTTGTCGGTCTGCTCTTCATTTGTAATTGCCTCTCTCCTTCAGTGTTTGGAAGCTGCCTACCACCTAGTGGGCACTAACATAAATAAAGAAAAAATAATAGTATGATTATTATGGTGTCTTCAGATAAATGAAAAGTTTCTGGGTGCCATTTGTCATGTCTCACGTAGATATCTCTACTAACAATCTAACACTGAAAAGGAATGGAATATCTCTTTGAGTGTCTAGGATAACTTTACCTCCCTGCTTTCTGTCATCTCTGTTACAGCCTTCTCTACTTTGTGACCACCCTAAAAATCTCCCTCAGACCTCCTTAGGCTTCCCTCAGACACCTCCAGTTCTTGAAAGTCCATCATAGTACTGTCTCACTCATCATTCTATCTTGATGATGGAGAATTCTGGAGAAGTCAGAGGGAAATTTGAGAAGTTTAGAGTGGTAGAAAAGTAGGGAATACTGGGAAGGAGGGCTAAGAAAAATTGCAAAGAGAATGGAGAGCTTTAGAGGAGGACAGAAAGAAAAGAGATCTTCTAAGATGAGATCTGAATTACTTAAAAGCTGAGCTGGTGGGAAGAGCGTGGGAAAAGAAAAACAAATGACGGAGCAAATATAAATCAGAACAAAGACATATTTCCTGATTCTTCCAAATCAAGAAAACAGAAATATCTCAAATGATTAGTTGTTCTATAACTTGATAGGGCAAGCTTTGTGCTCCACCTCCCCATGAATCTTTGTTTCTCCAGACTTTGAAGATGGATAATTAGATTAGGGTATGTTGGTATCAGAGCACTCTAAAGGAAATGCCACTGTGGACCGGAATTGCCTCAAAACCCAGTGCTCAGCAGATATGCACAGAAAAAGGTCTCCCTGTTTTCTTGCGTAGCTGTAGGCTATAAAAGTATCTCTCTTAAGAGAAGGTATTAAAAATTAAGCATATTATTAATGCCCGGGAATTTCTTGATGGTTGCCTCTGACCAAACAGGATGACAGGCACTATAGTCTCTCACTGGACATTCATAGGGATCCTGGCTTTCTGCTCTCAACGTTGATCCTACAGTTGATTTTGTGCCACAATTTCCCTGGAATCAAATGTGTTCCCAAAAGTGTTTTTGGATGGAAAAATGGAAGGGGCTCTCTGTATCTATCTTGAATCCAGTTGAGGGCCTGTCATATGTGCTTCATGCATTTGTAAAACAGCCTAATTCTCCATGTGAATGGTAATACAGCAAGGGAAGAGAGTAATGTCATTGCCTGTGATAACATTTCACATGATGTCATTAATTTAAATTGTGTCTGTTCTGAGTTCCTCACTTGTGGCTGTTTGACTAAACCCTGGGATTGCAAAATTTTCTATCCAAGTAAACCTCAGGACAATGGTTTTTACAGCATACAAACTACTTGGTGATTCCCTGGACATTATACTCAAGACCAAAAACAATGATCTTCTCCCTTCCTGTGCTGGATCCTATAAGTGCCCTTAGCAGATATTTAGGAAGAAGTCCTCTTGCTCAAATTGCTTCATCAGGAGATGGTTGGTTAAACACTGCCAGTTTAAATCCCCCCAAACAGCAGAAAGTCTTTTTATAAACCTTTCCTGTTTCTTAGTTTTCCAAGTAAACTGGATCTAGTTCCTTCTGGTTTCTCTTTGCTCATCTCCCATTCTCCACCATATTCTCACATGCCAGGCTAAAAATAACATAAATGAAATATATGAACGCTGGGACCCATTAATGTTTGCAAAAAAATGAGGGAGAAAGGATATTCTAATGAGTGAGTTCAGGATTTACTAAGTCTAGAATATCCAATATTGCAAAAATATTTTCTTTTGACACTTTCAATGACTTTGCACCTTCTTCTTGATGATTTGCAGCAATAAATTTAGCTGCTTGAGGAAACTGATGATGTTAAAGAGCATAGGACCTGGTTGTTACACCAGGCTGATGACTGCAAGATAAAAAATATAACCATAATTGCATATCTGGTCTACAGGAGTCTAACAAGTGACTAAAGATGGGCATTGAGAATTATGCTTATTGTTATGCCAATACCAGAATATTCTTCCTGTTCACAGCAGTATTGGGATCTAAATTCTAAGGACCAATCCTACAGAATGCTGCATGCCCTCAGTTCACTTTGACTTCAGTCTGATCTGAGAGTGCTCAGCACTGCTCAAGAGACACTAAGAACCTTACAGAATTGGAAGGGTCTTAGGAAAGGTCTGAGTGCTTATGAGTACTCTGTTTTCCTCTACAATGGCTTTAAGAGCAGTTCTAAAGACAGACAGCACAATTCATGCAAGGTTCAAATGTAAACACCAGATTTTAAATGTTCTCTAGAGGAGAGCAAGCAAATAATAAGTATATTGCATGGATATACTACTTTTCTTGCATTTACAGTGCTTTTCATTGCAGGATCTCAAAGTGCTTTATAGGCAATATGTAACTAATTCTCATAACACCCAGGTGAAATAAGTATTATAAGTAATGTCCTCCTTTTCAGATGAGGAAACAGAGACATGGAGAAGTTAAGTGACTTGCCTAAGTCTCCCAGCAAGTCTATGGAAGAATAAAATTCATATCTCCTGACTCCTAATTGTGTGTCCTAAAATACAGAGAAGGTATTGTAAATAAATTATATTCAAAGGGTATTTTAGGTTTCAGCTATTCTAAAGTCAGTAACAATTTTTAACTACGTGCTACATATTTCAATGCGTGACACTTCAACACGCCCCCTATATTGTACATTGCACACCTATTGAAATAGGTGTCCTTGTAATTTGGTGTTTTTGTTTTGAAACCAGTTAGGTTAAAATGGGCACTTCAATAGATTAGATGGGAACTAAAAGAACAGAACACTCATATCTAAATCTAATTATAAATTTGTGATTATATTCATTGTTCTATCTGGTGACTGGCCAGTCTAGTATCCAATATTGTTCTGCTAAATTTTTGGTGATTAGATACTTGTTAGTGAAGAGAGAGAGATTGAGAGATTGCTCATGAGAAAATCATTGGTGATCATTTTGTGTGCTGAAGAAAAATGTTAGATTTTATTTTATAAAAGATGTCACTAAGATTCTCTCTAAATTTTTCCTCCCAATCAATTTCATTCTCATTTTTCCTCAGCTTTGGGAAATTTGCCCTTTTGAAGCAGTGTATCTCTGTCAGTATCTGTGTGTGTGTAAAATTACCAATTGGGACTCTCCTCTTTTTGCCCATATTGAATATTATCGGGTTGTAATCACTGATCTCATGGCAACAACCAATCTCCGGTTTGGTGATTAATTCATCTTTATCTATCATAATGAGGTCCAGTATAGAATTATCCCCATGATAGTTGCAAAACCTCCTGTGTTTAGAAACTCATCTATCACTTTTAGAAACTCTATTGATGTTTAGCTACTGTCTGCATGAGACCTCCAGCAGATGTCTTCGAGACTTAAGTCCCTCATGATAACAGATTTTTCTTTCCACATATTACAGACAGGTATGTAAGGAATAACTCATCCTGTTCTCTGGTTTGATTTGGTGCTCTGTAACAGACCCTTGTTCTGTGGCTCCAGAACTGGTCCTCAGATGTGCTCGGGGGAGATAAGGGAGTCTGAGATGGAGGGACAGACAGAGGAAAGTAGAAAATCTATTCTTTTTAAGACACATCCACTATCCCAGGGAGAAGTGAATGAAGTCAGATCATGGGCCTGCTGTGATTTTAACAGAACTTGCTGTTGGTTGCTGAGGTGAAAGACACCAGTCTACTAATAGTAGACACAGAGCACATATGACAATGTGCACAGCAATCACCAGACACCTTGTACCCGTGGTCCCTCCATGCACTCTCCCTTGGACCGTGGCAGGATTGCTCCTGATGACACATTTCCAAGTGTTTAGTCTAGTTGAGTCCAAAGCGGTGGGGGTTCCTCCCCCTGCTTAGTCCTTCAGCCACCTGATCATTCCTGCAGCTCCTCTGAACCCCATCAATAGCCTGCTGAGCTAACATTATTTACTTAGCATTATCTGATTGGTGAGGTACAGCTAGCATGCTTGGTGCTGTGCAGAATACGAATACAGACCTCCCGGAAGGAACATCTGTACTGTGCAGTGGTAGTGAAGCCTATGCAGGACTGAAAGGGCAGAGTTCCCTGCTCTGTTGCACTGGCATTGGCATTGGCATGTGCACTACAATAGCACATTAGCCTCTGCTGCTGCTGCAAGTCCATGTCTGACTTCTGACCCCCTCTGTGTCCCTGAACCTCTGCTCTCTCCATCCCGCCAAGGCATGGCTGTCCCCGAGATGGCCAAATTGCATTGTCCCAAACAGGATCTCTGTTGGGAATTTCTGCCCGCATCCATGGTCTCTCCACCCTCCACACCGCCCTCCAGTTTTCTTTTTTCAGATCCCACTGGATTTTTTGTGACTCCTAGCTCAGGTGGGCTGATGACATTCATTAGCAAGCTCTAACTGCTTATCCCAGAGCATTAATGAACATGTTAACTAATTCCAGGCCTTATGCTGATTCCTGTGGCCCTAATAGATGCCTCCCCCACGTGTGTTTGCCTTCCCCCTTTGTCTACAGCCCTGCACCCAGTGCTTATCCCCTAGGTGGTACCCTTAGCCAAGTCCATTGCAATCAGTTCTCTCATTAACCCTTCTCATGCACCAGCACCCGTAACTGAGATTCTGCTGGTCAAGCTCTGCCTTCAGTGGCCTCTGTGCTACCTCCACTACCCAGAGGTGCTTGAAGTGGTTTCCATTATATAGAGGGTTTACAATTTGGTTCAATAGCTCTCATCATCCCCACTGTAAACGTTGTTCCAGCACCCCTGCCACTGCCTCCAAGTTCTGCTCCCACTGACCTCATTCAAGATCCCTGACTTCCAAAGATTTGCACTGTGTAACTGACTGCTCCATAGTAAACAATTCTGTTGTTGACATACCAGAAAGACTAGGCCCTGGTTTCCTCCCATTAGCTGGGCAAGCCCTTTCCCCTCTGAGTTGTTAGCAACTTTGGTGTCCCTCTTTCTGACTTGTGCCTTTTTTCTTCTCAGAGGAGCAATAGGCTGTAGCCTGCCAAATTCCCTGGCTGTAGCCAATGGCTGTGTGGGGGCACTCTGCCCTCTCCATATATTTATCTGTCTGATGGACATGCCATATGTCTGACTGCCCCTCAAATGGGAACAGAGATGGGACCCAGAAAATTATGCTAGTGAGGCCAAAGGGCAGTTTCACTTATTCAGGTGCCTAGGATTGAGTTACCCACCCCAGGGGGACGCAGACACGGTAGTATTTGCAGACCACTGACATGAGGGATGGAACTGAATGTGCCAGCCAAATTATTCTGATAAATTGACTAACTAGTCTGGAGTCAATAAGAGGAAATTCAATTAAGACAAGTGAAGAGTACTGCATTCAGGAAGGAAAAACCAAATGCACAAATACAAAATGTGGAATAACTGGCTAGGCAATAGTATTTCAGGAAAGAATCTGGAATTTATAGCGGATCACAAATTGAATGCTAGTCAATGGTACAATGTTACTGCGAAAAAGGCAAATGTCCTTCTGGGATGTGTTATCAGGAGTGTTTGTATATAAGACAGGAGAGGTAATTGTTCTGCTTTACACAGCACAAGTGAGTCCTCAGTGGGAGTATTGTGTCCGGTTTTGGGCACTGAACTTTACGAAAGATGAGGACAAACTGGGGAGAGTCCAGAGGACAACAACAAAAATGATCAGATGATAAGAGAACATAACCTATGAGGAAAGGTTAAAAGAATTGAGCGTTTTGTCTAGAGAAGAGAAGGCGGGAGGGAGGGCAATAACAGTCATCACACCATTTTCTCACTGAAAACGGAGTCAGTTAAATAACTTCACAACTCACCATAGAATTAGTTGTAGTTACTTGAGAGACAATCTCTTATTGTGTGACAGTGACCTTCCACAACATCTACATTCTTCTGGAACCATGAAGTACTCAACTAATGAGGAGGCTTATGAGTACAGGAGACAGAACTTTCACAGATCCTAAGCCCAGACTGTGAAACTCATTCCCAATAAAGATAAAGATGTCATACCAACCTCACCACTTTCAGAATTAAACGTAAAACTCATTCCTTGGATTTTTTACTTGGTAATTTCTTCCTACATCATGCTCACCCAACCTTTCATCCACCCCTATGCTAATTTAAAGATGCAAACAAAGAAAAGCCTATATTTTACAGTCCGTGAAGGAAGAAAGATCATTTTAATTCTGTTCTTAAAAGTCCTTGGGAGACATTCAGATGCTACAATGATGGACACCAAGTACTTTGATAAACATACTCACGTAACAGATTTACAGCCAGATCCTCAGCTGAGGAGCTTGTGCAGTATTGTATGGAGACACACACGAGTACAGAAGTGTCAGAGTTCACTGGGTGATATTACAAAAAAAATGTCTGTCCTGCTGGCATTGACTCTCAAAAAACAAGATCCTTTTATAAAGATCACACAGCAAACAACATGCTATCAAAGCCCCAGTAACAAATAAATAAGCAGTTTAACTCTCAAGGTCTTTCCCCCTTATTTTATTATATGTTGCAATGGAACCATTGTTACAAAAACAGCATAAGATCTCAGATCCACATATATGCCATGTTTTAGATAGGTATTTTGCACATTGTCTGAACCTGCTATTGTCAGATTTTCCTCAAAGAACAGAAATATTAATTTTTATAGATCTGTGGCAGAGTCTCAGAACATAAATACTCACTTTTGTCCTGCAAAAGGCCTGCAATATTTTTTAGTCACCTACAGTTGTAGAAATGAACCACGGTGCAAGTTTTAAAAAGGAAATGCCAGGTTTACAAAGCTTTTTGTTTCTCCCTTGCAGCTGTTTAGTCTAGTTGAGTCCCAAGCGATGGAGGTTTCTCCTCCTCCTTAATTGTTTGGCCTCCTTGATCATTCCTGCAGCTCCTCTGAACACATCAATAGCCTGCTAAGTTAACATTATTTACTTAACATCATCTGATTGGTCAAGTACAGCTAGCATGCTTAGTGCTGTGCAGGATATGAATACAGACCTCACAGAAGGAATATCTGTACTGTGCAGTGGTAGTGAAGCCTGTGCAGGACTAAAAGTGCAGAGTTCCCTGCTCTGTTGTACAGAGTGTATTGGCATATGCACTACAATAGCCCATTAGCCTCTGATTGCTGCTGCGAGTCCATGTCATAAATACAAATCAAACTAGGTAACATAAGCAGAAAGTTATAAATAAAAACTCATCCAGGAATCAAGCTAGCTTTTGGAAGCTAGGATCGGAGTCCTAGCTTTCTCCCCACTTCTCTCTCGCCTGTTCCTTTGTATAGTGGTGACTAGGTAGTTCCTCTGCACCATGTTATAACATCATGTGAAATCAGTAAAGATTACTTTATATGAGTCTTGTGTGACCTTTACTGGGATAGTTTTTTTGTGCGTCATGTATTCTTTGTGTTTGAATAAACTATAATGTGTTACTACGTTTGAGGTATCTGATGCTCCAATCTCTCCCCTAAACCTCTCTGAGCACAAAGTTGCTTAAAACTTTCCCGTATGATTCAAGATAAGATAGTTGTGTTACATTTTTAATTTTAATAACAAATTTAACTGAAAATAACAATTTCTTAGGATTCAAGTTTATACCCTCACTCTAAATATGTGTGATCATTTAGACAGCACAGAAGTGACAAAGAGTTCTGTGGCACCTTAAAGACTAACTAAAATTTTAGAGCATAAGCTTTTGTGGGTTAATACCCACTTCGTCGGATGCATGCAATGGAAGTATCCAGGGGCAGGTATAAATAGGTAGGCAAGAACCAGGTGGGAGATAACAAGCTTAGTCCAATGAGGCTGAACCAGCTTGTTATCTCTAATAAGGGAGGGTGAGGTGTTTCTCTAGCAGCTGAACTGGAGGTGTGAATAACGAGAGAAGAGAAGCTGCTTTTGTAGTTAGCTAGCCATTCAAAATCTCTATTCAGTCCCAAATTGATTGTGTCAAATTTGCAAATGAATTGCAACTCTGCAGTCTCTCTTTGCAGTCTGGACTTGAAGTTTTTTTGCTGCAAAATGCTGACCTTTAAATCTTTTATAGTGTGTCCAGTGAGGTTGAAGTGCTCTCCTACAGGTTTTTGAATATTGCCATTCCTGATATCTGATTTGTGTCCATTTATCCTTTTTCACAGGGACTGTCCAGTTTGGCCGATGTACATAGCAGAGGGACATTGCTGGCACATAATGGCATATATTACATTGGTAGATGTGCAGGTGAATGAACCAGTGATGGTGTGGCTGATCTGGTTTGGTCCTGTGATGGTATTGCTGGTGTAGATGTGTGTGCAGAGTTGGCATCGAGGTTTATTGCATGGATTGGTTCCTGAGTTAGAGTTATTATGGCGCGGTGTGCTGTTGCTGGGTGAGAATATGCTTGAGGTTGGCAGGTTGTCTGTAGGCCAGGACTGGCCTGCCTCCCAAGGCCTGTGAAAGTGAGGGATTGTTGTCCAGGATGGGTTGTAGATCACTGATGATGCATTGGAGAGGCTTTAACTGTGGACTGTAGGTGATGGCCAGTGGTGGTCTGTTGTTTTCTTTCTTGGACTTGTCTTGCAGCAGCAGGTTTCTGGGTACACGTCTGGCTCTGTTGATCTGTGTCCTTATTTTCTTGTGCGGGTATTGTAGTTTTGAAAAAGCTTGGTGGAGATCTTGTAGGTGTTGGTCTCTGTCTGAGGGGTTGGAGCAAATACGATTGTATCTCAGTGCTTGGCTGTAGACAATGGATCGTGTGGTGTGCCCGGGGTGGGAGCTGGTGGCATGAAGGTAGGCATAGCTGTCGGTAGGTTTTTGGTCTAGGGTGGTGTTGATGTGGCTGTCGTTAATTTGCACTGTGGTGTCCAGGAAGTGGACCTCCCGTGTAGACTGGTCCAGGCTGAGGTGGATGGTGGGGTGGAAGCTGTTGAAATCATGGTGGAATTCTTCCAGAGTTTCTTTTCCATGGGTCCAGATGATGAAGATGTCATCAATGTAGCGTAGATAGAGGAGGGGCATGAGTGAACGAGATTTGAGGAAGCGTTGTTCCAGGTCAGCCATAAAGATGTTGGTATACTGTGGGGCCATGCGGGTGCCCATAGTAGTGCCACTGGTCTGGAGGTATATATTGTCACCAAATTTGAAATAATTGTGTGTGAGGATAAAGTCACACAGCTCAGCAACCACTTGTGCTGTGGCATCATCAGGGATACTATTCCTGACAGCTTGTATTCCATCTTTGTGTGGGATGTTTGTGTAGAGAGCCTCTACATCCATGGTGGCTAGGATGGTGTTTTCTGGAAGGTCACCAATGCATTGTAGTTTTCTCAGGAAGTCGGTGGTGTCACGGAGATAGCTGGGAGTGCTGGTGGCGTAGGGTCTGAGTACAGTGTCCACATATCCAGACAGTCCTTCAGTGAGAGTGCCAATGACCGAGATGTTGGGGCGTCCAGGATTTCCAGGTTTGTGGATCTTAGGTAAAAGATAGAATAACCCCGATCGGGGCTCTAAAGGTATGTTAATTTGTTCCTGTGTTAGTGTAGGGAGTGTCCCAAGTAGACGGTGCAGTTTCTTAGTACATTCTTCAGTGGGATCTGAGGGAAGTGGCCTGTAGAAATTGGTGTTGGAGAGTTGTCTGGTAGCCTCCTTTTGGTAGTCAGACCTGTCCATGATGACAACAGCACCTCCTTTATCAACCTCTTTGATTATGATGTCAGGGTTGTTTCTGAGGCTGTGGATAGCATTGCGCCCAATGCTCATCACAATCTCTCATCCAATAATTCCGTGGGTTTTATCCACACACAGTCCTGCATGTGCACATGCTCATTATCAGCCATCTGCTGGAATTTTTTTTTAAAAAGCAAGAATGCTAAAGTAGAAGATTCCCTATGGGATTACTGGAATAAATTCAGTCTATGGGCAAAATTAGTCAGTAGGTCTGTCTTTGTGAAAGAGACACATGAAAACAGAGCCTGGACACCTCCTTTTATCCCCTCAAAGACTGTGACTCATATCCTCATCACCATCATTGTGGTCATTTTGCTTCCTTGAGGGAGACTGCTGCCTGTTTTCATCATCCCTGCTGTACTCACAAGTGAAAATCCAATTGCTCTTCTAAAACAAATTAAGAAAAATGTCCTTTCTGTCAATGCTTTACTATTTGAGCATGCTGATACAGTGTCATGAAATTGCTCCTTGTTCTGAAGAATTCCCCACATTCAGTAACAATTATGAGAAATTTTCCATTGAGACAAACATAAATAAAAAAAACCTCTATTTTTTTTCAATTTTCCACAAACATGTCACAAAGACTAGAAACTGCTCTCATCTCAAACTGTAGGTTCTTTTTCCTTCAGAAATTCTTACTGGTAGGACCTTAAAGATGTCTAATGGTTTTTTCTTGCTGTGCAAACTGTTGAAAAGCAGTCTGATCTTGGAAGCATGCAAGTACAAATGAGAGAGTGCTATAGCATTAGTCCCATTGGACCTCACAGCAAACGGAATGGAAAAGTCATCCCCAAGGCTCAACTGCTTTTCAGCATTACACTGTTCATTCTATTTACATTATTCTACATCAGACAATATGCAACTGTGGAATTTTAATACATCTAATTACTTGAAATGGTTCCACTATATCCTTAACTTTTGATGCAGATATATTGAAGCCATATTGCTTAGGTGTGACAATACCTCACTTTACTGGAAGTAATAAATATCTTGTTAATCAGTGGTAAATCTCTTTATGATATGGCAGAACCACACTATTATGACAAATGGCCTTAAACAAGTTCAACTCCATTATTATGGAAAAGGTTACATTGTTCTACAATTATCCTTTTAATCAATCTCACAGGATAATCATTCTGCCTAAAAGTCTGTTTCTCAATACCAATTTCATTACCTAGGTGATTCTCATCACTAATCATTAGAGAGTAATTCACTATATTCTTAACAACTCCTGTTTTAACTTTAAATGGGTAATTAGACTCAATATACAGGATATTACCTACACGATAATCTTTATAATACATTCTCCTTCCCAACTGTCAGGCCTTCTTTCCACTAATAAATGTAAAAAAAGCTTTTCTTATTAACATCTCTTTTCACAGTAAATCATATATTCAAATGGCCATCACTAATGAAAAAAGAGAACAAAAGTTTCACTAGTCCATTAAACAGAGTGGTTCCTTCCAAAGATTCCACAAAATGGTGTTCAGAAACAATGGGTCCAAATGGAACCTCATGGCTATTCAGGAGCACTACCTAAAGAAGATTCCTGCAAAACTGAAATAAATAGTATTGAGGCAAAAAGTCAGTAATTGCACTGTATCACTCATTATAAAAGCAAGAAAGAGTTGTAAGGAAGTGGAAATTGATGAGGTATTCTTGCTTTGAACAGTAAGGTGAGTGAGTTAAAAATGTCTGGTGGATGGTTACAAAAAGTGACTGGAAGTCAGGACTCTGAAGTTCTATTGTCGGCTCTCTCGCTGACTCTCTGCATGGAGTTGGACATATTAATCAACTTGCTTAACTTTACACATCTGTAAAATTGGTATAATATTTAGCTACTTATAGACTTATGAGCCTTTAAATAATACTATAAAGATCATCAGATGACCAGAGCTATTCAAGTACAAACTATTTTTAACACCACAATTACACTCATGCATTCAGTACTGTGGTCTCTGTTGCACTCACTCCAACCATAACTTTCCAGTTTAATTGTACACTGCACCTCAGCATGTGCCACCAAGTGACCTAGCAAAGAATTGCAAGTTTGCATTTATCTATTACAAATTCAGGTCAGGAACCTGAGAAGATGGAATTTTTCAGAGTTGGAAGAATGCATGTTAAAACTTACAAATAGACCTAGGAAAAGAATTACCATGGGGCATGCTTTATCCATGTCATCTTACTGATGGTGCTTCACTGCTCCAAAGGATAACTGGAAAGACAGTGATCACTATGTCTGGCCATACTGCTTAATTACAAAGTGTAACATCCCTCGAAAACTATTTGTTCAACATACAAGTTCAGCTCTGTCCAGGACCTGTGTAACACTGACCCTGACAAGGCTCCTGTTGTCAGGGAAAACTGTCTTTGGAGAGGATTACCTCTTGATACTTTGCCTGCTGCTTTGGTTGGTAGATTTATGTACGGTATATTTTCCTGGAGAATTAACCCTGAATCTTTCTGTGAGTTTGGCACAAAGCCTATACCTCTCACTTAGAAAATTCTTGGCAATCCCTTTCCTCCTAAACCAGACATTATTTAAAAATAGAAGAGAGTTCATTTTATTGTGTCTTCTCATACTCTGGAAAAATATTTCTACCAATTATAAAAACTGAAACAAGTCTAATGGATCCACAATTTTCAAATGTTAATTTTCTTATTCACTTGAAATAATTCTATTAAGTTAGAGAAACTTTTTTTGCATTTTTGATAATACAGCAATGAGATACAGTATAGAAATATGAAACAAAAAACATGGGAAAGGTTTCATCCAATAAATCATATAAATATGATCAACATCACTTCTAATACCTCACTGCCTATGAGATTAAACATACAGTATTTAGCTTCATTTAAAACAAGACTTTGACCAGTTGCTGCCAACAAACAATGGTTTGTGAGGAGAGAAAAAAACTGAGTCACAATGACTTATACAAGCGTAAGCAGCAGACTTCCTAAACCAAGACTTATCACTTCAGGGTTATTTCCATGTGACCTGTGGAGGATGCCCATGAATAGCTGGAGAAGACATGCAGTTTTCTCTGCTGTAGGGCTGCACTGCTCAGTGCAAGACAAGAAGGCAGTCCTGAGTGTTGTGAAGTAATCATTAAGTTACACGCTTGTCATTTCTTGTACATTCACTCAGAACTAATGCACATCACTTTTTCCAATTATAATCATTCCACCATTTAACAAGCACAAAAGGCCTTAGATTCCAATTTGCCACTGATGCTTCACTTTCCTTGCTTATGTCTTGGCATTTAGGTCTGGCTAGGTTGTGCACAGCTCCAATAATGGGGTGTATTCACCCTTCATACAGCAAACTTACAAATGATGAAGCCAAGAACTGCCAGTCTCACAATATAAGAGCAGACAATTTCCACTGCTATGGTAATTTTTCTATTTGTACCTTTTCCCTTCAGTTGTTGTAAATAGATTTTATTCCTTGGTGAGCTTATTGCCAAAGCCAAATAGAGAGCACACAATGATAGAGTGTATATAGTTTCCTCCGCACTTCCTTGCTGGCTAAATCAAAGTTCCTTTAGCATGTGCTTCTCAATTCATTTAGCTTCTCAAATCTCTCTGCAGTGAAAAAACAAAAACAAAACACCAAACCACAGTTGCTGAATTCTATAGTCTTTAATCTTAGTTAGGTTGTCACTAATGACAAGAAATGGGAATGTAGTATAAACTAGACAATATATTAATAAAGGTGCTTTGTCTATCTCAGTAGTTAAGAATTAAAGTGTAGCATAGCATTTAAAATAACAGCATCTTATTTTACACTGAATATTGTCTTCCTTTGGGCTTGACTATGCTTATCTCTGTGTGAGTACTCAGTTGGGCAATGATTCAAGGAGCTTCTCACTTCTTGTGCAGGGACCAGGCACAATTCTATCCTTACCCTCCTCAGGGCTCAAGGACTATGGGATTCTAGTGCAGACAACTAATGTACTCTTCAAATGGGCCAGGAGGGCCGTGGCTAGAGGCCAGCTTTCTTAACACCAACCATCTGACTTGGGCCAGCACATGCTCCCACAGGTTTCCTGGAGGCAGGCACAATATTTCCATCAGTCCGCAGCTCCTCCTTAGCCCCGCTTGCCCTCCTCAAGTCCTGGGCAGTGACTTACAGACACAGTGTTGCTCCTTTATAAGAAGGAATCACTTCACCCATTAGCAAAGACCGGGCATGACTCACCCCTGTGGTGCCTCCTGCTGGTTTCCCAGGGAATTAGCTCTTTCTAGCTCCACAGTGTCCTCTGCAGGCCAATGTCCCGCTTGTCGCTGGCCCCATGCCCCTCCTGGACCCCGGTGCCCTTTTACCTGGGGTGCTGCCCTCTGGAACTCAGATCTCTGGGTTTCCCCTCCCCGGGGAACCCCCATCCACTGCACCCACTTTGCCTCAGCCTATGGGCTACTGCCAGTCACCATTGAGCCCCCTTTCACTGGGGCCGACTGCAATCTGTACAAGCCAGTCATCATAGGCAAGGGAGGTTTTTGACCTGCTGCCTCTGCCTACCTGTGGGCTGCCCCCTGCAACCCAGTACCCCTTTTGGCCTTCTACTAGGCTGGCAGCCTAGGGGGTTTCTAGGCTGGTACTCCCCAGCTCCTCTGGCCTCCCTCACAGCCCTGCTCCACTCCAGGTACCTTCTCAAGCTCCCCAACAGCCAGGCCCATCTTCCTCCACAGATAGAGGAGACTGTCTTTTTTAGCACTGGGCTTCCTTGGCCTTTATAGGGCCAGCTGTGTCTGTTTGGGGAGTCGCCCCCTGCTGAGGCTGCTTCCCAATCAGCCAGCTTTTCCCTTGCCCCAGCCCTCTCCCAGGGCTGTTTTACACCCTTCGGGCAGGAGCGGATGATCACTCCACTACAGGCCATCATAACGTGAAAGAGACTAAAGTATTCAAGTAATACTGAGAGAGAATTCAGACACACAGAAGATAGTAGTCATTCCAACCTAAATTTTCAAAACCAACTTTTGGGATCCAAATTTGACAGACTTAGGACCTTTCTAGTTGAATTCATGTGGAAGTGGAAGCTCAACACCTCTGATAATCACTGTGTCTCAAGCTGGGAATCAAAACTCAGTGGAAACATTTGAAAAATTAGATTCCAAACTGGAATCTGGCAAATTAGCCTGCTCTTGTCAGGACTACAGCTGGATCTTTAGTTGTCACAGGCGATCAAGGCCAGTTTCCTGACAATGAAATCTGTTAGGTTATGGAACAGTCTCCTGAGGACAGTGATGAAAGACCCATCAAATGAGATTCTTAACTAGACTAAAGAGTGCATCATTTCAAGTATGATAGGGAACTGGTAGTGCAGTGCTATGGGTCACAGATGAATACATCTGTTGGGTAGTCTTAGCTCTATTTCGATGATCCTAAGACTCTGGGCAAGATCCCTAGCTACATTTGAGGAACACATAACATAGGTTAGGAAGGGGCACAAAGGTTGCCTAAAACTTATTTGCACCCTTTTTATCCTGGGCCTGAAGGCTACTCTAGTTTATGGTGCTGCCAAGGACCCCAAAGTACCAAAATGGCAGCTGTGCAGAAACAGGGAAGCCCCAGCTACACCCATTGTGCTCTAGCCATACTTGTGGCTGCAAGAATGGAGGGTGGCATCAGAACTGGGACAGCTGATTTGCACCACAGCAGGTTGATTCTTCTCAAGCCAGATTTCACTGGCAGGGGAGTGCAAAGCAGTTGCACTGCACTCTTTGGATTCCTGATCTCAATCAAATTTTGGTACGTTTGCCAGTACTAACCTAACACCATGCTGGGGCATTGGGTTAATATTGACTCAGAAGGTAGAATATCTCCCATTGAATCCACAATGCAATTTCCTGCAGCATCTTGGAAATCAATGAAGGCCTCCACGAAAGTACTGGCACAAGTTATCTCTGATTAGCTTCAGTATCTGACCAAAATCACCAAAAGTCCATGGTGTTATCTGAAGACATAAAAAAGAGATTTATCTCGAGAGCTTTTCCAGATTAATCATTTTTGCACAGATAATAGAGAAGCATTTTCATTGAGCATGGGATGATGAGCAAGGAACGTCCTTAGTTTTAATCCAGATATATCATTGATGCACCATGTGAAAAGTCACTTAATATTCCTCTGCTTACATTTCCTTGTGTAAAATGGGGGAAATAATATTTATTTACCTACTGTACTTTGAAAATAATTTAATGTTTTAAGTGCTCTGAAATATAAAGCAATAGATCCCTGCTGATCATTATTACTACATGTCTACTATTGTGGCAATAACGTGGTAACATGAAGTCCAGTTTTCAATGTTGCCATAGGCTTCTAGATGTTTCAGAAGATTGTTTCCCTATTTGGTTTTGTATAACAGCTAGTAAAAGAACATCCAGAATTGTTATAGTCAATACTAAAATAAAGCTTCAGAAGGAAAATAAAGCCTCATGCTTTAGGTCTCAAGCCAATTTATAACTGGTATTATTGTTCGGTATTGGGAGGAGATTTCTCTGAGGGACAGATTATCCCACATCTGCCTAAAGCAGTGTTTCTTGTATCTTCCTATAAGGCAACTGGTACTGGCCACTGTTGGAGACAGGTCTAGGTCTGACCCAATATGCTAATTTCCATGTTCCTGTGTATTTTTCCATTCACTTGTTTGGGTCCTAGAAGCAGAGCGATGAGTGACTCAGTTTCGTGGAACATCAGGGGTTCAGGAATGCAATGGAGAGCGAGGCTGCAATACCACAGTCAGCATGCTTAATAAAAATCTCTTTTCAACAGCTCTGCCAGCTTGTTGAATAACTTCTTGCTAAGGAACACTATAGATCACGAGCCAAAAGCTTCAAATGAATAAATTTGGAGTTCTTTCTGTTTTCTGAGCCATTAGGGTACACTGAAGTCACATTTTCCAGTTTTTCTCTGCAGCCCTGATGGCTCAAAAACTTTCTTAAGAGAAACAAAAGGATAAAAGCTTGAATTTGTACGCAAGGTCTTGATTCCAGCAACTGTGTCTTTAACCCGCCCCCTGACCACTCTCACCCACAGCCTCTGACCAAACGGGATAAAACCACAATAGTTGGCACTACTGATGATGTAACAAAGCTGTCAGAATAGTTCTAAACACGGGTTTTTATTACTTAACTTTTGCTCCCTCTACTGGCATGGATGACTGTACATCATTTCCGCAATGCAAGAACAATGCCAAGTGGTGTTGGGTGAAGCAACAAATAATTTTTACAATAGATCTTAAAATATTATAGGAAATATCCTTCAGACGTTAGAGACCTTAAGCTACTGGACAATGTCCTTTTAAAAACAAATAGTGTGTGTGGTGTGGGCTGGGGAGGATAGTGTGGTGGATTTATACTACCTCAGCCAAATGAGAATGTATTGATCCCCTCTGAAAAGCATTTATATAACATTAAGAAAAATATAGTAAATAGAAATTCTAAGAAACTAGTAACTAAAGAAAAAAGAGTGGTGGTGCTTGAAACTGGAATGTGACTCAGACAGCGTTTTTTTATCTCTCTCTCTCAAATTTTTATGTAACCAGTATGCAATTGAATCAAGTCTCTTGAGTGAATGGTGTCAGTATTTTTCTCTGCCAGATATATAAAGATAATATAGGCTTCAAAACATCTTCTGTGTGCTTCAGAATCATTTAATATCTCATATTTATTTAAATTCTGGCTCCGACATTTCCTGTCATTGTTTGCTTTTATAGCACCAGCAAGCACCCTATGGGGGGTGATCTATACCATTCACAAACTTTTCTCTAGGCATAGTTTTAGAACATCATTGTTATCCATATTGTATTTTCCTGCTACTCTTGCAAGAAATGCCTATCCATCTCTGGATAACAAATGATGGAGGTGCAAACTCTATAATGGAATTTCACATGTACCTCACTCACTACGAAAGACCGGAATGCTCAAAGTAATATGAGATTGCTTCACATGCAGTGCTGCATGTTCACCTAAGTTTTGCTCACAGTACATGGCCACATTAGTGTGAAATTCTTCTTTCAGAATTGCCCATATAGTCTCTGTGAATCCAACCTGTGATTCATGCTCAGACAATCTGATGATATACTGTAGCAATAGCAAGTTTCAGCCCTGGAGTGTTTTTTTCTCATGAAAAGAACAGTAGAAGCCCTGTATTTAGTTAACAGGCTAGAGAGCTATTAAGCACAGGCATATCTGTGCTTTTTTCCATGTCTAACCTTAACCTTTCTATCCTCCCCTTTATTATGCAGTTTAATATTAGAGATTTTTATGCAATATTATCAGTGTATGTAATTGTTTCTCTTAAGAAGAATTCCTATTGTGTAGATTTTGCTTTTATATAGAAACTTGCAATCCAGATGATACCAATGTCTTTTATAAAGCTAGTTAAAAACATTTTCAGCTGAGCAGTTTTCCACTGGAAAATGCTAATTCAACAAAATCAAAATGTTTCATGGGAACATATCGATGTTCTTGAAATTTTAGATGGGAAATTATCAAAATGTTTCATTTTGACTTGCTATATGATGATTTATGGTAAAATACATATCAAAACATAAATTATAAGATAAAAATTGAAAGAATTAAATAAAATAAACCTTTTGAATTTATAGAAATGAAACATTTCAGTTGTGATGTTCCTAAAATAAAGTGTCAGGTGTGACGGAGTCAGTCCAGAAGGGTCTAAGAGAGTGCTGGAAGGCAGGTATATCAGCCTCAGGATGTGCAGGTCCCTGTTCCCTGGATAGCCAAACAAAGGCTACTCCAGGCCAATCAAGACACCTGGGACCAATTAAGAAGGTTCTCGAAAGCAGCAGAAATAGCTAGCCTGATTGGGACACCTGAAGCCAATCAGGGGCTGGCTGAAACCAGTTAAAAACCCTCCCAGTTAGTCAGGTGGGTGTGGATGTCAGGAGCTGTGGGAAGAAGTTGTGCTATTGGTGAGGCTGAGTGGTAAACATATCATGTGCAAGGAAGGAGGCCCTGAGGTAAGGGTGAAGTGGAGTCTGAAGAAGCAGGGACTGCTGTGGGGAAGTAGCCCAGGGAATTGTATTATGTTTTGTGGATAAAAGGTCAGCCATCTTAGCTGATACTATTAGGGTCCCTGGGCTGGAGCCCAGAGTAGAGGGCGGGCCTGGGCTCCTCCCTTTCTGCCTCCCCTAATTAATTAGTGAGAAAGGGAGGTCACTCTGGGGCCTAGATGAGTTTCTGAGGCCCCTAAATCTGCCAGGAAGCGCAGGATCCACAAATACAGACTTGGAACTTTGTCACACAGGATATTCATTTTGTGGTAAATTTCAAAATTTTGGCTTTTTGTTCTGATTTGGGATGAAAGGAAATTTCAAAATGTTGGAATTTCCTCCAAAATGTAAATCTATTTCCTGACCAGCTCTACTGGAGTTGTGTGTGTTTGTCTTTCTGTCTGCCTGTCTCTCTGTGTCTGTCTGTCTGTCTCTCTCTCGCAATCGCACACAGGAAAATCCAGGCTTATTCATACTAATGATGTGAGAAACCCATTGTAAATTACTGAATTTCACAAGTTAGGAAGTAAACAAATGGAATGATGCAATACTTTTTTGTTTTTAATTTTCAGTGACTATTTACTTTTAATTATTTATTCTAAAGCTTCATGGTATACCAATGAGTAGTTTATGTATACAAATAATGAAATCTTAATTGTCTGATACCCTAGAGTAGCATCTTCTTGCAATATTTTTTTGCTGGAAGTGGAGATACCACTAATTTTTTAAGGAAGGCATAAAGCACACAGTTTGGCAACAAGCACATTTTTGAGGGTTTGCTGGCATTCACGTCGCAGAAATGTTTAGTAAAACATTTGTTTGTGTGCTTTTGTTAATAATTGTGCAGTCATATTTGATTATTTTAGAGCTCCATTTAAATTTTTTAAAAGAAAATGAATTCCTCTTAAAATATTTTTCTGGGTGAGAAGCAAAGTATGAGTACAAGAGAAAAATAAGTGAAGATATCCAGTGAAGATTAAATGCAAAAAATCCCCCTTCTGTTATTATTTATTTGTAATACTATAGCACCTAATTACTGTAGTCATGGCCCAGGATCTATTATGTTAGCAGCTGTGGAAATATCAAGCCCTTTTAAAAAATGGAACTCCCATAAATTAAGGCTGTTCCCATGGGGTCTGATCCATCTCCCACTGTAGTCAATGGAAAAAAATCCCATTGACTCTAATGGGAGCTGGATTTGGCCTACAAACAGTACATTGGTCAGATGCACATCATGTATATTTTTGGATAAACAATGTTCACATTTACATTTAATAAAGAAAACAGAAATAGAATAGGAATAGAATAGCCAGGTGATCATGGCTAACTTCCTATTCTTGGGAAAAGAGCCACAGGATATTTAATTACTTCAAGAGGTCAAAACCTTGGGTTTACATCTCATCTGACAGTTAACACCGCTAAGCAGCAGAGTATTGGTTCAATACTTATTCAGAGGGAAAAGTGCCATATACTGAATCATTAACATCACTTTCTGGAGCACAGTGATTTTTCTTTGGAGGGGTCCTAGGTGTGACCCAGCGTTACTTGTGGGATCCAAGGTGGCATGGCTGTACACAACACAAAATAGTTTAT
The DNA here is from genome assembly GCA_007922305.1 of Dermatemys mawii. NCBI lineage: Eukaryota > Metazoa > Chordata > Testudines > Dermatemydidae > Dermatemys > Dermatemys mawii. The sequence continues at coordinate 27,147,324 of ML677340.1, forward strand.
GATAATATAGTCTTAAATGATACTCTGACAGCTGCTAAAAACTAATGATGAAGATAAAGTGCCACTGTTAACCTTCACTCAAAACTGAAATATTAGTCTGGTAAACCTTGGAAGAAATCATGTTTCCTGGCTCCAGCAATGTGACAGGAGTCAGAATTTCCAAAGATAATGATTAAAGAACCAGAATCTTGACCAAAACTATTAATATACTGTTCCATTGTTGATAACATGTATTCTTGTAAATTATCCAGTCTAGAGCTCCTATCCTGCAAACACTTGTTTCTACAGAAGTGGGTATTTGCAGAACTGGGATCTAAATGTGTTCAGATAATTTTTGGATCAGTTTCCAATCTGAATATTTCACGATTCATCCATTACTAGAAACAATTAAGCAGAATTAACAATTCATGCAGTATCATACCTAACATACAGAATTCTGACTTGTTATTTACAGTGGGTAGGAGGTTTGTCATACTTTTTCTATTTTATTTTTTTTAGTCTACTTCATCACATTCATTATAGGAATGTTACTTAATTTCCAGGAGAAAAGGAGCCTGGTTCATTTTCCACAACTTTTTAGCCCTCCTGTAGTATCAATGTTGGGTCAAATTCTTCTTTCACTTTCTCTAGTGGCACTTCTTAATTTAAATGGAATTTTCCCAGGTGGAACTGAAAGCAGAACATGTCACACCCTGTTTTTAATTGATTAAAATGCCTCTGTCTTTCATAAATCTAAGCTGGTCCCATTTGAATATATAGGCTATTGGCCTCAAATTAAGAACTGAATGAAATTTTCCATTGTCTTGGACCAAACAAATCTTTTTTTGTTTTGTTTTAAGGTTCAGGAATGTTCAGTTAACTTCTCCCCCAGATTCTGATTGTGCAATCCAGTCCTCAGCTGCTATTGCTCCATTCGTGGGCTTTTTAATAACGATGCCCCCATATTTTTGTGAATCCCCAGATACTGTGAAACTTGTCTCACTGGGAAATCACAACTGGGGAAGCTGAGTTTCTTTCTGCTAGTATGTATTGTAGGTGAGATACAGAAATCATGGAGCCTCTCCCCAGAGAATGCTGTGGTAGTGAAGAAGACACAAACACCGTGGGGCGGCCCCAAAATAATGTTGCTGCGGTCACCAACGGTAAGGGGGAAGCCTTCCCATAACAAAGATGGGGTTCTGAAGAGGTTTGTATTATTCAGTCAATCTACTGGATGCTTAGCCAAATCTCCAAGCCCTCTGTGTTCTTCTAATCACTTGCCCTGGTTGAGATGCCACTTTTAGATGAATGTTGTATGGAAGTATGGCACTGAATTAACACAGATTTCAGTTTTTATATGAGTTGATATTAGCATTGCTTGCAGTGTGTTAAGCACACTAATGTCTACCAAATAAGCCTCTTTAAAACAGTCATTTTTAAATTGCAACATTGACTGCAGATTCTTAAGCGAAAGAAGCAGATAGTCAGCATTTTCTTCCAATGCAGTTTCCGTAACACAGACACCTAAATTGACAGAAGAAAGCCATCTTTTCTGCTTCTTTACTTCCTATTATTTCCCCCCTAACTCTGTACCTGACTTCTGTAAATGACAGAATCGCGGGTTTCATTTCAGAGGGTTGTGTTACTGGGCCTGATGAGAGAGAGCAAATGAGCTCCTTCACAACCTTTAATAGGGATCCCAAATGTAGTGCTTTTTTTAACTTAAAAATAATTTCAGATTCTCCTATGAAAGTCTACATTTTCTTTTCAAATGTAAACATGCAGCGCCCATTGACTTCCCTTGGGAATGGTGAGTGTTTGTGTAGGGGTTAAAGTTGGCCCTTGTTTTGTTGCAAACTGTTTTTCAAGTTGCCATCCTTAATGACTTTTTTTTAAAGAAAATATTTTTGAGGAAAGAAGACAAGGTCAAACAGGTGCCTCTGCATCCACTGTAAAATACTGCCCCTAGACTTGCCAGTAGCAATTTCCTAGTAATTAGAACAACTGGATAGCAGCTGAACTTGAAAACAGAAGCTCATGAACATCTCAACTAGTTTTCTATTAAGTGAGCAAACTGATAAAGGAGAGCTGACTCTCATCTCAAAAGCTGCTCATGTTGTGTGCTTTACTGAAATGTAGGGATCTGGAATACGAGCTCTTTAAAGCTGGAATTGAACTTGTTGTAAGAGACTTGCTGTGATAAAGGCAGTCTTGCTACCCTTAGACAGGTGAGTAGTCCCATTGTCTGCACCAGTAGAAAATGAGAGAGGAGAAATGTTGTTGGGTATTCACACTTCGCAAATTTTCACAGTTTATTCCTGAAAACATCAGGTTCCTGCCAGAGAATTAGCTGTAATATGGAAGAAGTTGTCAGTGCAATTTTATTCTCTCCATTATCATAGTATCTGAGCTTCTGACAAACTTTTAATGTATTCAACCACACCGGGTGTTGTAAGGGTAAAGAAGTGCTATTTTGCTGATGGGAAACTGAGGCCCGGAGTCCCAAGGTCTCACAGGAAGTCTGTGGCAGAGCTGGAACTTGAATTAGGGTGCTCCCAAATTTCAGGCTAGCAACCAGGCCTCTGCACCATCCTTCTTTTCAAAATATCTTCTCTTCTAGGAGCTCATCATCCATGTCTTTAGGCTGGTGGAATAAATAACAGCAGTTATTTTGTTTCTCAATGAAGTTTTATTCTTTCAAAAAGAAATTGAAATGTTCTTATTACAGACATGCCAAAAGTGAAAATAAGACAACCTGCTTTTTTTGGTGCCAATAAACAAAAAAACTACTTCACTATAATCTCAAGGGAAGCTTTTTTTGACAGTGCCTGCAACTTGGTGGAATTCAAAGGCCAAATTTTTGCTCTTCACGAGTGTTTTTATAAGCCCAAGGGATAAAAGTTGTCTTCTGCAGGGATGTTTGAACAATATCCAGAAACGGGTGAACTCCAGAAGAAGCAAGGAAATAACTCTAATCCCCCTGCTCAGTTTGGTTGTGAATTTTTAAGAAGGGCTTCCTGGAGCCCCTTTCCAGTACATCACTGTCTTTCTTTCAGCTGTGTGATTCTACACACTTCCCAATCAAACTTCCTTCTTCTATCTTAGCAGAAAACTCTAGAGAAAACTCTAGAAATGAGTAAAAACTCATTACTTGAAGGAGAATACCAGGCAGAGAAAACAATCCCCGCATCCCATAGATTCCTTTATGGCTAAATATATATTGTGTATTGCCACCTAAGATTCAGCCAGTCAGCAAGATAACACTGTTAGATGCTCAGTGAACTAAATCAGAGGTTCACTAGTCTTAGAATATGGTAATCAAAATCTAATAGACATTTAGAAACAGATTTTCAAATATTAACCTCCATTTCTGCAAGTGCAATTTTGCACCTGCAATTATTAGACCCTGTAATAATTTTCACCTAGGTATCCAAGTGACTGATTTGTAGGAACTATGTGATCCCTCAGAAATTGAGATCTGGTTAATACCAGTCTGAAAATTTGTTCCTTATTCACCTGTCTTACAACTAATCTCTGCTCCTAGCCTAAAGAGTAGTTTGATAGCACAGCTACACAATCCCTGCCCATTTCTGATTTAGCAACTACAGCTAATAAGAGTGCTCTAATCTGTACTGATATGTATCTGGACACCATTATAACTGTCTGGTTACCAATTCTCATCATTGTCACTTCAGGCAGGGAAAGAACTGCCTAATAGTACGTTCATTCCAGCTCCACCTTTAATAATTCAATGAGTTTTTTGCAAAATAAATAAGTAAATAAAATAATTCTTTTAAAAAGTGTTCCAAAATTACTAGGAAAAACAGCCGTGGCCCTGGAAACCAAAAAGTACATTTGGATTAATTTGGAACACTATACAGAAATATGGGAGGATTGTTCCCTTCTCGGAAGACAAATAGGAAGACCTGAGAAATACTGAAATTGTGACCAATAATAATAATATGCTGCTGTCTGTGCTCCGTTTAAATCCATCACAAGACATGTTTCTTGGACTGAGAACTCCTAATTGTTGGTATTCTGTTATCACTTCTCTATACATAGACTTACCAATTTTCTTGTGGATGCTGCTTTGATCAGAATTCTAGCGGATGAACAGCTGTGTAGTCTATTTTAACATTTAAAAGTAAAGTAGTAAACACATCTAAAAGCCAGATGAACTTGAGTGTTTCATTGAATTTTCTAGTTAAAATTCAGTGAACAGAGGTTCCTTCTCTGTGTCCCTAATCCCATTGAATTCAATAGGATTTCTCACAGGCTTCTAGCTAAGCACCTGTTTCAGTGCTTTGCAGGACTGGGGCATCATGGAAAAGGTAGCTCTTATCTAAGTCAATACTACTGTATTTCTTCAGAGATACAATACACCAAAATTCCAGATAATAAGAATGAATAAAAGGCTCAAGTGGATTTAAAAATGGTATACAACTTTGGTGAAAATTTTGAAACAAACTTGAATGTGTTTTAAGCTATAAGACATTTTGAGGAGGGGTTTTTTTTGTTTTGTTTTTTTTAACTTTAACTGTCTCTGCAAGTGCTTGCCTCATGTGGAACTAGAAAAGAAGCACCAAAATACTGTGACGACTATTGTTCCTAATAAGATTATTCGCCTAGCTGAATTCAGAAAAAACTAGAAAATTCACCAGAAAGGTTTAGTCTTACAAAATGTTCAGACAATTGCAGACATCAGAGGTCTGGATAAGTTTTGAATAGTTATCCAAAGTTTTGGATGTTTATCTAATCCAAATATATCACCTGATCTTAAACCCATGCAAGTCAATGGGAAATTTAGGTCACTGAAGTGTGTGTTTTGTTTTTTTTTTCCCCCCTCCTCACAAATGCTAACTGACCACTTTACAGGATAGACATTTTCCTGCCCACAGACATATACATTTCACTCCTTAAAAAATTGACATATTTTGTGAAGCAACTTTGTATAAGATTAGGTTATACTACACTAGCTGTGTCACATGGTCAAATGTGGTCTTTACATCTCTTGATGCAATATAATATATTTGTGTTGTGATACCAGTTTAAAGATGCCACTTTCACCAAGGTAATTATCTGTAGATAACTCATATTTTATTGCCACCTAGGACAAGAATCTGGCAGCAAATTTTTGACATTGGTACATGATCTTGTGTTTCCTAACAAACTGTGCTTGTGTGCTGTACTTTACCTTAACACTTTTTAATAAGATCTTGACATCTACGTTACTGTGCTCTTTGCATCTACACTGCAATTTTTTTTCTTAATTTAAACGTACTATTTTTCATCAAATGACAGGCATACATTATGGCTCTCTATTTTAACTAAGGCACTAAAGGCTATTTCAATTTGACTATAGTAGTTTTCTGCCAAATGGCTACTCTATGTTATATTGTGCACATTATCTACCAGAAAGCGCAGAGTTGATGAGAGTGCACTGTCAACTGCACTGCACATCGATATGGAGGTTATTTGATTTGAAATTGGATTCTCACCTTCCTTGATCTGCTGTATAAATGGAGAAGCATGTGTTGAGGAAATTCTCACAAAGTTTATGAAGAATCCAATGTACTTTTTTTTTCTTGGAATTTGCCTTTTGCTTTGTTAGACTTCAGTTCCGAGTCTAATATCTGTGCTAAATATTCAGAGATAAAGTACAAGATTTTAAAATGGAAAGAAAACTCACTAAAAATTATTCACAGCATGAATTTCTTCTCTGATATTAGTTGGGTGCAGGTTGCACACTTTTGTAGCAGGGTGCCTTTTTGACCCTTCTTTAAACATTTAAGACTAAGTTCAGAAGTTCACAGAATATGATGAGATATGTTTCTTAAGTACAAAGCCATCAAAAAAACTTCTAAATATATAATATTCTCAAAGAGATATGCCAGTCATTGTCAAGATGAAAGTAGTTTAAATGCTAAGTTCCTAGTAAACTATGTCTCTACTTTAGGGCGTATTCACAAAGCAATAGCTAACTGTATGTGTGGTGCATACCAAAAAGATCCCCAAAAAACAAATTACACAATTTCATTACCAGATTGAACTGTAGATATTGTGATTCGGGGGAGGGGGGGGAGGAGGAAACTTGCTGTGAAAGTTACATGCATATCACCAGCATGTGGATGGCCCTAAGGGCAGCACACAGAACTTCACAGAAAACATATTAAATGGGCATGAGGGAAACATCCTTTTGGCCCACATAAAAGGGCCTTTGTGTAGCTCTCATGAGCACAAGATCTTATTTTCAAATAGATAAAGATGTTCAGCTTCACAGTCAAAGGGAGATTGGCAACCCTTTTCAGTAAATGGCAAAATCATTATAAAAGTGTTTGGTATTCATTGTACAACATTCATCACTGTGAAGGGTTTTGGCATCCAGAAGGATATAACATGTGATCCCATAAGAATTCCATTGTAATTTAGCATTAATTGATGTTGATTCTTGTAAAGTGATTCTGGAAAGTTAAAAGAAAGTGGAATGAAGAAGGAAAACACAGTGTCCTGACAAGTTCTTTGCAGTTTGACCATGTGATGGATTCAAAGACAACTGTAAAAAGACAAGGGTCTATGAATTTGGCAAAGAATGGGGTGCACTATGTGAATGTGAGGGAAGTCTTGAAAAAGTTGGCAACTGGGGTTAAACAGTATAATTCATAGAACATTTATAAAGTTCTTATGTGAGTTATTGTATTGATGTTTAGAACCCACCTTTTGATAATGAGCTGAAATTCGGCATTTGGAAAGAATTCTGTAAAGAAGGGATGTGTTTTGAACTGTTTCAAGAAGTATGGTCTGAATCTGAAATATTGTGTTCATTTCTGAGGATCAAAATTAAAGTCCCTATAAAAGCAAAGCACCTATTTGGAGACTTATTTAAGAATAAGGAGAGGTTGTGGGTGAATGAATAATAGGATTTGAGGGGTGGGTATTAACAGTAGTAGAAACAGATGTGATGTTACTATATAGATATAAAGTCATTGTAAAATTTCTGTTTTTGAAGAGAATCAGAAAATACTGTGAATAATATTTTTACACACACATTTTCCACATGCCTATGATTCTAGTAATCTCAGTGTCTGTGTTTCTGTATTAAAATGCATTCATTAGCTCTGTTAGAAATAGAAGGAATTACACTTCAATTTTATCTAAGATGTTTCCCTGCTGTGCATTATTTTGCTGTGTTGGCTGGATTTTTTTTTTTTTGTATGCTACATAAAATTGCAGCATTGAAGTTAGTTTCCATGTTAAGGAGATGGAAATTACTTTTGAGCAGGGAAGCCTGTTAAAACTTTTCTTGTAATGATGATAAAATAAGCAATTGATCACCTGAGATACTTAATGTGGTCTGTTAACTACTGAGTATTTTTCACTGTTGAACTATGTTTTCTATTAGTTTTGCACATCTTTGTTTGAAATGTTCTCCCTTTCCGTTCAGTAGTGCTTTTAACCCCACATGTGCCATAGTTGGCATTGGTAGTACCACTAAATTTTATTCTTGCATTTCTACCAAAGTAGTCTGTATCCTATTATCATTTGATTTGTATTACAATAGTACTTAGAGTCTTAAGAGGGAACACAAGGACAATAAGTTAGCTTTGTGGAATTTATGGTGCGCATCTCTCATGCTTTGTCTGTCTGTCTTCTTCTGTCTTCTAGTGACCATCAACATGATGGTCAAACCCACATCAGTGGTCCTGGTTACAAAACAGTTGTCCCCTAACAGTTACATTATGGTTTAAGTTTGTAGTGAAGATGGTTTTTTTAATTAGGCTGAAGCCTAAGACTTATAAATGGCCCCTTAGAAGACACTTCAGACTCTCGCTATTAACTCCAGTCCCCAAATCACTTGTATTTCCAAACTACTCTTTCCACTCATGCCTTCCTTTTTTGATAATTATATTATTCTTAACGTAAGAACAGCCATACTGGGTCAGACCAAAGGTCCATCCAGCCCAATATCCTGTCTACCGACAGTGGCCAATGCCAGGTGCCCCGGAGTAAGGTAGTGATTAAGTGATCTCTCTCCTGCCAACCATCACCGCCCTCTGAGAAACAGAGGCTAGGAACACCATTCCTTACCTATCTTCGCTAATAGCCATTAATTACATTAATGGACTTAATGTCTTAATTCTGTGTTCTTTGATCTCAACAGTGCAGAGGTGACTTCTTTAACTGGTTTCTTTTCTGCTGGAAGACAAGAAAGGGGGAAAGGTTTTGGTTGTGTTTGGTCACATCACTGACTTTTTCAGGTTCACAAGTCACAGCACTGACATCAGTGCAGTTTTTGGTTAGCTGGGCAACAACCCAGCATTGCAAGTGATGCAACAGAAGTAGTGGCAGTTGCAGCAAAATGCCCCCTCTAATTGAGCTTGGGATGCAGTTCTCAAACCTGCAGAATCTACAGTCTGTATCAGAGGCTATGACCATTATTTCCTTTCTTGTATCTTGCCTCTTTAATTAGTGTAACATGCATTCTAAGGAGCGGGAGCTATTTAAGACAGCACATGAGACTACAGTGCATTATAATGCACAAAAAAGTGAGACCAAGTGCAGTGACAAGGTTGCATTTGTACTAATAGATACAGTTGTGTGTGGTATGATGTAGTAAAATGAAATAATCCTTTCTCAGACAATGTAGCTGGTGATATGTCATATGCTGCTGAGAGTCCTTGCTGAGTGTACAGATACCTCTAGTCATCACACTTATTTCCATAACAAAGTCTCCAAACAACCCCTGTCTAACAAATGCATATTTAATAATAAATAATCGTTAATAAAAATGTTGATGTGCTAGGATTCTTTGACTTTAATTCCACTGCACCGTGGCACTGTAATGAAATGAAATCCCTTCCATTGTAGGGTTATGCAGTAGACTAATAGACACCCTAGTTGCTCCCTATTGACAAATGCTGCTGGAAAAACACAAGGCCTCAAGACAATGTATTGGCTGGTTTGTGATGTAAATGTGTTGCTGTCAGCCCTCTGCCAGTTGGAATATAACCTGCTCAACTATTTGTGTTTATTTGCCTAATTCTGCAGCTTGCTATATAGACAGAAGCCCTAATGTTACTGAATTTGGATCTAAGCACCTGAAAATTTAGACTCCAGAGCTGAATTTTATCATTTGGACCCATCTCTACTCAGTGGCTCCAAAAACCTGTGCACATGGAATGAGTTTGAGTTTCATGTGTTCTTAGTCTTGCTGCAAGCATTTTGCACAGCTTCACAGATGACTCACTGTGGGAGGATATTGCATAACATTTGAATATCTAGCTGTCTCTTGTTTTAAGAGTTTTACGTACTAAATTTAAAATGTAGCATTCCTTAGAGAAAAACTGAAGTGGGTAGGAAGTGTAAACCTTGAAAAAAGATATATCCTGAGCCTCCTAGAGAGTTAGATTATTTTAGATTTGAACAATATTTGTTTTGTCCTAAGTGCTTAATACAACTCTCACATACTGAGCAGTCTCGCCGTCTGTTTTACGAAGTTGTACAAACTTAAGTCAGTAGAGAAACCTGTAATAGGCACTTAAATGTGCTACAATATTTCTTAGATTTTCCTCTTTAACTAGCCTTATCCTTTGAAACAATAGAGTCTCCAAATATGAGCATGTTTTTCATCCTAAAACTAGCATGCAAATAGAAGGGAGCTCCAGTGAGCATAGAAAGAGCTGACTCCTAGGGTTAACAGACCAAATTTTTGCAATGATTTACCCATAGTGCAGTCCTATTAAAGTCAGATGAGATCAGATTTACACCCCTGTATCCAAGAATAGAATTTGGTCTCATATCTTTTCTCGGGTGAACAAATCTCCTGTTTTATTTTGTACTATACTGATCTTAAATTGTATATAATTTCTTCAAAACTTTAGATATATACGCACATAAATTGATGGAGGAAAAGAGAGACAGCCCATGCCTGTGCTCTGATTGAAATAAAACTTACATTACCTTCAGGGCCAAGGGAGTTTTGCTTGGGTTGATGTCAGTATTTAAGATCAGCCTTCTGAAGGTAACAATGTGACCATAATATCTGTTGAAAGAATCTGTGGAGAACCCAAAATAAATATGGGTTTCGTCCTACCCCACCACACACCTTGCTTGAGTCTCTTTTCAATGTGTTGACTGTCTTTGTAAAGAGGCAGTGGATTTCTTTTCTTTTTACTTTTCTCTTTTGTTTTTAACACTGCTGTAACAGTTCATGTTTTCAGACTGGTTTGAAAGAAGACATTTCATTGGTACAATTGCAATTTTTAACGACAACCTCTAAACTCTTTGCAGCAGATCTCCACTGGGGTAGAACTAAAATCTGGAAGTAATCAGCAGCCACTGAACATCAGAAATTCTTCAAAAAAACATTTAAACACAGCTGGAGTCTGCTAGTAGTTGGGTTAGGATTCAGGTACCTAATCCCTTGAGGTTAGTTGCCATCCCCCATCTTCCCTTGTCTTGTATGTGGAACTAAAAAGCCCCAGGGTGTTGATGGTTGTAAAGAAACTGCGGCATCTGACACCTGCTGGGAGCAATAAATAAAGAACGATGCCTGCCATTGTCAGTTTGTGCCTTCCTTGCTTATTGCTGCAGCTGAATTCTTTTATTTTGTGCGGGTGTTTAGAAAGGAGAGAAGAGTGGTAACTGTTTAGCCATGTAAACACATCTGATAAGTAACAGAAATCGCTGCTGCAAAGCCAGCAGTTTTTGACACACATGCTTGACCTGTCATACAAGCAAGTCTGGTTAAGAAGTAAACAAAATTGCACCCTTCACTTCAAAGAATTATTGTTGTAATTATTCTAGAAGCAACAGGACCCAGTGAGGTTTTTTCGAATCCGCCTGGTTCACTTTGTCTGGTTTTCTTTTTGTTGCTAGTTTCCTGAATCTAGCTAGTCTGGATGATCTGTGTGGGTTGGGTTACATAATTATTTGTACTCTTTGCAAGTACAAACCAATTGAATTAGTGAGATCCTCCATGCTGTTTTAAAGTGAACCAGTGCTACTAGTAAAAATGACAACATACATGCACAAAACACCTACATTATGCAAGCCTGCCTCTCATCTGTGATATATCCAAACAATATTATATAAATAGTCTGATTCAGAAACTAGGTGCTGTGCAAAGCATGGACTGTGGGGAATCTGGGGGCGGTGGGGGGGAGAAAAAAGCAGGATTGATCCCCTGTTCCCCAGCTTTGTCCCCTGCTTCCTAGGGGAATGGTGCTATTGGTCTGATATGGCGAGGGAAGGGAATGGACTGATTTCCAGCAACCTCTAGTGGTCCACATTAATGGTATTATCTACCTTGTCCAGGAGAGGGCAGGTCATTGTGTACTGTTGCTTTGAGGAGTGGAAGCAAAGGGGAGAAATAAAGGTCATTTTGGGGTGGGGGCATCCCTTTTTAGAAGTAAAATAAAATTACAGAAGTGTATAAAAATAACAACACATAGTCAAACAGATGTGCCATCTTACAGAAATCCTCCTCCTCCTTCCCTCCCCCAACCCCACATAGCAGGTACATGATCACTCTCTTTATAATATTAGGGTAAAGGGTATATATGTGTTTTTTTTTAAAAAAAAAAGGGTGAAATTCATCCCCATGCAGAAGATCAGCCCAAGGGTGTGCATCCTTTAAGTCCCATTTAAGACCACAAATAAGAGCGTAAGTGGGGCTTGAGACATGAATTGGACTGGTGTCGACCCTGTGCATGGAGGTGAATTTCACCTAAGAGAGAATAGTAAAGAGGTGACTAAAGAATAACACTATCTAAGAGAGCTTATTTTTTGCTTTGAAATTCTTAACTATACATCTGCTTTGATGCTGAGTATGGCATTTAACTATTCCAAGCTTAAATAACTAAGAAACCAATATAGGAAAAGGTATTATCCTTCTCCATTGAATACTTCAGAAACAGTTTAGTCAAACGTGGCTGATAGTGAGCTCATAGAATCACGGCCACTGAAAAACACAATAAGCAAATGGTGATCAGTGAAAGAAATCTTGAAGGAACATGATTAGATCCATGAGAGGGACTTAAACTGGGCATTGTATTGTCTAATATTTATCTGTTACCTAGTAGAATCCACAGACCCCAGTGCTTTTCCTTTCCACAGCCCTCTAGAGGGCTGTTTCGACCCCTTCAGGGCTGCAGCGGATGACCACCCCGCTACAGAGGTGCTTCCTAACTTAGGCAGTAGGAAATACCAAGGGCAGAGATGTGGCCCAAGCTCTGCCCACAAAAGGCAGTCAAGTGCCTAACTCACGATATGAGGAAGGTGTCTTCCTCCACTTGGGATCCATGGCTATGAAACCTCTCCTGGAGTCGGGTGCCTTAGCCAGGTCCGCCCTTTTTCATGAAACAAAAAACAGGGAGTAGGTGCTGGTGCCTGCCCCCATCTGCAGCCCAACCTACTTGTACCTTACAACTCAGTGGTTAGATCACTCACCCAGGATGCGGGGGCTGGGTTGGAGGAAAGGCCCCATCCCTCTCTTAGGCTGATTCAGAGTAAGTGCTCAAACCAGGTCTCCCACCTCCCTGCTGAGGGCTTGACCCTCCTGGGCAATGCAATATTCTGGGGCGGGTGTCCTGATTGCCCCTGTTGAAACTCTTCCAATGTGTAAAATATTTAGCTATTCATTGGGCCTCTCACACCTTGGATGATAGCTCTTCCCTCTCAGTTATTGGGTATATTTGGGGCACCACTATCTCCTTGGCTGTGTTTTGTGTAGAGCCCAATATGGTAAAAAATCAGAGGGGTAGCCGTGTTAGTCTGGAATTGCAGAAGTGACAAAGAATCCTGTGGAACCTTAAAGACTAACTAAAATATTAGAGCATAAGCTTTCGTGGGCTAATACCCACTTCGTCGGATGCATGCAGTGGAAGTATCCAGGTGCAGGTATAAATAGGTAGTCAAGAACCAGGTTAAAGATAACAGGGTGAGTCCAATGAGACTGAACCAGCTGTTATCTCTAATCAGGGAGGGTGAGGTATTCCTCTAGCAGCTGAACTGGAGGTGTGAACAGCGAGAGAAGAGAAATTGCTCTTGTAGTTAGCTGGCCATTCAAAATCTCTATTCAGTCCCAAACTGATTGTGTTAAATTTTCAAATGAATTGCAACTCTGAAGTTTCTCTTTGCAGTCTGGTCTTGAAGCTTTTTTGCTGAAAAATGCTGATCTGTAAGTCTTACATGGTGTGTGCAGGGAGACTGAAGTGTTCTCCTACAGGTTTTTGTATATTGCCATTCCTGATATCTGATTTGTGTCCATTTATCCTTTTTCATAGGGACTGTCCAGTTTGGCCGATGTACATAGCAGAGGGACATTGCTGGCACATAATGGCATATATTACATTGGTAGATGTGCTGGTGAATGAACTAGTGCTGGTATGGCTGATCTGGTTAGGTCCTGTGATGGTGTTGCTGGTGTAGATATGTGGGCAGAGTTGGCATCGAGGTTTGTTGCATGGATTGGTTCCTGAGTTAGAGTTATTATGGTGCGGTGTGCTGTTGCTGGTGAGAATATGCTTGAGGTTGGCGGGTTGTCTGTGGGCCAGGACTGGCCTGCCTCCCAAGGCCTGTGACAGAGAGGGATTGTTGTCCAGGATGGGTTGTAGATCACTGATGATGCGTTGGAGAGGTTTCAGCTGAGGACTGTAGGTGATAACCAGTGGGTTGTAGATCACTGATGATGCGTTGGAGAGGTTTCAACTGAGGACTGTAGGTGATGACCAGTGGTGTTCTGTTGTTTTCTTTCTTGAGCTTGTCTTGCAGCCTCCCCACTATCTAAAAGTAACTCTCATTAACATTAATAAGAGTTATGTGTGTACACAGAGCAGACAAATATCAGGAAGCCTTTTACAACAGCAGTTCAGAACTGATGTTTAGAAACAAAACATCAAACCAATTCATTCCAGTGTTTTGCCCTTTGCATTAGCCACGTTTCAGCTTTGTCAGATCTCAGGATTTCCAGGCTCTCACTTCTGAAGCTGATACTTGCTGCCTTTGTCCTTCCTTCTCTTGTATTATGACTCAGCCCAGCAACTAAAATCTTGTTGAGGGGTACTGGACAGTAGTCAGAGTTACTAAATTTGCATTTGAATCTCTAAATTGCTGCTTCTTCCTTCCTGTGTTTTATCTCCTCTCCCCTGAGGCAGGAATGTTTCCATCCATGGTCAGCCTTCTCTTTGCTCCAGAGAACCTCTCTTTTTTTGTGTGTGATTATAACTGTAAAATCTAGAGAAGAGGAGAAGTTTTATTTCATGCTTTAGGTGCAGGGATGGTGCTGATCATGGTTTTATTTCCTGCAAACCCCATTCTCCAAATTTTCAGGTCACACAAGGTCCTGGTAGGACTGGACATGAATTGCCCAGCACAGCAGCATTCTATGAGATGGTGCGGTGGCTCAGGTGAAAGTTCTCTAATGTCTTCCCAGGGATCAGCTAGAAGAGATTAAAAACCTTATTGCACCTAAAGCTAGAGAACCCTAGGAACCATGTGCATGGCTGAAAAATAAATACAAAAAGAAAGAGAAAAAATGTAAGGTTCCTCTTAAGGGAAAATCTGTTAACTATCTGTTAGATTATAAATTCTTTGAGGCAAGGATCATGTCATCTTATATGTCTGAAAAGTGCTAAGCACTCATATGGTGCTACTTAATAAAAATCTAATATTAATCAGAAAGGAACTTGACAGAAGGTTTGTGAAATTTCCTGACTTACAAGAAGTTTAACCTATTATTTTATTACCATACCATTTAAAATTATAACAACTTTGTAATTATTATTCACATTAGCCACTATTGAAACACTGAACCAAAACATTACTCTGATTTATGAAAAGTCCCGTGGAAGTTACTCAGGATTAAACTGATGGGTTCTATAGAATTTACTCTAAAACCTACATACTTCTTCACAAGAGAATTACACAATAAAATATGTTTATACTAGTATGCAGGTTCTATCTTTCTTTCTCTGGTGCATGAGGATGGCTAAATTCACTGATAGACTCTCCTGTACATTGTCTGGCATTCTTCTCTTCTGTAGGACTGTTTATCCTCCAGTTTGTTACTGGACAAGTACTGCCTTTGGATCTTTGGGGGTCAGGAAATACATACAGAGGAGGCAAGAGATCATAAATTCCCTGTGTAATTAGGGCTTGATCCTGCCAGAGGCTGAGAATTCTTGCCCAGATTCAGCAAAACACTTCAGCAGGAGCTTAAATTTAACCACTACAGGAGCCACAGACATTGTAAATGATTAATAAAAAAAGGCATGATTCTTTCAGGATCACTTCTCTCTCTAGCTCCTATCCCTTTACTCACCTACAAAACCCTAACATTGTGTTGTCCGCCTTTGGCTGGGGAGAGTTTGATGTGTCAATGTCTTTCTTGAAATGCCCAGAGAAGCTTTTACAAAGCAACATGAAGTGTCCCTCCTCCCTGCATTCCACAGCACTCCTGCTCCTACCACTCCTGGAATCAAGTGGAAACTCAGGATATGGTTACACTCTGGGTATGGTTACACTTACAAGATTATAGCGCTATTGGTTATAGCGGTCCCCTTATACGGTAATACGTATAGCGCTATTGTATGTCCACACTCAGACGCGCCAGCGGTATAGCATGGCCACATTTGGGACACTTACTGCGGCATTAAGAGCAGTGCATTAGGGCAGGTATCCCTACATCCTACACAGGGAGCCTGGACAGCAGCCAGGAAAGGTTCAACTATAGGCTTAGCCGGTGTCGAATGACTGTGGAGTGTGCTTTTGGGCATCTCAAAGCATGCTGGCGCTGTCTTTATAGGAGGCTAGACTTGGCTGAGGGAAGTATCTCCGCAGTTATTTCTGCATGCTGTGCTCTACATAATCTTTGTGATTGGAAGGGCGAAGGCTTCACTCAGGCATGGTCCTCGGAGGTTCAACGCCTGGAGGCCACATACGCACAGCCAGAGAGCAGGGCTCCTAGAGGGGCCCAGCGCGAGGCTGTTAGGATCAGGGATGCCTTCAGGGAGCATTTTGAGGCTGAAAGCCAGTTCTAAAGGGAAGTGCAGAGGGAGGGAGTGTGCATTCTTTTAATAGGAACAGGGATTTGCTTTTCTGTAGCCTCTAATAATCTATGTACACTGAATAAAGAAACCCATTTATTAAGAAGACAATTCATTTATTCAACAGCTACTTCGGTTGCTGAAAGAAAAGATTTTGATGCATGTGAGGGGAAAGCCGGGGGAGGTGCAAATGGGGTGGGATGAGGTCAGTCAGAGATTGGAATATGTCCGGATCTCTGAGTCTCCAGTGCCCTCAGAGTTGCCGTGTCCCCTGAACCCCATTTGCGGAGGGTAATAAGGCATGTTATTAGGTGTTGACTGCAGTGGATAAGGGTCCTGGGTTTGGGGGTTGTTCGGTGAAGACAGAGGGGTTGGAGGCAGCTGTGGGTGGTGATAACCAGATAGCTGATGATAGTGGCCTGGAGGGTACAGAGGGCCAGAAGGGGAAGGGTTTTGGGGCAAATGATAATAGGGGCGGAGAGCGCGGTGCTTCTCATCCTGAAGGGTGGCAATGTGCTGCATAGTCTGCAATTGAAGCTGCAGACTATGAGAGCAGCTTATCGGTGCTTTCCTGCTGGTGAATCGCGTTCTCCTGCCGCACCTTCTCCCTCAACTTGCTCTCGTCCTCCCTTCACCTCTGTGCAATTTGATTCTCCATTACAGCCTGTTGCATTACTTGCTGTACTAGATCCTCTTTGCTCTTTCGTGGCCTCTTCCTCAGTTGCCTCAGCCTCTCAGCTGTTGATAACAGCGATGGCACAGGGCTCAAGGTCGATGCTTCTAAAAGAAAAAGATACATGTAATAGTGGCTCCCTTGTAAACAGCAGACATGCCTATGATTCTCCTGCATTCCCCGCTTGCCTGTCCCACAGAGAGCACACAGACAACAACGGAGCCCCTGCCGTGGTGAGTCCTCTCCAGATGCAGGGGGAATGATTGTTTCCCTTCCATGCTGTGCTGTGGTGGGGGTGGGGGGAGTGCCGGGAAGTGGTGGGAGCCCTACTCTGAACATTGTCCCAACATTCTCCATAGGTGTTTGTCCTGGAAGATATCTCACTGCTGCGGGTGACTGAGGAAGAAAGGGAAGGGATTCTAATGAGATGCAGCTTCCGCCCAGGGCCATGTGCAGCTTGCCTCTGTGCAGCAATGCTCCCCCCACCCACTGTAGCACAGTGGCGGGGACTAGTGACCATGACCGGGATGGGGGCCACGCTGGCTCTCCCGGGAAACCTGCGCAGGCGCATTGCAAGCGCTCTTATTGAGACCTTTGAAGAGATTACTGATGATGATTACCGTGATGTGATAGACTACATCAATGCACTATTCCACATGTAGGCAAGCAGGCAAGCATCCCTTTCCACCCCAAGCTGCCTTCCTTCCCAATAGAAAAGCAGCTCTACCTCCGCAGTCTGTTGCTGCGCTGCCCCCTGCAACCGCCAGACACTGCGGCTGGCTGCCCTCCTCCTGGCTTGAGAAGAGCTCCTGGCTGCATGCGTCCAGGGACTCCTCCTTGCCCTGGGTCGCTGCCGCTTTCTCCTCCTCTTCTTCATCCTCCTCCTCTTTGTCCTCCTCCTCACCCCCCCCTTCACTGGGCAGCTGGGAAGTGTCCGTGGTGGTCGATGGAGAGACCGTAGGGTCACCACCAAGTATCGCGTGCAGCTCCTTATAAAATCTGCAAGTCACCGGGGCTGCCCCGGAGCGGCCGTTTGCCTTGCGGGCTTTGCGATACACATTCCTAAGCTCCTTTACCTTAACATGGCACTGCAGTATCCCGCTCATGGCGTCCTTCTGCCAAGGCCCGTGATATTTGCCCATAGGTATCAAAATTCCTGTGGCTAGACCACAGCTGAGACTGAACAGCCTCTTCCCCCCAACAGCTGATGAGGTCCAGCACCTCGCTATTGCTCCATGCTGGGGATCGCCTATTGCGAGGAGGCATGGCACGTGGAGTCATGATCAATCAGAATGATCACCTGCAAGGATTTCCTGAGAGCACACCACGCTTGGCTGGAGCAAACAGGAAGGGGATTTTCAAATTTCCCTGGAACTTTAAAGGGTGAATCTGACGTGTGGTCACCTGAGGACAGGACAAAAGAGTTTGCAAGTGATGACCAGAGTGGCTCGAACAGGAATTATGGGATGGGCTGGAGGCCAATTAGTGTGCAGTGGGTGTCCACGTTCTCGCTGTAGCGCTACAGCAGCTGCGCTACAGCCCTTATTCCCCATGTGGAGATGGATTACCAGGAGCGCTATAACTCCGCGGTTATAGCGCTCTACGTGCCTTGCCAGTGTGGACGGGTAGGAAGTTATAGCGCTCCTGGGGGCTTTATAGAGCTATAAAGTGCCAGTGTAACCATGGCCTCAGCTTAGGTTCTTACAGCAGTGCTACTGGTTGACTTTTGTGTTGGCAAGTCAAATCTAGCATCAGAATTCTTAGTCTTCTCTGAGAAGAACTAAGTTGAAGCTCTCTCTTTTTTACTGAGAAAAAGGAAGTTATTGCCCTTTCAAGCTATCTCTTGATAGTATTGCACTCTCCAGTAAGGCTAGAAGGCTGATGGAATACTCTGTCCACCTCCAAGGTCTGCAGACGTGCACTATGTAGCATGTTATCATTATAATCACTAAATAGGCTAAAAGGGTCTTCAAACTGGCATGGCATTGGAAAGGTTAATGCAACAGTCTTGATAACAGGTGCAGTTTTAAGGATTCTCTTGGGCAAGTTTGAGTGGCAAAGTTTGGAAAGTCATTAATGCAACTGCATTATCGTGAGCTGGTGCAAGTTCCCTTTATACATTCTGTTGGCAAATGTGTGAACTGCAGGGCAGCAGCCGTGTGAGTCAGCTCTGCACCTGACCACATACAGTCATTTCCAGTCTCATTTTAATTGCCTTTTAAGGAGCACCAAGGAATTCCAAATAATTCTAACGAGCACCATCAGCCACCTGTAATAGATACCACTGCAGTCAAATAAAAATAAAGACTGAAAAATAATAAATATGTGTGCAGGCAGATCACTCTCCCACCTGAGAAAATAAAAGGCACTTATGTGATGTGGCTCTAAAAGAGCAGTTGGAAAAAGCAGATTCAATTCCTTATGGGCATGGAAAGAAAGATTCTACTGAGATATAAACAGGAATATAACATAACCAAAACTCAAAGACTTTCTAGCGCTGTCAGATAGCACAAAGCTATTTTGGAGAAAACAAATTGCACTGTTTACAAATTGCAATATCATCAGGAATTATTTATAGAAGAAAAATAATTTACACTCCAATTATGTACTAACTTCTAGACAGTCCTGCCAGAAAGGACCACTTGTGTCATCCAGCCTGACCTCTAACATATCAATGAGGACAAAGCAAGCTTTTAATTATGGAATATACTTTCATTGGTGGCTGCCATTTCTTTCTTATGTTGGTGTTGAAAACAGTTTAATGACAGCCAAGCACATTGCAGAAGAATCAGAAAGAGAGAGAGAGATGACCGTGTAGGTTTTTTAGCAATTAATCACAAAATCACAGGAATTCGAGATCACCTGCTCTCTTTTGCTGCCAAGACAATAATTTTTGTAGTGTTTTGTCCAGAGAAGTTGTAATTTGTTGAAAGCAGTAGGGTGCACACCACTCTACTTGGGAATCAGTTTGAAATCTCTCAGTCACACTGTCTGGCTCACAACCGTGGGTGCCTATCTCAGGGCAAGAATCAGAAGGGTAGCCGTGTTAGTCTGGGATTGCAGAAGTAACAAAAAGAGTCCTGTGGTACCTTAAAGACTAACTAAAGTATAAGAGCATAAGCTTTCATGGGCTAATACCCACTTCGTCGGACGCATGCAGTGGAAGTATCCAGGGGCAGGTATTAATAGGTAGTCGAGAACCAGGTTGGAGATAACAGGGTTAGTCCAATGAGGCTGAACTAGCTTGTTATCTCTAATCAGGGAGGGTGAGATATTCCTCTAGCAGCTGAATTGGAGGTGTGAACAGCAAGAGAAGAGAAACTGTTCTTGTAGTTAGCTAGCCATTCATAATCCCTATTCAGTCCTGAGTTGATTGTATCAAATTTGCAAATGAATTGCAGCTCTGCAATTTCTCTTTGCAGTCTGGTCTTAAAGTTTTTTTGCTGCAAGACAGTGACTTTTAAATCTGTAATTGTGTGTGTAGGGAGATTGAAGTGTTCTCCTATAGGTTTTTGTATATTGCCATTCCTGATATCTGATTTGTGTCCATTTATCCTTTTTCATAGGGACTGTCCAGTTTGGCCGATGTACATAGCAGAGGGACATTGCTGGCACATAATGGCATATATTACATTGGTAGATGTGCAGGCGAATGAACCAGTGATGGTTTGGTTGATCTGGTTAGGTCCTGTGATGGTGTTGCTGGTGTAGATATGTGGGCAGAGTTGGCATCGAGGTTTGTTGCATGGATTGGTTCCTGAGTTAGAGTTATTATGGTGTGGTGTGCTGTTGCTGGTGAGAATATGCTTGAGGTTGGCGGGTTGTCTGTGGGCCAGGACTGGTCTGCCTCCCAAGGCCTGTGAGAGTGAGGGATTGTTGTTCAGGATGGGTTGTAGATCACTGATAATGCATTGGAGAGGTTTTAACTGAGGACTGTAGGTGATGGCCAGTGGTGTTCTGTTGTTTTCTTTCTTGGGCTTGTCTTGTAGCAGCAGGTTTTTGGGTATATGTCTGGCTCTGTTGATCTGTGTCCTTATTTCCTTGTGCGGGTATCTCAGGGCAGACATCCCAGACTGGTGGTGTGTTCAAATTATATTTCACCAAGTCTGTAACAAATGTGAACTCCTGGATCATTGTAACAGTCTTATCATGAAGTCACAGACAGTCCTTTTGCACTCTTCGGTCTATCTTGCCACCCAGACAAACTGGATTTAGTGATAAATGGTCACTTGCACCAAAAATCACAATATATTCAGGTTGCTTTCATTCTCAAGAGAACAGACACTTACCCAAGCTCAGTTGGTACCCTAGACTTTACACAAAGACAGCACCTGTAACCAATCCTGTAAGAACTAACTAAAGGTTTATTAACTAGGAAAAAGAAATGAGTGTTATTTACATGTTAAAGCAAGCAAACATATATGTACACAAATGTTATCATCTAAATCCTAAGAGTGATCAGGTTGTAGTGATCTGTCAGTTCAAAGAGTCTTTCAGAGAGGACCCAGGAGGCAGCCTCTGGGGATCTCTGGCTTCAGTTTGGTGTCTCTAACTCTGTCAGTGTTCAGCAAACAGCAAACATCTGGAAAATATTCCTGTGACCTTGTTTTATTTCCTTCATTCAGCTTCCAAGTCCACAGGAGGAGATTCTTTGCATGTAGCATTTCCAAGGTGGGATAGAGCCATTAACTAATCCTTTGTACTGTAATGTTTCTTGATGGCCCATCTGATTTTGATAGTCTGATTGGAAGGCAGTGAGAGGGGTGATTCCCATGCCTGAGCTCACAAGATCAGAACAAACATTTTCAAAGTCATAAAGCATATTTTCTTATAGAATGAAATACAGATATTGCAAGTGAGATTAATACATGCAGCAATTTACAAGCATTTCATAGAGTCTAAATACTAAACACAGTCTTATAAGACTAATACCTATATTGAGCAAAACAAACATACAGGTGAACTGGTTTGGTCTCCAGCTATGAATTTGTTAGTTCTTAGCTAATGTCTGCAGCCTGGGCAACAGTTGGCATCTGGCCTGCCACCATCATACTCACAATGTGACACTCATCCTGAATTTTCCTATTTTTAATTTCTTCCAGATATTCATAATTCAACTCCCTTCTGTATCTTAAGCTACTTGATATCTTTTCTCCATATGTTTCCGCCCCTTGCCCCACCCCAAGATCATCTATCTGACATGGCAGTGATTTCTTTTTGGCTGAATAACCCCCGGGAAGGGTAAATATTAGAAATTGTTACATTCAAATCTACAGGACAGGATAGGCTGAGTTTTGAGTCCTCTTTTAAATGTTAACCTATTAAGAATCCAAACAGTTCTTTGGACCCAACCCAAATTATAATGGATAATTGGTTGGTGGCATTACTATCTCAGGAGGCAATGTAGCAAAAGGAATTTTGCTATGCTTAGTACCTTTAGTATATTAGTCACACAGTTGTCTGAGAATTGTATACCTTCTTTTGTTACAAGATTGCCATTACTGAAAGAAATTGGAGGGGAAAAAAACCTCTATATTTTTCAGTTTGTTTAGTTTGTGCATTTTTCGGTGACTTGTGTATAATCAGTTTCACTTTATCTCTCTGCAGTCAGTCAGCTTCCCCTATTGTGTCTTTCTCAAACAACATGCAAAAGTGATTGAGCGTATTGTGGGAAAAACATTTTTCTCACACTCTGAAAGAATCTTCTAGTCTGGAAACTGACTGATGGGTTAACCATGCCCGTAAAATGCCACCGAAACAGTTGAACTAGGAACGCAAGGACAGGTGTTCTGCCTGAAACTACTGTTTTAAAAAGCTAACTAGATTTCAAACATGCTATACTCAGGAAGGAGAGTTTTATTGTTTTGTTTTGTTTTGTTTTTGTCTTGAACTGGTTTCCCTTGCCCTTCTATCATCTGTGTCTCTGAGTATATAATATCAAGAGCTGCCTTAATTAACAACAAAAACATTTAACTTCCACTTCGGTTAATTGAAAAAGTTTTGACTTGAGGATTAGGCATTGTTTTCTGCCAAACCAATGTAGAAATTACTAAATGAACTGCAGACAGAACCAAGGAGAGAAGGAAAGCATTCACATGGTTCCCGTTGCTAAGGAAACCATCATTGGTACATGTTCTTCATTCCAACTTTGGGTTTCAGGGAGTGTCAATCATATCAGGGCTAAAGAAAAAAAGAGAAGTGTGTGCGCATGTGCACACACACGAGTATGTGTGGATAGCTAGCTAGATACAAAATAGTGTGTGTGGGGAGAAGATATATATTGAATAAAAACCATTTTGTAAATCAGACTCCTACTGTATCAGTAAATAACATAAGTTATTGGCACTTGGGGATCCAGCTGCAAGAATGACCTCCAGACCGTTGCACAACAGGCTTGCTAGGCCCTGGGAGCATTGCACAGGTGACATTTTCAGCGTCCAGGACCAAGGGCACTGGTTGAACACTGTATTTAATATATATTACATTGTGAGATGCATAGTGTGTTCAGTGCATTGTCATGGAATGGAATGACATCCTGTGTGTGACATTAGATGTACATGTTTTAAGTTTCTAGTCTTTATTATATTTTAATAAATAATTCATTATAGCAATAGGGAGGAAATTGGGGGATAACTTTTCTAACTGCAAGTAAACGAGGAATTAGATAGGCAGAGTGTAATTACTCAGATTGGAATTTGGCCAGGATGCTCGTATTAATATCTTTGCTCTTGCAAAAAGTGCCCCAGGATCTTTAATGGCCATGAGTGGCCCCAGTTGTACCTCTCTTTCAAAAGATGAATACCAG
This sequence comes from Dermatemys mawii, assembly GCA_007922305.1. NCBI lineage: Eukaryota > Metazoa > Chordata > Testudines > Dermatemydidae > Dermatemys > Dermatemys mawii. Next base: position 27,170,824 of record ML677340.1, read on the forward strand.
TCTTTCTTCCGTTGCCTAATGCAGTGCTCATGCCTGCCCTGGTTAAGAGCTGAGAAGGGGAATAGGATAAAGAGACTCATTAAACAATGAAAGATCCAAATGAATAAATGTTGAAACTTAGCATCCCTGCTTTGTTTGGGAAATATGTTGTCACTTGCTTAGAATAAGTGAAACCCCGATCCAAATCCCATTGCAATCAATGCAAAGATTCCAATTGATTCAAAGGGTTTTGGATCAACCCATAAACTCCCATGTTATGTCATTCTCTGTTCCCTGCTCAGGATTAAACTAATCAAGAATTCTTGTACTTCAGTTCAGCTTCCCAAAATGTGAAATGAGATTATCTAATTTAGTGCAAACTGATTCTCTGTAAGAATGCTGCCCTAAGGTCAGGGTGGAAAGATCCCGGGCAGGTAATTGACCTGGACAGCAAATGATCAAAGATTGTCTGACCTGAGCTGTGAATGATCCAGGTCAGAACAACAAGCCCTACAGAGATATGCTGTCAGGTTTTAATCTGTATTTTTGTAAAAAAAAACCTATGTGCCAAAGATTGGATTTTACCTCTGTGATTATTTGGGTAATCTCTCTGTACAATTTATGAATTCTAGTTTATATGAAGCTGTTACTGTGCAAAATTTGCTGTACCATTGAATGCCTCTGTGTAAATGTGGAGTCCATCACGGGCAGATCTTTTAGCACGTACCCATTTGACTATGACTAAATTCATTTCTTTTAGACAGTAGCTGTTTTCAAACGTGACTTCTCCGAGCATTCACCTTTTGTGCTGAAATTTATCTTTATTCTCTTTGTAGTTGTTTGGTGTTTAATAGGAGAGAGTGGTGGCTTAGTTCTTCATCCAGACGGGTTAGTGGCTAGATTTGCTTGCTCGAAACCTTTCATTTGTGTGTAAATGGCATTTTGCATGAAAACTGGGCAGTTAGAAAAACGTAACTTCTTGATGTGGGCATGCTAATGCTGGTATTTAATTTGCAGATTCCTGTTGAGGTGCAAAATTCATAGAGATGGTCCTGAACAAAACCCCCTGATCTGAACAATGCTGATTTTTAGGAATGTTAGAAATAGAGAATCAGGGCTTGTCTACACTGACAGCACTGACAGGGCTCTGCTGCACCCATGCAGTTGTATCTCTGTGGCGCTTAGTGCAGATGCTACCTATGCCAATGGGAGATCTTCTCCTGTCAGCCTAGGTACTCTACCTTTCCAAGAGGTGGTATCTGTGTCGATGGAAGAAGCCTTCCTGTTGACACAGTGTTGTGTACACTGGGATTAGGTCAGTATAACTGTGTCACTCAGGGGAGTGGATTTTCCACACCCCTGAGTGACACAGTTATACCAACCTAAATTCCTTGTGTAGACCAAGCCTCAGATCCATATTTCACAAATGGCCCTTCTATCCATAATCCTGGATCTGAACTTTTGGGTTTATTTTAAATGTAGATCTAGACTTTGTAGTTTGAGCATAACTTTAACAAATATATAGGCTCAATTTTATGGGGTGAGGGAGTGGAGATGAGGCTGAGATCACATTACAATATGGTGCAATTTTTTTAGGATGATGTCTGCAAAATTGTAACATTTTCTTCAGAACAAAAGGCAAAATTTGTATCAAGTATTTTATGTAGGCTCTAGATTCAGTGTCTTTCAAACCAGTCATTCCTTTCTCCATTTAATTTTTCTGTAAAGAGGGGATACAATTAAGTGTTTGAGTGGGGAACTTTTACAAGGTAGTATTATGGAAAAACTATTTTCAGAATGGAACTATCCAGGGTTTTTACTTTTGCTTCTGCTTTTCCTGTTATTTTGGTATTTTAGTGATTGCAGAGAAATGACCCTTAAAGTTACAGTGTCAGGCTGTTAATAAACTGACATCCAAGGGAAAAAAACCACAAATCTTTTCTTTCATTCTACCTTCTTGGTGGGGTTTTTTGCCCCCTGTAATTAGACTTGCCATCATCAGGGACAGTCTTTGTTATTAACAGCATCTTTCTCACCTCTGCAAAGGGACAGAAGTAGCTAAGTGAAAACATCCCCCTAAGTACCAATATGAGACATGGACAGAAACTGGCATTCATACAAGCCATTTTTTTCTTTTATTAACTTTCCTGCTATTAGGGACCATCACTTTTATTTGCAGGGTCTCTGCTTTTGCCTTTTTAGCTTTTGTGCTTTCTCACACCTAGGGATCAGCCTCAAAGTTTGGCTCCAAATTTATAATCTGAAATTTTGGTTCAGACCCACCTGTAACCAAAACTATTCTACAGCATCTTATTACTGCTTACCACGTATTACAATGTAAAACTGTTACTCTGGGCCATGACATTCCCAGATACCATTCATTCTGATCGGCTAGTCACCATCCAGTGCCATCACTAAGGAACTTGAAAAAATATACTGATGCTATTTGCACTTCTGCTCAGAGTTTCAGTGTAATCCATTGAAGCAACCCCCTCCAAATGGATGAGTTTCCTAAAGAATTATGCACTATTGCTGCTGTGAAATGACTAGAAAAGATTTTATAAAGAAAAGGGAACAATATGTCATCATCTTTGAAGTCAAAAGAACCAAATGCTTCACTGTGGTATCAGATAGCACTGACTTTATCAAATCAGATGGCTGGACTTGCTATTTGAGCATTAAAATGTGTGCTGCAGACTACAGGCACATAAAGTAGCTAATCCCACACCTTGGTCCTTTATTTCCAGAAACACAGGCATCTACCGCTTTATCTAAAGGAGAATTTCTATTTGCTGGATGTAGTAGTAAATAATTATCCTGATAATGTTGGCAAAGACACTGACCAAACTTCAAGAAGCCAGAAATTGCTTGCTTCTCCTGTAGATTGAGTTCACTGATTTTAACATGTATGAAAGTAATCAGAAACTCTTACACTTCTTTCATCTGTAAACTATGCACAATTAGCGTCACTAACAATGCTCTTTATGATTGGTTGGGACCACACAGACTTGCCAAAAGCCAACCAGTAAGTAAGGCCTTAGTTAAAGACTGGTACTGTCCAGGGGCCAATTGGGTATTGTGAATAAAGCAAACCATCAGTTAAAGTGTTTATAGATAGATGGGTCAGGAGTAGAAGCAATTATTTTAAATAATTGGAGGTGGAAAGAAGATTTCAAAAAGATTTCATTTCATGTTTATAAATGACTATAGAGTTCCAGTCAAGAGATATGTTACCTGGAAAACTGCCTTATGAAAGAATTAGAGGCTACATCATTAAGGCCTTTCCCTCAGTATGTGGAGATTTCATAGCTGCTCGAAAGTTGACCTGGCATATACCATCTACTATTTCCCTGTCTGCAGAATGGCTCGCTGGTAACTGGGAAAGAACCAACACACTTTTTATGGATATAGTTTCCAAAAAAACCCTTCTATCTTTATTCCTTAATATTTTTACAAGGACTCTCTCAGATCTCACACTTTCTCAGAATATTTTTTCTCCTAGCAAACCATCTCACTCTACAAGTCTTCATCTAATGGAAAGTTTACACTTTAGATTTTCACAGAGGGATGCTGTTTAGTGTCTTATATTTTTCATGCTCATCTCTTCGCTTTATCTCACTTTGGAATAATGATGAAAGGAGCTTTGGTGCCCAGCTGCTCACTGTGCTCTTCCCAGAGCTTGCTTTCCTTAGCTAAAATAATAACGTGCTCTGTTCAAAATGGAGCAGGCTTAATCATTGGGTATGGTTATGCCATGCTCAGCATTGCACTTGAGGGGTTGGTCTTCACTAGGGTGGGGGATCGACTGCAGATATGCAACTTCAGCTATGTGAATCACGTAGCTGAAGTCTGCGTATCTGCAGCCGATTTATCTGCTGTCCTCACGGTGGCGGCAGTCGGCTGCGTGCTCCCCTGTTGACTCCACCTTACGTCTCCGGTCAAGCTGGAGTTACAGAATCAACAGGGCAGTGCTGGCGATCGATTTCTCGCGTCTTTACAAGACGTGAGAAATCAATCACTAAAAGATCGACGGCTACCCGCGGTAGTGAAGACATACCCTGAGAGGCAGACAAAAGTGGCTGTGTTCCACTTTTACACCCTGTCCCTAGGGCTTTTCTAGGTAATGCCCAACTACAAACATCCACAAACAGCCTTTCATTGACCACATCCTCAAAACATCCTCTGTGCCAACACAGCACCACCAGAGGATTCCCTCCACTGGGATCTCCAACTGGCTGATTAAGCTGCTTTCTGCCTCATTTGCCCTGCTGAAGTGATACAGGGCAGGGAGAATGGGGACAGTCCTATCATCTTTATAATCCACATTTTTCACTTGTAAGTTGCAGAAAACAGTCATATGATTGTGAGAAGCAATGAGACATCTTATGGAAAGGGTGTCATGACCTGCCATCATGTCACCCTACTTGTTCTCAAAATATATGTGAGACCACTGGAGGAGAGCCAGGAGACGGTCCCCAAACTGTTTTGGGCTACAGTACCATACACTTACAGGTGATACTCTTGCCCATGTTTCTTCACCAGCCTTAGATTCTGTGGTATCCTTGTACTGATCATTCTTATCCAAAAAAGGGCCAGAGCATTGTTTATCCATGGAACTGAAATTAGAAGGGATGTTCAAATTTACAGAGGGTTTAGAAAACAACTAATTTTCAACACTGCATGTAACTAGTTGACTCTGGAGGGAAGAAGACACTTGGGTGGGGGCTAGAGGGAAGTCCCTGGTCACAGGTAAGAATAGGTGTGACATACCAGGGTACAATACAGTCTAATTAGCAGCTGTGTCACCCCTGCCCTGCAGTCTTGGATGCCTTATAATGCCTTGCTGACATAGATTCAGCATGCAAGCCACACCCTCGTTATCTGTGTACAACAGCAATCTGCCAGCCACACTTGGGTTCCACACTGGCTCTCATCAGCCTTGGTTATGCAGCAGAGTAACCCCAACACATTCCCAGCCTTAGATTTCCCCCCAGAAATGTATGTCCTGCTCTTCCCAGCCCTCTCCTGAACAATATAAGTTATATTAAGTCCATTATTCCTTTAGAGCATATTTACACAACTCGTCCCCTCAAATGGAGTTACCCAGAAACTTCAATTTAAACACACTGGATTAGATAAAACAATAAGACACCTTTATTAGCTACAAAGGGAGTGATTTTAAGTGAGTAAAAGTAATGAGGTATAAAAGTCAAAACTGGTTATAAGAAAAATAAAGATAAGAATTTTACTATTACCTAACTTAACAAACTATATCAGATTCAAGCAAAGTTTCTCTCCACATGCTTTCAGCAGTCTAACTGAGCCAAACCCTGTAGGTGAGGAGCCCATCTCCCAGATCCCAATGAATACTTCCTCTGTCACTTCAGGTGCAGAGAATGTGATGGGCAAGGAGAGAGAGGGGGGTGTTTGACTCTCCTTTTTATATTTTCAGTCCCTCTCCTGAAAAACATTTCCAGCTGGGCACTAGGAGACACATAGTGTGTCTACACAGCATCTAGACACCTGTGATTGGCCCATGCCAGCTGACTCAGGCTCATGGGGCTTGGGCTGGGGGTCTGTTTCATTGCTGTGTAGATGTCTGGGCTTGGGCTGGAGTGTGGGCTCTAGGATTCCATATGGTGAGAGGGTCGCAGAGCTTGGGTCCAGCCTGAGCCTGGAAGTTTACACAACAACGGAACAGCCCACAGCTTGAGCTGCATGAGTGCAAGTCAGCTGGCATTGGCCAGCTGCAGGTTCTTCTTTGCTGTGTAGACATAAATGTGTTGGGTTCTAGGGTCCCACAAGGACTCCTCATTGTTTTGGCTGATACAGATGGCTACCACTCTGATACCCAAAGAGTCTATGGGGAAGGGTGTTCTCTTTTGCTTTTTTTCTCACCTGTTTGAGCTCTCCATGTTTCCCTTCCTGCTTCATGACTCTGTTTTCTGCTTACATGCAAATTAAGCAGAGCACACATTCCTTTGTTTAGGACAGACCTGTTTTCCAACCTTAGTTCGGGCAGAGGTGTGAGGTTTGGAACATATGTTAATAACACCAGATAGTGGAATTTTATAACTTCACATACAATGTTGCAACACATTTTTTTTAGGATGATACTGAGTTTTCAAATGATACCTTGTACAAAAGTTATTACAGTAAGCTGTGAATACAGGGGTATATTATGTCACAGCAGGCTGCCTTAGGCTCATATAGACAATACAGGTAGGTAATAAAATCATAGAATCATTGAATATCAGGGTTGGAAGCGACCTCAGGAGATCATCTCGTTCACCCCCCTGCTCAAAGCATAACTTGTGTAAATGTATTGTGGGTAAACTGATGGGAGTTGTGACTGATTCCATTCAGGGGAATCTCTATTTTTTTGTCTTGGTAGTTCAGAATTTCAGTGTGTGTTTGGATCTTTCACTGCTCCTATATTGACAGTAACAGCAATGGGCTGAAATGCCTTCTATGCTTTTTTATTTGGCTCGTGGGCATTTATATGACTCTGAGCACTTTTTACCTCTGATGCTCAAAGCTACTTGTCTCCATCACCTCCAGGCTTGACTACTATAACAATAGTATTTGGGCAGGCCAATGAAAGCATATCAGGCTATAAAGTGTTATCCTGCATTGGCCAGGAAATGAACAGGAGTTTTTCATCATTATCTTCTATAATTAATTCTGTGAGGATTCAATAGCACCTGTGATTTGTGTAACATGTTGGGTTCCAATCTGCTCTGACTGCAAACTGAGGCATTTGTTGTTCTCTGTAAAGCTCTCAGTGACCTCTGTTCCCCTAAAACTCATAACTTCACTTGTGATTAAATGGAATATACCTGTAGTCATCTCCTGGGGATGAGTAGAAGTGTATTCTAGGTGCAAAGTCTTCAGTGCTCGAATATGCTTCCCCTTAGAGCTATATGAAAGCCAGAGTCTGGTCACTTTTGGAGGCAGAGTTGAACCCTTACCTTCTTTAATTTGGCTTAATTGTGATTTTCAGGTAGCTGGGCTTTGATGGTTGGCAGGTTGGGGTAGTTTAGGACATAATATATTAACTATGGCTTTATTTTGTCTCTAAAGAGATTTTTTAATTACTGACTCTCCTAGATGCTGTGGTGATAGTTGCCTAAAAAATCATGATGTTATATACAGTAAATGCAAATAAAACAGTTAAAATCCTCTTAATTCAATGATGTTTTAAAAATAATTAAAAATTATACTTGAACGTCTCAATTCCAACTAACCAATAATTGGATTGGCAGTTGTATGACCTAGCTACTAGGAAACAAGGAGGTAAAAGAACTGTCAGTCAAGACACACCAGCATGTTCACTCCTAGATCATGAAAGCAGGATGCACATGCCTCAAGTATCATGCTTTCCTAGCTTTTCTTCCTCATACTCCTCTGCAGCTCTTGAGAGAGAGAATAAAAGATCAGAGGTAGAGGAAAAAATACAGGTAAGGAAAGAACATTGGTAAAAAGGAGAGAAGAGGCAGAAGTAAAAATTCCTCTCTCTCAGCATCTACTAAGAAAGTCTCTAGTTCTTGGAGACAGCCAGGAAACAGACCTCCTCCACACTCCTGTTCTCAGGGTTCAATCAGTGAGTTCCAAGTGGTCAATCTTCCTCTGCCCTAGAAGCAAAGTCTCTTTCTGAAAATGTTCCTCTAATTCAGCATGTTCCTTTGCTGAGGACCTCCTTCAGTGCCTTTCTCTCCATCACTGGCAGCCTCCAAATGAGAAAAGGGAATGGGAAGTGGCCCTTTGTCTTTTGACCCTTGCTGGCCCATGGCAAATCTGGTAGGCCTCTCTGTAGAGTATTGTTGCAGCCTCACTCACAGAGATGCTGAGAAGTTGGAAGATATTCATAGTAGAGCTACAGAAATGATTGGGAGGATTTATTAGCTCAGTTGTCCATTATTTCTTTTAATCTAAATAATGATTTAGGTTGGTTGTGACAACTTTCTACAAAAATGTGAAGAGTATATACACCAAGGTATAATTAAAACAACAGAGAACATTTTCTAATAGACTGAAATAATCTCCCAAGGAAAGAGGTGAGACACCCATTTCCAGAGCCATAAAAATTGCTCTGGTCAAATCTTTGAAGAATATTATGTCGGGGCCCATCTTACATTAACAGATTGGAAGAAGAATGGATGAGATGACCTAACAGGCCTTTTTCTATCTCTAATGACTGTTGATGAACTAAGGCAGTTCCCTTTGATTTTTCAAACTCTTTATGGGGAGGTAATGGCACCAAATTAATCCATTGTCAGAGGAGTTACATAAGGGTTGAATTTCGCCCAAGGTATTTAATTTTTAGTGCCAAAGTGTGTCTGAAAATCTAATGCACATCTCTTCCACAATGTATTTACAGACACATCAACATTATTTCAATCATTTTAGTAGTATAATTTTTCTTTTTTGTGTCTTATTAAAGCTAATTTACTCTAGTACTGTGCTTGACACGTATATTTTTAAAGTAATATGCAGGTCATTTCCTCACTGAGCAGGAGTACTTTGGCATGCTATAGTAGATAGGAAGTCCTGGCAGATGTCCCAATTCTTTTCTCCTGATCTTTCTCTGGGAATTAATACCAAGTATATACGTATCACTACTGAAATGAATGTTTTTTATGAAAGAGTGTGCTCCTTCAAGACATATCAACTATGCTGAAAGTACACTAAAAATATACTAAGTATGCTACGTCTACACCAAAAATAGGAATACAAGATTTTAGATTTAATGTCTAGTCAATCCAGTCTTAATCTGGCGATTTTAAGGTTGAGGAATCGCATCTCTGTTACCACTATGGTATCCTCCTAAGTAGCGTACATTTAGCATAACAACTTATAAATCTATTGGGAACTGAGAGTTTTCTGGTGCTCAAAACAGGCAATCTGAAATCAGGTTAACTGGGTTTTGTTTCTGCCTCTCCAATAACTTACCAGTCATTTACCCTCACTGGGACTTATATCTGCTTTACAGATGTATAAACTAACGTTACTTACTGTTGTTGGCACACAAATAAAAAGAGGTTAGAGTAAAAATATACCCTTGCTGGAAGACTACAATGTAACACTACTTTATTTCTTAAAATCCAGAACCTTAACATACTGAAACCAAAAACAGAAATAGAGAATGCAGGCTGCTCCCTAATGCAAAGAGGTACAACTCACCAGACCCTTGCAGCCTAACCCAAATATAATGGGACTTGACTAGAAGGGTTAGGGTTGGGTGGAAAACTACCCAACACTCTGAGACTTTGGTTGAGTCAAGTAGTCCCTGATACACATGGAGTTGGCAGGGCAGCTACATGCCCCACTCCTGCCTGCTGAAGCCAACTTGTTACACTCTTTGTGTTGTTGCATAGTGAATGTGCTTATGAGTTACTGTGCCTCTAGCTCTACAGCACACACAGCACAGAGAAACATCAGCAGCTGGCAGAAGCCAGGCACACAGCTGCCACTGAACAAACCCTACAGGCAGGAGGTAACTGGAGATGGATTGTGAACATAGGGTGTGGAGAGCAGGAAGCCCCCATTAGGACAAACCCTAAGCATGAGCCAGTGAAAAGAGTATCCTTGGAAGGAGAGGGAAACTGGCTGCACTTGGGCTGTGCAGTGCTTGGTGGGGGCAGGGAGTGATCAACAGGCTGGAGTAGGTAAACAGAACCAGGGGATAATTAGCCTCAGTGAATCCACAGAAGAAACAAAATAAATGGCATCTGGGCCAATGGCTAGACCACTGCAACTGGACCTGAACCCAATTGGATCTGACTACAAGTGTCAGGTTTGGATCAGGAATAAAAACAACCCAACAATCTTGGGTTCAGCTTGGTCTAGTTGGGCTTGGATCTGTCTTTAAAATTAGTCCTGAGCAGACCTGGATCTGTCTTTAAAATTAGTCCTGAGCAGACCACTACAACTCATCCCATCTTGCTCTAGGCTTACTTTTTCTATAGTGACCATTAAAGACCCAGATCACATGCCTCTCTCTCTATAGAGCCCCCAGACTGCAAGCAGGAATAGGAAAACTCCTGAATTTTTAAAGTGATATTTCATAATTTTAATGGTTTTCAGTACACCATAATACTTACCTATCTCACTGGGAGCTCTGGACACTTAGTACATGCTTGTAATGTGATATTAAAGTACAACATATTAGTAGCATTCATAGTTCAGTGTCATAAGAAAGGGTCAAAGTTAGATAAGTTATTGTACACATTTATTAGATTATTTAAAATTAAGCTACTACTACCCTTTTCCACTCTCGGTCCTATCTCTGTCTCTTCCTTGTGACTGAAATTTACACCTTCTGAGCCATTCACTTACTTCCTTCCCATAAATCTCTCCTTAAAACCTTCCTTTTCTATTTTGCTTGTGATTTGACTGCCTTTGAAAAGTATTTTGTGATAGTATTGTGTATTCACTTAAGTTGTATTTTACATAAAAGATATGGGATAAAATAAGAGCAAGGGAGGGGGCTGATCTGTTGATGTGTGGGCTGAAAGATGGAACAATAGGCTGCTTTTTAATTTGTGCTGAAAATAGAAAATAAAATACCACACTTCAGTACATGTCAACAAAACTGTGACTTTACTTACAGAATAAAAAGAAGTATAAAAAACCCTCCTAAAGCTACTGAGATATGATAAGTTAAGAATCTAACCATGTCATTTGCAGATAAAAAATAATCCAAGGTTTCTTTTTAGACACTTGTTATAATGTTGGACAATATGAGCAAAAGAAAATAATTTGCATTATGAAAACTCCTGTAAATAATATATGCTGAATAGCAGTGTGTGGCTCCAGCAGGATATTGCTTAGAGAGATTTTGTTTAAAACATTTATTGGAGGCATATATTACAGTATATCATTTACTGGCTGGAAGCCATGCAATATGTGTCTTTACAAAAAAAATTACCTTGTAATATGAGCCCCTCCAAGGCATAATTATATAATAAAGTTCTTATTGGGAAAACTGGAAATAGGCCAAGTCTTGTCCAAATATAGTGAACGTCAGAGCCAAATTTATTATCCTTAGCTATTAACAGGAGAAGGCAGGTTTTGTTTACCAAGCCTAATTCTCTCCTAATTACAGCCACTATAAAATAATTACTATCCATGGGATAACAACACAAGACAGAGTGACGAACAGAAGAAACTGCAGGGGTTAGAAAACAGAGTGCAATTCTGTGTCATTTTGAACAGCTTGTGTACTGCCAGGAACAAATTAACGGACTTCATTAAGGAATTATGTTTTAAGAGTGGCTTTGCAGTGAAGCAATAAAGCAATTAATGCATCTTATTTGGTCCTAGTTCTGAGTTCTAGTGCAGTTTGAGACAACAACTAAATTTTTTTGATGTATCATTTTTAAAAGGATGCAACCACACTACTGAAGATGGTTAATGAGACTACTGAAAGGACTCCATTTTGAGCAAATGATATCCAGAGCCTATTGATTCAACATTTATTACAAGTAAAATCCTTACCAAGCTCATCTTAATGGTATAACACACAAAAAAGACCGAACTTTATATAATTTCATTTTCACATTACAAAACAGATTTCTCTGATTGTACTTTGAAGAAAACGTGCCATACAAAATGTCTGTGTATAAATCTGAAATTGTACTTGAGTAACAAAAATAAAATCTTCAATATTAGTTCAATATTTCATAGTTGATTTACACACAAATCAAAAAGGAATATTATCTTGTTGGAACATTCTTCATTAAAGCCCATAGCGTTCCTCTTTCCCAGATTCTCTAGCTTCTGCCATCTCATCATACAACCCCAAAGGTGTAGAATTTACCTAGCTGTAGATTTCTGCACTATTACAGTGTATGTATCAAAATCAACCAGTATACAACATACTCAGTGGAAAAGGTTAGAGGTTAAGTTTTCTTCCTTCTGTGGAGGACCACTTCACCCTCTAGCAGGGCAATTGCCCTTATTTTGGTGACTTAGTAGAAACTGGCAAACTCAACACACTTGGGGAGTCTGTTGCAGATAGTGGTTTTAATAGGCCTCCAGATGGCCACATGAAAGCTAAAGAATTATTATAGTAGCTCCCAACCGTACCATTATAGATAAAGATATATCAGAGTTTTCTTTACAAACCCACTTTGTGAAGGATTTATAATCTGATCATGAGGATTTTCTTTGCACCAAAAGTGAGTATAGGAGTTTTCAGCCTAGAGATCATCTTTTTGTTTTATATATTTTATAGAATATATATCAGTTAGTCACTCTTTTTCTTGTATTTGGGGCACAAAGCACTATTTCAGGTTGCACAAAATGTTTCTGTGTCACACTTTACTTTAAAAAGTATTAACCATAAAAATAAAAATGTAAATTTTCAGGATGTTAGAGCCAGATCCTCAGCTGGTATAAATCAGGGCAGCTCTGCTGACATCAGTGTAGCTACACAAATGTTTACCATCTAAGGGTCCACCACTGCGACTGTCAATATTACGGTAAATGTAAGATCCAGGAGTGTGAATTAAAGCTAAGGCAGAACTGTTCTGTATGGGAACATGGATGGACATTTTTTTTAATATGACTACCCGTTAATATCGAAGCTGGAGCTGAGGCATAAAATTTGATCTTTATCTGGAATTAAACGTCCCCACATTTCAAAGGTATTAGGATACAGTGTTTTGTTCAGACCAACTTTATTAGGAGTAGCTGTATGATGCTTACCAGCTTCAGTTCATCTGGGTTTCTATTTTATCGGAATTCCTATGACAAAGCTAAAAATCAAAACAGAATTGATTCATTTCATTTACTCTTATGCATTGTTTTGCTTTTCTGATTATGTATAGTTTCATGGGATCAAGAAGACTTATTGTCACAACATTCCTTATACATCCCAAACAAAACCACAAAACTTAATTTTGAAAAATATGTGCCCACTAAGAGAAAGCAAAAGGGTTTTCTTTTGTTTTCCTAAAGAAGTTCAGAGGTGTGGATGAGTTTGGTTGGTTTTGTTTCTACACTTAACCATAAAACTAGTTGAATTCTGTATTGTTTCATGGTTATAAATAAATATTTCTCATTCTATTGATCAAATTACAGCAATTTATGGAAAAAGCTTTAAAGTATGTTGAAAGGGGAAAAGAATGTAGCATACAACTTATTAAATACCACAGAGAATGATGAAGATTCTATACTTCTTTCACCTCTAGTTCTCACATTGGACTCATGCCTTCTGGTACTGAAGATGAGTGATTACAATGTGAAAATTAACTGCTTTCCATGCACCGAATCTTTAGGAAAATATTTATATTAACATTGTAATGGTCACTACATCACAATGGCACTGTGCATCATAAAAAAGCCCTTACAATATATTGTAAAAATTCCACAGATTTATTAAATCAAGTTATGAATTGCGATACTCTAGCATAGTGGCATTTCTATCTGCTCTGTTACAGATTGATATTTCATCAATCAAAATTTTTCAGGCTTTCAGAATTGTCACTGGGTTTTACCCCCATGGCTCCTCTTCAGTGGCATTAATGTCTAATGTGTCCAAAATGGGGTAAAATTATGCTTCTAGACTAGAACTAGAACTAAAGAAGACAAGAACATCAGCACTTTTATTCTGTTTTTCACTTCTCCGTTGAACTCATGCTTTTATTTATTGATCTATTTAGTTCAGAAATACTGCTATTGTCTTAAGAAAAATATTCAAAATACTTTATAAGATGTATATATAAAAGCAATAGTCATCAAATGAAACTAAAAGTCCTACAAAGAACTACTGCATAAACACTATAAGAAAAATACAACTTATGTAGAAATTAAATTACATCAAATTTTAGTTCATAAATGTGTCCCATGTCTTCTTAGAAATGACTGAGTTGATAAGTAGTGCATTTGAATGGGATACATGCCTTCAAATATTGCAGAAAATTCAAGTGTGAGATGTCATGTAGCATAGCAAATTTTCTGCAACACCTAGACACAAAAGGGTGAGATAAGGATGGACTGTCAGCATTAAGGTCAAGACCTGCAATGGAAGTAATGTACAGATTTAGAGCACTAATGAGGGAAACAATGACTTCTACAATAATGATGCACAATGCTGTATAACATCCCATGTATTCTTGGATAGCCTTGTAAATGTCACAGGCCTTGACTAGAAATCAGAATTTCCTTGCTTTTGATGGCTTGTCTTAAGACTTGTTTGGCATATTTTGTAGTTGTAACTGCAGCTGTTTGTTATGTATAAGCCACTGTGAGAAGCTATTATCATACTGATTTACTGCACTTTATTATGGCACTTGAATACTGTTGGTTTTGCATTGGGATATCTGGTTTCAGGAGGTCACTGGGCACTTTCAAGAAAGCACGTAAATGCATATTTCAGACCATTCCTATTCAAAAAAGTACTTTGTGCACATGCTTATGTTCCATCAGTTTCAATGAGACTTAAACACATGCTTAAGTGCCGTTACTGAGCCTGGCCTTTTTGCGTGTGTCAGAGTGGTCAACATTACTATATTGGTTTCAGTATAAACTTTCATTATAAACATATACATCGTGACATTCAATACAGAGGGCACCACTGCAAAGTGTAGTAATTTATCAAGAGTTACCACATCATGAAATCTGAGATCCTGTAGTTATTCTTTTAACTTAGAATAGAAAAATAACTATGGTATGTCAGTAAGGGTCTAGATAATACTTAGTCCAGCCATGAGTGCAGGGGACTGGACTAGATGACCTCTCGAGGTCCCTTCCAGTTTTATGATTCTATGTTATAGTGTGGTGAGTCTCAGAAAATGTTGTATGTTGACCATAGTGATCTTCATTCTCTGGAGTTGAGCTGCTTTAAGGGAGAGTTCATAAAATGGAGACATTCATGTTTCTCCAAGGTACTACCTTACCAACCATCAATTAAAAACTATGGTGAGCAAATCTTTAACCTGAAAGAACTGACAGATTCCAAGAGGGCTATCTTTACCATTTCCAGGATCCTAAGCACCCAGATGGATAGAGAATTAAGCTGTCACCATTGGATGTGTGTTGTGTTCTGTGCTACAATATTTATTTGAACACAGAATCACAATGAAGAGGTGGGAAAGACCGCACGTGAAATCCTGGCCTTTACTATCTCATGAGGGCAGAGGTCCTCAGTCCCTATTCGTGCCAACCTTCATTTAATCACAAGGGAAAATATGTGGCATAGCTAAGTATGTGTTGTTGTCTCCACCCGAGCAAGTCCAAAACTGGAGTAATGGGAGTGTTGGAAATCCGTTCTGCGGTGCACTGGGGATATGTGCAGATCTGCGTACACAGAGTCAATTAAAAGTGGCACCCCTCTATTCAAGTCTGGCTTATACTCTGTCAGTTCATCCTATGGCCCTAAATTTACTAACAGCCCTCACACAATACATCACTTTCCCCCTTTCCACATTCATTGTACCCCATCTGGACTAGGTGCCATTGACTCTTTTTGTCAGCAGTAACAGCAGCTCACAGAAATCTTTAAGACTCTTTCCTTTTCTTCTTTCCCATTTGGCTGCTTTGTGTTCCATGGATCAACTATCTTTGGGCCTCTTAATGGAGTAGTTGATAGGATCGGAAAGGAATGAATATGCTGAGTAGCTGCTAGGTCCATGGAATGAAGGAACCAGTCTTGATCATTTTGGCAACTGGTTAAAAACTGTAGACAGCAGCTGGAGGAACAAGGTGCCAGAGAAGAGACCAGAAAGTGGGACTTTTTGGCTAAAGTCTAGATCTTGTGTAGGTCCAGAAAATGAGGAAACTCATAGCCCTTGTTTCTTTCTAGCTGGAACAATTAATCATTCATTTTCATGAATCCAACTGCGGTTTTTTGTTTGTGTCTCTTATTTTCCTCAAATAAGCAAAACATTTCCAGGGGACAGTTAAGATAACTAAATTTGTTTTCATTTGTGAACTCATTCAAATTTGAACCCAGAGAAGTGGTAATGTGTCTGAAAAGAGCAGGGCATTAATTGGTCATGTTCTGCTGCACGCTGAATTAAATGGTTTAGTACCCTCCTCCCTCGAAAATGTAGAATTAAAGGTAGGTTTACCACTTTGTAATTGGACCCTTGAGGCTCTGCCCCTGCTCCATCTCTCCCCTTGAAGCTCCACCCCCTTCTTTCCTTCTTTCCCCATGCTCTACCCCTTCTCTGTCCCTTCCTTCAAAGCCGTGCCCCGATCACTCATTCTTCTTCCCATCACTCACTGGATCATCTCAAGAAACTTATGTACAGGTAGAAGGTAGTCCCAGCTGAATAGAGGCTGGTTTGGGTTAATGACCCTGTGCCTCCCTCCATCCTGCAGTAACTAGACTTTTGGTTTGGGTGCCATTTAGGGGTTTCCAGGTCCACTTTGAGACCACATTTTCCAGTCAGAAACCGGGCACTTGGCAACTCTAAATGGCACTTGGACACAAAAACCAAAAAGTGGACTGTCAGGGTAAAACCCAGATAGGTGGCAACCCTAATGAAAGGAATGGCCCACCTGAAAAGACAGGACAGAGGGAGCTCTCCCTTTCCTGTTTCCCAAAGGCTTTGGAAAATGGCAGTTTGCTACTTCATTAATAGAGATAATCTTTGGCAGCTAGCCATTGGACTACATTTCCCAGCATGCTACTAAATGGGGTCAAAGTTCACAGGTCAGAGTATATCATGTTCCCTGTTTCTTGCCATACCTAACACTGGGCAGGAGCTCCAAATGCACAAACATCATCTCAGCTGAGTTGTCGGGTTTTCTAGCCTCAATTTTTTTCATTGTGGAATATAATAGTAGTTACCACAGGACAATGTTCAGCCAGTAGTATCCATTTTATTTTATATGAAAAGATGAGTCTCATGGTTCTGTAACAATCATTCTCCATCTCCACAGGAGTACATTTGTATAGACACCAAGTAGCTAATTGCTGTCTTACCTAGAAAAATAGAATACAGAGAAACTTTGTGGGGTCGTGACATTCAATTTCATTTGTAGGGTGGGGGACATTTCCCAAGGCACAAGAGGCAGTTATGCCCTGACCTCCCAGTAAAATCAATGGGAAGTGGGTAGCTGACTCCCATTTTCTATTTCCTATGATCACCCAAACTTTTGTTCCCGGTAAAAATTCCTCATGTTTATAGTTCACTCTGCAGTCTGATCTGAATGTCTATCTTTGTGAAATAGAATACTGAAGCTGAGGAGTATCTAAAATGCCGAGAGTTATAACAGATGTGCAAGGAAGCTTGGTTTTAAAATATTATGCATTGATTTATCCTACCAACACTGCAGTTGTCACTGGTTTCTCTATTATATTTTCTCTCCTTTTAATCTGCAGATGTAGTTTATTAGTAGTGCTCATTAACAAATGAATGTTTCTCCCAATATTTGCATGGCTTTTGGGAGTCCATACAATTTCTGTACTTTATTTCTCAAGCATGTAGAATAACTAATATTTCAAACCAGCTCAATATAGATACAGAGATTGAGGTGCATGCATTTAAAGATGTATTCTGAAGGTATTGTTAAAAAAATAAAACCTTCCTAAGGATATGTGTACACTACAACTGGGAGCGTGCTTCCCAACCCAGAGAGACAGACTTGTGCTAGCTTCTCTGGAGCTAGTGTGCTAAAAATACCCATGTGGATATTGCAGCATGGGCAGCAGCTCATGCTAGCCACCTGAATCTAAGCCTGCCTGACCACCCTAGCTGTGACCTTGGGTGGCTAACCAGAGCAGCTGTGCATCCCACAACATCCAAGCTGCTAATTTTAGTGTGCTAGCTGGAGCGAAGACAGTCATGCTCCCAGCTTTCAGTGTAGACTAGGGTGACCAGATGTCCCGATTTTATAGAGACAGTCCTGATTTTTGGGTCTTTTTCTTATATAGGGTCCTATTACCCCCCCAACCCTGTCCTGATTTTTCACACTTGCTCTCTGGTCACCCTAGTGTAGACATGCCCTGAGAGCTATTTAGAACTCTGCATATAAGGTAGTTCGCACGGATGTTTTTGTAATTGTGATTCACTAGGGAAAATGCTCAGTGGCCCACTTCCTGCTCCTGTGAGGTCAGTATTGGACAGTACTAGTTATAACATACAGATGGAGAATCTGTTAAACTGTTAAAGGTAAAAATACCGATCTTTAAATTGTTATTTGAATGGGGACATTTTTGAGTTTGCCTGATGGGTTTCAGCTCACAAGTCCCAATGGCCTCCTAGTGGACTTGTGCTCCTAAATTCTGTAAGCACTTTTGAAAATCTTCCCCTAAACTTTACTATCCTAAATAATTGTGGGTGAAATTCACTTGTAGCAATATAGTCCTATCTTCAAACTTGACATGGGTGGAGGACAAATTGAGTGAGGAGGTAATCTCTAGGCTCCATCCCAAGACCAGGGTTCAAGATTTCTGGGCAGCCTCCCCGATCCCTATTGCCTTCCCTGTGGCTCCTGTTCCAGCCTCTGGAAGAGTAGCCAAAGCCTCTTCATACAAGTTGAATGGGTTATCATGGCCACAGACTTGTGATGTGATATCTCTGATCCACTGCCTCTCTAGGGCTCTTGTGGAGATCCTTTCTATTCGTAAAAAGGGTTTCCCTCATGTGAACTTAGATCTGTTGGCAGTGCTTGACCATCTGCTATGATTGTGCCATTTGGAATTTATAATCATGAAGTACTAAAGTTAACTAAATTCCTCCAAAAATAGGGCAATGGTCTGTCTCACTCACTGCTTGTCACTGAGGCTCCCTTTTTAATGCATATTTATTTTAGACAAATTTGGCCCTTAAATTGTGCAAAAAGCCAGGGTCACAAATTGATTTTTTTCTCTTTTCTACATACCCGATTTGTGCATACAAAATACCCAGTGTACCCTGAAAATTATATTGCACCACACATCCTCTACAGGCATGCATGGAACAAGCCTTTGACTCGTAAAAATGTGGGCCCAAGCAATTATGTACTCTGGTAGAATCTGATATAAATATTTGTCTATTGATGAAAACTGACACCATTCATTTTCATGCACTGAAAATATTTATAGCTTTCTATGAAAACATGCATAAATACAGTTCTAACTTCCTTTGCTTTTAAAACACTACAATATATCATTCTCATGATTTCCTGGATTAGCCACATAAAGTACACTGATAAAGAAAAATGATTTATTGTAAAATAGTTATAAGTAAAGAAATGTCCTTCGAGGATACAGTAATTGTTTTCATTTTCCTTTCCCCAGTGCCAGTGGAATAATAAAATGCTAATAGATGCAAATTATGCATGATCTTTAATGCATACTAAAAAGGGACGATTTGAAAAAACAGGTACCTTTTGTTAGTGATTATCAGTAGTCATTGCATTATTGTTTTCTGTTTGTATCCCATGTTAAGCTGTAATGTTCAGTATAATCATTTGGGATTTCTTTATTTACTGCCCAAGAACAGACAGGCTACAATAACTATGCATTCCTGAAGGGTTAAAAAAAAATTCCTTCATTCAAAATAAATTCCACATGGAAATGTTGGAAAGAGAAAGCAAACATTGCCCCAGTAGGACAGCCACTGTGACTTGAAGAACAGAAAATTGAAATACATGAAAAATCAATGAGGTAATAATTAAATTGTGGAGCCCACAGTACAGTGGCCAGCGCTCAGCATGCATTTGTTAATATATATTGGGAACTAGGGTAATCAGCAGTTAAAGGAGAGCAAAGAATGGCTGTTATCCTGAAGCTAATTTCATGATCAGACTCTTTAAAAACGCATACCTGCTACAATATACAGAGATATTTATAGGAGGTTAAAGATACAAATTATAGTCCACGAGACTATACATTCCTGATTACCCGGCATTCTTAAATCAGTCCTCTTCTCAGTCTCCCACCTGGGCCTCAGCTGCAGTGTAGCTGTCATTTACGCTATCCATGGCACAGGATTGATGACAGTCATTCGCTGATGAAGCTGTATACATCATTTCTGTCCGGGTTGCACTGGCCAGATGGACCCTGACCATCCATCGCCTGTCAGGGACGCATCTGTTCACACTGCTGCTAGGGGTACTAACAAGTCATTGGCTTTCCAAAAGGACAGTGTCAGCTGGACAGGGCACAACATAAAAACTGTTGTTGTTTTTAATAAAGATTCGGTAACAGGGGTTTTTTTACCATAAAAATGATAGTTTCCATTAGCTCGTGTAACAGAAGTAATTTTTAAAAAAATCATCTAAGCAGATGGAAACACTTTCTGAACTCAAAATTTGAAGAGCCTGGCAGTTATTTCTTGATCCTTGTGTATTTATTGTTTTTCAAATAGATGGTTGGACTGATAAAATATTAAAGATGACTATATGGAAATGAATTGTGCTTTTCTCTTAAGCCTAAAAATATTTGCGTATTTCTTTCTACACCTAGAATTGTTCCTTGATAGTCTTCATGTAGAATATCTTCAATATGGATTAAAATTTCTATCTACCTGAAATGAAGGAGCAGTAAAGGAATATTTTACAGTTCAATCTGCGATGTAACCCTAGCCACCAGTAAGAGGGAAACAAGCTTCTGAAATGATTGTTTTCAGTAGTGGACCTTATTCTCACACACACACAAGTGGCTTGTGCTGTAGATACGAAAAGTGAGAATGTCATTGTAGGGCAGAGGCTGTAGACATATACTCCCTGTTCACGAGCATCTCCCTGCCCCCGCATCTTGGGGGATAACACATAAGTAACAATATAGTGTATGGCCAGTTTACAACACACACTAGAAAGTGCAATTTATTATACAAGGCCTTGCTTTGAAAATTCTTGTGAAATGCTCATGCAACTGTATTTTAACATGGATTAGAATGTAAAATGGCATCCAGGGTATAGCAGAGCACCCATCATATTGGGTTCCTGAAGAAGGGACAACTCCACCATCACAACAAAAAGAAAAGTTTCTGGACTTTACTGAGGAGATACATTGCACTGATAGTAGGGGGTATCCTCTACGCTCAGCCTTTGGGGAGAAATGTTTTACACCCGCTACACCTGAAGTTATTTTCCCTTCTTATTTCAGTCAGATCTAAATTTCTGCTTGCATGTTGCTCAGTGGATTGCAAAATGCTTTGGATAAAATAATCACTTTTTGTAGATGCACAGGATGATGATGGACTTTGGAATCGTTATAAGATAACTAGTTGACAATTTGAACAGTTAATATCAATTATTTCTTTGCATAGATTTTTTTTAATCTCCAGTTTCTGTATGGTCTCCCTTACTTAGAAACTTGAAAATAACATCTCTTTCCCTCTTTGTCCTTTTGCATTTGGTAAATATTGATGTTTTTATTCTTCCTGTATCTTATGGAAGATAAATTATGTGTATCTGTCTTATTTAGTTCTTGTTTGTCATCAGCTTTGCTAAATATGGCATCTCAAGAAAAAGTGTATTATTTGCTCATGAATAAACGATGGCTGTTTTAAATAAAAATCAGGGAAGGTGGAGTGTGTGTAATGTGAAGTTTTGAAGGATTTTTAGACTCCATAAAACACTTTTCCCCATTCTGTAGCAGTTACAGAGAATGTTAGATTTGTATGTCTGACCTACTCAGTGATATCTTTTTATATGGTATTCAGACTAACTATGCACAAATGTTTGCATTTTACTTCTGATTCTTGTGCTCATTCTTTACTAGTAGCCATTGCCATCTCCAATGAGATTGTTGTTTTTATACATTGCTATTTATGTAGGAACCAAAGTCCTTAACATCTAAATCAGATAGAATATCAATAAGGGATTGTGTGTGGAGCTTCCACACGAAGGAGAGCACACCTTCTATAAAAACCCATGTGCTACCCTGTGCACCAGTCTGTGGATTGGAGTAGTAGTGTTGGGCAAACCTCCATCTCTTTCCCACTCCTGTAATGTCACCTCCAGGAAAATAATGAGAGACAATCCAAGTGCCACCATTCTGCCTTGCCCTTACCTGGAACAGACAATGTGCTGTTTAAAGGCTAGTTGATTTGAGAAGGACAAAATCTCCTGTGTAAGCCTGGGAAAAGGCTTTTGATACAAACTTATCTTGTCTAGATCCTGGGTATTTTGTTTATAGAAACTGTGTGCCTGGGTGTTGTAATTCTGCATTTAGGATTGTATGGAGCAATGTCTGGCAGGATAATGGCAGAATGTAGGTCAGTGGTTGAAGGTCAGCTGAATGAAGTAAGTCTTGAGAAGGGCTATGAAGGAGAGAAATTAATTCACAGAATATTTTTCCTTAAAAGTGGGTTCTTCCCAGGATGATATAATAGAGTTGGACAATCTAGATTTATTAATGGTGCAGCATCATTGTAAAAAACACAAGACCTTATCAGAGGGGGCACTTCTTCGCACTTACCTATGCTGACTTGTCTATAGAGAGAGAGAGGGACAAGGAACCCGAGTATCTTGAACATTTAAGTGCTCACCCAGTATAGCTAGGAATTATGGTTTCTATTCTGTTTCTGTACTTTTTTGTACAGCAGACCCTCTTTCTAATACAATCAGTAGATGAAGAATAAATCACTTCAGCGGGGAATGAGAACTGAACTATACACTATTCTCCCTTTGTGGTGCATTCTGTTTTTCCTCTGGATGCCACCTTTTGAGAAAACAAGAATAAACCATCATTTAGCTCATAAATTAGGCTTGAAATATTTAATTCACTGGCAAAATAAATTATTGATTTTAAATTTAGTCTCAACAAACCAGCAAATTCATCTTCAGCACTTTCATTTTGCTTTGCTTTGTGTAATCTTTATTTATATGGAGACAAAGTACGATTGGATATGCTATATTCCTTTTTTGTGCTACTTATAAACATTCATACTTCAGTGATCTTAAGTAAGCAAATAAATATGTTGAAAATATCTAGCTCGGGCTAGAGCTTTGTTTACCCAAACTGTTGCATTCTATTGCTGTTTGTTCTTGAAATCAAAAGAAAAAACCTAATTCAAACCCTTCTTGAATTAAAAATTGAGACACTTGACCGTGGTTTTGTTCTAAGTTTCAAGGATGATGACTTGCATGGCAAAGCAGACAGCATATGCTACCTTGATAGGTGAATTGTGTTTGAGTATACATTGTAATAGTGATCAAATAACCAATTCCTGTTTACAAAATAAAGGGATGAGATCAGAATTCTTACACATTAAATGAGTAAAATATTTTAAAGAATGTCCATATATACATAGAAGCATGCAAGCTAAATAACATATGGAAGAGTGAGACAAAATAAGGGTTGCAGATTATGATGCACAGCTGGATAGAGGCCATCGAAATCAAAGCAGGTAGAAAATTCTACCAGTTTGGGATACAAAATGACAATAGCCTGGTGCCAGAGTTTCTATGCGATAGCAGGATTCTCTGATGTTTTGGGGGCATGTGGATTGTTTTCTGTAATATCTGTTCACTACTTGAAAATCATATTAAAGAGACAATAGTAGGATAAAATTCACAATGCTTGCAAAGCATGTATTGATATTTAATCAGGTTGCTTTTTAAAAAAGCTGATACCATGGAATTTTATACAAATGATTCAAAGCTAGATTTTTTTTGTTGTTCTAGATATTGTTAAAGACTTTTTCACAGGACTTTTTAGGTAGCAGCATCATCATAGTGTTGGTTCAATGATCACTGGAAGCATAACATAAAAATATGTTGTCAGTTGAATTCAGCTTGGTTTCATCTTTCAAACCACACAAACTTTGAACAGTTAGGGCCAAATACTCAACTGTGCCCAGTTTCTCTTGTGGGCAGCTATGAGGGTTTTAAAACAGAGTCAGTTTTGACAACCTGACCCTAAGGCCAGATCTATGCCATCCTAGTAAATAGTATTGCAACTGGTCAAAATTATACTATAATAAAGACATTTCAATATTATCAAAACATTTACTTTTGATAATGTTGTGTTCTGTGAGATTATTTCAATGTTTTCAAAGCAGAAATTTTGGTATTACTGTTCTGAGAAAAATTTCAAAAATTTGACTTATGTTTCAGGACAAAAGCGGATTTCCTAGGAGATGGAATTTTTATTTTCTGACCAGCTCTAACTGAAAGAGCTGAGGGCCATTTGGCAGCTTGCACTGCAGTGCTCTCTGGCCGCATGCCCAGCACAACATAAGCTATGTTGGTTCTCCACTCTCTCACATAGGGGGAACTGAGAACGCAATGAAATTAAAATTTTGTTTTCAAATTTGAGAAAACAAACTGATTTTGCGCTATTATCCAGCTCTACTCAAGGGGTTATGGAATTTGTACTGAATGTGTGGTAGGATTTGTGTTCTGCAAGTATTCATTATGGAATTTACGGTGCATACCTGGATTTTTTTGCCATGTGCATGTATGTCCTATTCTAGATCATGGTACAGTTGGCTGTGTGATTTCAGCTCCTTCCTACCAAACATACCTTCACAGGCAGCCAGGCAGAACTTGTACTGACAACGCTTTCCCATCAGCTGCACATGTTTAAAATAGGCAAGTGGTAAATAGCTTATACTCCACTTTCTGGAACTGACTAAGGAAGAAAGACCATTAAGTGGATGGATTTTCCCACACTTTTTTCCTAATGTATCTAGTAGGAAAAAACACAAAATAAATTCTGCAAGCTAAACTTCATACTTACACTTAATAGCCATAAAATAAAAAGCAGTCGCTTGACCATATTTGAAAGTCGTGCTTGCTTATGTGTCTATCAAAGGGCAGCTTCCACACCACTATGTACTTATGTGCTGTATTTTCAGCATCAGAAGGGCAGAATACCATGTGTAGTGTGTACCCACCGAGCCACATAGTAGATCCACAGAAGACAGAAAATCACGTGTGAATGTAGAAAAGATAAAAAAAAATCTCAAATACCGTATTGTTTTGTTTAGTAGCCCCTTCTCAATTAGTAACAGCTCTCATTTAGCAGCTGCAGGTTCAGCATGCAACTCAAGGCTTCTAAATATTACCCGGACGCCCAGTGCACTGAATTGTCATTTGAAAAATAACTGCACTGAGAAGACCTACTTCTGGAAATGACAATTTTGCAATAGCTAACAAACCTTTGATTCCTCATTCTTGTATGAAGCTATTCCACCTCAGGCTAGGAATAGCTTTGTCACAAGGTAAACTAGATTGGACCTGGATAGCACTTACATCATAAACCTTCAGAAAAAAGAATGAGGAATACTTGTGGCACCTTAGAGACTAACAAATGTATTTGGGCATAAGCTTTCGTGGGCTAAAACCCACTTCATCAGATGTATAGAGTGTTGCCATACCAACTCTAAGAGGCTAATTAATAAAGGTGAGCTATTGTCAGCAGGAGAAAAAACTTTTTATAGTGATAATCAGGTTGGCCCATTTCAAACAGTTGACAAGAAAGTGTGAGTAACAGTAGGGGAAACTAGCATGGGGAAACAGATTGTAGTTTGTGTAATGACCCAGCTACTCCCAGTCTTTATTCAAACACAATTTAATGGTATCCAATTTGCAAATTAATTCCAGTTCAGCAGTTTCTTGTTGGAATCTGTTTTGAAGTTTTTTTTGTTGAAGAATTGCCATTTTTATGTCTGTTACTGAGTGACCAGAGAGATTGAAATGTTCTCCTACTGGTTTTTGAATGTTATGATTCTTGATGTCAGATTTGTGTCCATTTATTCTTTTGCGTAGAGAATGTCCAGTTTGGCCAATGTACATGGCAGAGGGGCATTGCTGGCACATGATGGCATATATCGCATTGGTAGATGTGCAGGTGAACGAGCCCCAATGGCGTGGCTGATGTGATTAGGTTCTGTGATGGTGTCACTTGAATAGATATGTGGACAGAGTTGGCACTGGGCTTTGTTGCAAGGATAAGTTCCCAGATTAGTGTTTTTGTTGTGTGGTGTGTGGTTGCTGGTGTGTATTTGCTTCAGGTTGGGGGGAGCTGTCTGTAAGAGAGGACTGGCTTGTCTCCCAAAATCTGTGACAGTGAGGGATCGTCCTTCAGGATAGGTTATAATAAGTATTCCTCATTCTTTTTGTGGATATAGACTATCACGGCTACCACTCTGAAACATTCAGAAATATCCCAGGGCTGCTCAAAGTGCTGTGTGGTGGCACTCTTAGTAACAACACCCTTCCTTCAGAGCCAGTACTAAAGAAATATTCCAGCGTGGTTTTGAATTCAACATAAAGTTGAGAGCTTGATCATAGTAATTATGAAGCTATCATGGTATTTTTTACAAAATTAAAGGTATGACCCTTTATGTCCAGATTCAAGTCAGAATAATTGCTTTCCACATGCAGAGGGAAGATGGTCCTGTGTTTAATCAAGAGATATAGGTTCCATTTCGGACTATGCCTCAGCCGTCCTCACTTTTGGATTCCATTTTCCGCCTGTAGTCATGGGAAAGATTCCAGTCCTACAAGTTCTCTACACCTGAGACTCCCAAAGGCTTGAATAAGAGTTCTGCACATCAGCTCTTGCAGGGTGAATTCTGAAATCAGTTAGGGTCAATTCTGACAACACCATAATAAGTAGTTCCTTACTCACTGAGTAGTTCCTTTGTTCACTGTGTACAGTGTTATACCCTCTGGTGAGTAAGGGTGACAAAATCTGTCCCTAAGTAATTCCTGTTTACAAAGTGATTTAAGATTAAAAGTATTAATGAAAATTCTTAGAAATTTCCTTTGGATACAGAATTCCTCAGTTTCTGTCCTGTGCTGTTTCTGTCCACGATTACCTTGCTGTTAAGCAATTGTTGCATTTCACTGGTGTATAGAAGTGATCCATAATAATACTTTAAACATTTAAGATCTTATTTCTATTGCTTTCTCAGCTGAATATTCAGAAAGAGAAAAGGGACACAGCAACATCTGGATGTAAGCCATCTATTCACTTCTTGTGGGTACGCATGTTGGTTTGGAGGTACGTAATCATTTGAGAGTACATCCAAACATTTTCTAAGAAGTTCTTTAATGCATTTGATTGATGTCTCCTTCTGACTTTAATAGGGGTTGCATAACTACAACCTCCCATACACCACTTCCTGTCTAACCACTCATCTGAACTACATTTAGCAGTTCAGACATTTGGCCAGGCCTTAGGTGTGTATGGCAAAAAAGCAGAATATTTTTAATAGCCTGCATCTGGGTATATGATGTCATGAAAGTAAGCTGTTATTTCCAAGTAGGTGTAAAGCTATTCTTTTATCTCTTCCTGGGTATTACTTGCATCTGAAGCCCTTGTTCCAATTTAAATCTCTAAACTTCTTAAGTCATTTAGAAGGATAAGAAAATGCAACTGACTGGTAGGTGTATTCCTCAGAATGATAACTACTGTAAATAAGTCTTTCTGCTTAAATATAATTCACTTATAATCATGATGTGGCTGTTGAGTGACCATGTGGAT
>ML677340.1:27203184-27207046 GCA_007922305.1 Dermatemys mawii
GAATCTTGAAGTTTTCAGTCATTTAAACATATATTTATTAAGATTAGAATGAAAAGCAGGGCATGTATTTGGTCTTGTAAGGGGTACTGATCCTATCTGGAATCAGCATATCTTGTAAGAATAGCCAACTGAATGCAAAGTTGGTGGGTTTGTTGCCTTTGCAAAGAGACCTGAAGAAAAGCTATGAATAGTGTACCAGCACTGATTTGTTTCTTTTGCCTGAAATCTTAAAGGCTAAACTCTGTTGGGAGTCATATCCTCATATGAGATAATCCTGTACAAAGGACTTAGTTCTGTTATTTGATCTGTTACGCCATTGTAAATTCAGAATAACTTGCGTGATCCCAATGGAGCTATTCTAGATTCTTCTAAATATACTGTAAATATTGTAGAAAAGTAATTTGTGTCCTAGTATCTGATTATGTATTCAGAAATTATGGTAAAGTGAACAAAATAATATTTGTGAAACATCAGTGAATAGTTACAAATGTAAATTCCCTCGCTAAGAAATCATGCTTTTCAGTTTATTATAAGTAATTCATATTCACCAAACACATAAACCATGTACCTATTTTGGTTTATTAATTTTGTTGAGTTTAGACTGATTTCCCTGCACTACTTTCATGTGGATAATCAGAAGAAGAGGAACAAATAAGCAAGATGCCTTCAAGTTCATTTGCATTATTATGAATAATTCCAGTTGACTACTGCTCTACAAAACCAATAATAACTATTGTGTTAATAAAACAAGGGAAATAACTCCTGTTTATGCCAAGCTAAATGAACTCATGTCTCCCAATCCATTTTTACAGAAAAAGTTTTTATAATTACAGTGCTTAGCACTTTGCTTCTCATAATTACACAGTCAACACTATATTATACTTGGAGATTGATGCACTGGTGTCTACAAACAGAACAGATTAATGTAATGTTTTGCTACCTTTGACCTTGTATCCTTGAGTCTCTTGATTCTATGACACCAAACATAGTACTGTAATAGAGTTGAGTTCTAGCTAATAGCATGTGCTATTCTGACTGTCATGCTCCATCATTGTAACTTACTGCATGAGGTCCCCAAAGTACCCCCCCGCCCCACCTGAATAATATCAACAAAACCTGAAAGTAAGCCTTAAAACGGAAATTCTTCATTCAATTCATGCCAAAGCAATCTGATGTCCAACAGCTGGTTATACTGGAAACTCCAGGCACATTTAAATGCACACGTTGTTAAAAGCCCATTGGTGAATGTCATTTACAAAGCACAGCTCAACTCATAATTTTACTCATTATGTGATTACGATTTCAAAATGGGGCATCAAAGTGCCATTTCTCCATTTTATAACATGATCTGCAAAACATGGTATTTATGATTGAGGAAGTATTTTCTATGTCTCGAATGTGTTAACTTTTCTTTACTTATTTTTTGTTTTCTTCCCTAATATAACTAGGGAGGAAACATTGTCTAACGGTCAAATCATAGGGCTATAAATCATCAGCTCTGAGTTCTGTTTCTAACCTTGCCATGAACTTGGTGTGCACCCTGGGGCAGGCCATTTAACTGCTGTGTGCCTCAGTTTCCCTATTTGTAAAATGGAAACAACTATCTCACAGGGTGTTGTGATGTTTGCTACATGTTTGTTATCCTCAGGTGAAAGAGTGTCATCTAAACACAAAGAAAAAGTAAATATTTTAGACAATGCTAAATCATCTACTAGGCAAACACTTATTAAGCAGCATGCATTAACCTCTTAATGTCCCTGCACAGTGTCTGACAGCAATCATGGTTCTATCTCCCTTTTTTTCTGGGACTAGCCTTATGATTTTCAAGTTGTAAATGAATTCTCAAAAGATATCACACAGCTGGCAAAAAATTAAAAGGAATTAAAATTCCTGGGAACTATACACTATGTGATACAGTCATGGAAAACATAAAAGAATAGATAACTATTTCAGAGTGAAGGGAAAATAAAAAAATATTTAAAATCAAGGAGTCTCTTTAAAATCCATTAAAAACTATAATCAGATTTTATTTTCAAAGGGAGGCCATATCTTTATTGCTGGCTACCTCTCCCTTTTGTTAATAATCTTTTCTTTTTTCATAATTGAAACATAATTTTGAAAGAAACAAGCCCTACTCTTGTGCATAACTTACTGCCAGATCTTTGCAAAATCATATTAAAGATGATTTTAACACAAATGGGGATTTTTTTTGTGTCAACTTTAATGTTGGAAAATACCTTAAAAACCTTCACAATGTACAAATACTTTCAGGAGGAAGAGTCAATATAATACCTAGATTAGGGTCTTGGACTGAGACTATAGGCAGTGGTATAGTGTAATGTTCCCTTTCATTTTTTTCATCCATGTGCAGTCTAAATTTTGTTATGTGCACTGAGGTATGTGTGGATGTGCGCCACCAGTAGAAACAAAAAACCTAGGTATATTATATATTTTTAAATGGTTACCATAGGAATAATTACCCCAGCCAGGACAGACTAGGCATTTTAGAACTCACTACTCAATGAATTCAACAAATGTTAACATACGAGGGCAATAAAAATTATGAAATGTATAAAGCAGTCAAAAGACACAAGTAACACACTTTGAAAGAATGAAATTACACAGACTATATGTTCATTGCAGGAAGTACTAAGAAGTAACAGCAATAACAAAGTATGTGTTGGGAGATGAGTGTGTGAGTGAGAGAGACTGTGTGTGCTGGGGAAGTGTCTGAGAGACCATATGCTGACTCTTTAAGGTACAGGTACTCTCCGCCTGGAACAGCATTCAGACTTCAGACCCTCTCCTGCTTGAAGTCTTGAGCTAAGCTGTCTTGTCTCCCGTCCTGGGGCAGAGGTGTGTGTGGAGGGGGCCACCCTGACATCAGCACTTCCGTCACCTTGCTCCTGCCAGTGGAAGGGTCTCTGGAGCAGAAGAGGCTCCAAGGTAGAGGGTAGGAGCAACTTGACTGCAAAGCAGCGGTGTGCGTGGGGCACCTGAATACATGCTGCCAGCTGGATCTGAACAGCTCTGCTAATCAACATTGCAGCATTTCAATCACTACTGGGCCATCACCCCACTGTGCAGCTTACAGGGAACACAGGTAATAGTTGACTGGTGCCTCTTTCATGCTGCCATCTTGTTCTCCAGATTCTAAAGTTTCAGTCAAAGCAAAAGCAACAACAAAAAAGTAGGTTTCTAGGTGTTGTGATTGTTGGATTTGAAAAAAACATGTGTCAAGAGTAGCTGATGCAGTGATATATGTATGTATTTGCACAACCTGAGACAATAACTCGGAGGTGTGAGCCCATCTGTTCTTTCCATTGGGTACTAAATCAGATGTCCAACCATAATACTTTAAATGACAGCATTGTTACCAATTTCATTGCTTGCCCAAGCAAGTAAACAAGGACAGAGAACATTTCCTGTTATGAAGAGCTGCACAATCTAATGACAATCTTTTTGGCACCACAAGCAAGTGGACACAGGAAAGTACTGCCACTTCCCCCTAACCCAATACCTAAAGAAAATGTCAAGCCCAGAGAGCCTAGTAGAGCCCAGGGTGGCATCTTTCTCTCTCCAGGCAGAGGCAAGTTCAAGAAGCCTCACCAAGGAGAACACAAGCCTAAGGAGCCCAGAGAGCATGCTTGATTATATTATGAATGTTTACATTATTTACCATGCATGGTGCTTCATGTGGCTGATCTTGGAAGAGTACCACTATCCTTCCCTCCTATCCCCAATTGGGACCATGAATATAGTCATACCATGATCATGCTCTGTGTGGGGGGGTGTATGCATGCACTCATTCAGATACACACACACACACACACACACACACACACACACACACACACACACA
>ML677340.1:27207056-27361857 GCA_007922305.1 Dermatemys mawii
ACACACACACACACACACACACACACACACACACACACACACACACACAAATATATGTAAGCAAACAGAATTTCAGAATACTACTACTTCTAGGATTTTATGCCTGGATAATTTTTATTTTACCACAAAACCGAAGGCTTACAAAGATAAACATCATACATCCAATTAAACCTAATAAAAGCAAGTTGGATAGTTACTGACATATCCCACTTCAAAAACAGTAGCTTTTGTAGTATGCTAAGCAGGTAAATATTTACACAGAAAAATGTAATTTTCTTTTCATTTATTTAGAAGCAGCATGTTATAGAGCCTGATTTCTAATTTTCTTTTTCCAGTTAAAGCTGGCACCATGATCTCAATTTTTTTATCTTTCTAAGCTTGGAATTTCATAGCTGAATTGAATTTATGTTTGACAGTGGTGAACACCATATTTTTCTTAGTGTTAATTAACTCCATTTCCTCTCATGATACACATAACATATCATTTCTTAATTAAAGAGAAGCCTATATACGGCATAATATCAACAGACACTATAGTTACTCAGCAATATCTTTAAGGGCAAGAAAAGGAAAACTTTTCTTGGAAGTATGAATTTAAATGTAATTACTAATAATTTCATCATGATTATTAAGATGGCTATTTATTTATTCTTAATTTAGTCTCTTAATGAATTGCTTCGGTAAATGACAAATGATTCCATTAGTTAAGAATCTAAAAATTTCAGTTTACATCTGAATGTTGGTGACTAACTTGTCAAGCTGAGACATTTGTTTTAGAATTAGGATATTTTGCTAAGCTCTGACTAAAATGTCTGAGGTCTTAAATATTAATCTCTCAGTTTATTGAAAGAAGATAATTTTCATCCTCCAAATGCTTTTAGCATGCATTTTTTATATGAACTTTGAAAATGTTTTGCTCTTGATACACCAGAAGGTGTTTGTTCCAAAGGATCACAAAATTGTCTCTCTCACTAATGCATGCAAATACCAGCTTGTTTCTAAAAGTTTCTATTGGAGAACAGGGTTTTTTTGTCAGCTAAAGTGAAGGGATTACATCAGCATTCGGAGGGGGGAAATGTTCTTTTCCTCCTAACTCCATAGTCTATGTTCAATCAACCTATAGCTAATGGAAGCCCTCCAGTGCTAAGCAATAAACAAACACAGTTGGGCAAATAGTCCAAAATCAAATCTAGTGTATAAGGTGGACAATACATAGTTAGTTCTATTACAGAGCCCTCCCGTGGGGACTGAAGCTGCTTCTGAACCCTTCTCATTACACACCAGCACCATCTGTAGCCAGCCTGAACCTTATTTGGGAATTTATAAAGTACACGGAAAAAATAGAGTAGGAATCAAGAGCCAGAGAATCCTATTTCAAGTTTAAATTTTGCTTGTGAAAGATCATTTGGTTTTAGACTCGGCAAACAGAAGGCCCTCATCACTCACAATGAGCTGCACATGTAACAGGGATTACTCCAGATCAGGGAGATTGAAGGTAATTGCTACTTTCCACAGGGAGATATCTAGTACTAGTGCAGCTCGAGAGAGACACAGTACAGCGCCAATAGCTATAACACCTCCACCCCAAAACAAATTGTAGCCACCTTTTCCAGGTTCCCATCTTTCCTTTTTTTAACAATGATGTGAATTATTTGTGAAAAAAAGTATCAAAACAGCACAAGTTTCCTTTAAATATGTGGATGTGTTGTGTTTAAAAACAATATTTCAAGGTCAATTTAAAAAATCCACAGTGTAAATGTTATATTTTGCTAAGCAGTTAAAAGTGGCTTAAATAACTATATATATTATTATTATTATTTTTATTATACTGCAATAACACCAGAAGGCCCTGACCAGGAATAAGGACCCAGTGTGCCAGATACTGTATATGTGTAAATACAGTGAAAAGATGGTCCTGCCCCAAAAGAGCTAGAGTTGAATTAAAGTGCCAGATTTATCCTTGATGTTTCTCTGGGCTTGTCTACTCAGTGAGTGGGGGAGAGATGAGGGTACTTCCTAAAGTGCACTAATGCATTACACAATAATTGATCTGTGTAGACTCCACTGGTGCTCTTTAACATAGTGCTATTTGAAACTGTACTACGTTAAAGTGCACTAGGAAACCTTTAGTTTGCACCAGCATGGTCTCTGTGGACCAACTAATGTGCAATATGCTAGTGCATTTAAATCACACCCCCATGGAGTGCATTTTCCCACCACATAGAAAAACGAGAATTTTCTTCATTTTTCTGTTTGGTTATAATCTCAATTAACAAATTATTAATTAATTAGTTAATTGTCTGCCTTTCAAAAAGTTTGTCAAAAAATTGGAGCAGGTACAGAAGAAAGCCACAAAAATTATTCATGTACTGGGAAAAATGCCTTACAGTGACAGAGTTAAAGAACTCAATCTGGTTATCTTATTCTTTTAAAAAAAGCTTGAGAATTGTCTTGATTATAGTGTAAAGTATCTTCATGGGGAGAAAATACCAGGTACCAAAGAACTCTTTAATATAGCAGAGAAAGACATAGCAAGAACCAATAGCTGGAAGCTGAAACCAAACAAATTCAAATTAGAAATGAGACACATTTTAATAGTGGACATTAACCATTGGAACCAATTGCTAAGGAAAATAGTAGATTCTCCATCTCTTTATATCCTCAGATCACAGCTGGATACCTTTTCAGAATATTTTTTTTTGCCAAACAGAAGTTATTGGGATCAGCACAGAGGTAATTGGGTAAAATATTATGGCTTCTGTTGGGGTGAGAGAAGATTTTGAGCTTACATCTAACCTGAAGAGCTTGATGAGACTGACAAGCTTTCAACTTTTTTCAGACCAACTTGTGTTATTACCTCAAATCCACCTTGTCTCTCTCATATGCTGAGATTGACATGGCTATAAACAATACTGCATATTACTTGTGTTATGCAGAAGTTCAGGCTAGATGATCTAATGGTACTTTCTGGACATAAAATCTATGACTATAAACAAAGGAATGCCCATGTATCAACTTCTGTAAGTTCCAAAATTGAGGGTCTCTCACAAGAAACACTCTGCCAGTGGCTCCTCCTTTATATTGAGGAATTCAATGTACCAATTCAAACACCTCAGCTTCTTTCCATAGTAGCTGTATTCATGAGAAGAAAGGCAGACCAAAGGCAAGGATCATTGTTTAGACACTACTCTGGGAAAAAATGTTATAGATTGCAAATAATGGAACTATTGCCTCTAGGAAGAGCATTTTCCTTCTAAATGAAAAAAATTGACAGATGAATCTCAGCTATCAGGTTTTAGAATAAGCACTTGGGGTATTTTAGATGGTCTTGTCTTTGCCCAAAAGGAAATAGTTCTTGAGAAGAGTTTACCGAAAAAGAGCCACCTAAACAGCTAATTCAAGACGTATTGATGTTTTTCAGTGTTTTAGTATTGTGCATCATAAAGCACAATTTTTGCAGAATTGCTTTCCTCTGTGTTCTCTTGTCAGACTGGTAATATAGCTCTACACTGAGGTCTTCCACGCTAGATGCAGTGATGCTGCAGGTAGCTTTGTGGTATTGTGGAGGATATGGCACAGACATTCCATTAAAAAACATGCTTCTTTCTTTTTTTAGCACCCTTCTTTCAGCTGAACTGAAATGACCCACACTGACACTAGAATTATCTGTAGAAAGCCCAGCAGTATTCTCCTATGGTGTGTGGTTAAACTCCAATATTTCATCAGTAGTAGAATTTTTTTTTAATGCTACTTGTTAGGCATTTAGACAAAAATTCTGTTACTGTATCATTGTGATTTACATACTGATATAGATATTTATTTGCCTTTTCAGTGTTAGAATCATTCAAATGATATGTAGGGATTGAAAAAGAATTCATTCTTCACTCTTGGTGCTAGGTTGCCCAGAAAGTAAGGAGTAAATGCTCATTCAAAATTCATGAAAAATTTGTCTGAGCACAAGTATAGCCCTTGACAAATCACATTGTCAAAACAATTTTTTTTTAGCATTGGTCACAGATGATCAATTAATCTGTTAAATACATTATGCTATGCCAATAAATTGGTTGCCCTCACTTCAGTGTATGTCACCCAATTATTGTGAGGCACAGAGAAGCTGAATATAAGTTGTTTATTCAGGTCCCTAGTTTGTTTGTGGAATGCAGCTGCTGTATGTTCCCAGACACATTTGTTTCCTTGGTGAGAATAGCTGATTTTTTTTGTGGCACACACTACACATGAAGCATGTTCCTTTCCGGTGGCTGGTTTATGAAAGCCCACTCTTTCACAAAGTCATTCTGGAGCTTTGTTTTAGTCAAACTGCTGATTTTACCAGACTCTGAATCTTTTAATATATGTGATATAAAAAGTGCATGGTTGAGGATACCACAATTGCTGTCTGCACTGGAAATCATTGCCTTCCTCCGCACCTCATGAATAACTAAGCTAGTGAACACATTTGGCACACAGCTAATGAGCAGTGTCCAATATGACTGCAGTGAGATACCCATCTCAGCCACCCACTGCTTCCCTCCATCACCACTCTTATCCACCCTGCAATCTAACCAACTCCAGTTGTCCATACATTCACCCTACTGAGGTAAAGAAACTGCCAGGGGCAGGACCATAGAGCTTGAAGAACTGTGCTGAGAGTAAAGAGCTGCAGTAGCCATCCCATTGCCTATCCCGGAGTCTGCAGCTAGCTCTTCCACTCACTAAGGAGTAACAAGAGCACCTGACAGAGATGGTGGCTCTGGGGAAAGATCAGTACCCCTCATGAAGATGGCTGACTTAAAGGGGTCAGAGGTGCTTGAATGCTTGAGATTAATAGCTTTATGCTGAAGACAAAATAGTGAAATGCTTGAGTGTACATGAAATAGATGAAGACTAGATAGGTCTGCAGACATTCCCAACTTCATACCAAAAGAGGTGCTGTTGTGAGGGTGCATAGTACTAATACTTAATTATTTTTACAAAATACACTACTGTATATTTGCTATGCTTTCTGAAGCATTATTAAATGAAAACTAATTTGTCAAATAAAATAGTTTGTGATCCACTGCCTTTGTTTTTCATTTTCGTTAGCTTAACTTTCTAAATTACAAAATATGCTGATTCATAATAGTTCCTTCTGTCAGCCCCAATTTGCAAGGATCTTCTCTGTGTGTGCTTTCTCTCACTCACACATACTAGTTCTCTATGCTGTACAAATAAACAATTTATTTCTTCATATATCTTTAGTATTTCTTTTTTACTTTAACAGAAGATATTATTTTAAATATTGACCAACAGTGATTGCTGGACCCTTTTACTTCAAGTCCTCAACCCTCCCTGATCTGCCATATTTGCAATAGTCCAGTTAAAAAGAAAAACCACCCCACAAAGTCTATTTTTTACATTTCTTTTTCTCTACTTGCTATCGTTTAAAAAGCAGCTTTGTGAACCTTGTTCATGGCTTTCCCAGATTTTGCTGTTAGCTGCCAAGTCCCTGTCAGACTGAAATTGAAACGGCAGAAAAAAGATTTTCAACATACTTTTTCTGCAATTTTTTTCTGTCTTTCACCTCTAATGAAATGACCTTTATCTGCCCTCTCATCCTAGACTAAGCAACATTGAGTTTTGCACCCTAAATTTCAAATATTTTTTAAATTAGCTACAAAATAGATATTTAAAAATGAAAACAGGATGATATAAACAGTTTGTGATTCTTGATAATGAGAGACCATATTTAGCTGTAATTTTGAACTGTTCACTTGAAAGATTAAGGACTTTCTACTTGAGAGACTCTAATTCCTACTCAGGATTGGTCCAGATATACATAATATTTTACCATCACAAATGGTATAAATACATAATGTGTATTAGGTTTTCATATATTGTCTACATATGTAATATATAAATGTTTTATGAGACTCTTTTTATCAGTGTATTTTAACCTATGATAATGTAGCAGAAAATAATTCACCTAGCTACTCCAATAAAGTACCAGGCTATTGTATCTTAATTTAATGCATATAGAAATTACTTATTGAACTATACTGTGTGGAAAAGCCAGAATTACCAACTCATTCTTTTTTTTTATATCTTACACAACACACAAGAGTTCGACATTTTACTCTTGATGAAATGTGCTGTTAGTGCCTTGTTCCTCTACCTAATGTGCCAATATTTCCTGCTACATTAATTTTTCTCTTTAATGGAAAAGATGCTCACCAACATAAACATCTTTCAAGTTAATGGTAACAAAATACTTAAATAGCAAATGCACAAGGGAATCTTGCATTAACTGTATGAGAGGCACAGTGTCATAATCTCATATATGAATTACTTTACAATTATTGGTGTGTTGCAAAATACTAGTAATAATGAAATCCCCCTAAATCTCAGGTTTCTGAACTGGGTCAGCCTATCTCTAACACTGTATCTATATATAAAAAAGCCATGAATTTGAGGAAATTCTACCTTGTGGTTGTGGTAGTGTCCCACACTTCTATAAAAGTGTGCATGGATGGAGGGATAAATAGATTGATAGACTAGATAAATATTTTTGTGTGAGTTTTGTGCCTATTAAATAAAAAGATGTAATAGGACTGGCTAGAACCACCATGCTTAGTGAGGTATTTCAGTCCTAGTGAGGTGTTTCAATCCTGACCTCCGCACCCCTGGAAGTTACAATCCTGGGCCACTCTTGAGATGTCCAACTTTAATAAATTCATTAGTAGTTTTTTTATGTCATCAAATGTCTAGAAAGTGTTTAGGATTAGACAACTTTGTTTACACCCATGACCTACAACAGAATTTGGGAACATTAGTTTCAGATGTGAAAGTCTGGTATACTAAATTAAAACATAATTTTAGGCTGTTAACTAAAGGTGATTTCTCCTAATCACCTTTCCAAATTAGTGTTTCAGAAACAAAATGCACAACATGTGCAGTGCTGTTATAGTATTTATGTGGATGAACTAACAGAAACTGTATGGCTTTGGAGGTTTTTGCTTCAATATGACTCATAGATGATGATATCTAAACTCAGGCCCTACTGAGTGTTGGTGTGGCATTTGAAAGGGTTTCTTGACAGCTGGCGTTGCTTTCAGTGCTTTTAGAATCCTTTATTGAATGTTTTACTTGTTTCTTCTGTGAAATGTCTTTGTAAAAACTCCACAAAAGAACAAAGACAAGATCAATAATTTTCTGATATATTTGATACTCCTAAGAATGCTAAATATAATCCAGTTGGTTGAAAGATGGTTATGAGACAAAACAGTATGCAACAAATACAAATTAAATTTGCCCTTCTGTTTTGCTAGCCAGTAGATTTTTTTGTTTGTTTGCTGGGTGAAAATAAGATAAAAGACTTACCGGTACAGGGGTCCAGGGCGGGTCAGAGGTCAGCCTCTCCCAGACAGCCCTTCCACTCTGCCTGGCCCATGCCACCCAGGCCTCCGGTGGTGATTTAAAGGGCCTGGGGCTATGACCACTGCCACGGTAGTGACAGTGGTGGCAGTGGCCTGGAGCCCTGGGTCCTTTTAAATCACTGGTCCCCGGGGCAGCTTCCCCTTTTGCCGCACTTTCGGTGGCCCTCATGGTAGGGTGCCTACATGTTAGCAATCCTAGGTGGGGGCGGCAAAAGGGGCAGAGACTTTAAAGCACTGCTGTGGCAGCTCTTTAATGTCAGCTGTGTATGGGCCAGTACTGGTGGCCACTTCTTGCCGGTACACCGTATTGGACCACTTTCACCTCTGTTGTTTGTTTTACAACTATTGATCTCCTAATGGGTAAATATAAAATCACATGATCCTGTGTGGTAAAACACAGAGCTCTTAGCCAATAGAACGATAGACTAAAAAGAATGAGCAACACAGGCGTCTTAGGGTGACCAGATGCCCCGATTTTATAGGGACAGTCTCGATTTTGGGGGCTTTTTCTTATATAGGCACCTATTACCACCCACCCCCTGTCCTGATTTTTTACACTTGCTATCTGGTCACCCTAAGGCATCTATACTTCTCTTACTGTGGTTCAGAATTAGGAGCACACTTTCTTGTTCTTTTGTATTTGTTGGGTTCTCAGGTGTGCTTTAGGGAAACTGCAAATATGAAAAGTAAAAATGATGTGAAAAAAGTAGCTAAATATATTTCCAGCATTCCTTGTCGTGGTGTGTATAGATAGATGGATATATACAGGTCTTTCAACAACATTCTGCATAAAGCCAAAGGGCTGATTGGTGTACATATAATCCGTGCTCTATAAGGCATAGTGCTTAGCCTTGCTATCTCAGGAACTGCTCCAGGAAGAAATTGTGCCTGTCCATTTGCTGAGGATGAGACGTAGCAGGCACACAGTGCCTGCATACTCTTGATAGGCTCAGATCCATGAGTGTAATGAGGTGGCCTTGCTCCCCTTAGATTCCTGCATACTGTGTAGGCCAAACCATAGTCTAGCTCCAAAATATTATATTTTATATGAACAACTCTAAAAGATAAGAAAAAAAGAGAAAGTTTGTTTACAGTACTTTAAGCAAACATGCACATCTGGGATACTCTCCCCTTTCCTAAAATGGCAGCAGGAATATGAAAGACCTTTCCCAATGTAGCTGGGCCATTCCATTTAATTGCCTCTGGCTCAGTAATACCCCCCAGAGGAACTGAGGCCCAGGAGCCAGACTTCATAACAGCAAGAGATGAGTTTGTTTCTTTTTTCTTTCCCTTATTCTGTCTGTCTTTATTATGCCATTTTCACCATCAGCAGACTTGTTGAATTTTCTCATAGCAACAAATCCTTCTCAAACC
This sequence comes from Dermatemys mawii, assembly GCA_007922305.1. NCBI lineage: Eukaryota > Metazoa > Chordata > Testudines > Dermatemydidae > Dermatemys > Dermatemys mawii. The sequence continues at coordinate 27,215,843 of ML677340.1, forward strand.
AGAAAGCAAAATAAATAAATAAGCTCTCAGTTAGGTAAATATGCACAGTAGGGTCTCTTTTTAAATGGGGACTAAGCGAACTGTGATATGGGGAGCAGTGTATTCCAGTGGGCAGGACATGAGAATGTGAATCAGGATATCTGGATTTTATTTCCTGCTATGCCATTCATTGAATTGTTGTGTGACCTTAGATTTATAAGACAACCTCACTGCACTTCTACTTCTTCACATATAAAAATGCTGCTGTGGCTAGTTACCTTCCTTTATGAAGTGTTTCGAGGTCCTCTGATGATTAACTCTAAAAATAATGCTATGAATAACATCAATATGCATTACAAAAATAATCTAATTACAAAAGAATAAATCACTAAAGATATTCTGTGTTTTAAGTATCATACATATAACATTAAATCACACTTTATATTAGGACTATACTTATTAATAGTTTATAAAGGATAAATAAAGAATTAAGACACAAATAAATGGTCAATCAGCAGTTATACATTGTTATAGAATATAACTGGTCCATAGGTGGCATATAAGCATGGCTTATACTCATAAACTCCTTTGGCAGTTAAGCTTATAACCATCTCGAACATATACTACTTATGTATGTAATATGCTATTTACATCTATTAATCATATAAACTGTTTATAAATGGAAGCTTAATATAAATGATCAAAAATTGAATATCTATCAAACAGACAGAAAGCTGCCATCTTGAAAAAGTATGTAATTTTATGTTTCATTAAAAAAGCAACACTTTTAGAAGTTTGCACATTGCTAGCCCAGCTTCATGGAAATTTCTAAGAGAACTGGGCCTCTTACATGGGAAAAGCTTCAAGAGACACACCCATCAGCAATCCTCAGGATCTTCCTTCACTATCTCACGCACCTCATACCCCATACCATACTTGTAAATGGCTTCTGGAGTCAACCGTGCCCTTTGCTCTGTTCCTCTCCCATTTTGGTGATCAGATCATTGGGACTGCCAAGTGGGCCTGCGTATCCCACCATCCAAAAAAGTGTCTCTTGGGTGATAGTAGCTTTACTACATGCTACTTCCTGCAAAACTGAGCCAGGAAATAGTCTAGCTACAGAAACAGCTACTGCTCCACACACTTAGTCCTCATATGCCCTAGATTGCCCCACAGCAATGGATGCGGTTTCCATTAATATAGTGTAACATTTGTACTTTCAAATCAATCTGATAATTGCATGTCCAAACAGGTAGTTAGATACTGATTTTCATCCATAATCTTTGAAAAGTGTTTTAAGTCCAGGCTACATATACACAAATTGTAATTATCTTAGGTAAGGGGAAAAAATTAAAAACAAATACATAGTATTGTTACATATTATTAATATAAAGAGGATGTGCCAGTAAGTGTTATGCTGGGGAAACATTTGAGTATTTTTCCTCCTTGGTGAGGGGAGCATAGTCCCTTGTGTGTGTGGTGAAAGGAATTCTAAGCTTGAAGGCGCAGTTGTCTTACCCACAGAATGATTAGCAAGTTAGACTGAAGTGTGGGGTTTTGAGGGCTACCAAAGATTAGCTTCTTTACTTCTCAAGACAATGTTAAAAAGACTTATTTTCTGACTTTAGAATGCTTATTCTTTATAATATTGAATTTTTTTGTACTTAAGTGTTGGTTTGCCTGACACTTAGATACTTTCAAGCCTGATTCAGTTTTTCTTTTCCTGATTTTTATATTTCTATATGGTATCTTACTAGTGTTAGACTCCGTAAATACATTTTATATATTGAAGTCTGTTTTCTCTTAAGTGCTGGAAATTGAATTATTGGAACTAACAGTGGTGACATGCAAAAGGGGGAATTGGGTCTCAATATACTGCCTTGAAAGTGTACTTCAATCTTCTATAGAAATCCAGCAAACAAAAGTATTGTGGTAAACTTGAGACAGGAAAAATTAAAGGCTGTGAACAGCTGATTTAATTTACTCTGTGTTGCTAAGACTTACCTAATCATATTGTGTGGCTAGCAGATCAGGTAGGGTTTGGAGGTCATCAGACAGACATTTCTGTTTTTTTCAAATTTCATGAACACATGGGTTCTTCTTTCCTCTTTATTTACTGTCATAATTAGTTCTAGTAATAATTACCAACTAAAAGGAAATTAGAGATGAGTGAACTTAAAAATGTTCATCGTGTAGTTTGGAAATAACTGAGAGGTCTCAATGCTTATCTGATGGTTATCTTATTTGATTTTAATTTTTTTAATATTATTTTATTAAGAAGATGTTTTGTGTGTGCTTTGCATTTTGAATGTGATATGGTGAGATTTGATTCTTAAGTCTTGAATCTGCTCCTTAGAAGGCCCCATTTCCAAACAGATAAGCTTCACCCTCACAGGAGATAATTCTGTTGGATAACTCTATTGTACCATAGAAATTGAGTGATCAAGGGCAATCAAGACCCATGTGTGAAGCAGTCTCTTACTTAACCTGGGGCCAGGGTATTTAGAACCTTGGAAATCCTCCACACTAATATAATAGGGTTGCCCACTTTCAAAAAGAGTCCAGACCTTGGATTCTCAAAAAGAAAATAGGCTTCAGATATGAACTTCAAATCCTTCTGCTTCTCTTCTAAATTCTACTTTTCTCAGTTTTTCCTGAAGTATTTTCCTCAGTTTCTTTGCTTTTCTCTTGATCGAGAGGGATTTAGACAGTCTTTCACTTGTCAGTATCTGATTGTCCAGCCAAACTAAATCACCCTTCCTGGTATACTCTCCCAAAATAGAATTGTACACTTAGACCAGACTGACCACTCCCTACTCTGTCTTCCTGGAGTCTTCTAGCAACAACAAAGTAAGATAAGTCCAAAATAAACCAATTCTTTCCCCTCTCCCACCTGGGATCACTAGTGGCCTTATGCTAAATATGAAGTCCAGTGATAATCCAAGGTGAAACCACCTCTCTACTGGAGGTCTCCCATACCATGCTCCAGTGTCTTCTGCCACTGCTAGATTCCTTATCAATCCACTTCTTACCCTCTGCCACACAGCCATCCCATCCCTTCTCTGAGGGGACATCATTCACACCAGGGAAGTATCCCTCACTCTCCCTGTCCCTCTCACTGTTCCACTGGGTCCAGCTGCAAGCCCTTCTGCATCCAGCCCTCTCAGTTCTCAGCTTTGGCTCTCCATCTTAGAAATCACAGGCAATTCTCTCTGATTCTTTGGCCCTCACATTCTCCAGCCATGGATCTATGTCTTGGGGAGGTCAAGCAGCAAGCTCCACTTGCTGGTCCACTTCCTTTAGCCTTCCCCCAGCAACGACCTATAGCTTCCTGCACAGACCTCCTCCTACCTTCTGGTCTCTGGCAGCTCTTATCTGTTCTTTAGTCTAACTCCAGTGTAACGCTCACCTTCCCCTTTTCTGACTGACTCATGCAGCTCTGACTAATCAGGTCTCTCTTACTGTTAGGAGTCCAGATGCCCTCTTTTAGGCTGTAGTACTGAGGTAGTAGTCTTCACAGTAATCTATGTTAAGGAGGTAAAGTACTGCATTTCCTCCAAATCTTTTAAGCCTGTAAAATTGGGCTGGATGCCTAATAGGGGGGAAAAAAATCATTTTCAAGATTTTGGCTATTGCTAACTTTTGGTCAGGGTGGAAGTACTGTGAGAATATTTTTTTCTCATGGTATTTTGGCACTTCAGGTTTTGGCCAGAACTTGCAAGTGCAAAGTTGCCTAAAAATTAGCACAAATGTTTTTGGAACTTTTCAGTACCATAAAAATTGTTTGATTCTAGAAAAAGGCAATAGTTTGGGGCTTGGGGAGGTAGGTTGATAGTTTTTCTGAATCAGTTTGCCTATGGGAAATCAAGTTTGTTGTTATCTAAAGAAGGTTAATAAATTTCCAATAAACAATAGGTTCAGTACTCAACTTGTTGATTAGTGGGGTCGCACTACAGTTAGCCTCAGCCTGGCTGGATTGTCTGTTTGTGCTGTGGGTGTGTAGGGTCAATTTTTGGCTCTTGGGGTCAGGATATAAATATCCACCAGAGTAAAAAGGCTCATTAACATGCTCTCAGTGGAAGGCTCCAGCAGAACCAACTGAAAATGGCTTTGCAGTCCAGAGACATTTTCTGTTGCATAACTAAATAATTCTTCTACATGCAAAGCCAAGATCACCCTCTGTATATCTCTGTAAATAAAGAGGCCCTTCATTTGTAAAACTCATGGCATAAAAATTGCTGTTGTGCTAACTGGTGACCAGTTCTGAGCAACATGCACACACAAATATGTGGATTTATACCACATAAATATTGGATATTGCAGAAGGCACCATGTAGTGAAAAATATTGTCATAGTTAAATAGAGAAAAGCAACTTTGTGAATGGCTAACTCATGCTTAATCACGTGGAAATCCATGTCATATGCATGAATTCCCAGAAAATTTATTTTAAGCAGTGTTCTGAAAATTGCTTGTTTAGTATGAGTGCCATTAGAAAACATTATTTCACAAGCAATTATTGGAATAATAGAGATAGGTTGAATGAATGAATCATTATAATAAAACTCTTCTTATTGATATTACTCTGATTTTTTCCAAATAAAATCTAAAAACTGCTTTTCTTTTTAAAATAATATAAAACATTGCCCCTGAGTGAGATGTCAGCTATAGGTACATACACAGTGATATGCGTCCGAGTATTCCACAAGTTCTGGCCATGACTAGATATATTGAAGTGCCCTTAGCTTTGCCTCAGGCCCTCAGTCTCTCCAGCTGATATATTACTGGCTGATTTACTGGGAAAATAAAGATTAGAAATACATGAAGGAACGTTTTTTGTTTTTCCTAATCAGCAGAAAATAGATCATTTCCTGCCTCTGAAGCAGCAGATACTCTTTATAATGTGAGACACTTATGATCAGCAGTCAACTTGTGAGCTGACATGTATCGTAGCCTGAATTTTGTTGGTATTACATTTAAAATGAGGTAGTCATGTAATTATCAAAAGTAATTTATGCTTTGAATAGCCAGAATTAAATTCCATAATTGCAGTGGAAATTAGGTAGGTGAATTAAACTCAGATGCTTTCCCTGGTTCAATTTTTCATTGCAGCAAATCTGTACCCAGGATGTGTAAAAAGATGAAAGAACCCATAACACTCCTCCATATCAAAATGTTTTGGTAATCATTCCATTTAAATAGTAACATTTTATTTTTTTAAGCACTTAGTATCTTGATCAGAATCCATATTCATGGAAGTCTGTTGTAATCCACTTTACCATTTAATGTTGCAATTCAAATGTTCAGTAAGAAGCAAAGCTCTCCAGAATAAAGCATGAATATTACCGTGTGGGGCTGTAAAGAGAAGACTATTAGAATATATCACCAACACACTAGGGGACCATTTAGTGCACTGCTCTAAATACATCATTTAATTACAATGGAGACATTACTTCATGTTTCTACTGATGTAAGTATTATTAGAATTCATGATATTCGCAGGCTACTGTGGGCCATTACATTGGCCATAAGCTATTCCATAAGATTTACTACTAAAGGCCCGCAAGGGTATTTGAGCATTCATGGATTCTGTGGCAGTAGGCTTTTATCTAAGACACATAAGTGAGGGACAACCGAGTTATTATCTCTAAGAAACATAGCTTAATATTTTGGATTCTAAAGGTTAAGGTACCATAAATCCTGAATTACTCTGAGATATCACATAAAAAGACATTTTTATTTTATTTTACTCTACTCTACCTCTTAAAATATTTTATGATGGCAGTTTCTAGAGTTGTACCATGTTGTTTACATTCAGTCCCTGGATGCATCAAAAACACTGACACAGCATTTCTTTTAAACTGCAATAATAGAGGCAAACTACATGCACGGGGATTTTTTTCTCCTATTGCTTTTCTCTAATATGTATGATTTCCAATTTGGTTAGTCGGTTTGTCGCCTTGCTTTGGAGGGTGTCATTACACACTTTTTTATACTTTCAGAGGCCTTGTTATTGCACTGCTGTACAGTGAGCAGCAGGCCCTGCTGGAGCAAGTATGATCAGTGTATGCACTGGAAAGTAAAAATCCAAATCTGTCCTTTTGAATCAGAAGACCGATTTTTTCAGGCATTTAAAAGTATATTGGTTAAACATGCACGGTGAAGAAAAGTATAACTGTTCCTATAAACATTCGAAAGGCAACTGCAAAGCTCTTTGTGTCACGTGAGGGTTCAAATACATTTCATGTGTAACTGTGAAAACTAATAAACAGTCAGGTTGAAACTTGCTGAATACAATCCAGTATAATTCATTTTACCTAGTTCATGGCTAGTGTTAATAATTTCATTTCTTTATTTAACTAAATTTAACTTAACCTGAAATTGAAACTTAACTTTTGTATATTATAAATTTCAAGGAAACATCAAGGTTTGTCAGCTTGGCACTGGAACACAGTGATGAGACCACTGTCTATTCAGCCATCTTGATTGTTGTTTAGGGAAAACTCCATCTGGGCTCTATGGGAGGTTTCTTGAACAAGGTCTGGTGAACAGTACCCTACCTTTTTAGGAAACAACAAACAGTGATTTCTATGATACACAGGAAAAATAACAAAAACATTGGCCATATGAGTCAGACATGCTTGGCTTACTCAGAGTACATGACTGAAAACCCAAACTGACTCTGATCATAGTAGTATTGCATGGGTCAGATAGTCACTGGATGAATTTTCTTTACCATTTTCTCCCATACCATATTTTTCCCAAATATAAGTCCAAGAACACCAAAAGATCCAGTCATCAAGAAGGGGAAAGAGTCACTTATCATAATGCAAATAAGTGAACAGTGAGTTTGCAGTAATTTTTCTTTTTTATGTAAATTGATGGTTTTTTATGTCTTTTCCCTTAAATTTAATCCCTTAGATTTAGATATAACTGTAGATTAATAAACTCATCCTAACTTTTGCACTAACCTTGTGAATTTATAGCTAATTTAAAGGAAATAAGTAGTCCAATTTTGATCTGCCTCAAAATCTCACTGCTGTGCTCGCAGTTTTCCTTGAACAGTTCCGAACTTATCTAAAAGTGCATTTGAACGTTTCAAATATATTTCATGCACTTTATAGAAACATATTTTTCCATTTATGTTGATCCGGACCTAGTACAAATTTGAGTTTGGTGGGCTTTATGAATCACCCCTCAAATATATGAAGTATAGAGCACGTGCTTGGATTACCTTCTGTTCCAGTAGTTCAGGCCTTTGAAGAATGAAACTGATTTTCCTTATGTTGGCATGTGAAGATCCAGAATATGCCCCTTGACCCATCACCTATGTGTGTGCAGTGGCACTAAGAGCAAAGGATGGGAGGGTTGCAGCTTTAAGTGAATCAGAAGTGCCAGCATCAGGTATATCAGCATGAGTGGATTATTTTGAAACTGTTCTCCCACACTGCACTATACAACTAACTTGTTCCTCTCCACTATGCATTGCTATTCACCACTAAGGGGGAAATGTCCCATTTTGCTTTGTATGTCAGAAGCAAAACATATGTACTCTCAAAACAGTCAAATTCTTAAAAATATTTCTTAAACAGATGATGAATAATCTGTGTTCATAAAACTGCAGCCTAATTCCATTGATTTACACCAAGCATTCTGGTGGATAACACTGGACAAGCTTCCCCATATGTTTATGCCTGTGCACTTTAATCCTGTATAACACATTCCTGCTGTTGCAGCCCTCAACCTGCCTATAGGCTGAATTATGCCAAAATGTATAATGTGAAAATGTGATGCAATTTTCACTGATGTGAAAATATTGGGACAAATTAACAGTGTACAGAATGAAACAAACTCAGATTTCAAACTAAAAGAGCCATAACTCACTCAGTATCTAGCTTTGGAAAGTAGTGTAATCACTTGCTTTGGAGGAGTTCTCCTAGCATCTTTAAGTTCATGCAAAGTTGTCTTATCTTTTTTCTCCCCCTTCCTCAAAGATTTCACTTTCTGGAAGCCCTCGCTCTGGTACAATAGATTGGACTATGGTTTCTTTGCTCAATACATGTCAACATATTTACTATCGTAGTCAATAGAAAGCAAAGAATCCACTGCCAGGTGGATAAGTACATGACCTACACCATTCAGCAATGCCCTACTAGTTTGTTGAATACATGAACAGAGCTTCAGTATGATTCTAAGTACAATTTTATTGCTGTCCAAATAGGTAGATTCACAAATTTTGTGCAGTTCCACAAAACGTACTTTACTTACTGATTTGTTTTTTGTTTTTCTTGTTGAGGAGCTGTGAGGGAGTATGTGTAAACTCAGGGAAAGCAAGTTATATATCAATATATGCTTTTCAGTAGGTGGCACTCTTTCCTCTGAGTCTGTACAGAGTCAAAACTTCAGCAAGTATATTCTCAGGGTCCATGTTTCAGCTCAGACATAAGACAACGTGTGATCCTTGAAGATCTATGATCCTTTTTGCAGGAGAATGAGGTGTTATTCTCAGTGTCCTGGCCACTTTCCAACTCTTGTAATTACATGCTGCTTAACTACATTTTTCTCTATAGTTTCAAGAGGATAATTTACTCTTACTATTCCCTTATAAAAGATTAATGTGGGGTGTGTTTGTGCAGACTGACTGATGTGTTCTTCATCAGAGATGGCTGAATTTCAGTGGTAAGTGAACTGATCTCTTCATCCTCCATAGTCATATAAAACATTTTTGCATCCTTCTTAATGGAAGGTGCCATTCAAATAAATCACAGTAATCATTAAAATTATATATCAATGGGATAATACAATGCCATTACTTTTTCCTGTTGGGTATTCCCCTTACAAATGAAAGGTGGGAAGAACAAAAATTTGGCAATCATCTGTATTTGTTTTCATCATTTGGGTGTTGCAGAATATATTGAAATTCTTATTCAGAATGATTCCAAGAAAGAGGCTTAAAACAGATTAAAGAAAAGTTGGTTAGCTCTGAAAGTAAAGAGAATGGATATGAGAATATTATACAATTTCTAATGTGAAATTACTATAGTCCAAGAGGCCTATCTTTTAGATACTGAATACAAAAAAAAAAGTTTGAGCTGGATAGATATTTTTCCCTTCTATTGAAAGAAAAAGAGTGTGGCTATATTTATTTATCAACTTCCTACAGTAACCTCCCCATCTACAAACACATAAAGAAGACAGTGGATAGTGGCAAAAGAGTCTTGGGAAGGACAAGAAGTCAAGACAAATCCTATGTCTCAACATTCTTAGCACCTTTTTTTTTTTTAAAAAAAAAACAGCTTATATTATAACTTATAAAGCCTTACCATAAAAACAAAAGAGAGCATGCCATGCTGAGCTGAAATTCTCAATATCAGAACATGTCCAGTGAAGAAGATACCGGACTGGGACTCAGGGTACCAAGCTGCTATTGCTGGATCCTTCCCTGATATGCTGGGTGACCAGGGGCAAGTCACTTCACTTCTTTGTGCTGATTTCCCCTTTCACCCTTTGTCTATCTTGTCTTTTGGGATTATCAGCATTTTGGGACATGCACTGTATTTTACTATGCACATGTACAGTTCCTAGCATATTGAGCCTCCAGTTGTGTTTGCGGGGTGCTCGTCTCTACTGTAATGTCACTAATAATATGGTTACATGCGAGCAAACTGGAAAAATGGGCACTTCTATTTGCACAAGCATATCACCTGTAGCCATTTTGTATTTTATTCACATAGCTAAGTCATTTTTTTAAAAAACACCCTCTTCTTCTGTCACCACAGAGGTGCTAACTCAGCAGAACTGGTGTGATTGTCCAGTGTCACTGAAGGAAGTGAAAGGGAGGAGGATTTAGGGGTCTTGCTCTGAGGTCCTTGCCTTTTGAATTTCTCCTTTCTTCACCTGTGGCTAATTGTCAATCTCCTTGACTGAAGTCAAGGAGACTTCCAGGCTCAACACCAGTATCATATAGTCTATTGAGTCTCCTATTTAAATATGCATCTCTCATAAATCTGAAAATGCAATGGATACACAACCATAGATAACACAGAAAGTATTAAGAGTTTATAATATCTGGTATTTACACAGTGATGATCCAAGACACATGCAGAGTTGTCCCATTATATTGCCATAGCTTGTACTGTAAAGGTCAAGAAATTGAAATTTCCGGTAATTGTTGCAAGTGATAATACACATCATGTTACAAAAGTCAGGAAAATTTCAAGTCATCATGGTGCAAGTTTGCAATTACTGGTCAGTGTATTAGCTCTTCATCATGCATTGGTACTTTTGTCTCTTTTTGTAATTTATTTAGTGCAGTCTCAGATAATGTAGTGGATGACTGTGGATCCAAAGTAAGTGTGTATAGACATATGGTATGCAGTGTGTTCTGAGGAAATTAGGAAAATATACTTCACACCCAGTCAATAATTTCTTTAATATTACAACTAGACAAAGAAATCAATATAGCAAACTTTCAAGTATTTCCATATCTTTTCTATGTGTTTCTCTTTTAGCTATGAAGCTTATAAAGAATTCCACCATAATGCTACAATGTAATAACAAATGTAAGTCACAGTGTATTGCCACAATCCTGCAAACATGTAAGCATGTACTTAACTCTATACACGTCATCAGTCCTATAGAACTCAGTGGGATTATCCACATGTGCAAATTTGCAAGATTGGTACCAAAGATGGAAAATATCCATTGCAAACAAAAATGAAACATTAAGAAGAAAACAAAAAATCACTTAGTCCTGCAGGATGATCTACACCTTGTGCAGCAGGACAATGCAAAGCCCTGTGCAACACTTAAGCTTACCCTTGCCCTTGAACGGTGTTTCTTGGATTTCACCCCAAAAATATAAATCAGTGGTGGAGTTAAAGATAAAGGGTTAAATTGACATACCACATTGACTTCAACTGAGTAATGCCAATTTATACCAGTTTGAGAGTCTTCCCCAAAATAATTTTAAAAACTCACAAGCTTCACCTCAATTAGAATGACATGCTGAGTGTCAGAAATCAGCAGGCACTCATTCCTCATCTAATACACGTCCAAATAGTCTCTTTTCATTTTTAGGTCCTGCCACATACAGCTCCACCCCTTCTTGCTGATTAAACACCAGTAAAAACAATACTGTTGGTGTTTCATCAATCACAGACCCCAGCTGGGGCATGGAAATGGCCTCTGGGTGGTCAGGTGAGGCCACACTTTCAAAAGAAGCACTAAGCGAAAAGTCCATGTTTATATCATTTCTCTATTTTTATATAAAACAGTTTCTTCTTCTACTACCACTCTAATCCAGTTTTATAAGTCTGGGCTTAGGAAAATTAAAGAAAATAACACTTTCAATGACTGCTTCATGCTTCCTCAGATACTATTTCTCTGTATGCACTGATGTCTCTAAGGCTTAAGATCTAACAATCCTCTCATACCTTGGCCTGGAAAGATGAATAGCTTTTAAAACATTGTGTAGATTGTATTAATTGGGGAGGGATTAATAGATTTAGAATAACTGAAACTTTTTTTAAACGGCTTGATTACAAGGATTATCACATACACATTGAATTAGATAAATCCAGAGAAATTAGAATAATTTCTGCCTTTCCTGGGCATATATTTAAAGTAGAAAATGTAGAACTAAAAGCAAATAGCTCAACCTGTTTTAATCAAAGTAGTCTAGCAAGAAACAATCAATTAAAGAACAGTCTGATTCTCTGTGACATCAATGTATGAAAATCTGTTAGACGCCAGATTGTGTCTCAAGACACATATGATGAACTGAACAAAATGACCTGCTAATAGCTTTTACGGGTAATAAATGCATCATGTTATTGGTAATTCTGCAGATGGTAAATCAAGCTAATATCCAAGCTGAAACAAGCTACTTGTAAAATATATTTCAGAAATGTTCCTCCTTGTTATTCCATAATTGTATCACGCAGAAAAATAAAATGATTACTACTTATATTTTTAAGCATTTTAAATTAAAACGTGTTTTCGGCAATCAAGCATTTTCATTTTCAGATCCTTTAGAGAGAACATTTCTCAAATGGATCTGAGCCTTTGAAAGCGCTGTGCTTATTTAGATTAGCAGTTAAATAAACTCCCTGTGACGTGTGTGTGTGTTTTCTTGGCTTTCTGTTTAATATGCATTTTGGAAGAGATTTCATACCATCTGATGCAAATCTGAGACACTCAATTTGAACACCATGCATTACATTGTACAATATATCATCCATTTCCAAATGGAGGAAATATGTAGTTTATGTAATCTAAGACATTGCAAAAGCTGCAGTGATGTATCTGCAACACACTGTGGCTTCCGTGCTATACACATCAGATCTGAACTGAAAGTGCATAAAATGATTTAGATTTAATATACCCCACCTTGATGAATTTCATGAAAGGTGGGACGAATTTTCCTGATCAACCTCTATATTTTTGTGTGGTAGACAAATTATCAAGATGTCAGGTCATAGTGTATTGATATAAAGTGGAAAATATGGCTTACTCAAAAATGGCAAGTGAGAGGAAAAAGTTCTTCTGTTCTATATCTTCAATGTCTCCCATACCAAGCGTCCGAAGAAATGTTGTAGTTTGTATAATTTTTTTACATTATTCTCAGTCAGTTTTTAACAGTAAAAAAATAAATCATTTTCACTTGCTTTACCAGATAACAATTATTTACTGCAGGAAAGTATCCACTGGTAATAATAAATTACATTTTTGTGGGTATTCAATCCACTAGTAATCCAGAAAAAATTTGAAACAGATGTTCAATGCTTAATTATTATACTATCTGCTACAAAGTGTTTTCGACAGGCTCGTTCATCGGGAAACTAGAAAATGATTGGAAAACATAATAAAGCTTGAAGGCAACACCATAATATGTTTGGTTTTACAGTCTCTAAGAATTCTTCAGGCATCTATGAGAGTTACAGGCAGCAGACGCCAAATCTGATGAGGCAACTAAAGACAGAAAGGTTTGCATTTGAATGTACTGCCTTTCTTAGACTCCTGTGAAAGCATTGTGGCCTTGACCCTACATCACTGTTTTCATTCTCCTCCCTTCCTTTAACAAATCTATGCACATTATCTGCATCCTCTGCTACCTACCTACCATTTAGTATATTTGCTCTGTCTAAGTCTCACTCACGAGCCCACATTTTAACTGATATTTTTGCTTCTATTTTTCAGTGGCTCTTTTCATAATCTTGGATTGTTATCAGGTGTGCGGAGCTGGATGGAAAAAAATCCACGCATATTTGTGTGAATTTTTAAAAGAATTTGCTTGGCATGTTCATTCTTTTTGTATGTGATTATTTTCCTTGAACATTTGAGCAGTTGATTTGGCAAAGTTCATGGAAAAGGAATGACAAAGACACATATGATGGGAGGGAAATCAAGGACTGGATCCTTGGCCCCCATCTTGGCCATGCTGCAGTGGGAGGGAAAGCAGCCAGAAAGATCTGCTAATGGGGCAGCCAAGGATTCCCCCTAGTCCAGGGGAATCCTCAGTCAGCACAAAGCTGATGCAACTGGCTCTATGACATTTGTCCCACGCTGCTCTATGTAAGGGGGATGGTCAGGGATGGTAGGAAGCCTGGTGAATGTCATGGTGCTTCGTCAAATCCCTGGTTACTGGCTGCTGATGACTGGGCTGAAGCTGACATAAATTAGAGCAATCCTATGGATTGTGATCTGACTCTTTAAGGCCAAATTCTACCCCCATTACCCACAATGAGTAGCATCTTTCTTCTCACGTAGTACCAATGTTTTAAATGGACCTACTGTTAGAGCTAGGTGCTACTCAGCTCCATTTGAGGGTGGCAGAATCTGGCCCTCAGCTTGCACAGAAGTATTTGTGATGAAGTGTCTGTGTATTTAGCCTGTCAGAGAAAAGAGACAGTGCTATGTGATTTATCTGACCAATCTAAGCAACAGAGCTTGAGTTGTAAATATTCACGACCAATCCACAGAATAAAAATTTGACAAAGATATTAGTCAAATTTGAATAGAGAATAAATTCAAGGAAATTGGGACCTATTTGCTTATATTCCATGAACATGCTCAATTCATAATACGAATAATTCTTTGTGAAATATTCTCTTGACTCTACTAGCAAATGTAATAAACATTTCTTGGTTTTTAGGGATTTATACTGTTTAGATAAAAATAGAATACATCTTTTACTATATGTGTAGGCAAGCCAGGAGAACAGTATTTCAGTAGTATTTCTTGCCAACCGGATCAGTAAAAAGTTGCCTAGAAAGCAGCAGTTTACTTCAGCTAGCTTAACAGTGAACCAGGAAAAGGTGGTGGAAATGCCATGACAATGCCTCTGTCTGTCTTCCTGTTCACCATCTGTCTGATTCAAAAAGGCCAAACATTTTACTTTACATTTCCATGGCAACTATTTTTAAATGGTAATAATTGAGTTTTAAATTATTATGGATTGAGTCAAAAGTCAATTCTGATGGCACCACCCCCAAGCCATAACTATTGTAAGGACGTTCCTGGGAGATAACCATTTAGACAACTGTGGCCTGGAATTAAGCCCTCAACAAAGTCCACTTAATTCATAAGCATATTATCTTCATTACTTATGAAGATAATATGTTATGATATAATGCCCACTCCCAAGTTCATCAAATTGGTTTACCATGGTAAATATTTAACAGAAATGATCTAAGACAAGCAGCCTGTATAAACAATGTATTTTCTGCAGAGGTCCTTCCTATGTGATTTTTATTATTGAATGTTTATATTATAGTGGTTGCCAGAGGCACTGTGCAAAAGAGAGAGTCCATGCCCAGTAGAATCTAGGTACTAAGTACTGAGATGAATTTCTTACTGAAACAAAGGATGGAGAAATTCATTCAGATAAAATAAGACTGGGTAATTACCTGTCTGTAAGTCTAATATCAATCCTGGCAACATAATGGAGCTGCTGATATGGGACTTGAGCTAAAGGAGAATAATATAATTAATAGCAATCAACATTTGTTTATGGAAAATATATCCTGTCAAACTAACTTGATATCTCTTTATGATGTGATCACAAGTTTGGTTTGATGAAGGGAACACTGTTGACGTAATATATTTAGACTTCTGTAAGTCGTTTGACTTAATACTGAAAGACATTTTGAGTAAAAAAACCTAGAAAGATATAAAGTTAACATGGCTCACATTAAATGGATAAAAAGCTGGACAAATGATAGGTCTCAAAATGTAGTTGTAAACAGGAACTCATCATAGACTCATAGAGCCATAGGGTTGGAAGGGACTGCAAGGGTCATCTAGTCTAACCCCCTGCCAAGTTGCGGGATTTGTTGTGTCTAAGATAGATGGCCGTCCAGCCTCCTTTTGAAAATCTCCAGTGAAGGAGCTTTCATGACCTCCCTAGGCATCTGTTCCATTGTCCTACTGTTCTTACAGTTAGGAAGTTTTTCCTGAGATTTAATCTAAATCTGCTATCTTTAGTTTGAACAAATTGCCTTTTGTCCTGTCCTACGTGGCAAGAGAGAACAAGTTGTCTCCATATTTTTATGGCAGTCTTTTAAGTATTTGAAGACCACTATCATGACCCCACCTTAATTTCCTCTTTTCCAAACAAAACATACCCAGTTCCTCCAGCCTTTGTTCATACATCTTGCATTCCATCCCTTTGATTATTTTTGTCACTTGCCTCTGGATTCTTTCCAGTTTCTCTACATCCTTTCTATACATTGGTGACCAAAATTGAACATAGTACTCCAGCTGAGGCCTAATCAGCACTGAGCAGAGTGGTGCAATCACATCCTGTGACCTACATGCTGTAACAGTGTTGGTTCTGGCGGGATCTAGCTGAGAGTGCCAATTCAGGACAAAGTGCTTAAAGCTGTGCAGTTACAGCCTAAGGCTGGTGTTTTTCCATCTCTAAGGCAAACCAAACCAGCCAGAGAAGACTTTAGTTTTGCCCCACTGGCTAACCACAAATCACACAAGCAATTCTCTTAAACACTCCAGTTTCCCCTTATCACCACCAGCAGTCACTTGTTATGGGAATGTCTGGTTATGAAAACCAATACCCCAGTAAAAGAAAAAAGGTTCTCCCTATCTCAAAGAACCAAGCCCCAGACCCAGGTCAATATACAGATCGGATCTTATCCACAAATCACGCTGTTGCCAATCCTTTAGAATCTAAAATCTCAAGGGTTATTCATAAAAGGAAAAAGCTATAGATGAGAGCTAGAATTGGTTAAATGGAAACAATTAATTACCTACAGTAATGGCAAAGTTCTTTGTTCAGGCTTGTAGCAGTGATAGAATAAACTGCATCAAGTCTCTGGAGTATATCCACAGCTGGGATGAATCATTCAGTCCTTTGTGTAGAGCTTCAGTTTGCAGCAAAGTCCCTCCAGAGGTGAGAAGCAGGACTGAAGACAAGATGGAGATAAGGCATCAGCCTTTTATAATCTTTTCCAGGTATAAGAACATCTCTTTGTTCTTACTGTGGAAAATTACAGCAAAATGGAGTTTGGAGTCACATGAGCAAGTCCCTGCATACTTTGCTGAGTTACAGGGTGTGTCTGCCTTCTCTCAATGGGTCAGCTGTATAGCTGATGGTCCTTAATGGGCCATCAAGCAGGCTAGGCAGAGCTGACACCAACTTGTCTGAGACATCACCCAGAAGCATAGCATAAGTTTGAGATACACACAGTATAGAGCCAATATTCATAACTTCAACTACAAAAATGACACATGCCTACAGATAGCATAATCATAACCAGCAAACCATAACCTGGTTTTAGACACCTTATATGACCTAATTTATATAAGCTTTGGTGCCACTACAGGACCTTGGTTGCAACAATGATCAATACAGTCCCAGATTATGTCAATAACGTCACACATGCTATGCTTCTATTAATGAAACCTAAAATTGCATTTGTTTTTTTTGAAACAGCATTGCCCCGTTGACTCATGTTGAGGTTGTGATGCACCACAATTCCCAGATCATTCTCAGCAGTGCTGCTGCCAAGCCAGTTATCCCCCATTCTGTACTGAGCATTTGGTTTTTCCTACATATATATAAGCCCTTTACATTTTGTTTTTGTCGAATTTTGTTTTGTTGGCTATAGCCCAGTTCTCCAATTTATCACTATCTCTTTGACGCTTTAGATCTATCCTCCAAAGTGTTGGCAAACAGGTTTGTTGCCAGTGGGGTCCCACAAGTTCTTGTCTCTCTGCTATTTAACAGTTTTAAAAGTGAGGATAATTACCCTTTCAAATAATTTACCAAGGGTTGTGGTGGATTCTCCATCACTGGAAATTTTTAAAATCAAGATATGGATGTTTTTGAAAAAGATATGCTTTAGGAGTTATTTTGGGGGAAGTTCTGAGCCTGTGTTATACAAAAGGTCAGACTAGATGATCACTGTGTTCCCTTCTGACCTTGGAATCTATGAAGTACAAGGTGTCACCCTAGCAACTCTGTCTCAAAGAGACCAGGAGGACCAACCACATCAGGTGGATGGAGGCAGATAAACCATCCGTGACCAATTGCCTACAATGCAGGAATGATCCCTGCCTAGAGACCTGGCTCCTTTTATATGCCCTCTGCTCCAGGCCTGGCCCACTCAATAAAAATAACTTCTTTAGAGACCCAGTAACTGTACAACACCCTTTCCCTCTCAGCTATTTCAGACTACAAAGGGTGGGAGAAATGGTAACTCCCACAAAAGAGGAGTTTTCTCCATATGCCCATAAATTATGGTTATATATTATATTATTCTATAGCAAGAAGAAGCCTCAATATCCCTCCAAGGAAGCTTTTAAAACTCATCCGTGTCATTCAGTAACATATATCTTCAACTCATTAAAGTAAGCAGTAGTGTCCAGCATGTGATAACTCTCATTTTCTTACCTGTTGTGCCTCTTGCAAAAGTGCACAGCACAGGACTTAAGCTTTAAAGCCTCCATTTGCTCTCTGGATGATTGGAGGAGGGAGATTGTGCTCTGTGTGTCATGAAAACTTTTTTTCCTAAAATTTGTTTAAAATTGAGTAGAGGATCTCATTTTAAATATTGCGCTAAATTCTAAAATATTATCTCTTGGTAGATATTTAGTGCAAATTGAGGAAGCTTAAATGGCTTAAAAATAGCTTTGAAGCATTATATAGACACATGAGGCAGTTATTCTTAAATGATGGGACTTTAATGGTTTCCTTATACATTAACACTACACTCTGAAGATGAAAAATGCTAGTATCTCACTCTGGAAATGTACCATACACACGTACGCACATGTGCATGATTGTAGATTTAGTAAACCTGAAGATTTATTTAGTTTCCTTATGTTTCTGTAGGGGAAATTTGTTATGGCTGAAGGTTCATTAGCCAGAGTGGAATCTTTCAAATTTTATTTTATTATATACACCCTAGGTAACAACTGATTTGTAGTTTGCGCTCTGAGCTAGCTTGGAGGAGAGAGGAAGATTTCAGATCATGAATTAAATAGCCTTAAAATTTAAAACAAATGGATATCATGTCGAGGAACCATTCTAGTGAAATCGTATGGAGTTAGAAGCTTTAACAGCTGATTCCTGTATCAAAGGTAGAAGAAATAATTGATTATAATGTACAGTTCCCACAGTACAGAGCATGGAATAAGTCATGATTTTAAATTATTCCATTATGGAGGAGTTATACTATGGACTATTTTGCTCCTGGTGAAAGCTATATGGAATAGTTTCTGTATAATAAAAATATAGGCAGCAAAGTAGATGGGTTTATAGAGAAATAAAAATTGGTAAGCTTTTCTAGATGAACATTTGAACTTTTGCCAGAGTCCCACTGTGTATGAAAGAGAGAAAGAAAGAGCGAAAGGTACTTTGAACTAGCAATCTTCAAAGTTATCTTATCCAAGCTGAACTGGAAGGTTATATAACATCTGTAGATTTTTGCACATCAGTACTGCATGTCACTTCTGCAGATAAAAGGTTTTGGCTGAAGTATTTGAAAATAGCAGTTGTAACCTGAGCTCCTCCACATTCCACATAAATAATATTTTTAAGCAAAATATGCAGTATTTGTTTTCTAATTTGACTTCTAATGTGAAATACATTATTTTATATTGGGAATAGTTACCCATCTAGTTTTCAGCAGTAACCCATTCAGCATCTTCTGTTATAACAAAGGTTGAACAGTTACCTTAGATTTTAAAGGCCAGATGTTTGAAAACTGCCTTTAACTTATACTCATGTCTTTGCACTCTTGGCAACAGAATTTACACATCTCCTTACCTAATTCTGCTTGCAAATGAGGCAGTTAGAAGTTTAGCTTGTATCAGCTGTGCCTGCAACACTCCTCTCACAGTGGATTATAGATACAAAATTAGGTGTTAGATTGGGGATTCGTTAAAAAAATGTAACCCGGTTTTGCTTTTAAGGCCCCCATCCAGCAAAATACTGAAAAACATGTCTAACCTTAGGCATATCAGTAATTCTATTGGAGTCATTTGAACTACTCATATCCTTAAAGTTACCTATGCATTTAAGCACTTTACTGAGCTAAGATCTAGGTGCACAAGCATTGCTAGAATCCAGTGGTGACTAACTTACCCAGTATCCCTTCCCAGTGGTTAGATGCAACCTACTTAATTCTACCTGGCAGGGGTTTCATTTCTGCTGCATTTTTACCATGGAAACCAAATATTGTATGACAATGGATTAAATGCATTTTTAAAGAATATATGAATGATCAGAATTAAGGTCCAATTCAGGAAAGAATTGGTGGGAACAGGGCAGAATGTGGCCTTAAAGCCAGGACTGGTATGAAATTATCACTGACAAATTTGATCTTTTAACTAGTACATTTGGAGTTTATCCATTTCTTTTCCCACTCTTCATTACACATAGCAACCGCCATGTGCATACAGAAACCAAACAGCAGAATTTGGTTCAAGTGGAAATGAGCAAGCAAGCTAATTCAAATACAAATTCCCAGACATGCCCCAGATACACACCAGTAAATGCATGATAACAAGGGTTAGAATATGGCTCATGAACGGTCTTTTTCCTCTCATATGCCTGAGATTATTTTGTTAGGTAAGAAGTTTGCAGAATACTGTAACACTGCTCTACAGCCAAAATGCTTCTGAAATAAATGTAGTCAAACTTTACTAATTCTGGGTCACTGAGAACGAAAATGATGCTTAAAATTGTTGATTGGCTCTAGTTTTCAAGATATGCTATTAGGTCAGTATATACGACCCTTGACATGGGAATGGTGGAAGATAAGTGAGTTATAAAGGGAGGGATCTCAATTTAAACCAGAAATGACTAAAATACATCTTTGACTGGATCTATGAATAAATCTGTGACTTGGTTTGGACAGTACTTGCTTTTTAGGCAAAACAATGAATGATGCAATCTGAAGCTGGTATTGCGTCATACATGATATGAATTGCATCGTGTTATTCCTAGAAGTCATGGATGATGCAATCATAACGAAGCTTACATCACTCTGCTGAACAAATTGCCCTATATCAGCTCTAGAAATCACACAGTGTCGTGCTCTCTTATTTGTCAGTGTTTGATTTTGCAAAGGGACACATTTCTGTTTAGCCAAAGTGAGCAGAGATGCCTCGTACGTGTGTGAACAGTGCAGATAGCTTCTGCTATGTTTGTGGTGAAGTGACTTTTGCATCACAAAAGCGCAGTATAACCACTATGGTTAAGAAAGCCTATCACCTTTATTTTGGCTGCAAAATTGGAGATCAGAACAAGAGGTGGGCCCCACACATGTGCTGCAACACTTGTGCAACAAATCTTCACCAGTGGTTGAACAGGAAAAGGAAATCTATGCCTTTTGCAGTGCCAATGATTTGGAGAGAGCCAACAGCTCATACCAGCAATTGTTACTTCTGCATGGTGCTTCCAGTTGGAAAAGGTGTGTCAAAGAAGAAAAAGTGGACTGTGCATTATGCAAACATTCCATCAGCTATACGCCCAATACCCCGCGGAGAAGGACTGCCGGTTCCCGATGCACCAGAATCATTCTCACTTGAGTGAGACGAGGAAGAGGATGAAACTTCTGGTCCTGAACCATCAATGTCACCAGATCCACATTTTCTCCCATCCTACTCCTCTGAACCACACCTCATAACACAAGCTGAACTGAATGATCTTGTCAGGGATTTGGAACTACCCAAGAATAAGGCAGAGCTGTTGGGCTCCAAACTACAGCAGTGGAATCTCCTGGCAGGTGATGTTAGGGTTTCCATGTTCCGTGACCGTCAAATGGATCTTGTCCCATTCTTCTTCATGGAAGGTGATTTTGTAGCCTGCAACAACATCGATGGTGTGATGGCAGCCCTCAACATCGTTCACGATCCAGATGAGTGGAGACTCTTCATTGATTCATCGAAGACGAGTCTTAAAGCTGTTTTGCTGTATAATGGCAATGTTTTGCCATCAATTTCAGTTGGTCATGCAGTCCATATGAAGGAAACCTATGACAACATGAAACAACTTTTGAGGTGCATAAACTATGACCAACATCAGTGGCAGCTTTGTGGCGATTTGAAGGTTGTTGCCCTCTTGCTTGGTCGATTGGGTACACAAAGTACTGCTGTTTTCTCTGCGAATGGGATAGTCGTGCAAGAGATTCCCACTACATCGAGAAAGATTGGCCACTCCGACATTCATTGGAGCCTGGGAGGAAAAGTGTTCAGCATCCACCACTTGTTGAATCAAGGAAGATTTTGTTACCACCCTTACACATCAAGCTGGGTATGATGAAGAACTTTGTCAAGACCATTGACAAAACACAAGCAGCTTTCAAGTACCTCCGTGGAAAATTTCCGAGGTTAAGTGAAGCTAAGATAAAGGAAAGTGTCTTTGTTGGTCCTCAGATTCGTGAACTTCTTCGAGATGATGCATTTGACCATGTACTGCGTGGCAAGGAAAAGACAGCATGGAAAGCCTTCCAGTCAGTGGCAATACATTTTCTCGGAAACAACAAGGCAGACAACTACAGGTTGTTGGTGGAAAACCTCCTCAAGGCATACAAAAGCCTTGGCTGCAACATGTCACTAAAGATACATTTTTTGCGCACTCATCTAGATTTTTTTCCACCGAACTGTGGAGCAGTGAGCGATGAGCACGGTGAGTGATTTCACCAGGACATTGCAACAATGGAGAAACGCTATGAAGGCAAATGGAGCCCATCAATGCTTGCAGACTATTGCTGGACAGTGACAAGAGATGCTCCATTTAATGAATACAAGAGACAAGCCAAGAAGTGCCGAGTAGACACTGAATAGGACTAAACTATGTACATAATAGTTTTTTGCCTTTTGTTTCATAATACATTTTATTTATATAACCCTTTTGCTGATTTTTAAAGTGTTACATAAACAGGACATGTGAAATATTATCATGTAAAGCAACCATAAACACATGAAAAGACCTAGGTTTACAATTTATGATTAAAACTCTACTATCTACACAATATACATAGACATAAAATGTAAAAACTTAAATATCTTAGAAACAGTAGCCAATCAGTTGTTTTAATTGTCATATTTGAATTCAGCAAATCAAAATACATAATAAATATCACATTTTATCTCTGAAGCAGATGACTTCTAAAAATTGTAGACCAGTGTAATTGACACCATTCCAACACTATTGTTTCTGACCTTGTCATAAACAGAGGGTATTAACTTCTAAATCTGTCAGTCTCTTTTGCCAGCCAAAAAGTTGCCTTAAACTGCTTTTCCTTTTGCTGGCACAATTGTAGAAAGATATCTTATGTCGCCAAACAAATGGGATTAAAAAAAAATCTGATAATTTTTTGTCTACTATTGTTACAGTTAAGCATTAAGATTACCATAATAAAAAATAATCAGAGAAATACTTTTCTGTTTGTTTTTTCAATTTTTGTACATGGCACATTTGATAATAGTTGGAATATATTCAGTTTCACTTGTCTGTGTGAGTCTTTCAAACAGAAACAGAAGAGCGAGTAACACTTTAAAAACTCCACAAATTGGCAAAGGGATCATGGGACAGGTGCAGTATCTGAAGCTATTTATAATTCATTTTTAAAAGTTGGTTTGGTTTTCAGGCTTAAGGCATCTCTTTAAGACATGAGATGGAAAAGGGAGAGTACTTTGACTGAATGTGCCATTCTTTAGCTTTGCAATTCCCACAGGACTTATTCTACCACCATTACCCGTGTTCAGAAATACGTTATTCCATCAAGTGTTTCCTTAGATTTCAATAAGAGAGTACTCCAGTTGATTTCAGTAGAACTAATTGTAGAGTTAAGGTACTATTTAACATGAGAAGAGGCAGCAGGATCAGGCTCTGCTGGGATCCAGACTGGGATATGATAACCTTTACTCACATTGAATAGTCCCTTAATACATGATACATACTTACATAATAGTGGCATTATAATACGTTGAGTAGTAGCCTAATTCATTAATACATCGTGACTTCATTCATATTCCTGGAGTAAGTTACTGTTCAGTTTGACTATGAGTCTGACTCTTAAATATTAATGGAAACATTAAGGGCTAGATTATCGGTCCCCTAATGGAGACCTCCCTCAGATAGTTCCACCAGGAAAATAGTTTGTAAGAAAAGAAGGGATGGATCATCTTCCAGAGATTCAAAACTTGAGTTTTATTTGAACGCGTATTGGAAACTAATGTTTCCTATTCACATGTATGGAGTCTGTTGAAGTCATATCTAGAGTCATAGTCACTTTTACAGCTGGACAAAAACTTGCAAAATATTTTCACTAAAAAAATACGTTGAAATACTCTTGTTTGCAATGTTGTTTTAGCTGTGTTGGTCCAAGAGGGGTGAAGGTGTGGACCAAATTCTGTTAGTGAATAAGAGCTCTTCTTCAAGTCTGGGAAAGGTACTCAGGCTCGGTATATACTACTTATTTTGGTATAATTCTGTCACCCAGGACGGTGAAAAATCCACGACCCCAAGCAACGTAGTAACCCTCCAGGTAGATAGTGCTATGTCAGTGGGAGAGCATCTCCTGTGAACATAACTATCGCCTCTCATGGAAGTTGAATTATTAAACCGACGGGACAGCCTTCTCTCATTGGCCTAGACTATCTTCACCAGACGCACTACAGAGCGTGGCTGTATCAGTGCAGCTGCACCGATGTAAATTTATAATGTAGATGTGTCCTCAGAATGTCACAGCTAAATACGAGGCGGAACAGTTTGTTTAGAATAAGTAGTTAAAACACATTCTAAAAGACTATTCAAGGTGAAGTGGGCTGTTAACATCTCTGCAATCTTAGGACAAAAAAGGAGAGGGAGTAGTGGGTTATAGATTGTTGTAATAAGCCATACATCCAGTGTCTTTATTAAGACCATGATTTTTAGTGTCTAGCAAAGTTATGAATTTAAGCTCCCAGGTTTCCTTTGAGGACAAGGACTGAGAGGTCAGATATGGAGTTGTTATTTTCTGAAAAGCGTTTGCCCACAGGTGATAGGGTATTTTGTCTTTTATCATTTTTCTGTGAGTTCATTCCCACCTTGTCTCTTGAAATATTCTTGCTATTTTTATCAATATTGAGAAGAGTCAACCAGCTATAATCATCTGCCATCATTCTGCCATTCATCCCAGTAGAAATATCATTCAGAAGTCAAAAGTGAGCAGAGGATGCAACAGGAACACCACACCCTGGTCTGGGAGCAGGGTATCTGAGAAAAGAGACTCCATCTTGATAAAGCAATGCTAGTAAGAGGCAATATCAAGGTTGCACCAGAGGACAACTGCACCGGAGGACAATTGAATTGAATTGGAAAGAAGGACAAGAGAGGGAAAGAATGGTGAATAGATGGTAACCAGACCACTGAGGGAGGTCAAAATGCCTAAGAGGAGATTCTGCTAGATGAAGATACTCGTTTGAAAGAAAGGAGGTGAACTCAAGTCTCCCAGCTGCTCATGAAAGAGCGTGAAGTCAGATACCAGGCCATTCCCCTTGCAGCCATGCAACTAAATAGACCTATCACAGCACGAACCAGGTGGGAAAGAGGGAGCTGTATCTGACAAAAGATATTCATGTCTCAACAAAAGGATTCTGTTCAAGCTTGGATGAGAGTTTGGAAGATAGTATTTTCTTCAAAGTGGCCCTCCCAAGCCTAAGGTAAATGTGTAGCTATTTGCCAGAGCTGTGAGCTTCAAGTTTTCTGAATTAGCATAAAGGATTGGAATTATTCAAAGAAGGAAGGCACTAGAGCCTAATTAAGCTTACCTAAGCAGTTATGCTGTATTATATACTATATTTCTGTGACTCTGGAGAAACAGAGAGCTTTGTTGTGTAATTAAGTATAGTAGGTCAATGTGGACAATGATATTTTCTAGTGTATGAAGTGGTACATATTGTTGTCAACTGCACAGCATTAATTGCTAGCTGGGAAAGGAGATAAATATTTTGAATGGTTTAAGTAGTTTTGCATAAATGCTAGCATTAAGAAACTGTTTTTATGTCATATTGCTATGCATTTTTAATAATACCAGGACTTAGTCTGCTCATAAAAGCAAACTAGCAGCCAAACTGAAAGTAATATCTAAACCTGGCTGGTTATTTTCAAACTGACTCTATATGTTTCCATTTAGGAACTTCCAAAGTTGTTATTACTGGTAAAAATAATATCTAAATTGGTTTGCTTTTATGTATTCATTTTAATTCTTGGTTTGCCGTATTGCCAGTCCCACACATTCAAAATCCTTGAGTCAGGCCCCAACCAATCCTGAGATTGACTTAAAAATCAGAGATTTTGTTTTTAAATAATAAATATTGAGAGGCCATTATTAAATATTTCTATTTGTGATATTCAGCAATCAAGTTACCACTTAACCTATTGTTAGACTCAAAGAGCACAATCTACTTAGGCTATGTCTATACCACGTGCTGGATCACAGCAATCGATTCAGTGGGGGTTGATTTATCACCTCTAGTCTAGACATGATATATCGACCTCCAACCACTTTCCTGTCGACTCTTGTACTCCACTGCCACGAGAGGCATAGGCAGAGTCAACAGGGGAGGGCAGCAGTCGACTCACCGCAGTAAATCACCATGGTGAGTAGATCTAAGTACGTCGACTTCAGCTACGTTATTCACTTGCATAACTTAGATCAATTCCCCCTCCCCTTCCCAGTGTAGACCAAGGTTTGGTTTATCATTATAAGGAATATTTTCAAATCTTTCAATCATTCTCATTACTCTTCTCTCAACGCTCTCCACTTTATCAACATTCTTCTTAGGTTGTGGGCACAAGAAATGGACACAGTATTCTAGCAGATATCACACCAAATGCAGTGGTAAAAATAACCTCTTTATGCCTACTCAAGTTTCCCCTGTTTATGCACCCCAGGATCACATTAGCTCTTTTGGCTAGTGTGTCACACAGGAAGCTCATGTTCAGCATGATCCCCAAATTGTTTTCGGACTCAGTGCTTCCCAGGATAAAGTCCCCTATCCTGTAAGTATAGCCTACAGTCTCTGTTCCTGGATATATGTATTTAGCTGTATTAAAACACATATTGTTTTCTTGATCCCAGTTTACCAAGTGATCCAGATCGCTCTGAATCAGTGACCTGTCCTTTTCATTATCTACCACTCCCCCATTTTTTGTGTCATCTGCAAAATTTATCAGTAATGATTTTATGTTTTCTTCCAGGTCATTGATAAAAATGTTATAGTATATCAGACAAGAACAGATCCCTGCAGGAACCCTCTGGAAATAGAATTGTTTGATGATGATTCCCCATTTGTAATTACATTTGGAGCCAGCTTTTCATCCATTTAATGTGTCCATATTAATTTTAGATCATTCTAGTTTTTTAATTAAAATGTCAGATGGTACCAAGTCAAATGCCTTTCAGAAGTCTAAGTATACTGTGTCAACACTATTACCTTTATCAACAAAACTTGTAATCTCATAAAAAAAATCAAGATAGTTTAACAGGATCTATTTTCCATAAACACTTGCTGACTGACATTAATTACATCATCCTCCTTTAATTCTTTATTGAGTCCTGTATCAGCTGTTCCATTATCTTCCCTGGGATTGATGTCATGCTGACAGGCCTATAATTACCCATTTTCTCTTTTTTAAAAAATTGACACATTTGCTTTCTTCCAGTTTTATGGAACTTCCCCAGTGCTTCAAGACTTATTGAAAATCAACATTAATGGTCCAGTGAGCTTTTCAACCAGCTCTTTTAAAACTCTTGTATGAGAGTTATATGGACCTGCTGATTTAAAAGTATCTAATTTCAGAAGATTCTTTTTAATATCCTCCAACATTACTAGTGGAATGGAAAGAGTGTTATAATCACCATATAATGAGACTATAGCATCTGCTTTTTTCCCCAGAACAGAAATATTTATTGAATATGTCTGTCTGTTCTGCATTATTATGATAATTCAACCATTTCCATCTAGTAATGGACCAATACCATTGTCAAGGTTCTTTTGTTCCTAATAGATTTTAAAAGCTCCTTCTTACCATCTTTAAGTCTGCTGGACAGAGTTCTTCTTGTTTTTCCCTATGCTTTCTTTATCAGTTTTATACAATTCATGATTTCTGATTTATATACCTTACTATCAGCTTCCCCTTTTTTCCATTTGTTATTTTTATTTTTAATAGCTGCCTTCACTTCCCCTCTAAACCAAGTTGCTATTTTAACCAGGACAGGCATGGAAATTTGGACAGATGACTAGGGAGGAGTATAAAAATATTGCTTGAGCATGCATGGGTGTAATCAGGAAGGCCAAAGCACAACTGGAATTGCAGCTAGCAAGGGATGTGAAGGGTAACAAGAAGAGTTTCTAAAGTTATGTTAGCAACAAGAAGAAGGTATGGGAATGTGTGGGACTCTTTGAGAAAGGATTATGTATCATTTTCATTGAGTTTGAACCAAACAAGGTTATTTTCTGTTGAAGTACCTGGGTCTGACTAGCGCAGTAAATCCCTACCCAATAGACAGGTGAGAGAGTGAGTAAAGTTCCCACCCTGCTGTGAACAGAATCTATATGTGCTGGATCCATTCTTTCTCCATTGAAGCCAATGGCAATACTTCCATTGACTTTAGAGTAGCAGCTGTATTTAGACCTGAAATATCCCCCTTCCTGAGGTCTGATTTTATTTTAACCCACTGAACAATAAAAATGTAAACCTCTACCTAAACTTCCCCCTCAACTTGGCTGTTCTGGGGGTTTTCCTACAGAGATCTCTGTCTGAGACTCTCATTTCAGTCCAGAGTAGACTTCAATGGGGCTTGAAATGGGTACAGGAGTCCACAGCACAGAGACAACAGGAGGTCAGGCCTTCAGTAGTTATTATATAGGTGTTGAGCTTGCTGATCTTTTGCAAGTGTTTCATTGGATGTCCATGTTAGTTCTAATTTTAGGAAAGCAGAAATAAATTATTAAACTGGACAGATGGAAATATGGGTGCTTCAACATTTTCCAGAAATACAAAAGAGGAAAAACTGCAGACTATGCACTATATATTTAAGGCTTGGAATCAGTGGTTTCAATCAACCACGGAATTCATTAAACAAGATAGTATTGATAAAAACAGAGTAAAGATTCTTCCCCTCATTCCATGGTGCAAGAAGCTGTTTTTCAAAAGGGGCGTATCTGACTTCCCCATAGATCGTTCTCAGGCACTCTCTAATCTCATGGTGTCATGACAATAGAGACAGCCTTAAATGTTCAAAAAGTGGGTAAGAGGGGTCAAAGAGAAAGAGGCTGGGGAAAAGGCATGAGGGGAGAACAGAAGGTGATGGGGAGATTTGCTACAGTCAAAATATGATCACAAGCATCAATATTTAGCTGGATGGAAGCTTAAGGATAGGGGTGAGAAGGAGAGGATGGAGGGAAAAGGAAAAGGAGAAGTAGAGAAAGAGATAAAAGGAAAGTGTGTCCAAGCTTTGCAACATTGAGAGCTGTGCTGATTACTTGCCAGGAGCCTGTCTGTAATTAGACAGTTAGGATCTCTGTGGGCACTTCCCTTTCTCTCTCACCTGCCTTAGTGTCTGTTGTCATCACTTGCTATGTAATAGGCCCCAATCCTGCAAACACTATGGTGTCTGACTATCATTATGAACATGAATGCAGTGCTCCCATTGAACTCAGGGAGTGATGACAAAAACAAAGTAGGTCAAATGAGAAAGCAGGAGAAGGTGAGAGGTAACACAAATAGACAATGGGCTAGACTGGGACTTTGCTACATTCCCAGGAGTAGACCTGGGAGACATTGTGGCCTAGAGGCACACCTCTGAGTCACAATTGATGGTGGAGCCAGAACAACTGGTAACTGTTTCCAGCTCTAAGGAGGAATCCTGCTTGTTCGGACAGGAACTTTATTGGTAGAGTTAGGCAGTACACATTGCAGCAGTCAAAGCTAATGACAACAAAGCTATGGATAACCATGGCAAAGTCAGCATTTGGAAGGAATAATCACAAGCTCTTGGCCAGCTGTGAATGGTAAAAGACACAATGAGTCATTGCTTATATGTGGGAAACCAGGAATAGAGATGGATCCAATATGATCATAAGGCCACAAACTGGTTTGGAAAAAGTTGGGGATACATCTATGGTGACCAGATAACAAGTGTAAAAAATCAGGACAGGGGATGAGGGTAATAGGTGCCTATATAAGAAAAAGCCTCCAAAATTGGGATTGTCCCTATAAAATCGGGACATCTGGTTATTACATTACATAGTACTGCTACTTCCTCGTTCCAGCCTTCTGAATATATTATTTTCATCATATTAGTTTCATCCAACTCCTCCCTCTGTCCGACACTTGAGGAGTAAGTAGTGAGACTGCAGAATGTGGGTTTGATGAAAAGGAGACATAGATAGACAGCAGGATTAAAACAACAAAAGAGAGTATTTCTTCAAACAATGCACGATCAACCTGTGGAGGTCTTTGCCAGAGGATGTTATGAAAGCCAAGACTGTAATGGTTCAAAAAAGAACTAGATAAATTTATAGAGGATAGGTCCATTAATGGCTATTAGTCAGAATGGGTTGGGATAGTGACCCTAGCCTATGTTTGCCAGCAGCTGTGAATGGCTGATGCATCACTTATTGATTACCTGGTCTGTTCATTCTCTTTGAAGCATCTGGTATTGGCTTGGAAGACAAGATACTGAGCTAGATGAACCTTTGGTCAGACCCAGTATGTTCTTACAGAGATGAGTATCATCAACATATTGATGATGATCCAACAGTCCAAAACATTGCATGGTCTCATCATGTGACTTCATATAAACATTAAATAGGAAGGGTGAAAACCCTGTGGGACCTCATGGACTGGGGCCTTTGTGTAGGATGAACGTCCACTCTATGCTTTAATGAAGAGAGGAAGGTGTAAGGCTACTAAACAACCATTCCATAAATTCCTACAAGACCCTATTGTACTTCTTGTTGGACCAAAGGTATCAAAAGCTGTTGATAGAATGAATATTACCAGTTTTGACACCTTACCCTTGTCCCTTTCTAGAAGACTATCAACCGCTAATATCAATATGGCCCAGTTCCATTCCTCAGTTTGAATGACACAAGTTTAAATGCTTGACTGGTTAGGAAAGATATCTTGTAAAAAAGCTGAAGCCATTGAATTACAGTTGGATTCAGACAAAGGGCACAGACCTGAACACAGATACAGAAAAGTTCAATCTTCCTTAAATGATCCTTTGTGATCAAGGAGGGGGGTTTAAAAATCAATAATTTTTCCTGACAGCAGCAGTACTTCAAGTCTGCTGGATCAGAGATTGCTTTTTACTGTAGCTTGGAAAATAGAAAGGTACCAGTAGAATCACCTAACTTACCTTGTCCATGCTGAGAATACAGTTCAGAAACTATTCAGTAATTTTCTTGTGACTGTCTTAACACTTATGATCCAAATTCTGCCCTCATGAGTGCAACAGTTCTTGAGTTCAGTGAGAGTTGCGTGCATAAATCTGAAGGCAGAATGTGGCTTAAGTCTTGACTTTAACTATAGTTGAAATAAAGCCAAAGGTTTCTCTCCTTTTTATCAGAACTAAACCAGTTTACTTTATATATAATACCAATTAGTAAAGCTTCTGAATTGAACTTTAACCCTTAAACTGAACTTCTTGTTCGTTCAGCTGAAAAAAAAATACGGAATCCAAGTCTTAATTCCATTATTTATATCTATCTAGTGGAGCACTGAGGTGTTCCTAAAATCAATAGTGTGTGTTAACAGGTCTAGCTATGACACTGCCACATGATGTTCTTAAAAATTTTGCTAATTAAAAATACATGTATTTTTTCTTGAATATACCAGCTTTAACCTTCTGGATTTTCTGACTATACCTGATACCTCATAATCATTATCCTGTGCAATGGCTGACAGTATGGTAAATATTAAAGTTGGATAACATTCCAAATTGAAACTTAAATGAGAAAAATATTTGTCATATTTGTTTGCTTACTTTTGGTAGCATAAATGTACTCTGATCTCCCTAACATATTCCTGTATCGTTTAGACAGGGTATTCCAGTACAACAATCACTAGAGTAGCTTATAGTAAATGAAATCAATGTGTAAACACTTGCTGCACTTTTGATTATATATTAAGATCCCATGTTTTGTGTTCCATGTTACATAAAAGATCATAACATTGTCACTACCGATAACCTATTTAGAAAACTTAGGAAATATTAGGATTATTAAAAAGATATTAATTTATAAAAATGGAAGAAGAGCAATTGAAGATACGTCTGACTCTCTAAATTGATATTTTAGGTCTATATTTTACAAAGTTGAAAATTGCTTATGTACCTTAGTAGATCTTGAAGAGATTTAACCCAGGGGGTTCTATTTCTGTGACACTGGGGAAACAGAGAGCTTTATTGTGTAACTACATATAGTTGGTCACTGTGAAATGTGGGCAAAGATATTTTCCATTGTAAAAATCAGGATACTGTTGTCATCTGCTGCACAGTGTTTAGTGCTAGATAGGAAAAGATATTAATATTTGGAATGGTTTTAATGGTTTTGCATAAATATTAGCAGTAAGGGAATGGTTTTATGTTTTATTGTTATGCATTTTTAATACCAGAATTGCAGTCTTCTCATAAGGGGAAGCTTGTAACAAAACTGAAAATAATGTCTGAACCTTCCTATATATTTGCTGAATGTTCTAGTGTAGTATGCTCTTTCTGACCTCTTTGTACTTCCATAGATACTGAATACTGGACTTGATCTTTCCTTTGCCAGACATCCAGTTAAGGGTGACCTGGAGAATTATTTGTAATTTAATCTCTTTAAAATTAATTCAATAACCACTTGTTGGCTAGGTACTCTGACTCTTTAGAAGGATATTAGATGTGCTGCAGGATCAGACCTTTTGGATACATCGCTTCCCATTTGTAAATTGAACCCTGAGTATATCTGAACAGACTCAACAATCTTTCCTATTGAATAAGATTTCCTTGGCAGGATATTAGGGAAATATAGTCTGGATGTTAGGTAAATCAGTTCCCAGTCGTTATATTCAGTAAATATTATTGGAGGGACAGCTTGTACATTTCCATTAATATATTTATTTATTATTCATTCCTAATTCTTCATTATCCATTTTTTTTGTATCAGAATTAGTGTCTTTAAATGCTTCTGTGTTGACTCTAGCAAGAGCTATAGCTCTTCATAACATATATCTATGTTGACTATATTTTTGATATTCAGGATATTCAGATGAATAATCTTGCTAATAAACCTTCTCTACCATAAATACATGACAATGTAATGTGAAATTATCCTCTGTTATTTGCCACTGTTTTCCCTTGTTCCCTTTAGCTAATTGAAGCTTTCAAGAAAAAAAGGAAATTGTTCTCAAAATTCATCCTTTTAGGAAGAAGCAGCTTGGTTACTGATTAAAAAAAAAGATCCAAATATTTCCAACTATGGATGTGGTGAAATACAAACAGATGATTTCCATGATGTAATAAATCCTGTTCACACCTAGTTCCTTATATAAGCTACAGAAGTATAGGTTTAAAAAATGCTTTAAGGAATTTATCAAAATTGTGATAATTATTAGTGTGTAATATTACACAGCATCAGTAGTACATCAGGTATTATTATTCTTGACCTCATCACCAAACTTTCAGTGCAGAACTTGCAGCAATAGAATAGGTTATTTATCATTGCCTAAAGTAGTTTTAATGGGCAGACTGTGATTACGGCAGCCTGTCAATGGATGGCTTTAATGAGGGCCATATGGTTACCATATGACACTACAATTTCCACCACTCCATATCCACAATCCCAACATTTTTTGCAGATGAACTTTTCTCCTTGAAAAGGTTTTTAAGAATAAGCAAACACTTTTATCATTGTAGACTCTAAAAGCTACATTTTTCAAAGTGCTCAGTCTAGAAGGGTTGACCCTATAGGCCATGTAATAACACCTTTGTTCTGTCTGTGTGTGTTTTGGGGAATGTAGTACCTTTTGTACCAAAGATAGTAAAATGGCTCTATATTTGTGGAATCTTATTTGGAATTTGCAATTTAAAGTGATTTTAAGAGATTTTAAAATATATTAAAATGTTAACAAATATCAGATGTACAAATTGAAACGAACTCCTGCTCCCCTTCCCCCATCGCCAATATAATGACTGGAGCCAAAGGAAAGGGGTTTACCTAAAGCAAAGCAATTTCAGAATATTTTATTTTTGTTGCAACACTCCGTGGTCTCAAGGAGGATCAAGTTCCAGTTGCCTTAGGCACTGCAAAACCATATAGAGGAATTGGCCTATGCTCTGAAGAACTAACAGTTTACAAACAAATGACACATGGTGAGACAGAGTGAATACATGCATGTTCTAATATGTGTGCTCTCTCTCTCTCCCTCCCTCTCTCTTTCTCTGTGTGTGTGTGTGTGTATATATATATATATATATTATATATATAATACTCAAAAATACATGTGTAAAATTGTAAAATAAATGTATGTCAACTACCTGGGACTACCAGCTGCCTCTCAGCCTGTCCCTTACCTGGATGGCTAATTTCTCATAGACATCATCAAAAGATTGGGTCTTGAGGAGTGATTTGAAGGAGGAGATGGTAATGACCTTTACAGTTGAGTTTAGGGGAG
Organism: Dermatemys mawii; assembly: GCA_007922305.1. Taxonomy (NCBI): domain Eukaryota; kingdom Metazoa; phylum Chordata; order Testudines; family Dermatemydidae; genus Dermatemys; species Dermatemys mawii. Next base: position 27,249,997 of record ML677340.1, read on the forward strand.
GACGTTTCACATGTAAGGGGCAACATGGAAGGAGGGTTTTGGGAGAAGCAGACAAGGCTAGTATTTTTAGTGGAGTAGCAGGGAAAGGATGAAACACAAAGGGTAGTTCTAAACTGAAGCTGGAAGGACCAATTTCCAGCTGCAGTAGACATACCCATGCCAGCGCTTATAGAGATAGTATGCTAAAAATAGCAGTGTAGTCATGACAGCAAGGGCAAGGGGACAAACTAGCCATCCTAAGTATGATCCCATTTGAGGCTACTACTGTCTTCTCCAGCTGGAAATTACACTTCCGTCTCCCTAAGAGACAAAAGCAGAAAGATTGAGAGAGGCATAGCTGTGAAAGGTCTGAGAGGTAACAGTAAGCATGAACTTGGAAGAATAAAGCAGTGTTTCTTCCCTCACTATGCACCGAGAAAGCTCAGGAAATAGAGTAACAGCAGTTGCCTATGTAGCAAAATTTGATTCGTATACACTAAATTCCTTTCTTAACAGGCCATGTATATAAGAACAATAGATGACCCTAGAGTAATGTCTGATTTGTTTTTACTACTTGTTAATCATGATCTCAGTTAAATTAGTTATAGGAGATACCTTTGTTGTAAAAGGCCATAGCCCAAACTAATAAAAATCAAAACTTTGTAAAAACAAATTGGATCCAGTCCATTAGGCCATGTAATTAATACAATATACAAATATACACACAAGTGGTACGCTGTTCTCAGGTTTTCTGGAATTCTATAGCAAGCAGTAGATTCTATAGCTGCTTACTACTACATTTACCAGAATTGTTGCTAATTTTACAAAAAGAAATGCACAAACAAAAATTGATATTCTGAAGAATTTTTCTTATCACAGTATTCTTGTAAGACATTTATGAATGTGTGCATGTATGATCGTACTAAGGAGATATCAGCTTTATTCTTATTTCTGTGAATTGAAACTACAGACAAATATCTTGCATTGTATTGTGTGGATAAAATTTGAATGGACGGTAGATCTTTTGAATCCCCTTGTGGAAAAGTGTCACTTTCTAGAATGATTATCAGGGTAAATGATCTAATTCACTCTGGGCCCAATTCTACAAACCTTGCTCAGATTGGCAAGTACTTTCCCATGCGGAGAATCCTACTGAAGTCTAAAGAATCAGGGTCTATATTGCCAATGAAACAAAGAGCATTTAAAACAAAATTTTCAAACTCAGTTACCTAAACTTTGGAACCTAAATAGGGAGCCTGGTACAAGACATGTGGAAATCAATGGGAGACCTGCCCTTGCCTTTAATGGGCTTTGTATCAGGCCCTAAATGTGTTTTGGTTTAAAAAGGTGCTGAGCACTCAAATCTCATGTTGACTTTGGTGCCTCTGAATATCAGACTACTTTAAGTTAGGTGCCTAACTTCAGACACACACGTTTCGAAATGTTGACCTTGTAGTATTTATTTATCAGCTGCACTGTCATTTTTGGAATATAACTAATTTCCTTGTTGTTCCTACAGTGGGAAAAATTAGACAGGTGATTTATAACAGAGTTGAATATATAAAAAAAATCTACTACACTCAGAAAAATCTAATAATGACTCTACTGAACCAATGTTAATTAATCCATCTACAATACTTGTCAAATGTCAGCTTGATAAGAATCAAGGAATACCATGAGATTGGGTCAATTGTGTGAGCTGCTAACATGTTGAGATCTGCATTTTCTCCTGTGTATTTCCAAACATGTTGTGCCCCTCAGAAAAGAAAATAATTGCTTTTGACATTATTTGACTGACTTGATTCAAGCAGGCTGTAATTACAGGACTGATCAGGTTTCCATAGATGGCTTGAATTCAAGCAGAAATACCACACATGGAAACATGATGGTTAATCACAAACAGAAACAAAGCAGGTTTTTCCCAAATTTTCATTCTGTGTTTGAACAGAGAACACCAGAAGAATAACATTCATATAAATATCACTGGAGAAAAGGTTGGTGGCACTGGCAGAGAACTATGTGGTGGGGAAGCTGTCATCACTGATGAGATAGTATCTAGACATACAAAAAGCTGTTTGCAAGGATTTTGAACTCCAGTGAACATGTTTTTATAAGCTTTGTTTTAAAAAACCCATCAATAACAGACCAATGGGCCTGTTCCCTGCAAGGTATGTATGAGTCTTGTGAAGGTCATGACCCAAAAGAGGAAACCAGGAGGAAATCTTTCTGGAGGTTATGTGATACTTTGTGGTAGACTCAGTAAGTCAACGAAACAGGGAAAAGCAGTCTCTGAACATGTAGAGGCAAGATGGAGGATTGGGGCTAGAGGGAGAAAGACTAAGGTAGAGTTTGGAGCAGGTTGTGAGTAAATAAATAAATATGTCACAGTTGAGTGGGGCACGGAGGGCAGTGATAAGAGCAAAAGGAGCTGAGAAGTGAGACCAACAAGTAGAAGAACAAACAAAAAAGCTAGTTTTCATCACAGATGCTGTCCTGATGAGCCAGGGGTACTATAGCTGTTGAAAAGGGCGAGGGGAAATTTTGCTTCACTAACAGTAGGAGCATGAGAGAAGTTGAGTAGGGTCCTTGCTGTGGTAGCATAACTGTTTTATCAACAAGAGCCATCAGTATCCTGGGAATCATCACCAATGTCCTGTTTCAGAGATCTGAATGGTACCCTCAGTCTGTTGTCAGAACTGGGACTTGGATGAGAGATACCTGTCTGGTGTGCAGTTTGGATAAGGTAGATGTAATGCTGTGACTGTCTGAGGGGCAACCAAAAATGATGGAATTGAAACTCTCCCTTATATGGTGAGAGAATGTCTTTGATGACGATAGTTCACAATCCAGATGATCTATTGGAGCCTTCGCCATTTCTGGATGTTCAGATAGCTTCAGTGGACAAGAGGTATGTTGCTTCCATATGTCCTATATTAGGAAACTGCAGTTATTCTGGTCTAGACATTCAGGCTCAGGCTGTAGCCGTGGCTCTAGGACTCTATGAGGGGGGCGATCCCATAGCTCAGACTGCGGCCCGAGCCCGAATGTCCCGGGCCAGCTGCAGGTTTCTAATTGTAATGTAGACATATTCTGAGACACATGATACGACTGTCCCACAATTTGTATGTCTAGGGGATGGTGGTAAGGAGTGTTCAGTGAGTGGTTCTCAACTCTGAAGATTGCTTAGCTCCTTGATCCAACGGAGCCATAACTTGTTGACATTACTGGCATTCTGCAAAAATCTTTTTACCCATTTTGTTCTAAAGCATTGGGTTAGATGGCAAGAGTTTCATTTTATATGATGAGAAGGGTTTTTTTCTGGTGTTATTGTCACTTGGATTTGTTTATGATCAACCTCATGTATTTTGTAATTTTTTTAATTACATGCACCTAGAACTTTTAAATATGTTTTATATAAGTTGAAAAGAACATTGGTGTTCATACATAGAATAGGATTGGTGCAGGTTCTAGCACACTCACTTTATTTTATAGAAATGTATTTTTCTTTCTAAAAAGCTCTTTATTAATTTATCTTGCTGGTAGAAAATGTTCAGACAGCACATTTAGAAATTAATCATGCTATACTTAAGAGTTATACTATACAACAGTTTGCCAAGTATTCTCTTTCCTTTATTTCTCTTATTTTTTAAACACTTTTATCTCTTTTTAGTAAGAAGATTTTATTTTTTAGGAAGTAAATTTTCCTTTGGAATCAGAGATTTCAGAATTCTGTCCAATACAATTTATATACTGTATGCCTGTTCACTTTGATTCTGCAAGAAAGCAGTGTGTAAAGTAATACTCTGTTGGATTTTCTTTGATAAATGATTTATTTTGATCCTTATGTTATGCTGGATTTGGTTTGAGGTTATTAAAGCCAATTATATCTTTCAATGAAGAATCAAAACATACAAAAACACTTACATTCTTTCTTGGCACTATTTTTTTGGCTTGTTACAGCAAAGTAACAGTTTAGGAGAGGATTGATATATATCAGGATAATGATACAAGATCAGTATCTCTTTCCTGGCTTTATGTCAGTTATTGGTATAGCCCAGACAATGAGTTTTCTCAGTCAGTGTTCCAATCACATGAATGAATTTGTTTTTTTGTCACTGATGTGACTGGAAAGATTCCTCATCAGGAAACTCAAGATTGTATAAGATGAGTCTTTGATGAAACCCAAGTCTCAAACCTACTCTCTTATTGAACTCAAACCCCATGGTGATGGGCATGCAATGTGACAACAGGTTTGCCTGATAGATAGATAGATAGATAGATAGATAGATAGATAGATACACACCCAGATGATATATTTTATTTGAATAAACCAAAACTGTCAAATAAATTTGTCCTATGAAACTGAGAGTCTGTCAGCACCAATGTGAGTCAGGCACCGTACAGACAGATGTGTAAGTTTGTCATGTAGATCTCTTTCTATAAACCTCTTTCTTGACCTGTCACAAACCAGTCTGCTCCAGTCATGGGACTTCATTCAGTAGAAACTGTCATGTGAATTGGTGGTGGTGGGCTTTGTGATGTGTACTAATAGGGAGTGGGAAGAATCCTCCAGACTCCTCCTCCTTTACAATCTAATCTCGGATGTGGATTTATATTTTAATATTTTATGGTGACAGTTACCAATACCAAGGCCATATAGAAATATCCTGTTCCCTGTTTTTTTCTGTGCTATATTTTTCCAGTGGAGACGCTGAGTCTTTGCACTGCCTAGTTAAAATATTACTTTAAATTTTGTAGCTTCAAAGCTCATTATGTAATTGAAAAAGTAAACTAGACACCAAGCTGTTAGAGCTAACTCTGCTCAGATTTATCATATGTTTGATTGACTAGGGAAATGACTTTCAGTTGACATCTGAGCCCACAAGTTAGCTGAAATAAAATTTTGCTTAATACCTTTGCATCAATAATCTAGGCACAACATCATTGATTGAAAAAGTCTGATCAATAGAGTATTACTGACTGTCTAACTGTAACTTTGCCAGACTTTTTTGCTAATTCTGCTGATGACCTTCGTACTACTGCATTTCAGGTTCACCGTTTTTTTCTCTTTGAAATTCAATTTGCTCCATTTGCTATTATTTAAGGAATTTACACATCCAATTGATTTCAATCTACTTGATATAGGATAAGTTTAGGACATAGACAATTGTGTGTGCTTGGGACAAAGCTTTTGTAGCCTGAAATTAGTTATGTATTTTCAGATTCTTTCCAGAAAAGCTCCTTGGAGAAGATATGGGGAGAGGGAAAAAAAAGGGAATAAGGAAAGTCTTTTTTTAACCATGTGGGCTGTGTGGCACTATGGGATTTTCACATCTATTTTCAATATGGATTAAGTGATAAGCAGAAAAGAGTATAGTGTTCTCATTTAGTTCAGAATGGACTTCAACTGTGAACCATTAAACACAAAGTGAGAAAGTCCAAACCTGCACTTATTTCCCTAACAGAATCCCTAATTCAGTCATATCTCCATATTATGCAGTGATTTTCACTAAGCCTTGGTTTCTCTCCCTCCCATCACTCTGCTTTCCAGCACACACACATTTATAACATGTCTGTGTGATGGGATAGTCTGCCATTGAGGGCAATAATGCCTAGTAGTCAGCCCATCCTACCACCTGGCATGGCCCTTTAAGGATTCGTAAGAGTCCAATAGATACATATAGAGACCTATAGATCCTGGGAGCGGTGATTGGTAGGACCCTACCAAATCACAGCAGTGAAAAATGCATCACAGACCATGAAAAATGGTCTCCTCAGTGAAATCTGGGTTTTTGTGTACTTTTACCCTATACCATACAAATTTCACAGGGGAGACTGGCGTTTTCAGACTGGTGGTCCTGACCCAAAAGGGGGCTAGAGAGGGGTTGCAAGATTATCGTAGGTTGTGGTGTTGCCACTTTTACTTTTGCGCTATCTTCAGAGCTGGGTGGCTGGAGCGCCGCGGATGTAAGGGTGGCAATACCATTACCACACCATCATGGGAACCAGAATAGGGGAAGCCAGGGGGCTATGGCCCTTTCACTTTTCACCACACCTGTTTTACCCTCCTCTTTCTCCCTATGGCCCCACTTCCCCGGCCAGGCCAGTAGCTGGAGCCCAGCCAGGGAGTCCAGGGCAGAGTCTTTGTGGCTCCCAACAGCTGCACGTGCCCCTCTTACCCTGACCCAGCTCCAGCTGGGGTCTCAGAGCCATAGCCCAGTCATGGTAAGAGCTGTGTGGCCTGGAAGCTGTAAAGAGCTGCAGACCCTCTACTGCCCAGGGTGGGGGCCCCAGACAGGGACATGGGTAGGTGGAGGGTCTACGGTTCCAAGTCCATTCCAGCTTGGCTGGGAGTAGGTCCACGAGCAGCAGGGGTGGGGCCTTAGGTGGGATGGGGCCTAGGAGGGAGTGGGGGCCCTGACCCCCCCCTCACTTTTGGGGAGATTCTGCTGCCTCTGCATACCCCTTCTCCATTGCTGCCTTCAGAGCTAGACTCCTTAGCAGCCACCACTCTTTGACTGCCCAGTTTTGAGGGCAGTGCCACTACTAGCAGAGAAGAAGTAAGGGCTGGCAATACCATGACCCCCGTACAATAATCTTGCGACTCACCCCGCCATTTCCTTTTTGGGTCAGAACTCCTACAGTTACAACAAACTGAAATTTCAGTTTTAAATATCTCAAATCATGATATTTATTATTTTTAAAATCTTATTACCATGAAATTGACCCAAATGGACTGTGAATTTGTAGGGCGCTAGTGATTGGGGAAGAAGTCCAGACACTATACCTTAAGAGCCTGAAACAATGCAGAGAAGGCATGGCAAGGCGCCTGTCTCACCCAGTCAGCTAGGAAGGAGTTGGGAGAAGGGAAACAGTACAAAGGCTTCTCCACTTGCTACAGCAGACAGGCATTGGCAGGAGAAGGCTGGATTGCTGAACCCTCAAAAGTGGAAGGCTAATTGCGGAAAGTGTTCAGCCAAAATAAATTTGCAAAAGCCTTGCAGCTGATTTAAGTCACAACTTCAACTTCAGTAAAAGGGCTGACTTGGTACCTTACAAAAATGTGACTAAGAAACTAGAATGTTATAAAAGCAAGATGGCACACATTAAATGGCTAACTGACAGGTCTCAAAATGTAACTAAATGGGGAATCATCATCAAGCGGGTGTATTTCTATGGGCTCTCGCTGGGATCAGTTGCTAGCCCTATGTTGTTTAACATTTTTTATCAGTTACTTAGTAGTAAACACAAAATCACTGATCAAATCTGCAGATAACATGAAAACTGGAAAAATGATTAATGATGAAAATAAATTATTGATACAGAGCTATCCTGGATCACTTGTTATGATGTGTGCAAGCAAACAATACGAGTTTCAATATGTCCACATTTAAAGTCATACATCTAGAAGTTAGGCAATACTTACAGCACGGGGATTCTATTCGAGAAACAGAGACTCTGGATTTTGAAAAAGACCTGGGTGGTCATTAAAGACAATCAGCTGAATATGCCAATGTGATGATGTAACCAAATGGGCTAATGTGATCCTTGGATGTATAAACAGGGGAATATCAAGTAAGATTACAGAGGTCATTTTACCTTTGTATTTGGCATTAGTGATACTAGTGAAGGAATACTACATCCAGTTCTGATGTCCACACTTCAGAAAGAGTGTTCATACATTGGAGAGGTTCAGAGAAGAGACACGAGAATGATTAAAGGATTGGAAAGCATGCCTCACACTGATAGGCTCAGAGGAGCTCAATCTGTTTAGCTTGTCAAAGAAAGGGTTAAGGGGTAACTTGACGATAGTGTCTACACACTTGCATGTGGAATGGAAATTTGATAATAGAGGACTGTCTGATCTAACAGTCAAAGCTTTAACAAGATTAAATGAAAAGAAGATGAAGCTAGACAAATTCAGACTTCAAAGAAGGTGTAATTTTTTTAACAGTGAGGGAAATTATCCAGTGGAACAACTTACCAAGTACTATGATGGATTTTCCACCATTTGCAATTTTTAAATCAAGAATGATATTTTTCTGAAAAGATGTATTCTAGGTCAAATGAATTAATTCATGGAAGTCATATGGTCTCTGCTATGCAGGTCAGACTAAATGATCCCAATGGTCTCTTCTGGCTTTATAATCTATGAAAACGATAGCTTGCTAAAATGTAAAACAGCCCTTCCCTTTCCCTCTTTTCCCTGGCCATGCTGTGGTGTGGGCAGGAAGCATTACTCTGTCTCTACAGTACCATAAGATCCTCTTCCGTGGAGTGATCTTCTCACTTAGCTACCCCAATTTTAGGGCCACTTTGTACCAACTGTATAGCACAAAGTGGCTGCAGCATAGAGTCAGGACCAGCAAGTATAGCATCTTCCCTAATGGCAATGTATAATTGTATTCAGTGTTGAGGGGCTTTAATCTTGATTTAACAATAAAAGGAATATCTATTGTGCATTTAACGGAATGGAGAACATAGGATGTCTTGGGTGACAGCCAGACATATATCTATCTATCTGTCTGGCCACCATCACGGTAATATGAGAGCGCTTCCCAAGTATTAAAAATAGATTTGTAAGTATTAATGTTTACATAATTGAGGCCATAAGGCATATCCTATGGGACTGTGTAAAAGTAAATAAATTCCAGAAGGATATCAGTCAGATTATCATTAATATTTTGGAGAGATTGAGAAAATAGAGACATCACTGGAACTAGCTTTAATAAATAAATATTACTGGATAATTGGGCATTTAATAGTTATATGACAAAACATCCATATTTTACAACCACGTGTCAAAATATATATTATTAGAATATGTGAAGCTCTTGGAGCACCCACATAACAGCTTATGATTTCTATTCAGTCTTTTAAAGTTAATGGAACTACTATATTAATCCAGAAATTGTGAACAGACAAAAATGGGACCACTAAGGAAATGTAAATATTATATTAACTTGTTTATGACAGATGAGTTATATTTCTCTGTAAAAGTATTGCTATGTAAAATAGCTGTGTGTGTATTATTATTATATTTGAAAAATTGAAACTATATTTAGCCTTAATTGCTCCAATTTTTCAATAGACCAGACTAGGTGCCTTTGACAAAGAATTGGGTGTCTGTAAATTTATTTTATCTCTTTATTACTCTGGACACCTAATGCCTGTTGAAATCAGTGGAAGTTTTGTGTGAAAAACAACGTCATGGGAACTGAATGGCTCAAAGACTGGCAATGATCTGAAGTCTGATCCCTAGCCCGTTGAAGTCAATGGAAAGATTCCTATTGATTTCAGTGTATTTTTGATCAGGTCCATGTACATACTTTCATACTGTGGGTCATGATTCTGCAAGGTGCTCTTTGCAAGCAGATTCCTGTGCAGGATTATATGTCACCAGATCAAATATACAGGCCAGGTCAGTCATAAGAGACTGAAATTGCTATTACAAATAGTAATCTTGTTGGCAATCTCTGCGGAAGGAACGAGGATTGAATAGGCATGAAGACTGAACTGTGTTCTCACCCCTAGATGTGACACATCCAAGGAAGAGCTGTCACGGCACTGAGGGAAGCCTCACCATTGGTGCAGTTATACAAAGGACTTCCTTTTCCATTCTGGCATTTGTCTCATACAAACATACACAATGTTTAAGAAAGGGAAAAAATGAATGGCAGGTTATATACCCAAGAGTGTCCAGATCATTTAAAAAAAGTCTTTTCTAGGCCTAGTCTTTTGGGACTTGGCTCTGGTGGGGAAATTTCATCAAAAACTGTAACTGGTTTTAAATCAGTTCAAGTAAACCATTTTTGAAATCAGCTGGAGCTATGGTGTAGATCAGTTTTGGTAGCTGAGTTGTATATCTCTGAAAACAATGGATTTTAAAAAAAATATTGTCAGACTGCATACTACAGCAGTGCTAATACTGTATAAAACTAAATTTTATTTAAGGATCTAACATCCCTGTTTTGCTTCAGGGGAAGACGGAACTATATTTTAAATACCATTAACCTCTGTGCTGATGCAGTTTGAATGTAAATTGCACTAATGACAATTTTTGCTGAACATTTCATAAAAGCAAAAATACATATGTTCCATTTATGAAACTTTACTAAATCAACTTAGTGCCTCTTCCAAAGTTTTGAGTAAGTAACTCGAGAAGGAAAGGTCTCCCCACTATTAAAGCATAATAAGGTGTGTATTAAAATTCCCTCTAGTGGCTCAGTGGTTGGATATGTTGCAGTACTGCATAGTGTAAGGGCTTATATACATGGTGGGCTAATGCAGTCTCTGGGGGCATAATTTCTGAAGTGGACTGTGGTGTGCATTTAATTGGTTCACGTAGACCCACTTTAATATAGTCCTATTTGAAACAGTACCATGTTAAAGCGCACTAGGGGATCTTTATTGCACACCAGCAGTTTATGAGGAGCAACTAATGCATGTTAGTATGCTTTAGAACCACACCCATAGAGCACATTACCCCACCGAGTAAACAAGTGCTAAGTAGCATGTTAAATAAACAAGACTGAATTATCACTGGAAGTGAAGTCTCTTCACTTATGTTATTTTTATATTTCATTTGAACAGTTCCACTGAAGTCAATGATATGTGAGCGAGGCAAGTAGGATTTGGTCCTATAATAGCCCTATTGCAGGATCTGGCTCTAAGTTCATGAAAGCCTCGCCTTGTAAGCTTTGCATTGTCTTTTCCTATTCCTATCATTTCATTTGTTAATTATCATAATGATTATATGCATTATTACTGCTAAAAATAGGTAATGATGGTAGTATTTCACCTGAAGTATTCACTATGCCCTTACTTGACAATGGTGATCTGTAAGTTTACAGAGCTCCTGTACTATCTGGCTTTGGTAAAAGTAGTTGTTTGTGCCTGGCTTTACACTTTCTCATGATGAGAGCATATTAAGCTTTGTCACATAACAATGCTTCAGAGTCAGATTCACATTTAGTAAAAATCGGTGTAACACTATTCACTTCAGTATTGCTGGGCCCATTTACACCAGTTGAAGATATGGTACTGTGTATGTTTGTCTTTTTTTCATTGGTTGTTATGACTTTATTATTAGGGTTTTCTTTTTTAATTAACAGGTTGACATTAAAAAGCATTCTTGTTTCACAAAGCAGCATGTTTCCAGGGTTTTAATAAGCCCAGAGCTTCCATTTCAAACTTACATAAAAATACCTTTAATTTGGAGTTTGCCAATCTGAATCATGCTATTTGTACATTAAGATGTACGTAGCATTTTTCAAAAATCTAATTCAAATAGTACTGAAAAGGTGAAAACAGAGGATGCTATTAAATGCTTTAATTCAACAAAATTATTTTGTAAACACATTGTAAAAACATTTTTTTCTTTTCTAATCTTTTCACTTCTTGTTAAAGCAGGAGCTTTGAAGCTATTCCTTTTCACTTAGGCACATGTGGCACTGCTGTCTTACCGCTGTGTTCCAAGGACTTATATAATGACTCAATGCTAAATAATAATAATAAATACAGACACTCCCCGGGTTACGGAAGACGCGACTTACGGAAATCCGCACTTATGGAAAAAGCTCCGTAAGCTAAAAATAGGAAGTTGGGGGAGGGGGTGGGTAATGGTCGGAGATACGTCTCTGACTTACGAAAAATTCAATTTATACAAGGTGTTCTGGAATGGAATGCTTGCATAAATCGGGGAGCTTCTGTACCTAACTCTTGTGTACTATTTTTCAGGAATACATCTCAAAGACATTTTCAAATGAGATAAATATCATTGTCCCAATTTTATAGCTGGAGAAACTGAGGCAGAGGGAGATGATGAGACCTCACCAATGTCACAAAGCAGATCTGTGGAAACAAGGTGGTTTCTTAATAAACAAAGTAAAATGGATAATACTAATAATACTGTGCTTCTGAAGTTCTTCTGTGCCAAAAAATTAAAAATTCTGTGCACAATATTTTAAAATTCTGCAAATTTCCTTTGTAAAATGAATGTGGAGGCTCCAACATGGCACTGGGGAGCACAGGTCACTGGCTTCACAGAGATGGGAGATCGCTATGCAGCTCCCCCATGGGACCCGGACTCAGCGGTGAGACTGCACCCAAGCCTGACAGTGCAAGTTCCCCCCAGGAACACCCCAGGACCGTGCCCCTCTATGCCAGATGTGGGCAGGCAGGCTCAGCAAGGTAGGGTCCAAGTGTGGAGAGGCTGAGTGTGCAGGGATCCAGATGTACATTGTGTAGGGCAATCTGAGCGCAGGCGGCTCAGTGTGGATATCTGGATGCACAGGGGCTTGTTGGAGGGTTCTGGGTGTAGCTGAAGTTGCAGTATCTTAAGCTGACTTACCTGGCTGTCCCCTCGGGGGCGAGTCGACTGCAGCCGCTCCCCTGCTGATTCTGCTTACTCCTCTCCCCGAGGTAGATAAGACGTGATAAATCAATCCCCGATACATCGAGCACTACACACCAATCCGGAGGATAGTGTAGCCATACCCTTTGAAGCATCATTTTACAAACGGTATGTTTGTGCCAAAAACATGTTTCACGGATATATGAGCAGTAAGCCATGCAGCTGGAAAGTTTTAAATCTCCAAATGCCCTTCAAAGACATCCTACTTTTATATTCTATGTAACACTTCATGCAAATCATTTACTATATTCTGGACAGCAAGGGAATCCAGGCCTGCAGTTCCTGCTTCAGCAAAATTCTTATTTGCTTCAATGAGAATTTGGCTGTAGTGAGGACTGCAGGAATTTTCTAGGGGTCCACATCCTCTGCAGTCCAATTTCTGTGGTCATCTGCTTAGTTTTTGGGATCGTAAAAAGGCCAGCTGTACTTTCATTTACATTAATGTTAAAAATGTATTCAAATGGAGAAAATGAAAAGTAAAGTGAACAGGTTACAGTACGTTGGGAATGGGGACTGAACAGTTAGAAGATAATTTGTCAAGATTTTTTAGACACTTTGAAGTGAAAGTATGAGTTCACCTAACAATGACTAACAACTAAAGTATTATGCAATGGTAGTAATAGGATATGAAGTATTCTTTTGGAATTGCTATGTTAAAATACAGTGCTAAATATTTTCATTTACTGAAATATACAGTGGAAGTGTTTTGCCGTAAACCATGGTACTTAAAGTGATCTACTGACAGGCACCATTAGGCAGGGAAAATAAAACACATCAAAGTTTATATTAATAGTCCTTCATGTGTAAAAAGTAAAAATCCTTCATGTGCCAAAGTCTTTGAAGCCATTTCTTGGGTAGAGTTTGTTTCCTCCTTACCCTGTGACACTGTAGCATCTGTGAGATAGAAAGACATATGTGTCATGAAACTCACTCTAAATGGATAAAGTAGTATGTAATCCAGGCTTGTATTTTATTTTCTGCTCACGCTTAACAGTCATAAATGCCTTCGAGTGCCATATGAAATCAAAGGCAAAATGGATCAGATAAAACAAATTTTGTCAAACTTGGAAGATAGACTCAGAAATTAGCATTAATGTTGATGAACCTTCCATAGTGTTATACAGGGTCAGCTTCTGGATACTAGTTGCTAACACCTGTTATAGCAGTAATTCAGTGTAATTTTTGTAATGAACACCCCCTGTGATAACTTGCTTTTTGGCCACTATATAGTTTGTATAGATAATCACCCAGCATTAGGTTTATCCTGACCAGAAAAAACTGCTGCAGGAGCTTGCACCCTGGCATGAATATTGATGGCTTCAGCACTGACTTCTGAATGCTGAACTGCAGTTTTAAGATGGCTTTGGAATAAATTTGATTATTTGATTCACTTAGAAAAATGAGCTCATGATATAACCTTATCAGATAAGTAACTTCTATTTTCCAGACTATTGGCCTGGTCCTGCAGGATCTATTGGCTTCTGTGTAGTTTCTCTGTGCGAAAGGTTTGCAGGATGGGACACAATCATAAAATAAACATAAAATATTTAAAAATGCCTAAGTCTTCTAAGCTCCTTAATGACTCCTAAATTGCACTGCTTCAAAGCGTCTTTGACGTTATTTGGGAATTAGACTCCTAAGTGACTTACACACTTGAAAATGGGAATTAGCCTCCTAAGTTACGTATCAGTCAGGATGAATAATATTGGTACATTTGAAGCAAGCACAGACTTAATAGTTCTCTTTCTTTCCCATTCTTCAAATTACTTTCAATAATCTTTTTAAAAAATTAAAGATTGAAATCATTCATGAAAAATCCACAGCAGCACTAAAGATATTCAGTACATTGCATGTGTTCCCACTAGCAGAGTTTCTTTGGTGTCCTACAACAGCATTTGTCTCTTTGCATGGTGCTCAGACTTACACACATACCAAAAGAAATAGACAATCTCTATAAGTCTCAGGCCATTCATGCAACACCTGGTTTCTCTGCGCTACTCCTTCCTTGGTCTGTCAGTGCCCATTGACAGCATGGCTCTGTCTATGGCCTCCACACCTGTACCTGGGATAGAGGATTTAACAGTATGCAATAGAAGCTGGCATGAATTAGCGATGGCCATCGACATTACTTCCATTGGGTATTTTCATTTTATTTGCCATGAATTAATGCCACACAGGCTGTCCTCCCTATTGTTCTGTCTCTGCACCTTACCATACTCCCTAAGCCTGAGAAAACACGACCCTGCAATGTTTATGAGGACTTGCCTGAGCTTGGAAGGGCAGAAAGGCTACCATCCTCTTAGAGTAATTATCATGGGTTTTCAACTACTTTCATCCCTTCCAAGGTTAAAAGTGGGTGAGATTGTTGAGCCTTAAACATTTGGATAAACATCATAAGACATGGGACTCTTATTTTTTTTAACCTAAGCAGACTTCACAAATAATACGGTGCAATTTTACCATACATTATTTTAAACACATTTCTAATTGCTAATGGAAGATTAAACACAACTGTCTCTTCTTTGTAGTCTAGCATTTTCTCCCCATCTTGTGTTCCGAATGGCTTGCTTGCTTTTCTGCATCTTGGCCCCACATCTTTTTTCCTCTGGCTACAGTTGTAGTTAGTAGCATAAAGGAATGTTACATGATGTTTGTATAAGTGCTCTCTCTAGTGGTGACAGTGCTACTTCACTTATGTTTTTCAAATACTGCAAGCATTTAGCATGCCTGGCAGAGCTAAAATTAAGGTGACCAGACAGCAAGTGTGAAAAATCAGGACAGGAGGTGTGTCTGGGGGGTAAATAGGAGCCTATATAAGGAAAAGACCCAAAAATTAGGGGTGTCCCTATAAAATCAGAACACCTGGTCACCCTAAATGCTAAAATGCATATAAAAAAATTGAGAGACTGAATACACTTTCAGAGCTAAACCTCACAGGAAATGCTAATGAACAATGGAGGAAATTTACAGATTTCTGATTTATTTCATGGCTACTGAATCAGAGGAAAGCCACAGAAGTTTGACTGTATTATGCCTGTATGTGGTAAGAGCAGCGCTGGAAGTTGATAGCACAATCACCTTTTGGAATGAGGTTGGGAGAAATAATCTGGATGTGGTTTTACAGAAACTGGACAAATACTGTACCACAAGTAGGGATGTAACATGTGAAAGACATCTGTTCTTCATTCGAATACAGCAGCAAGGTGAGATAACAGAGCAATATGTAACACAGCTAAACTAAGGGGCTCTGTGACAGACAGGGCTGGTTCACACAGGCTGAAAAATCTGCAGGGCTTGGAGCCCCAATGAGAAGTCAGAGTCAAATCTTCCCTGGAAGGGAGCGGTGGACAAGGAAGCAGCACTGTTGCTCCTTTACAAGGGGAGGAGAAAAGGGTGAGGGACCACCACAGATTGAACCTCTGCTGTTTTCACAGGAGGGGCTGAGGAAGAGAGGCTTCTGAGGCACCACTTCTTTAAGAGTAGGGGAGTTCAGGCGAGAGAGAGAAACAGGGTGCCCCTGTTGGAAGAGTTGGGAGGTCCTAACATCTACGGGTTAGGAGAGCAGAGACAGTAGCAGCCCTGCAAAGAGGTAAGGAAAATGGGATGGATTTTGTTCTGGGGCATCAACTGATTGAATTGGGGTGGGGCAGGGCAGGGGAAGGGGATGTGATTGATGGAAGAATTGATTTCCTCAGGGATTATATGAAATTGGTATCATTTAAGGAAGGGAAGTCATGCCAATGGAATTCAGATTTCCCTGGACTGGGGCACAGGTATTTTTCATTAGGCTTGCAGCCTTTACAGTTCTCAGGAAAGAAGAGCACCAGGGGATCTATTTCAAGCCATGCTCCTCACATTTCCACTAAAGTCATTTAAGGAGTGAATTGTGTATCTGGCAAAAGGGGAGAAACACGGATGCAGGCCAGGCATTTTGGAGCTGCATGCTGGGCCTGTGTTCCTGTTCAAACAGAAAGATAGGAATACTGGGGATATTTATGTTGGGTTACAAAGTCCTCTCCCTTCTGTGTGCTTGCCTGCTGACTGCTCCCATGATTTAGGAACCAGAATACTTATTTCTGATATGATTGCCACCCTTCACTGAGTCTCCATTGTGGCCCTTTGGCCATTGCCTGCATGCTACCTAGTTATGGTTGATGCCCTCTTCTTCCTCCATTCCAATCCCTTTCCTTCCCTGCCTTTGCATGTTTCTCACCAATTTTATTATAAGCACTGGTGAGGAGAGATTGGCTTGAACCTATCTAAAGTGACAGGATGTCTTGGTTTCATCAAGCTTTAAGGTTCTGGGTATAAGAATGCTCTCTAAATGTGCACCAGACTCCCAACTCTTCTGAAGCCCTGCTTCTTCCATACAGCAGCTCCTGAAAGGTTGGTTCTTCCTGCTTTACTAACAAATACCATGTATCACAGCAAAACACATTTTTTCTTGGCTATTCCAATATTTAGCGTGTAGAAACCAGACATACAAAGGATCTCTTATTTTGTTTTGTTTTATATTCTAGAAAATTCTTGGATGGTTTTTCTGTGAATCTTCTCCATTCATTATTCAGATTTCCAAACACCCCATATGGCCATGTATGGGGTATTGACATGATGGCAATGCCTCTGAAGTGAGTTGACTACACATCGCTAATTCAGCAACACTTTTCCTGAAGGGATGCACCTGTAAAATATTTTCCTGGACCAATATGCTTACAGGTCTAGTGGAGCACTTTTGTCCTTGGAAAAAGAATTACCCTGGCAAGAAGAAAGCAATGTGTTTATGTTATTGTTGCAGTTATGACAAAAGTTATGAACCAGTGAAGTGATGGCAAATTCGTAGTCATTTCTTATTGCCTTGATTTGGAGCAATGGTGCTGTCAGAATGTCACTGACATTTTAGTTTCTCATTTTATGTGTCTATCAATATACTGTATTATAATTGATAATGGGGTTGTTAGCCATTAAAACATAATGCAGTAAAGATGGCTTCATAGCCAATCTTGGCATTGCACATTGAAAACAAATAAATGCACAACCTGAAAAATAGCCAAGTCAGTAATGGGTATAAATCAAGTACAGAACACATTGTAGAACAAGTAAAGAAAATGAAGTTTCTTGACTTGTTTCCTTTTCCCTTTCTTATAAATTAAAGTGGTTGGACCTGCTCTAGGACACATCAGAACCAGGCTACAATAATATTAAATTTGACTAATAATAAATCTTGTATTTTGTTTCTTTTTGTTTTTACTTTTTCAACTGAAAATTATATGGTTTGCTTTCAGTGTGCAACATGGGCTAAACTGGTAAGATTATATCATTTCTCTCCGTTGTCTTTGGCAATCTTTTTTCCATCACATTCAAACTTCAATTTAATAAAGACATTTATGCTTGGAACACTATCATCATCAGTGGCACTACTACCAACTCCAGGGGTTTACCTAGAAGAGGTTAGAGATGCTGAGCAGAGAATTGGAATATGCTGTTTAACTGGGTACATCTAACAGTGAGTAGGTTTTTGCCACAGATGCACAATATTTATTGAAGATGCAACTGATTTGGGCATCTACACCAGCCTCTCCTGTTCTTATTCAACATGTGTTTTGCATATTAGGTTTTTGCCATTGTGGTAACAGCCCAGTCTCTCTACTTTTTCCTTGTGCATTTTTTTAAAAAATTGATTTCTGCTCTCTACACCTTTACAATACAAGAAGTACTAGGTTTACATTGATTTTCTTTGTCTCTAGAATGCACGCACTGGGCTGCCCCTCCTTTGCCTTACCACAGTTGTTCTTCAGGTTTTTTGCATCTCCTTTTGCCCTCAAAGTCAACAATAATTCCCTTTTAGAAATGGTTCCCTTCCCCCAACAAACAGTAGTGATGGCAAAAATGTTTTATAATTCATTTTCTGTACATTTCACTGTCTACAGAAAACAAACGTAGCATATACATACTGATCATACTCCCACCCAAGAGCTGTTGTACAGAACTGGGAGAGTGATCAATTACTGGTATGCAATCACCATAACAATGAGCAAGTACTAGGACACACTGTGGCCATGCACCCAAGATAGTGATCAAATAGTGGTATAGTAAATACACTCTGCTTCTATCCAGGGGATGTCATGAGCACTGTATATTATAAAGGGAGAGATGAAGTATATAGATATACAAATACTGCCAGTGCCACCCACCCTGGAAATCAGGTACGATGAGCCTGATTAAATAGTCTATATTAAACATATTGTGCAGCTGCCCAGTAGACATTTGATATAGTATTAAAATGATCAAGTGCTATTATTCACAAAGTTATGCTATGCCATCCTGACATAGTACTTTAAAGTTCATGGTAATCAAACTATATTTCTAACTTACACCTTTTTAATCTCTCGTCAATGTTTACTCCTGAGTCCCCAGAACTTCCTATCTCCCATTCGCCCTCAGAATCCTTTTCTACGAGTTGTTGCAGTTGTTTATATTTTTGTCTTTTATTTTTGCTTTCATTCATTCCATTTTTAAAAACCAAATGCACACACTCCATGTATGGTGCGTTTTTCTGGTTCTTTGCTACCTCTTAGTGAGTTTTTGTTGTTTTTATATGCACAGCAGAAATGTTATATTTTGAATGACAGAATTTGCTAAGTTTACTTATTGTTGTCCATTTCAGAACATTAGTGCCTAAATTATATCCAGTAGTATGCTTCTATCTTTTAAATTATCCTCTTATGCAGGGAGGGAGAAGTGGAGTGAGGCCAGCTGTATGGTGAAGGCCAGCGCCATCCTGTTGGTGCAGGGCTAAGTAACTCAGCATTGGTGGAGAATACTGCTGCTCCTTTAGGTCCTAGTCTAGCTCTCACATTTTTGACTGATTCTAATGGTAATTGGATCTATCCCTTAAAAGGAGTAGTGTGTTTCTCTGCCTAACATGTTGCATATTGCTGTATTTCCTTGACAACATGCTCTGTCTGGCAAACCCAGGCCTCTTGGCACCTTCGCATATGTGACGCTATGGTAACCCCTTTCTACAGTTCTCTTGACTGCTAGGTGGACTGCTTCCTGCTGGTGCAGGAAGAATTAGGTTCTCAGTGCCTCTTCTTCCTGCTCTCTCCCATACCCAAAAGCAAACAAGCAAAAAAACCTCCCAAACCTAGCACAAACTCACCATAGAGGTCATGAATATAACAGGATTTTGGGTGGGATTTTAAAAAGTGTTCAGCATCTTCCCAACTCCACTCACATTGAAATTAATAGAAATTTCACCATTGATTTCAGTGGGACCAGATTTAGGACAATATTTGTTATATGTAGCATTCTGTTCTAGAGTAGGGAATGTTGGAGGGGGTGTAGGTTCTGGGGGGACAGCCAGGTGACAGGGAACAGGGGGAGGGTTTGTATAGGGTGTGGGAGTCCCGTGGGTCTTTCAGGGAGCCAGGGGGTGGATAGGAGTCAGGGCAGTCAGGGAGCAGGGGAGATGGGTAGGGGATGGGGTCCTGGGTGGGGGATTTCAGGAGAGGGCGGTCAGGGGACAAGGAGCAGGGGGTTTAGCTAGGGGATGGGGTTCCAGGGGGGTGGTTAGGTTCAGGTCTCTGAAGGGGGCAGTCAGGGAGCAGGGGGGGTTGGATGGGTTGAGGGTTCTGAGGGGGGAAGTTGGGGGAGTGGGAAGTGGGTGGGGGTCAGATAGGGGGCGGGCCAGGCTGTTTGGAGAGGCACAGCCTTCTCTACCTGGCCCTCCATAAAATTTTGGAACCCCGATGTGACCCTCGGGCCAAAATGTTTTCCCACCCCTGTAAAGTTTAGAAGGAATCAAGAATTAGACAGTTAAAAAGGATTTCCACATTTCGTTAGCAGGATTCTATACTTTTACTATAAATAAAAGTATAGAATTCCCTCATGTTTCATGGCATTAATTACCCACAGGGATTAGGAAAAGAACCCTTCCCCTAGGGACAATTTTTTTTTAGTTGTCCACTATGGGATTTCTTACACCTTCCTCTGAGACATCTGATACTAGCCTCTCCCACTGCTCGTGTCACAAAGTGTATTCCTTTGAACAAGATGGCTACCAGTGAATTCCTAACTTTAGTTTCAGGGAACATCATTTATTCAAACAGGGGTGGATTCAGGAATTCTCAATGAAGCAAAACTTTCTATAACATCAAAATCAGTGAGAGATTTTCCAGAATAATGACTTGTAAAATGACTTCATGTTTAGCCCACTGCAAAGACTTTTCCTGTTGGGTGGTAGGGAAGAGGCAGGTGGCTTTTTTTTATTTTTTTTAATTTCAGATTGTTTAACTGAGTGAGATGACTGGAATCTTCCTTTCAAGGTTTAGTAGGCTCAAAAGATGAGACAGCTCTTTAATCTGTTTACAAAGTCCATAAAAACTATCTGCAAGATTCTCAAAATAAATGTTTCTCCTAAAATAAAGCCAATCAACCAACCAGTACTAGTAGTTAAGCCTTTGTGAGCAACTCCACAATAACAAGCTAGTCTGCATTGTAGAGAAAATAGATTGTGTAAGAAGGAAATAAATTTCAATTTCAAGCTTCTAAGGGATCATAGTAAACAAAGGGGAAAAAAAGTGATTTTTAAATACTTTTCCGGTGTACTTTAAAGAAACCCAAAGGGAATTTTATATTATATGTACATTTTATGAACATTTAAATGAATATCTGTGACTAATCTCAAGTGCATTTGATTAAAAAAAATAGAACAGATTTGATGGTGCATGTTGAATTATTAAGCAAAAATATTCAGTTATTAGATAGTTAATTAAGTGGAACTGACTGTATTTATTAGAATATTTGTTCCAAACAAATGTATTTAACATTCAGATATTATGCAGAATAGGTGACAATTGCATATCTCCATGGAGATCAATAATGGGATTCAGATCATTGTGTAAAGAGTCTGCTAGTTTAATGCAGAGAGAATGTCATTATTATTTCTCTCTTAATGATGGTCATTATGCACAAACACTGATTGAATTCCATTTGTTACCTGCATTTGAGCTGAGTGGAATAATTACAATTTAAGTGTCTCCATTAAAATTCATAAAAGAATATGAATGCAAAAATTATACTTGAAACTGACAAAATATACTTTGAGGATATAAATTGTGTTTTCTGATAGGCCTTTTACAAGTATTAAAAATAGGTTCATTTTAATAAGATGGCATATAAAGATCATGCATTATCATCATCTTTATGCTAATTCTCATAATACATGACTAATACTAAAAAGTAAAGAAATTAACTTTTAAATGTAGAAATTAATGAAACAATAGACTACTTGTCATGCAGCCTATTTGGAATGGATACCTTTGTATTTAGGTGATAGTAACCCATCCTCATAATATCTAGTTAGCTAGTCAGCTGCTCTAAATTGTGAAGATTACCCTGCCACATTTTTTGTGACGTTTCAATATGTTTTTACACTAATTAAATGTAATATTGTTAATGCACCATTTAAAAAACCCTTTTACACGCAGTCTTCTACTGACTGCTCATTGTCCTGTGAGTGATTCATGTACTTACTATTAGCATTGAAGGGCCTGATCCAGTGAGGAATTTGGCCTGTCAGTTATCCTCAACTCTTGTTGACTTCTCTTTGATTTGCTCAACACTACATAGATTAAGCCTTTGAATCTTAATTAATAGTAGCAGTATTGCTGAGGTACTGTCTGATGACATATCTCCTACTACCGCGAATGAGATCACCAGGGCTAGAACTCATCACTATCCCTCAGTACAGTCTAGGCAGAGAAGAGATTGGGTAGTGGGAGCAGGGACTTCTCTCTCAAGGGCCCATAGCACTGGAATGCTTTTCCCCATACTACTGACCAGGGGAAGACTGAGGGATCCTACTGATGAAGGTTTGAAATGATTATTTCTGTTTATCTGGGTTCATTTGTTGTGTTCAGAGGTGACTTTTTTCCTTTCAACTCTTACACTTGGATTTATTGAGGCATGTTGCCCTATTAGTGCCCATAATGGGCTCATTGTTCCCTTATGAGGGAGGCAGACGCTCAGCATCTCACAGGATCAGTTCCTAATTTTGTCTCTATTTTTGTTAAGACACCAAGAGGTCTACAGGCAGTGTACATAAAATTATCATTATTATTATTTATGATTACAGTAGAAACCAGTTAGCCAGGTTATCAGTGGATGGTCTGTTATCCCGATTAAGTGGCTCCCCCAATTAATAGAAGAGGCAATTAAAAAAGATCTAAAAAGCCTTAAAATGACAAAATACTCTATTCGATAAAAATAAAAGTATAAAACTGATATTCATAGTATTTCATCTTTATTTGATTCCCCCTTCCTAATCTTTATTTGGAAACTTCTGTATTAAAATTAAAAGGCAGGGGCCTACAATTTTATACCTATTTAACACTTGGTTAAACACTACTTAAGTACTTGTCACCAGGCAAATGCTTCCCCATTAAGCGAAATTTATGCAAAAATGGTTCTGATTAAGCAGCAGTCATTGTCATTTACTATCGTTAGGCTTAACTGTCTCCCTGGAAGATATCTCAATAAAGCACCTGTCCAAATTAAGGGTGTCCCTATTAACTGGTGTTTGCCACACTATTTGACTCTAGCTGTGGTGACCCTCTTGATGATGGAATTTGAAACATAACTGATTTGACCATTACTAAACAACAGAAACTGCTTTCCATATAGTGTTTTTTTATTCCTAGAACTGATGTGAACAAAATTATTTATATCACCTGGTTTAAAACAAAAGTCAGTGATTATCATTAATTAGTAACAATTGAATATGCATTATTATTGGCAGAGGAACTTTGTAAAATTGACTTTGCTGAACAGGGATGGGAGACACAGAGGTGAGGTAGGGGCACATAAAATAAGTGAGGAGTGAGGAGATTCATCTAACTAACATTTCTCCCCACCTTGGAATCTGCGCCCATGAAAAAATGGTTTCTGTAACCAATAAATACTTGCTGAATCAGTGGGCAGGGTTTCAAAGATCTGTGTCCCTTCTGTAGAGTCTGATGTGCTGAATGAAATCCTAAAATCCTACACAGGAATTTAACCTGACCCAAAATTTTCACACCTTTGCAGTAAGTTTATTAGCTTTTAAAACACTTAGTAATATAGCAAAACAGCACGAGAACTGTTAGAATTCTAATTGATATAAATAAGCAATTGTTATGGGACTGACATTGTAAATGGCAGGAAAAGACCTTTGTGCCTTTAAAGAAATATAGGGTACTTATCTTACAGAAGTATAACTGCATTTCATGTTGATTTGACTTAAACTTTTGATTCTGTCAGCATATGGCAGTTCAGATCAATTGGTATTAAATCCTAAGTACAAAAAAGCACGGGGAAAATAACCACCAATTGAATTTCTTAACAAGTTATTCCTCATTGACTTCACGTTCTCCTGCTTGAACTGCTGTTCTTCAGGTATGCAAATCTCTCCTATGGCACGCCTATGGGAACATTACCTTCTAAATACTAGGAGGGGAAAAAAATCATTTTTCAAACATGTTCAAGCTAATCAAATGCTATCTGCTCTTATGTCTTATTTTGCCATACTCTGACATGAGAAGTTCAAGGCAACATTAATTTGTCCTTTTAATTCTTTTGGAACAATTCAGTGCAGGCAGATTCAGGAATAAAAAATCATATTTAATTGTTTAAAGAATTCAAAGATTGAAAATGGCTAAGTTAAAATCAAGCCAGAAGAAATGTTCCTTGGGTGGTATTACTTTACTTGGGAGTACTCTATGTTGATTATCACCTAGTGAAATAAGAAACCACAGATAATCTTAAGTAAAGGGCATGAATTTCCTCACAAAGTCACAGCTCCTTTTCATGTGGAAAAAATATGTTTTCAGCTGCTGCTGGTTTTGTGTAAGCACTGTCTCAGTGTTAAAATGCAAGTTTCCTGCTCTCAGCAGTTCTTTGGGGGAATAGATAAGGTGACATATACTGATTAGCAGCCTGATTTTAAAAAAGAAACTCAGTAGGTTCTGGTGGAGGTGGAAGCTAAACTAATACAATAACATTGGTTTGATCTATTCTTTCTATTAAATGCAAAACATTGTTTTACCTGAGAGATTAATCTATCCTATCCAGCATTCTCCCAAAACTCATACTGATTTTAGTGGTAATTTAAGGTGTCCATGCAATGCAGAATTTGGTCCTCTAATTTAAGGCTACAGAACATTCATAATTTAGCTCTATTTTTCCTAAGCATTGTAGTGCATGTAATCCTCTACCAGAGAGTTCCCACAACCCTAACACTGAACCATGTTACATATCCTGTGTCACTCCACTTGTAAGACTAAGAGAAAAGGGTATGCACAGTAGAAGAACTACACTTATACACTTATTCAGCTCATGCTGAAAACATTTTACAGTGGTATGTGGTTTATATGTCTCAGGTATAACAGCCCAAGCCCAGTATAATTCTTTCTGTTTTCGTTCATTTTGCTTTTCTGGGTGTAAAATGTGCATCATCACCAGCTTGATTAATTTTATCATGGTCTTCTTGGACCTGTGCTGGTATCATATGGGGGGATTTTTCCATCTTGACCATTTATATAATAGTAAATGTAATATTGTCTGTTTTCTCTCTCTCTCTCCAACTAAAAATAATGTAACCGATGTAAACCTTTAGTGTAAGCAAAATACTTCTTCTCCCTTCTAAATCAGAGAAAATAATTTGTGTATTATATTTTAATCAGATGCTGCTAAAAAAATTAATATCTAAACTAAATGTCTACACATCTTGGACCTTGTGACTGTTACCAGCTCTGCTATATTCCCTTCTTTCAAGCTTGGTGTTGTATAACATGCCCAATTTACACAGTATGTTAATGAATACTTCTGCATTAGGCTTGAGAATTGAATACTTTTCTGATTAGGACTGCAGTGTTCTGTTTCCTCCTTGGCTCTAGTACCTGTATATAAAATATATTATGCTGACCTGAATTTTAAACTACAGCATAAGCAAACAGCAAACAGAAGTTGCTTATGAACCTAAACATTGGGGTGCTCAATTATTAAGACATGTTGTCTGTCAACATCTTATCAGTTGTTGCCATTTAACGCATACTCACTTGAGCAGAATTAAGAGTGTTTACTTTCCTCATAAGAGGGCAGTCAGATATGTACCAATTTTGTTTTAACTGTGGAGAGCAGGGAGCTGCAAACTGAGTGGAGAAGGGATTCAGTAAGGCCTAATCAATCACTGACAGATTACAGCTAAAGCCACTTCCATACCCATTAAAGCAGGACAAATGCAGAATTGCAACTGAACAACTTCTAGTTTTAAGCCAACAGTGGGACTTCCTAGTTATTTATCAAAGTCATTGCTGGTAAGCAGCATGCCTCACTGCTCGATTGTACTTCACAGCAGACAGAGCTGACTGAAGCTTCAGCCATGAAAGAAGTGTTTATGCCCTCAGCTGTGGTGCTGTCAGCCCTCTGGAATTTACTGTAAATCACACAGCTTTTATTGCAAGATTTAGTAGCTTATCCTCTGTGGGCTCTATTCACTGCAAGCTTGTTACTATTTGGATGTTAGCCTCAGTCCATAAAGGGACTTGCTACACATCATCAAACAGCAGCGGAAAACCAAAGGTTTCATTTTTCAATTTTCTAAACCCTAAACTCCTCAACAGTCATTGAATTTCATTGCAGAAAGTGGAAGTCTACTTTATTATGGTACTCAATTTCCCCAATGGAGTTATACACTTATAACATTACTTTTATTTCCAATGACAGGATCTGGCCATCTGTCCTGGCTGTAATTTCATAACACACTCACTAGTTTTTATTTTAAGGGAATTTCTAGATATTACATTGAGCTTGTGACAAAATTGTAATGTAGATATAAAGGCCACAATAATGATAACTATATTTAGTGCTGCCTAACATCTTAACAAAATAATTTTTTTTTCCATTGTGAGTATAGGGGATCCTGGATAAGCTTCTAACACAATTGAGCTGACAAATGGCAGGGGAAGAAATGAAAAGATGGAAAATACAAAAGGGAGAGGGGCTTTCAGGAAAGAGACTCAATCAGGACAATATTATTCCATAGGCAGTATGTATTTTATCAAAAATGATACTGTGCATCCGATTTATCAGAGTCATTCCTACCAAGATCAAATGAGAGAATAAAGGGAACTGCTGAAATGTTTCTTTGTAATAAGGATGGTTATTCCCTGCAAGGCTTAGAAACCTGACAAGACATTTAATTATATTTTGTCACTTGCTGTAACAATAACTCCCCTCCCAACATTTTCTCTTTGCAAATGGAGGATGGCCTATTTGAAAGATGGTTCTGTTTTCCAGCTAGCAATTCCTTGAAGAAAATGGCTTAAACCTGCTTCAACTGTCTCATAGGTCCTCTGATGTAGGAGGCAGAAAGCTAAATTCTCCCTTTAGCACCTTTCATTCAAGGAGCAATGTATGATATCCTTCTTTCCTCTTCCCACATTGCAAACCTGAAATTCCTCGACTTCTGGGACTATTACCCCAGAAGACATAGAAGTGAATACATATAAAATATTTCTTTTGGCTCCTTTGCCACTATTCTGGGTAAAAATGCCCTACAACACCCAAACAAGGGAAAGTTAGGTATGTTGTTTTTTCCCCCCAGGAAGCCAGATTAAACATCAAATGAAAAACAGAATTACAGAAAAGGTGGGAACAATTTTCTTAATCATCACCTTTGCATTCTGTTTTCTTTTTTCTAGAGATGGGCGCAAACCTGACAGTGAATCCAAACAGATGAGAGCTTTGTGTAAATTCACATGTAGACTAAATGCAGCTCTGGAGTCTACAGGGTGGTTCCACCAAGACATTTCCCCTAATATTTACTTTGTAGGCATGATATATGAACTACAGAGGGACTGACTCCCTTGGGTTAAACAACAACTCCATGAATCTTTCCCACAAGTTGAACAGAAAGAGTAAAATCCCGACCCTATAGAAGCCAATGGAAAAACTCAGTGAGGCCAGGATTTCACCCAAACATTATTTTAGGCTGGGTGAAGTTAGTCTATATACCATTCCCCTCAGCTAGAGCCGGTATCAGCTGTTTTGCCGCCGTAAGCAGCAAAGCAAAAAAAGAAAACCCTCGAAGAGCTGCCACCGAATCACTGCCACCCCAATTATGGATGGTTCGCTGCCCCTCAGATGTTCGCCGCTGGTGCCCGCCGTCGAAGGACTTGCCGCCGAAATGCTGCCAAGGGCAGCTAAAAGCTGCTCCGCAAATTGTGCTGCCCTAGGCGACCACCTAGGTCACCTAGTGCTTGCACCGGCCCCGAGGGCCTCAGCCCAGAGAAAGAGAAGGTTCTAACACTCACTCCTTCTGATTGTCCCAAAGCTGCCTGAGGGTCCCAAGAGAAAGGAGCTCTTACCTCACAGAATCTTGGCACATCAAACAGTCTCTCTACAGGGCCATGCAGAAGTGGAAACACTGCAACTCACTTATGCTGGTGTGTATGTGGGTATAGTCATGGGGACTGTAAAAGGCTAATACAGCATAAAAAGTGGCCTACACTAGACAGGGTAAGTAGCTTGTGAGTTTGAGGAGTGCAGTTTTGAACACTCCCCTGAGAAGCTCCCACCAGTGCAAGGAAATGCTAGTGTAAATTAAAGCTCACCACCTGACAGAAGCACTGACAAAAGGAATTGTGGTACCATCATCTGCTCTCCATCGGAGTAAATCCCCACTGAAGTGCAAGGGGTTTCTTTCTTACGGGGTATCATAATTTGCCCTTCATTATGCTAACTCTACCTTTATAGGTATCAGCTTTATTAAACAAACAA
The DNA here is from genome assembly GCA_007922305.1 of Dermatemys mawii. Lineage (NCBI taxonomy): Eukaryota > Metazoa > Chordata > Testudines > Dermatemydidae > Dermatemys > Dermatemys mawii. The sequence goes on from ML677340.1 coordinate 27,278,207, forward strand.
ACAAACAATACCTGTTAGCTGAACCTCTACCTGAGGTTCCCCACTAGGGAACCCTCAATCCTGCACTAGGTTTTGTGTAAGATCCATGATGGATTTTTCAAGGTCATTCTTTCTACTTCATTCCTGTCCTGCTGCCCATTGGGTGGTGTATCCTGTAAATTTTACAATCATCTACTTTGTTGCAAATAGACGTAGGGGCCAAAGGTGAGCTGTTCCAAACATGAAATGACTATTAAAGTCAGTTTGAGTTGCATATGCACAGCAGCAGCAGGACTGATCTCTTTGTTCTCAATCGAGTTTATATTTCTTTCCAGAGAATACGTTACAATGCCGTGTATATAGCTAAGATGATACATCCTTTAATGAACCTTGTATTCAATGTTTTTTAACCTGCGATATGTTAATGCTTTCTCCCTCCTGCCTTCAAGGAAGGATCAGTCTTTTCTGTGGCACTGTTTCTCACCCTTCCTCTGGACACCATCCATGAGTTTGTGACCTGCACTGGAGACTGGGCAGGCTGGAGGGAAGAGCAGGTGAGGCAGAGTGGAGCTAGTGAGGACGCAGAGATTGTTCAGTCCTGTAGAGAATATTTGTGGAGTAGAGTTGTATTATGTTTTCTTTGCATTCCGTTTCTGGGGATCCAGGTGTTTCTGTGGTCAGGGGAATCCTTGGATGTGCCTCCAATGTATGTGGAAGTTGGACAGGACACATACCTGTGGGCTAGAGTCTGTATAGAGGCACTGGGCTTCCATGCAAATGTTCTGGGCCTCCCAGAGGGCCACTGAGATTCCTGTAAAATGTAGGGATCCAGGAGACTGAGGTCAAGCTAGCAACTCCTGACCAGATGATGTGCGTGGGGAGCTCCATGAGGGGATCCTATCCCTTGGTTAACCCCATTCTATTGTTACCTACAGAGAGTGTGAGTCTGGTCTCTTTACAACAGTATAATAGTACTGACTTCATTGGAATTACTTTTTATTTACAGTGATGTGAGATCAGACTCAAATTTACTTATAGGTAATGAATATTCTGAGTTTGTTTCTTGCCTTCTAAATCTAGTTATCTTACTTCATAATTCCTGTTTTTTTCACATGACCTGAGTCTCATGACCATCAATTCTTTGCTCTTAAATCTGGATAGTATAATTCTCCATCCACTAATAATTACTTAATGGGTTTCTAAAATAAATGGCATAATAGTTATTCCAAAATTGTCAGATATTAAATAAATGAAAATTACCATATCCTAAATTATTGAGCTAAGAGTCCACAATAGAAGAATAATTTACCAATGTTGAAAGAATAGCCAATTTACTTTGACAATTTATTCCAAGTAATTTGGATGCATGGGGGGCAAGAAGGGATACGTGGTAATTACTATGTATGAAATTTAGGAAAGATATCTTCATCATTTTTTGTTCTTTTCTGAAAAGAAAGTCACTGGCACTTAAAGTGAGTTTATTCTTGGCAATCCCAGTGGATCAGTTCCTGAAACTTGCATTTCCATAGATTAGACAGAGAGCTTTAACTTTTCTCAGTGTTTAGGAATTTTGTGTGGGAGATCCCTTGGGTTTTACTCATGCTGCAAAGCACGTTGTGAACACATTTTGTGAGTTCTCTGTTCACTAAAGCCCCTCCAGCCTGTTCACTGCTTTGCTGGGCTGTGGTCCTAGGGGATGTAAACTCAAATAGAGAATAGACTTGAAATATGAAGATATTTTTAGCTTAGAGGAAAAATATTAAACTGTTGCAGGGGCCAAATTCGCTGCTATCATCAGTGGGTCCACATTCATTTATTTCAGTGGATTTGCACCAACTTCTGGTAGTGGTGTATTATGCTAAATGTGTAAAACAAATACATAAGTGAAAGCATTTGAAAATAATGCTTCTATGAAAGTTAGATTTATAGCAGGGCCCTAAATCGCACCCCAGCTCCTTGCATGGGATTTTACACAATTCCTCTAATTATGGCTTTTCCTAAGACAACAAATGCTTGTCCCCTAGGAGGCTTACCTTTCTTAAGCACGTATAACAATAAACCATTTAAACAGTGCAGGTGAAGAAGAACTGTTCTAAACACCAGAATGATTTCCAGCCCCAACCCCTCCATTTAATATTTAAACTGCTGTGGATGCTTATTCCCATTGGTTCCCTATATCTACCTGGATAGTAAAACACATGCAATTAAAAAAAACCCATCAAAGTGTTTGCTAATTGCCACCCTTGTTGGCAGTCTTGGCAAAAGGCCAAAAACCAAACAGACATTAGCAGCCTTACACATAAGTAAGGAATAAGAGAGAAAGAAAGTGCATTCAATGTCATTGGTCAAATGAAGTAGAAAAGATATTGTCTGCCAGGGCAGAGCCTGGGCCCACAAAGAAACCCCCAGGGGATGGGTAAAGATGATCCTGGACACATTTTCCCCTCAGAAGCTTAGGACTTCCAGCTTCCTTTCACTTATTATGCAACAAATATACCACAGGTACAGTGTATATTAAATTCACAGTAAAATATTGCCAGCAAATCTAAGAGGAGTAGCTTCTAACAAATCACTAAGTACCAAAGTCTGAACTCAGTGACACCTGCAAGGTCTTGCCTCCTGTGAGGTCTCTTACATTAATTCCTTCTGAAGTCAGTGAGATGGGGATGCTCAGTGTTTGGCAGAAGATGGTACTTTAGCAACATAAGAACTGAAGGAGACTGGTAGTGTGTGTCTCTAACAGTGCCCAGTACCAGCAGAAACAAACAAAACAAAACAAAACAAAACAAGCAAACCAGCAAAAACCCTGTGGCAGGAGGTTAAGGGGTAGTCTGCCCCTAGAAAAAGTTTACCCTTGGTTGGTTAGAAGTTAGTTTCATTCCTGAAGCCTGAGGGTTTGTGTTCCTTTGAAAATTCTTGTCTGTTACTTTCTAATTTTTCTATTATAACTCTGAATATTTGTATTGTCTATATAAATGTGCAAATTTTTTTACCCTGCTAAGTTCTTGGCCTTATTGCTACCTAGTGGCAATGAGTTCCATAGGCTAGTTGTGCATCAGAGTGGAAAAGTATTCTTCTTAAAACAGAATGATAAAAAACATGGAAGTGAATCATGCTTTTGTTTTGTTTGTGCACCAAAAGCCATTTTTTGCATGTCAATATTGGTACATATTTAAAGAATTCCCCAAACATTCAGGCAACTTAAAATCCATTTCATTACATGTTCACCCACTTTAAGGCCCTTTTATATTGGCCTTAGTGCAAGTGAAAGTTGAGACCCTCTGTTCAAATGTTCATAAGGTGCAAATAAAGAGAGATCCAAATACGGTTAAACTGAACATCCATTTAGAATTTTAATCAGTATTCATGAATGTTGCTTTTGCAGAATCTGACCATCTTTATTTAGATGCAATAGAGTTTTCACATGCCAGGTATAAAGGCAATTCACTTATTGTACCATCAGCTTAACATTTTATATAGTAATATAGTTAACATGCTGTTTGTTATGAAGGAAATTTCATCAATACTAAGCAATCCAACACAGCTTCTAATTGAGGAGCATATTAGTTGGGATGCATAAAAAGTCTGTAAGTTTATTCAAATTATTATTTCCATGTGCTGCTATTTTTTCCGTTTAGTTGCTAATCAATGGTGACTATATAAGGACATGAGCCAAAGCCTACTGAAGTCAATGGAAAATCCCACTAACTTCACTGTACTTTAGATCAGTGGAAAAGGTAGTCAGTCCCCAGTCACTATATGAGATATATACTGTATGCCCAAATACAGATGACAAAACCTAAACTACATTTTTTTAATCTTTATTGTATGGGATACTGGGTCTATGAGGTTTACTCTTTATATGATCATAGCGTCATGTGTTATTTTGCATACATGCTTTAGTACAGTCCTCTAGAAATCACCAACATATTACTAAGAAGCAGTGATGGGAAAGGGGTTAAGTCTGATCAAAAAATTTTGACATTGCACATACGTGAAATAGATCCAGGCTTATTATTTTGACATTATAATTATGACATTGCACATACATGAAATAATCCAGGCTTATCATTTCTCATTTATTATTTATTTCTACAATACTGTAAGTATGCATGATGCAGTAAAGACAGAACAAGAGAACAGAATGCATTGCTCAAGAAGTTTACAATCTAAAGATGTGTACAGATGGAAGTGTAGGAGATAGAAGTTGTGCAGGGGATCAATTAAGTGAATCTCCTGGTTTATTCATGTGCTCAACAGTAAAACTATTACATGAAATGAAAGTAAGATAGCTGGTCTCTCTCCCCCCGTCCTTTCACCTATCCCAGTGTCTATCACCAGTCTCAGAACAGTGAGCCACTTTCTCTGGTTCACTTGGCTTCTTTACACCACTCTGGTGGTACCCATTGTGACGGTGTACCCCATCAGGCCTTATGGGAGGAGGTTTATAAATGTTTGTAATGATATAACTGGAATATGGTTTTGCTACATATGTCATGTAACATATCTCTGGAAAGGTTATGATCTACTGGTTATGTTCATCCTATTTGTACGTATGTGTCATTTTTGTACTCAAAGTTATAAATATTGGCTATGTACTTGGTTAATTTTAAATAGTGAAGCAGCTGGCCAGCTTTCTGAGAGAAAACTATTCTCAGTAAGTGGCCAGTCAAGAACCAATCCAGCCTGCAATGAACAGAGAGACGCCAATCCACATCTGAGCTTCCTCAGGAATGTGGCTTGGCTGGGAAAGAATTCAGTTTGGCAGAGACATGTGACTTGCCCATGTGGCTCTGAAATTCCATTTTGCAACTGAATTCTACACAAAGTGAGAGGAGGGTCTCCACCCACAAGGGAGAGTCTATTTAAACCCTGGAGAGACCCCACCATTTTGTCTTCAGCTGGCTCAAGGAACAGCCTCTCCACCCCTCAAGGATACCTGAAGTAAACTGGAACAGAGGACAGTGACTGTGGGGGTTGGGGGTGGGGGTGCGAGTGATAGCTGGACCCAGACTAAAAGGGAGTTTAGTGTGACAGATTAGAAATTCACTGAGGGTACATTTGAGGGCGAGGCTTTTTACTGTATTAGTGATAGATCTGCGTGTTCTATTTTATTTTATTTGATAATTCGCTTTGTTCTGTCTGTTACTACTTGGAATCACTTAAATCCTACTTTCTGTCTTTATTAAAATCACTTTTTGCTTATTAATTCACACGGAGTACATGTTAGTACCTTGGGGGGGAGGGGGAACAGCTGGTCATATCTCTCTATCCTTATTATAGAGGGCAAGCAATCTATGAGTTTGCCCTGTATAAGCTTTATACAGAGTAAAATGGTTTTATTCAGGGTTTGGACCCCACTGGGAGTTGAGCATCCGAGTGCTAAAGGCAGGAACACTTCCTAACCTGTTTCCATATAAGCCCACAGCTGTTAGGGGACATGATTCAGATCTAAGTCTGGGTTTGCAGCAGGCTAGCGAGTCTGACTCAAACCAGGCAGGATTTCTGGAGTCCCAAGCTGCCAGGGCAGGAAAACGGAGGCAGGGGTAGCCTTGGCACATCAGTTGGCAGCTCCTAAGGCAGTTTCTGTGATCCCAACCAGTCACACCCATAAACTGGCTGAATCTTGCGAGATGAAAATTATTCTGGCATAGGTGATGATTCAGCTCTTCCCCCTCATCAGTCTCAGAGAGTAAGCAGTGGGCAGCAAGCCCATGATGAGAAGACTACTACATTCTGGCTATTCTCAGATGGTGGATAGTTCCTTGAGGGACATCACCAGTTGTCATGATTAGAATTGTCATGCATTATGCTACTCCATGAGGCCAGGGTAGGGTTGACATGAGAATTGCAGAGCCACAAGTTGACAGGTTCATCATTTTAGTGTGCTAAGCAGAGAGTGGATGCAGCAGAGAACTTGAGGTGAAATTCTGGCCCTACTGAAGTCAATGGCAGATGTCCCACTGACTTCAGTAGGGCCATGATTTCACCCTTTGGCCCTTGAATCAACTTAATCAAGGGCTTCTTCAATATGGCTCCAGACAAGCATGGTTAAAAAGGAGTTCTCCCAGCTGTAGTTATAGGATTTTACATTCATCTGTTAGGACACGCCCTTCTTTACTCCTGCAAATATGAATGGATTTTCAATTGTAAAACAATAACTCTTATTAAATATAAGAGAATAGTTAGATCTGTGCTTCTCATTTCTCTAGTGCTCTCTTGAAGGGAAAGAGAGGAAAGTGATTACAATATAAAATCTACTTTCTTTAATTTAATTACTAGATTTGAGTTGTCACGTTGACTTTCATTGTGACAGTCTCTCTCTCCCCCTGTAAAGATATCTCAACAACTGCCATGAAATTAACCTAAAGTGACAGCTTGAGACAGGGAATAAAACTAATACACACTATGGAGAGCACTGTCTGGCTGATACTGTGACGTCACTCTGAGAAGTACCACCTGGGTGTCAGAACTGTCATGATCATTCCCTGCATATCAAATTTTGCTTGGCTCAGTGTGGAGCGGGAGCTTGTTACCTTAGGTACTCAAATCAAATATTCCTTTCATTTGCTTGTATTTACTCAAGTGTGTTTTGAAGTGGCTTAAACCGGTTATGCCTGTAGCCCCAGTCATCAACCAGGTTGTGTGTGCTGGGCTGTGTGACCTAATGATATGAATGTCTGTCAGCTGTTTGATCTCCTAATATGCACTCTTTTTGCCTCTGCTGAACTGCTAGTCTTTGTGAACACTCTTTCTACTTGTCATCTGAAATAAGGCTACAAAGCCTGTGTTCTGAATACCATGCTGTTTGGTAGTCAGCCACATCACATCCTTTAGGCCATAGTCTTTTCAGCCTGACTGAAGCCTCCTGCTACCACTCTCAAGAGCAGAAAAAAAATCTGCTTTTTCTCTGTAGAGCTGATAATGAATTCAGTGTGTTTCAGGAGGGGTAACACAGAAATGACAGTGTTGTTAAACGCCTGGGTTTCAGAACATTTAAAACTATTTTCCTATGAACTATCTGTTCTGTTATAGCTAGAAAGTGCAGACACTTTAGCAACACTTGAATTGGATACAACGGACACTTAATATTCAGGGCAATATAATAATGAGTCATCAGTGATAAGCTTGCGAGAGAATGTGTTGAGTGAGAGGGAGTATCACAACCACACTCAGAGAGATGGATCAAATCACAGGCACCCTGATAGAGAAAGAGTGAGATTTCAGTATCTGATATACCACTACCTGATGATTCTGGTAATAAATAAACAAACAAATAAATAAATAAATAGCATGGTGAAGGACAGATGTGAGCCTTCCTAGCAGATGTAGGTCAGAGTTCAGTCTTGCATAACCTCATTTCATGTTTTGCCCTTATTTTCTCTTTCTCTAAAAGCTTAGCATGACAGTGTGATGGTTCTGTGACTACATAGACTCCATGGGCAATGTTTAATGTCCTCACTATGTCCAAATAAACTGCTCCTGCCTGTTGCCTGCAAGGAGTGAACTCAGGACTCTTTGCACTATGAAATACAAGCCTCTTCTACATACTGTATTGTAAAGGAGAATCTCTGGTCTTCATAGCAGCATTAGGATTAGTTTATTCTGTGTCTAGAGGAGGACATGGTCATGCACCCACTTTAACAGGTCCAGTGTTTCAGGCAACAGAGGTCAGTGGTAAATCCCCATTAAGCACTAAATTACAACATTTCCATCCCACAAAGAATAGCCTCTAAGGGAGATACTCAGCTGATGTAGATCGTCCTACACCAGCCAAGAATCTGGCAGTGCATGTTTTCCCATTCCATAGGTCACCACATTTATCAGGGTAGAGCCCTGATGCAATAGGAAAAAAATCAATTTCTGTGACTTTTACTTAGGATTCCAGCATCTTAATCTGTTGTTTGTAGTTCTTTTCAACCACTGGTTATTTGTTAGCTAGCTGTGAATGCCTCTATCATATAATCAGGTATCACACAAAGTAACTTTTCTAGAAACACTAATGTATTTCTTTGCCCCATTTGCCCAAGGGTAACATATTCCCTCCTCATATATGTAAGACATTCATGTTCTCCACTGTTATGTAAATCACCAAACACTGGGAAATGTATTTGCAAGAATAATATTAAGATATCAACAAAAGACCAGAATCACATGAAAGTTTGCTTCAGTTTCCTCTGGGCAATGAAGGCCTCTATGGCAGCAACTCAGAGAATCCACAAACTCCCCCCTCTGATAGTGGACCCATTGGTGAGTGGTACTGGCCACAAAAATTGGCATGATTAGGGCAGCTAGGAGATGCACTAAAGCACTAGTGCAGTCTACTCCCTTCTGCTGCTAAATTTCTCAAGATATTATCCTCCCTGCACCAAATAGGTTATTTTTTTCTCCTAGTATATCTCTTTTGCCCTGTCAAAAAGACCAATGCAAAAAATGTTGTTTCGTTAATGTGAAACTTTTTGACATTTAAAATACTATTGGCATATTTATGGAATATATAGAACATAGTTCATACACTGCAATCTAAAGAGCACTTTGGTGCTGTCTTCCTGAAGTTGAGTTAGCTGATTGGTGTCTAGATAGCTCCTAATCCCAGAAATGTAAAACAATAATCATGTAGTTTGAAACAAATTGATCTCAAATAGCATAAAAGAACAATATATTGGATCCTCTCTAAAAAGGGCAAGTGGCACGAGGCACAGTGAATCCTCCCATGTCTGCATTAACACGGATATACTTATGAAAATATAGCCAGGGCGTATATAGCACAATACGCTTTATTTTGTTTAGTGCCTTAAAGAACTGACAACATTTCACAGTTAGTGGGGGGAAAGGAATATTTTTAAAGACAAGATGTAAAGGAAGGTTTGTGAGGAGGGACGAAAGGTAGAAAATTCCAGAGAGATGAGGCACCAAAACTTTAGGGGTGGACCCCAGCAGATATCAGGAAAATAAATGTCAGTTGACTAATATAGCACTGTAATGTCATCATTGCTGAACCTGCTATTTCTTGGTGGTTGCCGCCTCTGGACAACGTGTTTAGCACCACTCTTTAAAGCCTCCAGGAAGATCAGGACTTCAGAACAAATAAAGAAAACTGCTCCAAAAACTACCTCAGAGTTTATACTCAGACCAGTGTAGTTTGGGACAGGAATTTAGATGTTGTAGTTAAGATTGTATAGCTGCCCAGCTAATGTGGGTATATGTCCTGTAAAGCTATAGATATGTTACTTGCTTTAATTCTGAGTTTCAGTGGATTAATTTAAGAGTGTTCCAGTAACCTGGAACACTACAAGCTTTATGTCTATGGGTAAGTAAAGGCAGTGGCATGCCGATGCTGGAAGAATGAACAAATGAATAGAAAGTCTGGAGCACCAAATATATCAAACTATCTTGACAATAAAAAAATATCTGAGAAGTTAATGTGAAATTCTTATCTATTGAGTAGGCTTGGGAAAGATAATACCTTCATAAATTCTTAAATTCTAGGTGGAACTCTAAGAAAAACAGATAAGGGGAATGCACAGTATTCAAATCCTATAAATCCTAGAATGGAAGGTAAAAAGCTACCATATATTCTGCTTTGTGCTACAGAGAACAACTCACTCTATATTGAGAGCTTATCATGTGGCTACAAAAAGGGCACCATAGGAGTCCAGCAACTGCAGAACTACTCTCCTAAAGTTAATGGACGTAAGGGTCAAGAAGTGAGCATTATTTTCCTCACAAAGTATTTAGGATATTAAGTTTTACCAGTGGCAAATTTTCCTGATGTTGGGCCCTGCATTCAGCAAAATTGTGCTCTTCTGTGCCCAGAAAACTTGCTTTCCAAGAAAATAAGTCCTATCAGTTAGTGTAGTCTGGCCAAGTTGTGAGCCAAATAAAATAGAACTGGAAAATGTATTTATTCTAGGGGCAGTTGCAGCAGAGATTTGTGTATGAGATAATTTCCTCACCTGAAAAATGTACAGTTGTATCTGGACTTTGATGTTCAACTGACTTGCTTAGTGATTTTGCTGAGATTTCATGTTGTGGCTAAAGTTTTAACTGAAATTCATAAACAAATTGCCATTTTGGAGCATGTATCTTGATGAAACTACAGGGCTTGATTTTAAAAGTAACTTTTTGTAGAGTTGAGTTTAAAACTCTATTTTTAGATTTTCGGTTTTGAAAATAAAGCCCTCATGCTCCGAAGTTTGAAGCATAGTAATCCAGTAGGTGCTGGTATGCTGTGATACTCCAGTAATAGGGGTCATATAAGCACCTAGGTCAGGGCTAAGCAACCTATGGCACGTGTGCTGAAGGCAGCATGCGAGTTGACTTTCAGTGGCACACACACTGGCTGGGTCCTGGCCACCGGTCCGGGGCGGGAGGGGGACTCTGCATTTTAATTTAATTTTAAATGAAGCTTTTCAAACATTTAGAAACCTTATTTACTTTACATACAACAATAGTTATATATTAAAGCACGGGTCAGCAACCTTTCAGAAGTGGTGTGCTGAGTCTTCATTTATTCACTCTAATTTAAGGTTTCATATGTCATTAATACATTTTAACGTTTTTAAAAGGTCTCTTTCTACAAGTCTTTAATATAATTTGATGGAACTTTTTTTCCATTAGGAAATGCTGATTTTAGTGAAATTGAAGTGTTTTCTGGAAACACATCTACATTTCTGATGGGAAAATATTGAAATGCTTATTTTAACAAAGTCAAAACATTTCATTTGGACTTCATTTTGATAAAAGTTGAAAAGTTTGATTTTGAATGATCATTTTGACTTTTATATTTAGGCTTGGCACAATTCAATTTTTATTTTTTATAGTTTCCATAGATAATATCAATGTTTATTTTAAGCTTTTTTTAGATTTTGTTATCAATTTAAATTTTCATAGTTACTGAAAATTGTGGGGGTGGCAGAAGTCAACATCACGTGTTTAAGTAAATATCCTTAAATCAAACTCAAACAAGGTCTGAAGCAGAATTTTTCCTATTTTGCCTACCTGTATATATCTGTTATTACCTATTGAAATATTTTTCATCATTTTGTGTGTGCACTGTGAAATCACCATTTATCGATCTTTACTGTAAAAATCTAATCCCTCCAACCCTATTTATATCATATTATAGATTATAATATAAAAGTTTGGTTTGACCTTAATGAAATGATTTGGCCTTGTTGAAATGAAATGTTTTGATAGCGTCAAAACAAAATATTTCAGAATGTTTCATTATGCAAAACGTTCAGAGATTTCTACTTTTTGTCTTGATTCAGGACACTTTCAATCTAATGAGACTTTTTTCCTCCTAATTTAGAGTTAGACTTGAGGCTGTAAGAGTCACAATTCATTTCCTGTTTCCTTCCTTCTTCCAAGTGAGAAGAAATCATCTACTGGTCCAGATTACTTCCCTTTCTGTTTGAGCTGAGTTTGCTGACACATCATTGGGAACCAGTGGGCTCAAGGCTCTGCCTTCTCCCTGCCCAGCTATACAGAAAGGGTGGAGAAGCAGTCCTACAAAGGTAGCCATGCCCTGCACACTGTGAGATATGGAGCTTCTAGTCTCTTTATGAGGGCTCAATAAATCTTGCCTTCATACAATATGTCGCTTTATGTTTGGTTTCCTTAATCCTTATTATAACTCCAGATTTGAATAAAAGTGAAGAGAACTTCTTTTTTCAGGGCTAAGGGCCAAATTCAGCCCCACTTGGCTTTGGGGACTGGTGAATAAGTATAACTGAAGTTAGATCTTGAACGTGTTTTCATGAGCATATATGAAATCCACCTTCTCCATATGACACATCCACCAATTCCTTGGGGATAAGTTTTGCAATCACTGGAACTACACAACCTGTAAATCAGAAAAGAATTTGATCCATGCATCTTCATTTACTATTGATTGATTGGCTCCATCATGATGTTTTGAAATACTTATGCCAAAACTAAATGTATGCAGAAATTATCCTCATTGCCATATTCTTTAATCTCAGAGCTATACATTAGGGTCTAGCTATCATGTTTCTGTTAGCACTAGCCATTTTTCATATAGGCAAGCTGGAAGGAATGCATTTCTTACTATGAGTCAAACTTTTTGTATGTACATTGATGTATTCCAGTTATTAATATTATTCGTTGATAAATAATCATTGAAGACTAGGAGGCTGTTACCAAATTCTTCTAAAAAAAAAAGATATCAGTCCCTGCTTGCCAGCTAAGATAAACCACCAAATGTCACCACATTTTTTAAGATGTAAGGATTTTGATCATATAATCCTTCCTCAGACAAAAGTTTCAGTCAGTGGGAGATTTTTCTGACTAAGGACGCGTGACCTGAATCAGGTCCCTTGTCCTTGCAGGGCTCATGGCCCCAAATTCCATCATTGCTCTTCTTTCTTCTGTTTTTTAAATCATTGAATTTCTCATATTAGTGAAAATCTTGTCTCCTACCTGGATGAAGTCATTAATCTTGTTTTACACCATGATATATTGCTAAGTGACAACTTGCACTGTGTATGTATTGTTACTCCACTCACATGCCTAGTGAAGACATTACTGGTATGAGGAATGCAAACCTCGTGTTGCCACTGAAAGATTTCTTTTTTAAAAAAATCATGGAAAGCTCGTGCTCTTAAAAGCAGGACAGACTGCCCTTTTTGCTGCAGATTAAGAAACAAAAGGATTACTTTTAAAACTATCAGGAACACTGTCCAGGGTTAGATTTAGCATGTTACTCATATATCTGCAGTATGGTACAGTTTTCTGGAGAATTACCACAGAAAGAGTTTGAATTGATCTAATTGGCTCATTTTCAAATAATAATTTTTAAAGGCTAAGTTAGTTTAATGTCAGTGGAGACAAACAACCAAGAGCTTAAAAATATAGGGTGCCAATTCTCATTTACTGCTCTGGCAGTATAAAAGTTACAAACCTACTAAAGTCCCTTTTTCACTACTAGAGGAGTGTGAAGAAGCCTTAGAGTAAATGACAATTAAGTTCATAATTTGAGGACTAAATCTGAGGACTAAATGTAAGGTGAATGATAATGAATTGTGTTGAATTTTGTTCTGTGAGCAGTTCTGTTTGCTAGTCTATGCTCTCTACTTCTCTGAGAGATTTTTTCTGAAGAAGTTTAATTTTTGCACCACTTTCTTCTCCTCTCCGCAATACATTGATCAACATCAATTCATTTCATTCACACCTGAGGGGGCAAAAATTTTGTTCTGAGGACACAGTGAACAAAGCCTACTGCATCATCATAATTCCGCTGGTCAGGGCACAGGACAGGAAATCAAAACCCCCTTAGGGGTTCAGTTAGGGTTCATTTTGCCAGGGGCTAGCTGGAAACTAATCCATTTAATTTGCTTGTAGGGCAGATTCTGAATTGTCCTCTCTGGGCAGCTCCTCCAGCACAGCAGAGCTGAAGTGCAGGATGCTGCGGCCACACCTCCTCTCTCCCCTGATGATTCCTTTTGCGACAACTCGACCTCTCCACTGGACGACTCCTATAGTAGGGACTAGGTGGTAGTGTGGCTTAGGGCTGCCCTGCACAGCCTGGGAAATCCCTCACATCAGGGTTATAACCTGAGGGTTCGTTAAGATGGCCAGTTAAACGGCTAAGCCACTGTAATTTGTCTGCGGTGAAGCCCACAATTGAGACCATATAGTATTTTAGTACTCTCATCACGTGTCTCTATTGGTTCATATATTCGCAAATGTCTAGATCTCAACTGGCTCAATTTTTAAACCCATGCTTATGTCTGAATTTCGTTAAAGTGCTGAATGGTGCTTTCAGACACTTGATGAAGAGTGAGGAGAAAGCTCCTGCTTTGAGGAACTGTTTTATTAGAGTTCAAGAAGGCCAGAAATACCTCTCTGCTGTTCGATGCTGTCCTGATGGATAGAAAGTGAAAATATTTTCATTGCTTTGGAGAATTGTAGAATTTGGCCTAATTCAAAAGACTCTTCTTTCAAATACTGAACTCCGTTTCACTGGTTAAAGCCCTAAATGCATCTCTGATTACCTGCTTATTACATATTGATAGCGGTAAAAGTAAAATTATTATGTATTGCTTATATACATGAATATTTTGAGCATATTCCTCCCATTCTATCACAAAAATATTTTTACATAATTTTTGAATAATAAATTATGAACTATGGTCCTTGTTGTGCATAATAAATGTTAACTGTTGTATTGTTTGCAGACTTTAAGCCATCGGTGTTATTTGAGATGTTGCAAAATCATGACCCCTTTAAAAGAAAAACAGCACTAAAGCATTCCTTCCATAACAACTATATTCATAGCAGCAATCTACCACAGTCAGTCAAACTAAATAAACCATCAAGAATTCCAAACTAGAAATGAGTTGTTGGAAGATCTCATTATCATATTCTATCTTAGGTCTCATGATAGGCAAATACAATAATATTTTCACTAGTGTAAGGCTTCCAACTAGTGCTGGAATTAGATTTCAGTGAAGGTGAACCTCACCGCTGCTGGTGGTGACAAAATATGTCTTTAAAGTACTTAGATGGGCATCAGCCAGTTTTCCTGAGTACAGCCTACAAATAAGTGACAGAGGCAGAAAAGGTTTTTGTTGTTTTCCTCTTATTTTTCTTCCTTGCCTCAACTGCCTATTGTTGATTTGGAAACCCACTGCTCTGTACAAAGGTTTATGATTCCCAATTTGTCTTGCAGTGCTGGGAATTAAACTGAAACATCTTGAGTGTCAACACACCAGAGTGGAATAAGCCACCGTGCATACCAGAAAAGGTCTACATTTCCAATCCAGACATTTTTTAAAGTTGAACACACATAAGACAAAGTTACATTTATGGATTATAATTTTTCATTTGTTTTATTCAGCAATACAATATAGTTGTATTCTAAGCCAGCAGAAAGGTTTATCAGGAGAAAAATGTACAATATAGCACTAACAAAATACTTTCCCCCAATTTCTTTCAGACTTTTTTAAAGGGATGCAATCTTTTTTGGGGATGAGGCTGGGGAGAGAGAAGTAAATAGAATACAAAAGCCTGAAAATAAATTTTCTAGCACAATCCAAAATTTTGCTTTCCTCTCTCTCTGTATTTAAAAGTATGGAAGGAGACTTTCTACTTTTAATTTTCAAACTATCTATAACTTTTACTGGCACATAGCAAGCAGGAGAGGTTTTGTTTAATGCTCTCTTATGATTATATCACTGAAGTCTAATACAATTTTTACATCTCATTAATGCAGCACATAATTCAAGGATCTGACTTTAACCTATGAAACATATCACAGATATAGGATGATACTAATCTACATATTGAGCCAGATTTTTGGCTGATGTATAACAGTGTACCTCCACTGAAGTCAGCTGAATATCTGACATATTAAAGGATGTCAGTCAGTAAGGTTAGCACAATATATTTCATATAAAATTTGTTCAGTGATGACCATTACTATGCTGGATAATTATTAGTTTCCAGACCACTTGGGAGGGAGAAACTTACTAGTACAAACATGCATTTGCGCCAATTTACAAAAACCTTGGTCTCCACAAATTAATGCCTACAAAGGTTCATATCCATTTAGAACTATTAACGCTATATCTTTTGTCCCAACTATATTACCTGCTATACTAAACACAAGATCTGACAGCATGAGTGTGTGCACACACACAAATAATGTGTAAGAAACACGGTTGGTGCCATAGATCCATGCACACACACACACAAATAATTTGTAAGGGAAAAGGTTGGTGCCATAGATCCTTGTTTCTAGAACAAGGGTCCAGGGTAATTGAAGTGAAAATTGAATGTATAGACTGGCCCATAATGGAAGGGCATATGAATGTAGAATAGCACAGTGGTATGGTGGCCACAATATAAAATGTTCTCAAAGAAGTGTCAGGGCATTGATCAATCAATGTTGGGATTTCATTAGTTAATAACTACATTCTAGAGCATGAGAAACTTATTTAAATACATTTCTAATACTCCCCTGCTAGTGATTGGTCACCTCGGAGTCTTGTTTTTGGCTTGCTCTGTGGCCCAGTGCATCCCAGCCCAATTTAATCTTGGATTTCATGATGCATGCTGTTTGTTTACTTAGCACATCACTCAGCTTGACTAGAGACAGTAAACTCATTAGTTTCACATTTGTTTTATAGTGAGTTTCACTTTCTGGTTCTCAGACAGGTCTCGGGAACACAATACTGTTGTCTGGGTTTGCCAGACTGCAAGGAAATGCTTACATTAAAAATACTAGAAAGCAGTTTCCCATTGAAATAAAAGAAAATCATGAAAACATTTAAATTCTTATTAGGTTCTAAAATCAAAATTTGGAGCTTAACACTAATACTAATAGTAATACTAATCCTAATAACTGATATACACAGACACGAAAAGTAGCATGTTCCTTTTATTTGACTACAGGTAATGTGTGTTCTGGACACATTTCTATTTTAGAGTTGTGTTATTTTAACAACAAGTGTGAAGAGTGAAACTGAGCAATTCTGTCATCAGATAAGAAAGCAAGACTAGACACTACTATGGAGAGACTGGGTCCTGAAAAAAGTACAAGTAAATAGTATTCTAGAACTAGAACTCTCAGATATTAATTATTTTGGAAAAAATAAAATAAAATAACCCAACTTTTCACAAGTCACAGAAACTACCAACCGGCTATACACAATAACAAAAAAGAAAAAAGACTTGTACATTTTCCCCTGATCCATTGGCTTCTGTAGTGCAGGATCAGAATCAAAAAGTGCAACACTATATATAAGAATTGATTCTAACCAATAATCGGGACATGGTTATGCTGTCATGCTGGTGTGACCCATGTGGTCACTCTTCTCTCATGCTATATATCTGGAATTAACAACAGAAGGCAGTATCTCTTTAAGAAGATATTATCTTTGTGCTAGAAAGTGATTGACTGCAAGAGCTGAAATGATTTATAACACAGAGATCATTGTGCGAACATGGTAAGGATTTGTGACTTACAATAAAGTAGAAAAACTGAATCTTGTGAATGACACTGTAAGAGGAAAGAAAATCCCTGTCCCTAAGAGTACACACAGTGCTAGGCAAGTTGCTGGAAGGATCTAAAGCTGAACTGAAGGAGACAGGACGAGCCAGAAAAAGCACTGCTTCACTGTGCTTGCACCACAGCCTTCTTATAAGAAAAACAAAGTGAAACATTTCCAGTCCTCAGCCAGCACTAGCCACATTTTTTTTTGACAATGAACGACCTTGTACTGCTGCTATCTGTGTTGTACTGGCTGTGTGGGTAAATTGCTATCATTTCACAGAACTGTCAGGCTGGCACCTTTCACAAACGTACGGATCTTTTCATTATTTAAAATTATGTTTGAAGGTTGCAAATAACATTTAATACGTTGTAATGGGGTATTGACCAGACACTGGAGAGGAAGGGGTTAATAGAGGCTTCACGCTATCCCAGAAAGGAGCAGTGGCGGCAAGTTCTCCAACCAGCCTAGGGAGTCTGCACAGGAAGCAGCCAATTAGAGGGATGCTGCATGGGGCAGCCAATCAGCAGGCTCATATAAAAGAGATGCAGGACCAGAGAGGGTCAGTTGCTGCCCAGAGCCCAAGGAATGAGGACTCTGTTCCTAGTGCGCTGCAGGAAGGGTAGCACCTTGAACAAAGCAGTTGCTGACAGGACCTGACGGAGCAAGAAGGAACCCCTGGCTGGCTACTGGGATTTGCTGGCTGAATACCCTGAGAAGAGTGCAAAGAAAGTGCTGGGACAGAGAATTGAAGCACTATTGACCAAAGTTAAGGAGACGCAGCAGGATGCTGCTATCTACATGGTCCCTGGATTAATGAGTGGGCCCGCATCCCTCCCAGTCCTCACTGAGGAAGTGGCTGACTATTGAGCTGAGATAGTTCCCTTCCTGCCCCCCACCACTACCAGAAAGTGGGGAAACATGAATGGTAACATGGCTGGAGGATCAAGTCATGAAGAGGACACTGTGGTATTTGGACTGAGGTGGGTCTTCAGGCAGAGACAATGATGGGAGAGGCACAACCTGAGAGGGTGGGGGTGCACCAGCTGGCAGAGCTAATCCCAAGACAGTGAGCAGGAGGCGCTGCTCCATTCCATATGTCAAGTTAATGTCATCCAAGTTGATGATCTTTGAAATGACTTGAATCAGTATCACCTTCTTTATTCAAGATAGTAAACACATGCAGATGTCACATATAATAAAGTACAATATCGGATCCATCTCAAAGAGAGAGATTTTTGAACACTCCCCTAGTTTGCAAGTTATTTTCATATTTTTATTTTTATTTTTTAAGTCACAACCAGCTATCCCTTGTTCAAGACTTAAGATCATCTAGATACTGGGATATTCATCCTATTGTACCAGTCGGGTTAGACTTAATAAAGATGGCGTGCTGGCTGTTATTAGCATATTGAATTAATTGCAAACTATTTCTCCTCACTATCCCTCCAGATTCCTCTTATATACATTGAACAGGAGTAACAATGTAGATTTCTACAGCACCTCCAACAGGAGAGCCCTTGCACAGAGGACACATTGTCCATCCCTAATGTCTGAGTCCTTATAAAAAGAAGTGGACACACTCAAGGTACACCTACCTCTGCTAGGATCTGCAGACATCTCATCAAAATGTCAGTGTCAATGGTGTCAAAGAATGCTCATAAATCTAAAAGAATCTTTACAGTCACTTCAGGCTGAGCCATAGAGTGGGAGATCAATGACCATTGGAACACGTGCAGTTTCTACCTTATACCCAGGCCTATAACCTGATTAACCAAGGTCAAGGAACATGAGGACTCAAATTGTCAAACTTCCTCCCATAATCTTCTCAGTGACTTTCCCCAAAATGGATACTGGCTTCTTTAAGACTATTTATTTAGCCCACTGCCCTTCCCCTCCAATGGGAAAATGTTGATGATAATCACTAACAGTGAACTCTCACACCTCCTTTCCAGCTTTCACAAGCCAGGAAGGACATGGTGAATTGCTGAACCTGCATCTGCAGAACCTTGATGAGCAAGACTAGCTGAAAACTCAGTTAGTGTTTTTGTCCACCTGAGACACACTTCATTTCCACAACTGTAGGCAGTTCAGGCCAAATCTGAGCAATTTTATGTGCAAACACGAACACTTTTCACAGAAAAAAAAATACCCAAGATAGCTTTGTTGCTGAGTGGAGGCAGCTACCTATCAGTCAACCAGAACAACTACTGCTGTGTATGTCTTCACCGGAATTTATGGAGAAGCCCAAGCCAGTAAAGCCACATTTGATCTTCAAAAAAATTCTATGTCGTAATTGGTCAGCTTCAGCATTTAATTTTTGCAAGTACAGCTCTCCCCATCTCTACTTTCACTTCATGTATATTGGGTCATCTGTGGAGAAAGTATTGAGAAGTCTCCTGATAGTGGAGGTCAAAGTCTATTATAAAGCCTTACCAAACCATTGAAAGCCTGGTTATTAGTGCAATGAACAACATTGCCTCCCAGGGCTGCTTGAAAAATCACAATCCACCATCATGGGGAATAATTATAGTAGGTTAGTCACTCTTTCAGGATAAGTGCTTCCAAGCTCATACAAAAGGAAGAAATGATTGGTCCGTGACAGAGAGGTAATATCCCATCACCCTACCCTTTGGTATGTCCAACCTGGTGAGAAAAGCCTATGACCACCTGGACAGTCCCATGGTTATTAAAATCATGACATTCTGAGCCAAGTCCAGAACAATTGTCATTTACATAGTGCTTGGTGATTTCACTGTGTGTCAGCCTCCACAGTTCCAGAGACACTGTAGTGAGTAATCTGGCCAACCCAACTTCTAATTTGGGGTGGGTACACCATCACCAACCCTACTCCATCCCTGTCCTGGGACTCAGAACTCAATCCCTTGGGGGAATACAACTGCATTTGTTCTCAGATAGAAAAAGCATCCTATGCTGAACTGTCCATATACCTAGCATTGTTGCACAATATTGTGAGACTGTACAGTCCTGATGTGAATTGTAACAAAACAAATTTTAATTTAACTATGCTGAAAAGAGAATGCTGGGGTTGGCTTAATGGAAAGTGAAGGAATTGTCTGTTGTTGAGCTGAGAAACTCAGCCAGTAAAGACCACTGTATGCATAAGTCGTTAGAAAATGATACACAAATTAAAGAAGTTATTTATATTTTATTTATTTATTCTATTATATTTATATTATATAATATTTATATTATATTTATTTATTCTATTTTAATTTATTCTCTATCCCAGTCCTCCCTTCAAGTCATACAGGCAGCTCACAGAAAACAGAATATATCCAGGGGTTTTAAGTCACAGACAAAAATGTAATACTAAAGTTGCAGTTAACTAATTGCAGACATATTAAATAAATAAAGCAGGAGGTGGGAGGCAACATTTCACTTTAGGCTAAATCCTAATTCCTTACTCCAGTAACTGGAACTGAGTAGTACCTCAGGATTTAGCCCAATATGAAGACATTCGCTCCTTCTCATCCTTTCTCAGATATCATCTCAATTTTCTAAACCAGTAAATGATTTCCTGAATTACCAACAGCATATTTATAGGGTTTGCAAGTAGCATGTTAACACTTATCCACTCTTCAAAGGCACATTTTTGAGTGAATTTGATGTTAACAAAAGTAAGGGACTAATATCACTGCTTTATAAAAGGCATAATGCAGGCAGATGCTGTGCAAATTTCCCACACATCTCTCTGCCAATGAATCTCAGTCCTGACCTTAGTGTATCACATGTTATTCCAGTCCTGGGCATCTGTTGAGTACAATCTGTTAAATATGCTGTGCTGTGCGATTTGGTTTTCTGATAGGGACAAACAGAGATTAGGGATTAGGCTGAAATGTCTATAGACATGGGTTAAAATTATGGGAAAACTTGTATTTTTTAAATCTGTTCTATGTTTTCTAGTTAAAAATCAATTCCCAAACAAAAATGCGTCGGCTTGCAACTATATTCATGAAAAAAATATGTTTTATGTGTCTATTGATCTCTTGAAACTCTCTGTATAGAGCTGTGGTGCTCAAACTGGGGGTCAGGACTTCTCAGGGTGTTGCAAGGTTATTACATGAGAGGTCACGAGCTGTCAGCCTCCATCCCAAACTCCGCTTTGCCTCCAGCATTTATCATGGTGTTAAATATATTTTAAAGTGTTTTTTAATTTATAAGGGGGGGGGGGTCACACACAGAGTCTTGCTATGTGAAAGGGGTCACCAGTATAAAAGTTTGAGAATCATTGGTCTAGAGATAACTAATTCCTCCATGGGGGGAACTCTGAAATTGCTCCTATTAGAACCAACTCCACTCCTATCATATAGTATCTGTTTTTCTCCCCTTTGTTATTATTTATTTGAAGGAATTCTTACTTAAAACCAGGATCTTGGTTCCCAAAAAGTAGAGCAGGTTAAGAATTTTTGGAAAAAAAAGTTGTTGGAAAATGCTGAAACCATTTTTCCCTCAAAAGAAACATTGGTTTCAACAAAACATTCATGAAGTGCAGAGTGAAATGTTTGTTCAAGAGAAAGTCATAGTGTAGTCAGTAGCCCAGTGGTTAGGGAACTCAAGGGGGATGTGAGATTCAGAACAGGGACTTGAACTTGGGAATCCTACATTCCATGTGAATGCCCAGATCACCCTGCTGTTGTTTATAGTAGGGTGAGAGTTTCTCTCTTGTTCATACTTTTTGCAAAATTTTTTGAAAGGTCTCAGTTTTATCATTCATTGGGATGAAAACAAATTTCAAAACACTGAAATTTTTCATGAAACAGAAATGTTGTTTTCCACCATTCCTGTTGAAGAGTTCATTTATTCCTGATGTCTCAGTTAAATCAACAGAGCCTCACCTTCTGTAACATCACAGTCATCCTCACAGAATCCAAGTGTGATCCTACACACACAAAATTTTGATCTAATATGAGGACTATCTATTAGGAGCATGAGACTGTTTGTCATACTAGTTCCTCTTCTAAGAAAAAAGTAGGGGAAAAGAAATATAGAAAACATGATAGTGTACATAAGCAAAAATATCATGAAGGATAACATTTGCAAAGTTGTCCATGAAGTATCAAAAAGAATGCATCTTTAAATATATCTAGATCAATAAAATATTCTTGACCTTCCCAGTGAGAACATCTTGTTTTGAGGATGTTCTTCATTGCTAGCTGAGATTATCAAAGGCACCAGTAGTAGCTGTCCAAGAAAGTAGTAGAAACCAAGAAAATGAACACTAATTATGTCTCCAGAATCTGTGGTAAAATATGGGTAACGCCTAATGTGGAAATACCAAAAGCCCACAGGTAATGTAGATGTTTTGTTATCCATGCTACTTTCCCCTAAATGCAAGAATCATGTACCATACTACTGCATAAATTTCATAGTCATGGGATCATAAAAAATAGAGTTGGAAAATACCTATTAAATCACCCAGCCTAGCTCCCTATCATTGCAGAATTATTCACTATGGGACAGTTTGCTCTCTCTATTTTTTTAAATTAACAATTAGTCAAACTGAGTAGTATTCATTTCGGCATTACCTATAGCTATAGCTTGGAGATCTTTTGGAAAGTAGAGGTCATGAGGTCAA
Source organism: Dermatemys mawii (assembly GCA_007922305.1). Classification (NCBI taxonomy): domain Eukaryota; kingdom Metazoa; phylum Chordata; order Testudines; family Dermatemydidae; genus Dermatemys; species Dermatemys mawii. The sequence goes on from ML677340.1 coordinate 27,300,803, forward strand.
CTTCAGGAAGATTCTGATCTTCAGGCTCTGCGCCTTCAGTGTTCATTGCAGGGTACTTGCCATCTAACAGCTGAAATGTAAATTTCTCCTGATATTGGAGAGTTCTTTTAGGTCTGGTTATGAGGATAGTTTCTGAAGTGACTCTAGTATGTGTAGATTGTTTGTAGTTTGCTTCAGGTATATTGATCCAGATAACAGACACATTATACGCACACTCCTGCAGATTGGTAGGCATGGAATTCAAACAAATAACATCTGTGATGGCATGACTTTGTAGCTGAAGTCATGTGGTCATGTCCTTTGCTATCTCACCTGGAAGTTCCTGTTCTGGAGCACGAATGCATTAGTGACTTCACAGTAAAACACTGATTTTGGGTGTGGGAAGAGGGAACAGGAATGTAGTGTGCCAGAATCAGGTTTACAAGGCTGACAGTATCGATACCTGGGGTAATTAGGGATTTTTGAGACTGGTCATATGATGTGTCATGGGCATTCTGAGCGTTGGTAATTTACCATTCACATATCTATAACATACATGTACTGTGCTGAAGAAAAATGTTAACTGGTAGGAAGGTAACTCCATGATAAAGAACAAATGGGGGTTACTAGAATTTCTTGGTGTCTTCTAAACAGATTGACACATAAAAATTCAGTGTCGACATTGTATGAGTGAATTGGGCACATTTAAACACCTTTTTCATCCGTTTTCTTGTTGTTATGATTTCCTGAGGGGACTCTTAGTGGTAAAAAGACAACTAATATGTCAAAGTAGACAGTAAATGGACATGTGATGTCGAGTTCATTTAAACCAACCTGTCTTACAACAACATATATGCAATTTTTGTGTGTGCAGTTTTTGATACTGATATAAAAATATTATTAACAAATATTCCCGGTTGTACTAAATGGCCAGGTGCCAACTTCCAATCTCATTGAAGCCCATGTTAAACTCATATTGAACTGAGTGTGAGCAGAGTTTGCTCTAAAAATGTATTTCAAACCATTTAAGAACTTTTAAAAAATAAAATTATTTTGGACCAGATCTTCAGCAGTTGTAAACTGATTTCAATGGAGCCATGCTGAGATACAACCAGTGTAGGATCTGGCTTATTATCTTTCCTTATTCTAAATAGTTAAGTCACCAAAATTTAAGCACATCATTTAGATAAATGTTAAATTCTCCTGCATGAACATAGTTTTTATATATTCTACAAAGGATTGAAAAGTTGCATGATACTTTTAAGGCAGGCAGGTGTAATTATTATGTAAATCCATCCATAGCTATTGCAGCTTCATCCTAATACAAATAACTATTTTGATTTTGTGCCTCTGGGCAAATGCATTTAACTGCACTGCACTAGCTGAAAGCTCCATTATGTGTTTTGTACTAGAATGTAAGATTTTTAACAATATACAAAGTGTTCACTTGTGGTTTCAATCATTGCGGTGTGCCTGGGAGCAGCATTGCAGCCTCTCTTGAGCAAGCTTAAATGACTTACTATAGAATTTAAACTATTGCACAAAATGAAAAGTAGAAGAAAAATGTCAATAAAATTGCAAGGCAGAAGTAAAGACCTGTATAACATTCTGAAACATTGGGAGTTCTAGTCTGGAGAAATTGCAGTATATGGCCACTTCTGCAGCACAAGAGGTCATGAATTGGGTTTCCACATTCTGCTGAGCTACTGTATTAAGGAGGAAAACTCACCCCAGTTACAGGCATATTTGTGTACATCCCCACATACTTTCCATAGAAAGCATAGTGAGGGTGGCAACACCATAATATATTGTTCCCATCCATGTTCTTTTAACACATGCAGCACTAATCCTGATTTGCTTCCCCCTCTCCCTCCTGACATCCCCTCCCCTTCTGTATTTTAAGAAGTATTTTAAGAATGTTAAAGTTAATGCCAATAGCAGCTGGAGAACCAGTTACATAGTCCTTGAATCCTCTATGCAAAAACTCTTTGTATGCAGTAATTTTAAATGGATAGGTTTCTTAGCCACGGCAGTCAAACTTGATGCACATCCTAGTCCTCTGGCATGCATACACGCGTGCCCCTCTGCTAGAGTGGTATTGCACCCACTCAAGGTAACATCACAATTTTGACAGGAGACAGTTGCCAAGTTCAATAAGTTTATAAAGATACCTGCAAAGCAAGTGATTCTTTTCCATCCTGCAAGATCTTGACGCAAGAGCTACCAAATTAGGCCCATGCACACACATTTCATTACTAGAGATCACATCCATTAACACCTACTGTAATAGGGTGACCAGACAGCAAGTGTGAAAAATCGGGATTGGGGTTGGGGGGAAATAGGAGCCTGTGTAAGAAAAAGACACAAAAATCTTGACTGTCCCTATTACATCGGGACATCTGGTCACCCTAAGTGTAGAATATGCACAAGGGAATTTTGTATCCCAAAGTTTGTCATGTTTGTTCCAGGCAGTTTGTGAGAATGAATAGCTAAGTCATATGCTCTTAATGGGGATGAAGAAGAAATGATAATAATAATAATTAATAATAATAAAATCTCAGAACTTACAGAACGTTATGTTACCATAGCAAGGTATATGACGTGCTGGTAGACCCTAATGATCATTATCCCATCTCAAGAGATCTCATGTCATTATTTTGACTGAACTAAATCCTAAAGGGTAACAAAGGGTAAGTGTACATAAATCTGGCAATATTTGGTTAAACTTGGTGCTGGTGTGTAAGACCAATGATAGAGGATTCAGACCACAGAGAATACCAGGCCACTGTGAACACATCCTACCTGTGCTAAGATCCCTCCATTGGCTCTCAGTCCACTTATGGTGCCAATTCAAAATCTTCATCCTGATCTTTGGCATCACTGTCTTGTTGAGTGTGGAGGGTCACTGTCTATTAGTCTATCCAAGTGTTTCTTCAGTGTACCTCACCCCTGACTTGAAGGACCATAGGACAATGAAGGATCAGTTAAGTCTCCAGTAACTCCTTGACCTTTCTCCTGAGAATGCCAAAAATGGTGCAAATAATGTAAATTGGATGCAGATACTTGTCCCTTGGAAATTAGAGAGAGACAAGACTTATAGGTCACTGAATGGTCCTGAGGTGGTTACAACTTTTTATCAACCTGGGTAAAAATGTTATGTTTTAAAGTAAGAAATAATAATTACTAATAAATCACTGGCCTATATGCATACATAATTTGTATAAATAGAACTGTTAAGATCAATTTCAGGTGCACAATACACAAAGAGTAAGTTTGGTCCAATTCTTTAGATCTGGTCTAATCAAGAATAATAACTGCAATCATAGCACATTTCTTTACCTAACCTGAGTAGAGTCATATCTGCTGCCTCCTATTAAGCAAGAGAACCAAAAGGATGACTCATGACTGATATTGCTCCATTCAGCCAGCGCAGCAGGTCACTAGATAATGGCTAGCTTGGCAGGGGTCCAGAGTAAGGAATTCTGCATAGATGTTCTTCACCACTGGAAGTATGGTGGAAGAAAAGCATTATCAGAAAGAGTAAATGAGTCAGGGATAAAAGGAAGAAAAAAGTCATGTGAAATTATTCTGTTTTAAAAGATGTCATTGGGTATTTTCAAAAGGTAAAATTTATTTTTTGTCTTCTGACAAATTAATGTAAAAATGTGCATGCCTTGTGGCCTAAAGGACAACACAGTGGGATCAATATTCTTTTTGTACTCTATGAAGCTTGAGATTAAAGTCCCCACTGATAAACTGAACATTCTTTAAAAGTGACCAGAAGCAAACAGTGTCTGTTTGCTGGTACTTTATTACAAAGATACTACTGAGAATAGCTGAGAATATTATTTGATCTTAAACAGGTTGACCAGATGATTACAGTTGGCTCCAGTACATGAGATGCTTTCTGCAAATTATTGTTTCTGGTTACAAACCTTTATAATATCTCAGAATGAATTATGTATGTATTTCATGTTTTCTTTTCTCTTATCAGCCTTGATGTTCTCATTTCAAGTTTCACCCTAGCCTCCTAATAATGCAATATTGAGGCCATTCAGACACTAATTATGCCTCCATGGCTTTCTTGAAATGACTAAATCAGCATCAGTTCTATAATTATCATTAGCAAGTTTGTATCAGTGCCTCACATCACATGAAAAGCTTAACTTTAAATGATTTATGAATATATGCATTTATAACATGGAATATGCGCTATTTAATTGTATACATATATGTATATGATACCCTTATGCACACATATTTCAGATATGTTTACCCATATAGATACACATACACATTTGTGTTTACGGTATACTGCTCTGCACACAATTTTAACAGTCCTACTGCATGAAAAATATATTAACAATCAGATACTAAGAGTATTGTTTCCCTAATTTGATGAGTTGTTATGTATGAGAATACTGAAATGAGTACAGTGCGTGAAACATCAGCAGTATTTAAACAGTACAAACATAAGCAAGCATTTCTGATACACAAGTCTAGTTCTCATACTTGACGACTTCTTAATTTTCATTATATTTAAACAGAAACCTGGCAAAAATGATTGACAAGACACGAAGAAATATCCAAATGCAATTCCTCTATATTTTCATCATTTCTGAATTTGAATTATTCATGTTGCCAGTAGTCATTTGTCATGAAAACAAATCAAGACACATATACTACAGTGCTATACTTCCATATGTTTATAAACTGTTTACTGTGCATCATTCATATACCTTAAGAAGGGCATAAATATATGGGCAAAAAGCATTGGAAACTGTACCAAATAAAACCATTTTCATAACATTAGCCTTAGTGATATATCCAACATATATTACAGGAAAAAAAGCACAGTATAGATGGAATATAGACATCTTTAAATCAAGTATTCCTGAAAAGAATAATCTCTATTCCTGGGAACTGAGAGACTTAAGGACTCATATTAAACCTCAGTTTCCTGTGAGGTTGTACAATGTGTCACAAAACATTATGCCAGTCAATGACAACTAATTTTTTAAAATTCTGTAGCCCTTTCCAGTACGATTCCTTCTTTGTTTTTTCTTTGTTTTTTTTTTTTGTATGAAAAGTAGTGCCAGTCTCTGGTATTTTATGACCTATATTATTACCCTCTGGGTAGTGGAATGATGGTGCCAAACTAATTATTGCTTTGTCTAATTTTAAATCCAGGTCTAGAGAGATTAACAACTTGCGCATTAATTCCAAGCATCAATAGCCCACCTAACATAATAGTTTTAAATGAATTAAAAAGCCAGCTCTGAAAACTTTTATATATTCTGGGCCAGACCCTCATCCGATGTAAATTACCATAGCTCCATTGACTTCAATGAGGTTATGCCAGATTATACCAGTTGAGGATCTGGCCCTTTATATGCAGGACATTATTTTTCTTTGATCTATATAAGTGTCAGAGGGCAAGACTCTGATTTCATTCATGCTGGCATAAATCCAGAACAAGTCTGATAAGGTCATTGGATTGATTCAAAATTTACACTGCTGTAAATGAGATCAGAATCTGGCGCGGAATGTACTTTACTTTAGGTTCCTTAAATGCATATACCAGAGCTGTTGGAGACTTTTGCAGTCTTATGCAATTAACAAAACATACTAAGTTACAAGAGAGGATCTTCACGAACTTGGGAAGTGTGACTATTACTTCATAGGTAGGTACACAAATAGAAGCTGCAGTGTTTTTCTATTTGCTCCTTCAATTCCTTTATTTAATTTTTAAAGGAACTAGATGCATTAAACTATGAATTTTAGAAATGCTACTTGAAATTGAAATTGTATATTGATTCATTATTACCAGAGCTTGTCTCACACCAGAACTTCCTGACCTGAAGACGCTCCAGATTTAGGGAAGTTTGGTTCTGAAGTTGGGACCTCTCTCTAATTGTCACAACTTTCCAGTTCCATAAAAATGTGTGCAAATATGAATGATACCAAATCCACTGTAAGGCACAAGAGCTCAGACTGCTCCAGTTAGTCTTAAAGGTCAAGAAAAATAAAATAATCTAACAAAGTGTGTAGTACATATACATTAAAAACTACAATGGAATTGAAAGAGATGTTTAGACTATTTTTCAGTACTTTCCATTATGCAGGAGACAGATAAAAACATCTGGAAGAAAACATTTGAGCACAAACATTTAATTCAGTGTCAAGGCAGTTGTGCTAATGGAGTCATCTTTGCATCTGTCATAGGCTGCTGAATGGCTATGTTGACCCCCTTGATACTATTGGACAGTAGTTTGACTCACTTTTAATTCTGATTAAGTTGTGCAATTGTATCACTTTACAGTCAAGGTCCTGAATAAATTCTTTTGTGAGAACTGTTAGCAGGTCTTTTAAAATTAAAAAGACCCATGTGTTTAATGGTCTTATGAGAATAGAATTACAAATGATGATCTTTAAAATAAATTGTAATTTTATGGAAACTTATTAAGAGAATTTATTGTAAGTGCTACTGTCAGCTTTGTGAGCAATAACAGAAAGAGAGCAACAGATATTTATTCATGCATTTTGGCTTTGCCTTTATTTGCTGCAGTTGATTTTTATAAGAAGTGGGTTCTTTATAGATTATTTTGTGTCTGTTCCTCACTGGTAGCTTGATTTCACAACGTGCAGTGCATTCTGGTCTTAATCCAGTAAAGCACTTAAGTATGTGCTTAACTTTAGGAGCATAAATCCCATTAATATTAGTAGGGTTTGCTCATGTGCTTAAAGTTAAGCACATACCTACATGCTCTGATTGCAATCAGAGTGCTCAGCACTTTGCTGGATTGTCAACATACTAAATAAAACAGATGTAGGTGTAAGAAGGAAAGAAAAGTTAACAAGGCTTGATTGTTAAATTGTTGATGGTGGCTAAAGGTGATTCTTCTGGTAGCACCAAGCACAACTACATTATTTTATATTTATAGCATCTTTATATCCACTTAAAGTAAGGAGATGCATCACACAGTAAAACTCCATAAGAAAGAAGTTCTGAAAATGGCAGCAATACTCAGAGTATTTAAATAGTTCTTAGAGAAGTATAAATCCCATATGTTCTCTTCTTCTTTTCTTCAAAGAGGTAACATAGACCTTCCTGAAATATTGGTGCATTGAACGTTGGAAATCCATTTTGTTTTGGATACTTGATTTAAACTCATAAAAAGCACATTCCTATAGATGAATGACCAGCTAGAATAGATAAAATGTTTCATTCATATAAAAAGCTTTAGAGGTGGCTGCACAGATAGATTGATAATATTGCTCCATGACTCAAATGAACCCATAATATTAAAGACAGCTTTTCAGAACAATACAAATCACATATATTGTGCTAATTTTGCTATCAAAGCAATTTAGCTTTGGGAAGATCAATGTTATCATTTAAAAATATTGCTTAAAACAGTTATTTCCCTGTGAGTAAAGCATCAAAAAGAAAACTTTGGTTAGAAATCTGCTCCTGAAACAATGGCAAATAAATCTCAGTGTGGATCTTATCAGACATGCAAATCCTATAATATATATTCTATTAAACAAACCTTTTTCTGTGAGTATGTATAATTTTGAGCAATTTTGAAACTGCATATAAATATCTGCAGTGTTCTGTTAAACAGTTTTCCTTTTCTTTGATTCCAAAGTTAATTACATTCATTTGTATGTTAAATGTAAGATTGTATAATATGTATTTGGAAATCATATAATATATATTTGGATACAAAATGTTTCTCAGATGAATGTATAAAGTGGTTGGAAAAAAAAAGACACTAGCTGCAATCTAGTAATAATGCTATTGCTTAATCTTCAATGTATTTTTTCCAAAATTAGGTGTTTCATTCTGGAGACTGGATAAATTGATAAAATCTATATTTTTGTTATCATTAATCTCTGATTATAGGCTAACTATTTCTGTATCCTGACACTGAATTATAAGATGACCTTCTCATTAGCTTATAACTTTGCCAAACTTTAACAATTTGGGCTGAAATTTTCCTTGTCAAGCTAAATTTTTGGAAAAATGTCATCAGAAACTGTTAAGCTTTTTCTCAGAACAAGACTTGGAAAGAATATATTGCTTTGCCCTTGTTAAAAAATCTTACAACCATTTTGTTGAGAAGCTCTAGTGCCTTCATACTTTGGAGCAAGGACTTGAAATTTGGCAAAGGAGTCAGCTACGTGACAGGGATGTGCCTTTTGCCATCATTGTGAAAATTGCCCAAATCTGACCAAGCTATGAAAAACTCAGTTTGCACATGCTCAGTAAAGACTTGTTAGAATTTGTCAGCTAAATTCATTGAAGATTCTATATGCACTGAGCATGCTCCCTCATAGGACGTTCCTGAAATTGCTCCTTCTGAATGCCAGTGGCAGCTATGATCCTGGACGCAAGACCTAGGGTGACTAGATGTGCTGATTTTATAATGGGAGTCTTTAAAAAAAATGGGAAGTTTTGCCTGTTTAAAAAGTGCAGAATCTGCCCCAAATGGGCTACATCTGATCAAAATTATCTGTTTTTAAACAACATCAGAACAGAAATGAAAGTTTTCTTAAGTCTTAGTATTCAGTTCGCAGATAGTTGTGCTTTATCTTGGTCTTCTACCTTTTAGTTATTGAACAATGGGTTGATCTTGTTGCTGCTCCATGAGTGGAATTTTCAATGAATTGTATAGAAAAGCTGCAGGATCTCAAGGGTGGAAATCTGGCTCCACTGAAGTAGCTAAGACTTTACCATTGTCTTCTGTGGGCCCAGTTCACATGTGATTTGTAAATTACCTTCAAATCAATTAAACAATCCTAACCATTCTGAATGAAATTCACTCCCTTGCAGAGAGCCAGCATAAGACCTGCGAACCACTTACGTCCCACTTCAGCTCTATTTTGAAGTTTCAACTTGGATGTAAGTTGTGCACTGGCTTTGTCACTCCTGAGTAGGAGTGAATTTAATCTCTGAGACCTATTGTGAAGGACATGAGAACCGCCTGTGGTATTTCATGAATATCATATGTCCATCTACTTGTTTGATTGTTACTGTGTTGTTGTTTGCTATTGGATTACCAACATTTAATTCAGACTGGGGTTAGTGACGTGTGCAATCATAACTTCAGATTGCCCCAGCTCCTGATACTTACAGAACAGTACAAGTGTCATTTGCTTAGAAGTTTTGCTTCCAACCAAGATGAGTTCAATTGTCTGGCTTGACACAGAGGAGGGATCCTAGCTTTTATTCACAGGGAGAATAAAAAAACCCAAAGAACTTTTGGGTTGATAGTCCCTGAAGAACAGGCAAGAGTGAGACAAAGACCACTGGGGAACAAACTGAATCTCAGTCCCTGAGGTTAAGGTGTCCAGGATAAACTACCTTAGCATGAAGGCAGGATAGCTATCAATGTAGGCCTTTTCTTGTGGTACAGCCCCTTTTCTTTCATGATGTTTTGTTCCTACAAATGAAATTAAACAATACTTTGTTTTTGAAAGGTTGTTTTGGGTCATTGCATTCACCACTGATCACAGCTTTTGAAGGGAAGACTTGCTGGGGCTAAGCTCAGTTGGACCTGCTGAACAATAAAGGGTTGGCAAACAGGGTGCTGTAGTCCTGATCTAAGAGTGGGAGAATCATGGGACTTCACCAGGAGAGAGGGGAAGATGGGAAGCCTGTCACCTAAAGAGTTGCACTCTGAGAGATCAAGAAACAGGTCAGAGGTACAGTTAACCCTGAATTGTGACACCCTGAAATATTGATGGTATTGTCTGCTGTGCTAAAGAACATGCTTCCATTTATCTGTCAATCCATGTATGGAATTAAAATGAACTACAGAGTGTTTCAAAATACACCGTAGTCTTCCTTATAGCTTTACAGGTTACGCTATGAAGCAGATGTGATTAGCTACTATAATGCACTTAATTTCCCTGGTCCTTGCAAAGAATAAAGATAAGGAAATGAGCTGCTAAAGGCAATGTTAATAGGCCCATTCTAAATCGAGGTTCCATTAAACTGTGGAGGCTTATACCAATATCCTTAAATGACTTGTTTAATAAATATGTCCTCAGTTGGGGCATTCACAGCACATACTTCCTTAACTGACAGTTTGTCACGTGCCCTCCTTCTGCTCTCTTAACTCTATGTAAAAGGACCAGAGAGATGTAAAGGGTTTGGGAGAGAGGCCCGGGCCCAAAGGACCCTGGTTCCTCTGAGTAGGATTCCCCCTGTGCAGCGTTTGCAGAGATATGCATAGGAAGCATGTTGGAGGCAGGGCCACTTCTCATAGTTCTGTGGAGATTCTGGTCCATACTGAGGCCCATAGGTAGCCCCAGGAAGCTGCTGTAACTTGGGACCCCAATGCTGTTGAAGTTCTCCCAGGAGGCTCTTCAGCCCCTTGAGAACCCTGGGATTAGGGGGTTGCAAAGGTGGTTGAAAGCCATGTTAGTTCCACTCCCCATGGGCTTTGAATTCAGTTTGGGCTCTGAATTAAATGGTGTGAAAGGACCATTCTGCAACTGGGGCTATTATCTACTCACACTGTATTTTTCCAGTCACACTGCAAACAGGCCTCCTATACCTAGAGTGGCAATCGGGGTTTGAGGTTGGGTTCACACTCTTTGCAATCCAGAGATTTCTCTTTAACTAATGGCCTTCTATACCATTACGCAGGCTTTCTGTCCACTGATCTGGCACATAGCAAGGATCTGGCTCATGTTGCATTGTCTGTGTTTTTCTAACCCACCAGCCTCAACCTGAAGCTCCTAGCCTCCTGAAAGAACCACCAGCCAATTGGCGAAATTGACCCAGGAGCTAGTTGAATGCATGATCATTTCAAGGACCATCTTCCATCAGACTGGTCATACATTGCCATCCTGTCCTCTCTCTCCATTTTAGGGAATCTCCGCCCCCACACCTTCCCCAGGAATTAGGGAATGCAGGGAATTCCTGGGGAATTAGGGAATGCAGGTTCCCAAGAAAATCAGAAATCTCACTGCAGCCTCCCCTGTTTCTCTGCATCTGCTTTACAGTTGTTCTTAGACCTGCTGCTGCAGGAGAGGCATAAAGAGGAACTGCAAGCTGGGCTAGTCTACTCTGACAATGCTAAAGCCACCTCAGCAAGAGGCATAGCCCCCACCGCTGGTGCACTGTTTACACTGGCGCTTTATAGCACTGAAACTTGGTGCGCTTGCTGTGTGTGTGTTTTTTCACTCCCCTGAGTGAGAAAGTTGTAGAGCTGTAGATTGCCAGTGTAGACAAGATGTTAGATGCCATGTTAGATGTCAACACTCCGACTGGATGCACCTTCCTCGCTCCCCGGAAAAAAGTATTCCCCCCCGCCGCCACTCTTGTTCACTTCCATGACATACAGTACATCTTGTCTTCTTGCTTTGAATATCTGGTTGAACTCCTCCAGGGATGAAACGGATGAAGATCCACCCATGGCATCTCTACACCATTTCCAGGATCAGGGAGAGGGGAGTATAACTAACCAGGGACAACCATGTGCCTTACCTCCTCCAGTACAGGAGGCAGGGGTGGGGTCTGTCTCCCCATTGATATAGAAGAAGATAAAGATCCTCTTGTAATCCTAAATTCCCCAGCCCTGGAAGCAGGAATGAAGATCATCCTTGTGGAATCCTTCCTGTCATGGTGAGTCTGAGTAGAGATGGGGATTGTGTGTATGAACAAGAGATAGAGGAGGAAGGGATGGTTTGTGAGAGTAGGAGAAAGAAATAGATGCCTAGGGTATATGAAAGGCGAGTGTTTTATGTGAGAGATTCAAAGGAATAGAACTGAGTGTTTGTGAGAGAACATGTGTTAGGTGTGTCTGACAGAGAGTCAGAGAATGGTGTGTGTTTGAGAGAGGGTCTGATTTGTGGTGGTCGGTCACTTTATGCCTGGTCTGCCAGCCTGAAGAGGTTGGAAAGCAACCCTAAGAATCCTCTGGCAGATTCCTCCCAGCAACTATGGAGTTGATAGCTGGTTCTGTGCCATTCCACTGAAGCTGCTGGGGATGTGCTGGAGAAAGAAAGTGAGTGGGGTGTTCCTTTGCCTCACTTGTTTCTGCTGGTCAGAATATCTCCCAGGTGTGGACAGCTGGGCTCAAGTTAAGACAACTCCTGAGGCCTGGTCTACACTAGAAAATTAGGTCGGTCACAGGTATAAAAAATCCACCCCAGAGTGGGGTTGCTGAGATGACCTAAGTCCCTGTGTGGACAGCACTAGGCTGATAGAAGAATTCTTCTGTTGACCTAGTTCCCTGCCTCTTGGGGAGTGGCTTATGTACTCTGATAGGAGAACCCTCCTTGTAGGCATAGGTAGTGTGTATGCTGAAGCGCTACAGCAGTGCAGCTGTCGTGGCATAGCTGTGCCACTGTAACATTTCAAGCCCCGAGACTGCTCTAGCTTTATAAAGGGGAAATGTGAAGATGGCATAAAGCCCTGAGTGTCTCACTTCATCCCTTTGCTGAGTGGAGTTTGGGCACAGGCCTGAATTTGGCTGGAGAGAGGAGAATGTAGAATTTTTAGAACTTTTATAGCACTTTACATCTTCAAAGCACCATACAAACATTTAATAATTAATCCCCACACTGCTTCTCTGGATAGGCATCCCCATCCCCATTTAAAAGATGGGGAAAGTGAGACAAAACTGAAGGGACTTGCCCAAGGCCATATACTGAGTTAGTGGCAGAGCTAGGTTCACAGGGGAGGACTGACTGCAACCCCTGCCTGGTGGGCTTATTCTTCCAGAAGTGGGCATGTGTGTGGGAGAGAGAGAGACGTCTTGGGTTGAAGACTGAGAGAAGGGTGTGTGCCTGCCTGTCTCTCTGTGTGTGTTTGGTGCTAAAGACCCGAGGAAGAAAGGCTGATCCATCACAGCTGAAGGCAGGAACATGGGGATGCCAAGCCCCAGATGGTCCCCACCAGGCAGTGGGGTGGACCAAGCAGAGCATTTTTATTTAAAAAACTATTTTCCTTTTCCCCCCGCAAACCCATGCTGGGCACTGCCACGGGGTTCCCTGAGTGAGTTCCTTTGCCCACTGAACCTTCCCCCTTCAATCTCCCTCTCTTACACGTGGGTCACCCCGCCCCAGCTTGTCAGGCCGCCGATCAACTCTATTGATCAGCGGGTATTGCTGAGGGGCAGCGGCGGACAGTGCCGCTGCTCGGGGGAGGGGAGCTCGGGAGTCGCCGCCGCTGGGGGATGGGGTGGGACATGGAGCCGGTGCTGCGGAGCCGGAGCCGGCTCTAGGGACACTGCTGCGCCCGGCGGGAGGCAGGCAGGGGCTAGGGATGGAAGCGGGGGGCCCCGACTCATTCCGTTCCCGATTCCGCCGCTGCCACCGAGGAAGGCGAGTGAGAGCGCCCGAGCTGCTTTGCCGTGACCTCCTGGCCACCTCCAGCCGGTGTTTGCGTGTTCCCCTGCCGCGTAACATGACCTGTGCAGCCACGGCCCTGTGCGGCGCAGCCATTGAGCTCTCCCGGCACATGAATCTCCTGCGCGTCTCCCCCTCGCCCCTTTGAAAACTGATCTTTGCTCTTCGTGTGAAAGTGATTTGAATTTGGCTCGGCGGCGCTCTGCGCAGGCGTCCAGCTGCTGGCATGCTGGCTCCTTGCGAAGCAGCTGTTTTGGGTTTGAAATTCCAACATGGCAGAGGCTGCAGTCAGTCTTCCCTTCAAAAACTTGGAATGATTTCAAATCATAGGCACCTTCACTTAACCCGAGCCCCCATTCATCAGCAAACACAGCGGATCGATGCTACTCTAACCTATCGCGTTCTCGTACCAAACCTGCAGGTAAGACGATCCTTTGCGTTTTTCCAGCGATCATTTTAAAAAATATTTAATCTTAAAGCTATCCAAGACAGCCATATGTTTTTTAAAATCGCCTGCTTGTACCTTAAACATTTAATCTAATTTGCAATCGCTTAATATAGTAAATATTTCGCGCCTGCTTTCCTAATTGTAGTCTGGAAAGTACAGATATACAATTGCAGGGCATGTTTTTTTTCCTTCTTGATCATTGCCAACAATAGTAGGGAGATTAAGAGTTCGCGATTGCAAGAGCCCTCCCCACTTCCTTCCTCTTAATTGATTTTATTTTTAAGTTTGTATTAAACATAATAAAGTGCAGGTAATGTGGGACTACGCTTTCTCAGGGAACTAACTGCTAAGTAAATAAGTGCAAATAAGAATCTCGTAGAACAAAAGTTGGGGTTAAATCATAGTATCTCAGCTGGGGGGACATGACTATGTCAGAGGAGCTGTTGCAGTAAAATGTAAGCACATCATCGGGGGTGGGGGGGTACAGCGTGGTGGGCGTATTGTTGGCTTGGAACGGAGAGAAAGATGTATAATTTAATGGTATATACAATCCACTGATCCTATTACTGTCCTCCCTGGAGCTCTTGTTAGTTTCAATGGGAGTGAGTGAAATTGACATGGACTTGCATTCCTGGTCATGTGCTTTTTTTCCTTTCTTTCTTCTCTTGTGATCTGAGATCCCCTTTTTGTTGATGTTGCTTTCCCACTTAATTATATGCATGTAGGTTAAATGAATACCTGACGAAAGGGCCCACGTTTCAAGGCAGTGACATTTGATAGCTGAGAGGAAAAGTGGCTTTAATGAAAAGCAACCTTTGGAATTCCTGCTTGTGAAAATCCAATTCAGCTTTTTGTGCTGCCAGCAAGAAATGATCAGTAGCACCAGTGTTTATGGTATGTCCGTTTTGGGATCTACTTCCATTGCATCTAAATAGCAAAGACAAATTTAAATAGCATGATAAAGCATTGAGGAATTTGCATGTGAATATGACTAGCAATAAACCTAATGTTTAATGGTAAATTTTCAACTGTGTAAATAAGCATTTTTTTCTTGCTAATATTTGTTTATCATTTCTTCTTTGATTTTAAAATTAGTTTTGTCTATAGTATTGATTTCAGTTGTAAACCTAAAGTTGCATGGTACTAGCAGTGCACTAATAGACCCCACGGAACTCAAACAGTATGTAAATTAGTAAAATTCATTGGCTGGAGAGGGAAAAACGCTTAGTAACGAATCCACACACACACCTATATATCTCTCTTATTTACACATACACTCGGCTAAAATACAGTGTTTTTCTATTTCAAATTAATGATATTATTGACTGTTTCTCTGAACTTCATCTGATCTCTCCCCACTTTTGGCATAATCAGTTCCTGCAGGTTTTAGCTGATGATGGGGGAGGAAATGGTTTGCCTGGAAACAAAACAAAACAAAAATACAGTTGTGATCGATTATTGTGTTGATGAGCAGGATCTTTATGCTAGTGTACATGTGTCTGGCTGTCGTGGCTTTATTGTTAACGTGTAATAGAATGAAATAATGAGGCGCTCAAACTGACTTAGTGTTTTAAACCTCTCACTCTCAACCCCCCAGCAGTCCCATCTGCTTCCAGCCTCCAAAAAGTCAGATAAAATGGAGCATGTGGGATTTCAATAGACCTTGTTGCGGTGCAGTATGTACATTTCCAGATATGCAATGAAGACTAGAGAACTAGCAACAGAAACAGCTATACATCTATTTTGTACAAGCAAAGGGTGGTGGTGGGGACTTTTAATAGAATGTGATAGTAACAAATAGGGATAGATTGAGAGAACACTGGGGAAGAGGGGAATCTGGAGTGTGTGGTGGTGTAGCTCTGGTAATAACACATCTGAATGCAAGAAAGGGATTGAGAGAGCAGTTGCACAATGTATACTCCTATTTTGGTAGATGTGTGTGTATATAATATATAAAATATTATATGATGGACTGCTATACAATAGGGATGATCTAACTGAATTTTGCATTTGAAATTTGTTGACTTTAAAGCGATCGATAAGGCAACCTTTTATTTGAGATGCACGTAATTTGCCCTGAGAAATGTTTTGAGGAGCGAGAGGGGGGCACAGCTTTTTTTTTTTTTTTTTTTTTTTTTTTCCGCTAGAGCTGTTGGAGCGAATGTGATTGCCAGATGGGAGATTTGCCTCTGTGATGTTAAAGCTGTAATATATATTCAGAGCAGATTGGACTGCTGCTTGTGATGAGGAGGATATTACATTTATAAATTTTAAATCGGGAATCGGACTGTGTACTCAGAGCTGAAATTGGATGGTGTGGACAGGTGGATGTTTCAGTGTGATTCCCAGTGATAGTAATAATAATAATAATAATATTAGAAATATGCAATAAATATAGTAGTGCTGGGCAGTTATGTATATTCTGAGGTATTTAGGTAAATTATTTTTAAATGTGCTTCGTTCCCTAGAAAATGTTAGCTAGTTTGTGTGTTGTTTTTAATAGTTGTTTTTAAAGCCCACTCTTTAATGAAATATTATCAGTTACATGTCTGAAGAAAAGTTTTGATACAATTATTGTTGCCAGCAGATGCACCTCCTTTCTATTTTTTGTTTTGCCCAATTATGTGGCCTGATACAGCCACAAACCTGAAAGGCTGGAAAGTGGGAACTAATCACACTCGAGCAGCTCTGCTGTTGCAAATTAAAAGTGTTTTGTGGTCAGGAAATGAAAACTACAATGTCTCTTTTGAACAAGTCGTTTATCAAGAGAAACATCTATCAAGCAGCGACTTGTCACATTGATCCTCTAAAAGTTTGATTGGAGGTGGAAACTGCTTTGATGTTTTTTATCCTAAATTTATAAAACTAAAAAAGCTAAAGAGACCAGAACCAATATAAATTTAAAAATCACTTCACTTCACTGGGTATGACAAAACCAAGTTTTAGTTACGACTGTACTGTGGTACCTAACTGATGAAAATGAGGAGGAATCAGATATTTGTCATATTTTTTTTCCATAATAAAACTTTAACTTTGAATGTGTGGCACATGCATTTATGTTCATATTTACAAAAACCTGTCTGGTCGTTCATGTATTTTATCATCCATGCTTTCTTGCTCGGTAGTGCATCTGTTGCTTTCAAACTGAAAGACCTTTTTCTTGTTGCTATTGTGGTGCTGTTTACAAAGTTTTGATGGAAAAAACAAATCTATTTTCTGCCTTCATTTCAATCTTGTGTTTCTCATGCTGTATTTGTTGTCATCCTCACATCTCCGTAATGTAAAGTTTCTCCTACTGCCAAAGTGTTTTATGGCATTTGGATGGCATAGCTTGCAACATATTAGTAGTTTAAATTTATCTTCCCCTTTTCATCTTCTTTCTATTAACATTTTTGTTATGTAAACCAAATATTCATTCTCATTAAAGTACTGTATTTTTATTTAAAACTGCAATAACTGTACATTCAAAGTTGATTTTCAATGATTGAATGACCTGTACACCAACTAACTTGTGTTAAACATTTTTCTTTACTTCATTCTGCATGAAGTTATACAGATTATCAAGGAAGTTACTACATAGGTATTTTAAAAATATCCTTATTTTTTGGGTGAAGTAAATAGGGTGCTTTGACCTTTTTTCTCTCTCTCTCTCTTGCCTTTTCTCTCTCTCTCTTCTCCTCCTCCTCCTGCCTCCAATAAGTGAGACTAATGCTTCTTATGGCTGCTTGATATTCCATATAGCTCCATTTGCAAATAGGCAGCAAACAGAAGAGTGGTGGGAGTTTTGGTGAGTGTTATACTTGCTAATTAATCATGTTTGATATGAAAGAATAATATCATGGTAATAAGGCTTCATTGTTGTTTGATGTTTGTAACAGGATGTAACTACTACACAAACCTGGTGTTTTCCCCCATCCTTCCCCAACAAGATATGTACAGTACAGGATCCAGTTGTTTATATTATCCATTGGAACATCTGTGAAAATACAGGGATATCTGCTGTCCTAATTGTAGTAGCATAGAAAGAGATTTTTTTATTAATATTTTGATTACACAATTGTCAGCAAAAAAGACTATCTTTAATCACTAGCTGTTGATTCGTAAAGACTTTTACTTTTGAGCTGAGTCAAAAGTGTTTCCTTTCTGTTTTTTTCTTGATATACATCTAATTTTTTATACCAATCAGTGAAAAATGGAACTTTACAAACTCTTCTGCAACTACTTGCTCATGTTATTAATACAACAGAAAAAAATTAATAAAGAAAATATTCCTACATAGATTATACATTTGTACCCCACAACATTTTAAGATTTGTACTGTAACAACGAGATCATTCTGTGGTTTTTATGTGGGTTTCATTAGCAGCTGCATACAGCTGCAAGCCTCTTCTGATTAACAGTACAATTATTGAATTTTTCACCATGTGTAGTTTCAGGTAGCAAAGCTTAAACTTCAGAACCTCACTTTCCAACTTAGACTATTTTATGATGCATGAAAATAGTTAAAGATCCGCTTTTGACTACATGACCTATGTGTGCTTTTAGAAGAGTCTCTAGATGAAAATCATTCTGAATGCTTGCTGTTAATAAGTTAAACACATGTATGCATACAAGAAGTGCCAGATGTAATGACTGATCTTCTGCAGTCTTAATCATCAATTAATCAGCTAATCTGCTTGTTAGGAATGGTTTTGATGGTACAAAATCAGCATGAGAGCTGTGTGTGTGAAACACTTGTATGTTGTTTTTAACATGCTGGTCTAATGTAGCATTCTCCGATCTAATAATAGAAATATATTTGGCTGTTTGCCCTCAATCAATATATCCCTTAAGAGAACAAACTTCACATAATACTTTCATATAGTGCCAGATTTATTACCATAGAGTTGATTAAATTTAATTACTGAAATTTTACATTGATTTATTGATTTTTTTTTTTAATAATTTTTTTTTTTTTGTGATTGGAGAAACTTGTTCTTCACATATTTATGAGGTATACAGTTGATTGAGAATACTTGATTAATCAGTAGTTAGTCACTGATAAGTAAAAGGCATTAAGATAGCACTAGAAGAATCTGAAATATATTAACTCAAAGTCCTTTTTATTATTGAGAAAGCATCTGAGAAACAAAATAATGACTCTGAAAATTAGACCAACTTTGAACTGATATTATGGCTACTTGGCCAGATTCTTGGCCAGATTTATTTTTATAAAATAAAAATACCATATTTGACCTATTGGAAGTTCCTTTTGAAATCTGTTATATTAAAATATATGGAATTTTAGATAAGCATCTGATCCAAAATGAACAGTATAACTGTAAAGGTAACTTTAAGAGGCTATAAATTCAGGATTGCATATCTCTGATATTGTTTCAGAGTATTAAACTCTTGCTGCTAGAGATGGTATCCTTTAAGTGAAACATTATCTTCCTTATGGATAAGATCATTTAGGGGAATTTAGGATGGGAATAAACTTGGAATTTTCTTTAAGTAAAAAATAAAAAGTCCCAGTAAATAGAGCTAGCTGAAGGAATGTCTTTCTAGTTGAAAATCATTACTAAAGTATTTGATTCCATTTCTACATGGCATCTGACCTTTTACCCTATTTTAAAGTTGTGTGAGTGAGAAATATAAGCACAAAAATATCTGTTGCTTCCAATTTCTTGCAAGAATTAATTTTTGCACATTCTTTCTCTAAATCCCAAAACATCACAAACATTTTCCTCCCTTTAATCTGAAAGGATAGTGGTTAAAACAGAAGAACGGATAAAAATTGAGCTGCAATATGCTACATTCCTAAGTTCACCAAATACAAAGCCTGATCCCTCAAGGTGCCCTAAAACAGCTGAGAGGCTAATGGAGGTTTAGGTCTCAGCCTCTTAAAAGAGGTGCTCAGCACCTTGCAGGATCTGCACATTTAAAAAGCGTATGTATACTGTGTTTTCTAGAGGGAGGTCTATATTTGCAGTAACCTACAAACTAGTATGGGGCCTTAACTCTATGATCTGTAAATACTTGTTGACGTTAGTAAGACCAACTTTTTGACCATTGAGGATAATACTGAAAAGAGATACAGATGGCTGATTTGGGATAGCACAGACTCCGGAAACTGGAAGGGAAATTAGATTTAAAATCTCCAGTTTTAGGATATGAGGAGTTTCAGAAAGTAATACTCTGTACCTGAAGAAAGTACCCTGGATTAACATTATTTGCAGTTGGGCTACAGTGAAGAGAATTTGAATTTTTCTGTTTTTTGTAGAGAATTATATTGCCATTTATATATTTTATTTGGCATAGATAATATGAAAATGACAATATACACATTTTGTTCATGAGGTACTAGTAACTATACCTGTCAATCTACTTAAAAAACACTGAACAATTTGTAATCAGATCCGTAACATTTCTTACTATGCCTGTTTAGTGTTTGTATAATAGGAAACCCAAAATAGTGTTTTTCCTTTGTTTAAATACAGGAATAAAACTTAATGGTATTTCAATTTAAGTTGCTTTACGTACGGGGAAAAAAAATCTCACCTCTCTCTCAGCTATATTTAAAAATAATATATATAAATTAGTGTCATACCAATTGCATATGTATCTTTTTAAAAATACCTTGTTTTTAAGTACATAATCCAAAAGCCCATATTAATGTATTAATAATATCAGAAATTGCTACTTCAATAAATTCTGTAAATGTAAATACAGTTTTTATGTGCTTTAATATACAGTACAGCAAATATTAGCACTGTCTCAATCTAATTTATTACAATACCAGATTGTTACTGTGAAATAGATATTAACCAGATTATTTCAGTATAGCAGTAAATTTTTGGCCATGGAGGTTCATTTGCCCCACTTGTAATTAGTGTTGCTATTTTTGTAACCCTTTCATATTCAATTTTGAACATATAGGCAATCCTCCTATGGTCTATTTTTTAAAACAAGTGGTTCATTTAGATTTCATATGCTTGTTCCATAGCTCACCTTCTGTACATAACGTACCTCACAATGAATGGTGGCATACAGCTCCATTGCATCCAACAAATTTTGTGCAATATTTTGCAATGTATGCACATACAACCTGATTATAGTTTGATGGTGACAAATGGATTTCAGTAATGTGCATGTTGTTTGCTTTCATACTCAAGCAGTGAAAACATGCAGTACGATGGAACTTGGTAATCTAAGATTGTTATTTCTTCCAAAAAGGAGAAAAAAACAATGTATCATTTGATAAATTAATACCTAGGAATAAATTTGATACACATTTGTAACTCCTACTAATTCTAGTGGAAGTTGAAAATATATATTTATGGGAGGAGAGTTGGGGATATATTGCGTAAGTGTTCCCCACAATAACTGCAAACTATCACCTAAAGTTGCTTCTTCCTGATATATTTTGGAGGGTCAGATGAAAAGTTGTGGCCTCTCCCTCCTTTTAAAATATTGTTAACAACTTCATCATTTCCCTTCTCAGCAAATTTATCTTCTCAACTTGTTTCCTGTATCCAAGAAAGCAAGCAAATGGGTATCGTTAATGAATGACAGAACGGTTTATGCAATTAGTTTTAATTCTTAATTAGTCATGTTAAAAGAACTGTTTATTTCTGTATTGACATTTGTGCACAGTACAGCTTATGTTAAAATAAGTGTATTTTGGCTTATAGATTGGGGGTGGGGTGGGAGGAGCTCCAACAATTGTTTTATATTGCTGTGTGACAACAGATGGTACGAAGGGAAAAAGAAGAGGGTTATACACAAATATAATCCGTCTCTTACAATCGTATCTGTATTGACATTTTGACTGTTGTGAACTGATAGTACTGCTATATAAATGTGTGTGACAGCTACGCTTATGGAGGAAAAGTAACTTTTATATGCAGTAACATTAACTCTTCAGTATGTCATATAGAAAGTGTGAACTTTAGTTTGTTAGGCTACTGTTGCCACCCATTCTAAATTGCCCCATCCCCTCTTCACCAACCTAATTATTTCAGCCTCCTGTGTTGACATGTAGAAAGCAACATTTAGTCTAGGCTAGGCGAACAAGGCTTGCAGGTATTGACTGATATAAGGTATCACATCGTGATACCTCAAACAGATTTAAAAATAAAGTACTGTATCCTTTTCAAGTCAAAACTGAGACACTGGAAGGTCCAGCAAGAATGTTTCTGAACGCACCTTGAAGGTGCACCATTTATTTTCAAAAGAAATGTCTCCCATCACTCATGGATGGCTCTGCCATGAAGGGACATATCAAAAGACCTTTATAGAAGTAACTATTCTTTTATGTCCTCCAGTACTTAGACACTTAAAAGATTGTTTCTGAAAAGGAAAAGAAT
The DNA here is from genome assembly GCA_007922305.1 of Dermatemys mawii. Lineage (NCBI taxonomy): Eukaryota > Metazoa > Chordata > Testudines > Dermatemydidae > Dermatemys > Dermatemys mawii. The sequence goes on from ML677340.1 coordinate 27,322,946, forward strand.
TGATCCCATTTTGAATCCCTTGTTGTTGGCCTTTTGTGGACCACATACTCTATACAGAATTGTAAAAATAAAGTCTTGATTTATTGGCCTAATTATTAATAAAATTCTGTTTCCATTAATTATTCACATATATGGGAACCTAAAAAGAAATAGTGTAGTAGTAGTAGTAATGTTGCTGAATAAATCAGCATGGGATCTTATGTGTATCTTTAGAAGGTAAATAAATATATAGACCAGGTCTAGTACTTTCTATGAAATTAGCTAACAATGTTATGTTTTCATTATTATTTAAAGATATGTGGCATTTATGCAGGAATTTTTAATTTACGTGATTGCCTTATGTACATAGAGTAAGACAAATTCAAAATTAAATGAATGCACTGTGTCCTTCACAAATGCAGAATCAGATTAACATTTCTGTAAAAAGGATAAAATTATAGAAAATGAGTGAACCGTGTTTCTCAGTAATTCAATCAGAAAATCACTAAAGTTTTGAACTTACAAGACAAATATTTTGAATATGGGAACAGACTATAAACCACTTAATAACTATGCAGTTGAAAATAAATTAAACAATGCCTCTTTCTATAATTTTATAAAATTTGCTTTTATATATTTATCACTGTTAATGCAGCACTGAAGAAAATTTTATATAATAATATGAATCACACACTTGAAACTAATGTGAAAACTATACAGGTAGTCTGATACAGATTACCAACTAAGTAATTGTTTACATCTATATAAAGGTTTGTTGATAAATCTTAATTACTTAAGTAATAAAGGAAAGGCATGACTATATTTTGGAAACTGTTGATGTAACAATATGTTGTCATTCTTGATTTTTGTCTAGTTAACAATTCTGCTTTTTTAACACTTCACAACAATATGCCACACAATGGTTTGTCATAGGTGTAAAATGTACAAGGTTTTTTCAGCCTTCATTTTCACAACTTCAACAGTGATGCTAATTGAGCTAGTACTGTACCATAATGGTGGTGAGATTTTTCAGCCTGTTTTCAGATGAATGCATGTGGCGTTTGTATAAAAACTTCAGAATGCTCAGCATCTGCAAATCCCACTGGCTTTAGTTGTAGATACTCAGCACCTTTCAGGATTTGGCTTTTGGTAGGAAATCTGTCAATAACACTGCCATGTCACAGGCACATTTTAATATACAATGCCTTTTTAAAAAATTAAATGGAATTGACAAACCTTGGATTTAGATGATCTAGATCAAATATATCTAATGCAAATTGTGCATGAATATATGTTTATGGAGATGATTTTTTTAGCAACTGTAACCTTATTAATGTAGGCTTATATGGTTTGAACTATTAACTCAGGTTGGAGGTGGTTATAATGTGATATATCTTCCGCTCACTGGACAACTTCATTTATGTCATATAGAATAATAGTAGTTTTCCAAACTGGTCTTAAATAAAGGGAAAATAGTGTTAACTGAGTCCTTCGTTCGAGTAGTAAGCAGAATATATTAGTAGAATACATTTCTCAAAGGCTCCTTATATTAGTTATAGTAAAACTATTGCTATGGTTAATTCTGGTTAGAAACTGGTCTTATTTGTATTGCACCCCCATCTTGGTTTTGATTAGGCATGATTTGATTCTCCCTTCTCCCTCACCAAACATGGAGTCCTCTGAGCTTCATGGGAAGTTGTCTCATATTAACTTAGGAAGTGTGATTTTGGGTGTCTGTTTATCAGAGGTGCTGAGTTCCTTCAGCTTCCATTGATTTCATTTGGTATTGGCAGTTTGCAATGCCCTTGGAAACCAGGCCTTGGCTGGCTCAAGTAGAGCAGTCCAAAATCAGAACTTAAAACGTTTTTGGCTTTATTTACACTTTTGATTTATAAGATGTGCCTATCTTGACATGCCACAAAGGGGTTTTCTCAGTGGAACTCTGAGGAGAATTTGACTCCTAGTTTTGGGGATGTAAAAAGCAGAGCTCAAATGCCCTTGTTAGATGAACTTACAGTGAGTGTTTAAAGCTGACTGTAATTCAGGAAGTGTGCTTTGGTTTATAAACCTAAACATTGCAGCTAGTTAGAAAAACATTAAAAAGATTATGTTGTTCTAACTGCAGAAACTTTTCCTGGTTTTACTACTTCCTTTTTAAACAATTATGCTCCTTAATGGTGCATAACTACTTCAAAGATAAATGGCTTAAAATAATGAGTATCTAATAATAATAACCAGGAGTGCGTTAGGTTAGAGTGAATTGGTTTCTGTATTGAAACTTTGTAGCTGGGAGAAAGTAAACCTAGGATCTTGACATACATCTGGAAGAGATGAGCTCCTAGTTTTGCTCTTTACAGGCAATCACACAGTGGTTTGTGTGTATATAAATCCACATCCACGTCCCTCCCCACATTTTAAAGTCATTAAGGAGTGATTCCTTCATTGTTCCATGTGGTTGCTGTATGTACAGATAATAGTGTCTAATGATACTGAAATATTTTTTAAATCACAACTAAAGAATTAGGTATGCTGTTACACTGAAAAGGTTGGATCTCCTCAAGTGACTTCGTCACTTCTTTTCCTTATCTTTTAAACCTAGTATTGTAGTTTTAAAATTTTTATTATTTATTTTTAGAATACTGAAAGGGTTGAATAAGTAGAGTTGTTTTTTGTTTTTTTTACAAGGCTAATGGGCATTTAACTAGTCACTTTGCTCTCGAGTTAAAGATGAACTTGTTTTTGGCATGAGCACTGGATGAGCTCAAGTGGCACAAGAGAGGGAACAAAATAGTTCAACCCATGATTTAGATTTACAGACATTGTTAAATTAAAACAAAACATTCTCAAAATCCTTTGGGGTGTGAATGATATGCTTAATATGTCCTGGACCTCAATTTGCAATACCATTATTTAAGCCTGGCTGAGGTAGAGCAATCTTTGCAAAATGGGAGTTTTCCACTTCTTTGAAAGCAATTCTGTTACTTTCTCTGCTTCACCCCGTGCCCATTGTGAAAGCCTTTTATATTTGAACGCAGGACGGGTATGCTGTGCATCTAAAGGCCAATGCATTCTATGGAGTCTCATAGATATCGCTACCGACATTTATGTAACTCTGTCCTTTGATTAAGATCAAGCATAGTATTACTTACCTCAGCAGTTTGGGAGAGAGGGGAGAGACTTGTCCTCTCTCTCTGGTTCCATGCCCGCAACACCCTGAGATGCCTAGGAAAGAAGATTGATCGCTGCTGGAATTGGTGCCAGGAGAGCCAGGAGCTGGAAATACTGGTGCCACGCGTAAAGACCTTGGACCAACCGTCATCACCCTGACTGTCAGAATGATGCTGGAAAGGACCCTGAAAGATGTCATTTGCTGCCAATATGCCAAGAACCTCAAGCGGAAACCAGACCAGAGCAAGATGTTTAAGGTGACTAGCAAGTGGGACGCCAGCAACCACTTCTTCCCCAGGGGCAGCTTCACCAGGTTCGCAAACCGTCAGTTTGTTCACCGAGCCCGACTCAACTGTATACTCCTCAACAGAGCCATCCACCACGGAAACTGGGACAAGTGCTGCAGGAAGTATGGCTATCCCAATGAGACTCTGCCCTATCCTATGTGTAAGCACCGCTCTGGAACCTGGCGGCATCATCAGAACTCCATCCAGAACCAGCTGGTGAAAGCCATGCCACCATCTCTGGGGAAGATCACCATCAACACCGCCATTCCTGGAACGGACAGCCAACTGTGACCCGACATAGTGGTGACCAATGAGGAAAAGAAGATCCTCATGGTGGACATCATGGTGCCTTTTGAAAACAGGTCCCCGGCCTTCCATGAGGCCTGAGCTTGGAAAGTGCTGAAATACTGGCTGACACCCTAAGAGTCTAGGGCTATGAACTCCTGATCCATGCCCTGGTTGTTGAAGCCCTAGGCAAGTGGGACCCCCACAACGAGCCGGTGATAAGAATGTGTGGAGTCAATTGACGCTATGCCCAGTTCGTGAGACAGCTCATGATGTCCAACACCATCAGTTGGTCCAGAGACATCTACACAGAGCACATCACAGGACACTGTCAGTACTACAACGAATAAATAAGACTGCTGGTCAGAGAACATAACCAACTTCCTCCCTTGATGGACCAAGGGACACATCCCACCCATGTACCTATTTGCTATAACAACACGGACTTGGACTCTAAATACATTCTATGGGTGGCATACCCAAGATCACTTATTGATTTTTCACACTTTAAAAACTCCCACACCCCAGTCTGGGTCTATGCTGGTTATGTGCTATGTATGTATTTGTGAACCTTGTAACTGGTACTTGTACCTTTGCATAACTCAAGCCTGACCCCAGATGTACAGTACTTTCCTTCTTAACTTGTGTAAATTTGATTTTAAACATTAGCTTTAATAAAATGTTTGTTTAAATCTGTTCCATTTAATATTTGTTATATCTTCTACCAGTTAACTGCTGTAATGACAGGGAATAGACTCCATGATCTAATAAATCATTTCCATCTCTAACTAAGGTGAGGTGTGTTTTTTCTATAAGATCCTAAACTGATTAAAAACGGACAACTACTTAAAAGCATCTTCATTTGGTGCTGAGCTTTCCGAATATCAGTAAGTGGTCGTATTCGTGAGAGGGTAACTTGGGAGCTAAGTTGCAAACACCTTATGACTAATTTTAGTTTTCTCTTCAACTACTTACTACCGGAATACAGAACTACTGGATATTGTTCTGCACTATTGACTTAGGTAGCTTATTGATAAAAAGGGGCAGCGTACATTGAATAACATCGGTAAGATTGGATTTTTGGAACAGCAATTGAGATATAGTACTGAGGTTTTGAGCTGGTATCTATCAGTAGAAAGAATTAAGAGGTTGATAAGCTAAACAGGTCAAGGGAGGTGGCCAGAGACATATGCCTTTGCATAGAATTTGCAAGAAACTCTTTTCTTGCTCACTTTACAAAAGGTCCAAGGTATTTTGCTAAGCAGGAAAGAAATAAAACAAAAAAAGAGAATGAGAAGGATAAACAAAGGGAGAAAAATACAGCCCAAACAAATTATTATAGCACATCTCAGTGACTGTTCTCCACACTTAGGTTTAATTAGAAGACAACTGTACTGGAAAACTGTTCATTTAGTAGTGGTTAATGACTGATTTCTCCCCACCTTCCCCCTCACCAATCAGAACAGATTATACGATTTGTCGTATAATACTTGATTTGCCTGTGGAAATTACTGTGGTAGGTATGGTAGTATTGTAAGGTTTTCATTAATGATGTTAATTTATCATTTAACTATTCCTTTAGAGGTAAAAATAACTTTTCTTTCTTTTGCATTTATGTGGTACTAGTTTTTTTTATTTTTTTTATCAATGAATATCAAACTAGTGTGTGTTTGTGATTTTTTTTTTTTTTTTTTTTTTTTTTTTTTAATGCAGAAGACTATAACATGATAACTGGATAGCCATTAATGTATTCATTACCTAGTAGAAAATTGCTGGAAGAAATCAAATATTCTATATGCACATTTTGGTTAGGCTGACTGCTGTCAAGAAACATTTCTTTTATGTTGTAGTATAATTTGCTGTTATAGGTTTTTCAGGTGGTGTTATGGATGGTTACATGCAGAATTTCAGGCAAACAAGTTTTATTTCATGAGAAACAGAATAGGATCCACTTGCTGTCAACAATAAGATAATAAGAATAGAAATAATGTACCATTTAAGAAAACAAATCAATGCATTTATCCACAGTATCTATGTAGTGATTTCTACTCAAACAGATGCAGGTGGGGCTAAGTTATTAAGAACTCCATGGGCTATATCTTCTATTGGTATAAGAACAGAATAACTCCAGAAAATCTCTTTATGTGCATACTAAAGCAGAATCTGGCCCCAAAGTTACCTTCAAAATATTTTTGCCTCTTGAGAATCTATACACATAGTTATATAGAACTGTATGTGTGGATAGCAATAATTTTTGTGGGGTATTTTAAATATATTGTAGTTTATAATCTTAACTGAGTCACTGTTCAGTAGACAGGAATAAATCTATTTTTTTTAAAGTACATCTATGGCAGATGCATTTGAAGTCCAGATGTACATTTTAAGCACTGTGCCCAAGCACCTATGATCTGATTAAATAATAGATTTTAAAATTATGCCTTCTTCTGTTATTCATATTTATAATAGACAGGAACCCTGTATGGGTTTTGTTTGCAGTATTAATATTTAAGATGTCTGAGAATATATGTCTTAAAGTCCTCATTGTTCATAGATTCAATGCATATAGCTGCCTTTGCATTTTGTAGAAAATCAGAAATTTAATTAGCCAGACATCCAGCCTCTAGTGGGCATTCTAATGCTCCAGAAGCCTCACTCTGTCTAGCCTTCAAGAGTGAATGCAGATCTGCACACTGCAATGTGCTTTAGAAAGTTTAAAACTTTTGTTTTAAGTATGATTTGTGTGCCTTTTTAATAACATGACCGTAATCTAAGAAGAAATGGATATGTGGTGGTCACAATTTCTAAAAAGAAATACATACCATTACCTATTTTTACTTAAAATAAGAAATACCATATTGGAGTCATATATCCTGCCATCGTACATTTATCTATCTATTTTAAGTGGTAACTTCTCAAAGGTGAAAGAATCAAATCAGCTGTGGTGAATGGGCAATTGGTGTAATCACTGATTTAACAATTAATGGATGTCTCTTAACCCAATGGGATTGTCCATGTAAATACTTCCCATGAACCAACCCTATGGCATTTGAGACTTGTTATTTTGTACTAAAATTTAGGTACTAAAGAGTTCATCTGGGGTTAAACTTAGGAGCTGATGTTATAGAATTTAAGGGAAATCAGAAATGATCAAATATTTAAATGATAACTAGTTGGGGATCATGATTCTTCACTCCAATACACCAGTGTTATGGTGGTGTAGCTCCATTGAAATTAATGGAGTTACACTGCCACAAAACTAGCATAGGAGAGAGGAGACTCAAGCCCAATATTTCAATTTCAGGTTTTCCTTCAAACCTGGAGATGTCAGCAAACAAAAAACCCCACAAAAAAAAGAGAGAAAATTCTTTGGTCTGGTATAACCATTCTCCTTCCTCGCCCCAAAAAGTCCATTTTGATCTTCCATACACAATCTCGTCAACCAAGCCAATAACCTTCACTGAAGGCTTACTAGTTTGTTTGTTTTTCCCCTCCAGTTGCAGCACTTTAGTACTGAAACACTTCTAGATGTTATCTTGGCAATTCATATTGAAATTCAGTTTGAGCATGCACACTCTGTGTAGAAGAAAAATATCTACAGTTGTTGACTGAACCTAAGCCCTCCAGGTTATCACACAGATAAGTGTCTTACTATAGACAAATTTTGCTTAGTTAATTGCATGAATACATCACATCTTTACAGCTTTACATTTGAAGCTGGATAGATAATCTCAACAATAGGGATGCACAACGTAGTTCTAGACAGCATAATAAAGAATGAGGGAGATTCTAAGAATGGAAGTAAAAGCTTAGAGGAGTGCTCTGGTTCATTTTGTAGGTCACCTAGACTACAGTCAAGAGACCTACGTTTAATCCTTTGTCAACCAGTTCTTTCTCTTTGAAAAGCACTATTTAAAAAAAAAAAATTCAAATGCAGTCTTCATAGGTGAAGCTAAAGCTAGGTCTGCCAGACAGATAGCTTTGAGAGTCAACAGTTGACAACATGCCGGATTCATTAGCGAATTACTAGTTTGATACAGTCATATATGCAAAATGTTCGTTCTCCTTGCAGCGTAATGTGAATGGATGATCAACAGTGTAAGGATAATGCTAGCTGTGTGAAAAAGCAGAAGCCTTATATTAAGACAGAGCCCAATCCTGGAAAGTGCTGGGTCATATTTTTACATCTCAATGATCTGTGGACAAAGCATAGCTAACTTACTGAAGAAATAATGGTGGCTCTGCAGCATGATTCATCTGATGCTTTTTCCCCTGAGAGTTGACTAGTGCGTGTCACTTTAACCTCTGCTTAGGCTTAAAAACCCAGCTTGGTTTTTAGTGCAGAATTGCATGCTGGGGCTGTGCAATAGGCTGCATGACATAGAAACTTTAACAACATGAAAAAGTGTAGCACGTGAAGAACTGCATTTTTAACCCTCTTCCATATCTAATCTATTTGGCTTTTTTGGATACTATATGACGAGATAGTAACGGTGGTGGGAGAATGCTGGAAGTGCAGTTTATGGTATTTTATTTATTTTAAACAGATGTTGAAAATACAGAACTTCTTTTTATAGTGAAGATCTTGTGCTCTGAAAATAATTATCTTTACAATCACAGAATATTACTCAGCAACACGATCTAGTAAAGAAGAAATAAAATGTAGGCTAGCAGCCAATATATGATAGATACCATGATAGCTTATGCCTGTCCTGCTCCACCTGAAAACCAGTAGCCTCAACCTTTCTTAGCAGAGATCTATGTATAGTGCAGGGGTAGGCAACCTATGGCATGGGTGCCGAAGGCGGCACATGAGCTGATTTTCGGTAGCATTCATACTGCCTGGGTCCTGGCGACCCATTTAGGGGCGGGGCTCTGCATTTTAATTTAATTTTAAATGAAGCTTAAACATTTTAAAAACCTTATTAACTTTACATACAGCAATAGTTTATTTATATACTAAAGACTTATAGAAAGAGCTTATAAAAACATTAAAATGTATTACTGGCACATGAAACCTTAAATTAGAGTGAATATATTAAGACTCGGCACACCACTTCTGAAAGGTTGCCCACCCCTGATATAGTGGTAGCATAGGTTTGCCCTGATCTTCTCAACCATGTGAACTGTATAAACCTCACAAAGGATATGTGGAGGAGTGATGATGCTTAACGCGGGGAGTCACGGTACTGGTGTGGGTCAAATCATCCCAATTACGATGTGCATAGCTAAGTGTAGCTGTGTATCAACCTACTTGCTGTGAGATGAAAGGAGCCAGACTTGAAGCTCACTATTCTGCAAAATAATAGAGGGCTAAACTGGATAATCAGAGAGTCTGAGCATTTTCTCTCAGTGAAGTGCTGGCCAATTTGCTTAGAAGGTTGTTGCCTTCGCCACAGTTTTTCTCAGGTGGTTAAGATATGTAACAGATCTATCTATGGTTACTCTCAGGTAGACTGGGTAGGATTCATATTTCAAATGATATCCATTGAGAGATACATTCTGTTCTTGGTCTGCTCTTGTGTTGTGTTGTTAAGATGGAACACTTGAAATTGTCTTGGTCACATTTGATTATAAATGCAACCAACTACGGTATTTGGCCATCTTAATCAAGTCAGCCTTTAGGGAGCCTTCAAGTTCTGGGAATGATCATGCTAATGATCATTCCCTAAGCAAATGCCACTCATGTATGTAAACTTACGGGACTGGATGCGCTTAAGTTCATACAGGTTGAAAAGAGTCAGTGCCAGCACAGAGCCTTGGAGTAGACGATTGTCATATCTTTCCCCATGCTAATTCTGTCTCCTGTATGCATTTGCAAATGTTTGTTGCGAAGGAGAAGGTCAGTTATCTTGACTACTCTTGCTGGGAGTGATCTTGTAAATTTGACTAAGAGCCCTGTGTGGTAGACTGTGTCATATGCTGCTGTCAGGTCCAGAAATATGGCTCCTGTCTTCAGGTTTTTCTGGAAAGCATTTTTGATGAATGTTGTCAAAACTAGCATTCAAATGGTATGACCTCACCAAAAGCCTGCTTGCTCAATGCTGAGTATTGACTCCATTTCTGGGGAGATGCGCACTGAGTCAACCAAGGTAGTTAAGGTATGTAGACTTTCAGATGGATCTCATGAATATGCTGCAAATATATTATTTCTGATAAGAAGTAAAAAAAAAAAAAAACACCCCCCCCCCCCCAGCAAGTGTATAATAGAATCCTTAAACATGAAGTTTGATAGGAACATAAGAAGTCCCTAAACAATTTAACATATGCTCAAGTACTCAAATGTTGTGACTAGATGGGCACAACTTTTGTGGTATTTGTGCCTTTTTGGTTTGAATTTAGAAATGTGTGAGTGCTGTCTGAAGCAAGGATGTTGCATCTTTCCAAAGAAGGGTGAGAAGTCCCCCTGCCCTCCCCTCCTTCCCCCTGAGACGCGCGCACACATACAGAAATTCAGTGGCTTTCATATATCTTAAAACTATTTTAATAGAAACAGCAAGTTTATAAATCATCTAAGCAATTACCTGAACATTGTGGGAGTGGGGCTTAGCTTGGGTTTCAGGCCCAGATGTTTCCAGACTTCAATAATGGCCCTGCCCAGATATTTACAGCTTAATTTTGTTCATGTGCACTAGTCCATAAATGGTTCCTTTTCCATTTCCAGTTGGACAACTGAGCCACTTATAGAAGAGTGATTTAAACATGAATGATGGCAAGACGTGAATAGAGACAATTTATCTTTGGAAACTTTGCAATCCATTTCTAATATTTAAAATCTACTATAGATCACAAATAGGGCATGATTGACCAACACGTAAATGCCCCTTTTAAAATGTGTATGTTTTCTTTTCTATCAAATCAGGTGTTTTTTGCTTAGCTTCACTGTACTTTGGAAGGAAAGACATTTTTGTGTGTGTGCTATACCACCTCACACTAGTTTATTGAAAGCCAGTCTGCTAACCCCTCCTCCCAGCCCCCATCCCACCCTACATTACTTGAAGCTAAACAAATTGAAAATAATGATTGGTAACCATCTGCTGTGTTGAAATTCCACGTACAGCAGTTAACTCCATTTTACAAAACAACTCCAATCTAGTGAATTACAGTGCAATTCTTATGTGCCGGCAGATAGCAACAAGCAGTTTAGAGTTCCTCTGGACAAAGCTGCACATGTAGCCAGCATTTCATTATTCACATTCGTTTGGAGGGGTGGAAGGCAGGAAGAACCCTTCTTACAATTCAAAGAAATGCATTTGGAAACAAAGTCAAGCCATGGCCTAATTGTTTCATTTGATTTGAAAAGGAGTCAATCCATACAATTGTACAGAAAAGAGGATCATAGAAGCGTGCACCCTTCAGTTTGGATCACCATCTCCATAGCTGTACTGTGTTGTAATGACTCATGGCTAGTCTATTCAGTTTTAAATCATTCGGAGTCTTCTAGGCTGCCCAATGAATACGTAACGCAAAAATCACATTGTGTAGATGACCAAAATGTATCGGACAACAATAATTATTTATAGAGTTCCTATTGAAGAATTGACACAACACTGAGGCAAGTGTACATTAAAGCTGTCTAAGTAAACAGTTTCAGAATACCAAGAAAGGGCTCTTCAAATAGTGGCAGACTCTGATGTATTATTAAAATAGATACCATGATGTAATATTAAAATGATACTATTATTATATATGTGTTAAACTCACTTTCAATTATGTGATCTTAGATTTTGACTGTATATAAAGGAAGTTGCTTAAAATGGGCAGTATATTGAGTTCAAAGGACCCATACAGTTAATAAATTCTCCCATGTCTACTGGATTTTTCATCAGGGAGACTTCCAATAAAAATGATCTATTTTAGAAATAATATTGTTTAGTAGGTTGAAATGTGGTGTAATAAAATTAGACCTTCAGTCTTCTAAAGTTACTACTTAGATGGCACCCTTGGGATGGTAAAATGGCTGTATAAGCAGATGAATCAGACAGTTTCACTGATGGATACATTTGTCAGTCTCTGTTACAGATATAATATATTCTTATATCTGTAATCCTGACACTGTTACATCCAAATGAAATCAACATGAGGTTGTCATCTTTAAGCAAATATGTTAAGTGTTGTCTTTTGTGCTTTGGATTTGAAAGAAAGGGGCCCAAGGGAGCCAGCATCATGCAAATGGAACAAATCCCATTTCTTCTGAGCTGTGCTGTTTCCCCCTTCATGGCAGCTGGCTGTGTTATCTTTGTGTGTTTCTCTGAGTGCTGACAATTCTTTCAGTGATCTAAGTTAGGGCACATTAGAAAGTGGAAGCAGCTGTCTGTCGCTATACTGAGAGACGTGTTTGCTCTACTGCAAAGATGAAGGACCATGAATCCTTGACACACTCTCCCCTCATCCCCCCCTTTACTTTCCAACATGATCAACATTCAGACGCACAGATTGTCTGCTTGGACAGTTTTTTGTTCTGACTGACAGCATCTGGCATAGACAAATTTAAAAATACATAGCATGCCATGCTTGGAATTGGAACGTCCCTTCTTTATTAATCTTCTCATTTAAACCGTTCATTTACATTTCAAGAAAGGTTACAGCTTGATATGGTTGAAATGTTTATTTTAAATGAATAACCTCCTAATGAAATACCTTGAATGAGCACCTAACCACTAGCGTTCATTAAAAATTACACCTGATTAGCGTGGCCTCGGAACTGGAGGGAAGGCTAGGATTTCCCCATTGTCTTATCCACATTTCAATAAAATGTTGTTTAGTGCTTTTTTTTTTTCTTCCTCCACAAAGCTAAATAAAAGCAATGCTTTTGCTTGCAACCCTTGTCATTGAGAACACAACTATGGTATGAAGCGTTAGCCTTCGGAATACTATTTGTCTAATTTAATCTGCTATTGCTGGAAGAATATATTTCAAACAAACACCTAAATGAAACATTTTACTTCACTGTGCTAAGGAGTTTATGATTTAGGGACCAGATGTTTTATGGTTCGATGCAATCTAAGATCAGATTTTCCTGACCGGGAATACACATTTATTTCTATATACTACTTCAATAATAAAACGTAGACTGTAAAATAGCACACTACTACACAATTTCTCTCTCTCTGCACTTTCATGTCCATAATCTAGGTTTGCAAAGCAGACATGCTTGTCTAGCATTTATGTAAAAATAATATGAAAATTGGCCATATCAGTCAGAATATGGACTTTGAGTCCAATGGGGGGAAAAATCTCTTTGTACCAGGCATTTTAGACCCCTTTATATTACTGTGGATTGCAGCTTTAACTACTTATAGCACAGCAAGAAAGATAAGATGCATTACTTCAAGGAGACACCCCCTTCCCAGTGTTATAATAAAACAGAGGACTATTCAAGTGCTTGTCAGTAAATATGTAAAACAAGCACGCTGATTTATTTGGTTGGGGGGAGATGTTGCAGCAGACAGGCTCAATTAACAATTGTAAGCAGGAGAGGACTTGTATTCCTTCAGTATACGTAGGAGAGGTCATTTGCTTTAGGATAAATTCTGACAAATTTCAGATACAGACACTGAGATGCAAACAAAAATGAAAAAAAGATTTTCAGTGGCACATCAAACACATTTTGCTTTTGAGGGGATAAGGAATCCTAAGCCACTTACACTTACCCTCCGTGAAGGGACAATAATTTTTGTATTTTTCCAAATAGCAGTTTTTTTTGTTTTTTTTTTAAAAAAAATTTGTGGAACAAGAATTGTGGAGAAACAGTCATTTTAATTCTAAGTCTGTAAATATCAATTGTATCCTTTTAAATAAAAATCCCAGTCATGCCAACTATGTAGTGATTTTTGGTTGGTTTTATTTTCTTAACGGAGTAGTTAGTTGATGAGTTTTTGACAAAAATATAATTCCATGATTGTGTGTAATCATAAACTTGCAAACAGGTTTTATTTTAAATCCTGTATTAGTATTTTAACACAAGTTGCTCCATTTATGTGATAAACTTAATATTTTTTAATGACTAGTTATAAAGGGTAGTGCAGATATGCATCTGTAAGCAAACTGGGAATAGGTTAGAGCACACAATTCCCTGGTGTAAAAGGCAAGGTTTAGCAGTAATGCTTTTAATCTGGATTTGTAGAGGATTCAGGAGCATCCATAGATCTGCTCCAGTAATTACCATACCCCAAGTGGCGTTGGATGAGACATTTGCCTAAAAACTTGATGACTTCATTACACTGTTTACATTTTAATTAGAAACGTGAAAATTACTGATTCATACAGACAACTATAGTTTAAGTGGGTTTGTTTACCATCCAATAAATCATAAAAACAAAACAAAAGCAACCAGCAGTTGGCATAAACAGTTTACTAGGAATCGTTCATGGGAATAATGTCTTGGCATCATAAACTACTTGAAATATGTTTTTATTTTAGCAGAAGTAAAATTTGCATATAAATCTGAGAATGGCATTTTAAGTTGGCAGTCATGTATGCATGCTAAAACACATACGTATGTGTGATACACATGCATTCTTTAGTCTGTGTGTATACAGAAAAAATATTGCTATATGAATGTTTTGCCAAAGCTGAAAATTTAATGCTAGAAAAATAAAACAATTTTACCTAGTTCAGTATCTATCCATGTGATTCATAACGTACACACGTGTGTATCTATTTAGAGAGCTACACATACATATACTCACACACATATATATCATTTCCCTCTGACTTTTGCATGTACCTGTCAGCACCAGTGCCCTAAAACAACTCCCACTAGGAGTGATTTGGACTGAAGCAGTGGTGCCTGTCAGTGTCCATTCCTGAGTCAGCAGCATGTCCATTGCTTGAATCGTGCGACAGTCACTCATCTGGTTTTCCCCTCCCCAGGGGGCAACCGTCCTCCTCATCACTGAGGAGAATGACCCTTCTGTCTGGCATGCTCAAGATCCTGAATCTCACCACATCGGTGTATGAGTTCAAATCCCTACTCCTAAAGGCAGAGCTGGGATTCCAGCTAATGACTCAGAGATACAGAGGGTCAATGCACTGGTGATCTGGAGTACTGAGCCATCACACTAGCTTCGTTGTAGTTTTTAAATTTCCCCCACCAAAACTGATGATTTTCCTCTCTATTAGCCCCACTGTCTATTATAATAAAACTGACACTATACAAAACAGCCCTTACTCACCTAAATACACTTTAAAAAAATCTTTCAAATTTGACTTAGGTGGGATTCTATTGTCATGATCTGAGTTAATAATTGGGTAAGAGAGGTTTTGTTCGGCTTGGAAACAAGATTTGTATTCTAGATTCTCTTAACTTCACATTTGTATTAGTTTTCAGAGTCTGCTTCAAGGAGCTAATGCAAATAATATCAGTTGTTTGAATGGAACTTTGAGCCTTGGCTGTCATAACAAAAGACTTGTAATTATGTTTTATTTTAACTTTAAAAACATTTTTTGCTTAAAAATAAAAGAGAAAAAGCTCCCTTTTGTTTTGGTTATGGAAATTCTTTAGGATTTACAAGAGTTGCACTTATATTGGCATCTCGCTTTGTTGTTGTGTATATGTTTCCAGTTCACCTCCAGGTTTTTTTATAGTTGCAGATATAAGCCAGTATGTTATAAACACATTTTATAAATATATTTTAGAGAAAACAGTGTAAATTTAGTTTTGTCTTTTTGTTCTTCTATCGCTTAGAGTTTATTTTTGGACCATTTACCTATGGTTCAAAAATATCTTGATGCTCGTTTCAGTTCTGTATTCTGCTTGTAACAACACGTCTTACATTGCCAGTGCAATTTAGTTAGCATAGTGCCTTCTTCATAAACATGTGTTCGTTTGGTTTCAGATTGCTTCTTTTGGCAGTATTCTTATTAGGTCTAGGGATTTCCTAGATGTGACTAAACAGAACAGTCTATATATGTAAAGAGAAACATGCTGCTGACTTGTACACACTGCAAAATTCTAATAGTTTTGTGCTGTCTGGTAAATTCAGTGTGCTTTTTGCATTGTGGCCCGAATCAGTTGTGTGATGAGGGAAGCTGGCTTCCTGCCAGCCATTGACTGTGAAATCCTGGGTACCTGAGAGCTTATCAGTTCTTTAGCTTTATAAAAGAAAAAGTGATGAAAATGTTGGTAAACTGCCATGAAGGTTTAAGGCTGCTGGAATAAGGAGCCGTGTAATCAGATTGGAAAATGGAGCTTGAGATTCTCTGCATGGGAAGCAGCCGCCTGTGGACCTACTGAGATGCTGTGCAAATGCCTGAGCTGACCACTTTGTTAGCAAATCAGCTTGTTTGCTGCAGCAGCAGGGTGGAAAAGACTAGCCCTTGTGATGGTATGTAACACTAGAAATATCTCTTGCTTTGCACAATTTAATCAGCTTGCAATTAGCTCGCTCTGCATTAACCTACTTGATATTTTTTCTCTTTTTATTAAGACTGTGCACTTTAAACAATTAACTATAGAAAGTAGTCCTTCAAGCAAATCAAAGCAATCCTTTAATTTTATCACCCTACTGAAAAAGTATCAGGTGGTCAACTAGTTTTCATCAGCTTCTTGAAATGCTCTGGTTCACTGTAGCGTAGCTTTAACCCATTCACATTTAGAGTAATTTAGAGTCAGGATTTTGTATTTTGCTCATAATATAATGCTACATCATAAAACAGAAACTGGAATTGTTCTAATGAAAAATGTTGGGAATGCCCTTTCTTACATATACAGCTTTTATACTACTATTTGTTTAGTTATTTCCATATACTACCTCTCAGAAGGCTTTGATGACACAGCTACTTGTACTGATAATTCCACTACTTCACCTTTAGTGAACTTCATTCACTAAGGTTTGAAAGAACAAGGCTATCATTGCTGATCTTGTGCGTTGCTTGCTAATCCTGTAAAATTCAGATAATGGAAAAAAATTACAAAGTGGTCCTAATTTATTTTTAGATCAGAGGATAACAACTTAGATTCTGCTACTTAAATGTGAAAGTTGAAGTTTAACTAAGAAAAATAAAATTTATCCAAGTGAAGAATGAAGTGTAGCAAGGATTGTCTTGCTATTCTTTCAATTATTTTACCCATTTCAAAAGTTCCCTTTTCTGCCTAAAGTAGTTATTTTTATTAGAGGCATGAATCACTCCACAGTCACCTGGTACAGTATGTGATTATTTATTCTAAAGTAATATAGCATACTGTTTGTAAGCTCTGTAACCATGTATACATAGGTATTAAATACCAACAGTCACTTCTATTTGATTTCTTATGAGGAGTTTGAAATAACTGCTTGAGCTGCCATGTTATTTTCTAAAGTTAACTCATTCAATAGTTTTGCTGATATAAATGAGAACAATCAAAGTGGTGACTAAATGCTATCGATCGCGAATAATAATTCCTTTTGCAAATCCTATTCACGTTGTCACTATTATCTGAATGTAAGTGTTATGGATGATTAAGAGTCTAATGATTGATATGATCTGAAACTTTGCTCTAATATCTTATCAAAAAGACATTGCAAATTCTAATCAAGTGCATTACAAAAATAAAAAGACCTTTTATTAAATTCCGCCAGATCATATCATTTAACTAAATTTATAACATGTGATCTGCTTTTATTACAAGATTCCTGTGAAGGGAATATTGGCTATGATTAAACCTCTTTTCACCCTTTCTGAAGAATGTGAATATGTTTTGATTAAGCTAAAAAACAAAGGCCTTTCCTCATACAGTATGCTATTTTTCCTATGGATTTGTAACATTGTTTAATATGTATAAAAATGCTGGATTTAGGTCCACGATTTGTCTTTTGTTTCTCCAAATAAGATAAAATAGATAACTGCATAGTTCTTATGCTTCAAAGATCTGCTCTGTATTCTTTTAGAGGACAAACTCTATTAGATATGCACTTACTGTACATTGGCTTGTAAATCTTACAATTTAATGGTAATTCGGTGAGCAGTTATTGCTTCTGTGGCCTTTTTTCTTTCTTTTTTGTCCCATATCACTTTGTGAAATAGGGTTACCCTTTACAAGTGTCAAATCCATAGATTCATCTTTTGTACTCTATAGTTGTTCCTAGTGCATTATTCTAAGTGAAAAGAAAAATAGGAAGCCAAAGCTACAGGAGAGGCATTGGGGGAAGGGCTTAGTGTGTGAAGTACAGGCATATAGCAACGGAAAGACCAAGGCATTTTAGCATCAGTCTAACAGATTAAAATTTTGCTGTAAAGGTACATTTTCTTTAACCTCATTCTCTTTTCTCTAACACTACTCTGTGTTTGAATTCCCAGGAAGCAGAAATAGTGTCTTAATGATACAAGTCTTTTTACCTTGTTTACATGGTTAATACTCTTTATCTCTTTTTCTGATCTGAAATACTTTTTGCAGAAACAATATACACATTCGTAAAGATATTATAAAAAGATTCTCCTTTAGAAGATAATGAGTTCTCTTCAGGAACTGCGGGTTACATGGAACACAAATGAGCTCTAAGTGGAGGGATTTAAAGTCCTGCTACAGCATTTAATTTCTTGAGGAAAGGAGTTCAGTTCAAGGTTAGCCTGTTATTGTGGCACAGGCAACTACTTCTCTCATTTCTGTTCTTCTGCTAGCACTACCGCACAAAAGGCAGTCATTTTTATTTAATACGTAGGGAGGTATTAATCACTGCTGTATTTTCTTGCAAAAATTTATCTATCAAATTCATTGTTTCACTACTCATGACAATAATAGGTGTTTAATTACTCAATAAGAGCAGTTTAGAGATTCCATTTTTCCTGTATGCTGGACAAATTGTATTGATTTTGTACTTTGATGCAACATGAAACTGTATTAAACACAATTAGAATTCTAAAGCTAGTAACGTACATTAGTTATGGTAACTGAACTCTCATCTTAGAGAAGCTAGAAACCTTTTCTATACAAGAAGGATAAATTTGATTAAATTTCAAAACTGCAGGTGAAGAAGGATTCATTTAGGATGTTTCTTTATTCAACAACAAGTTGCTGAAGGTTTTTTTGCTTATGGTCTTGTGTGGTTTTTTTGGCTGATTTTGTGAACATTTTAGCTTTACATGAGGGGGGAAGTAGTTCACATAAGTAGAAAGTCTAAGAAGCAAGTAGTCATTTACTGATAGTGGTAAGTGGTGGAATACCAAATTTCCTATGCAATTTTATTATTGTGTCTCTTGATAGTGTCTTCAAGTCTTACTGGTGAATATAGTTTTCTGTTAATAACTTTGGACTGTAAAAACTTATGGGAGTAAGGAAGAGCTCATTTGTTTTCATTCTCTTTTCTAAGCTTTTAGGTTTCTTCAGAGGATGAAACCATGTGATCTAGATGGGGCCATTAGCCCACCATCACTCATGGCATATAATCCTAGAAATAGTACTTAATTCTGGATAGACTTGTTTCCCATTCTTCAGGGCATGTCATTCTACCTGCAGTAATTTACAAGAGTTGGACCACCACCAAAATAAATGTGTCTAAGGCTTCCATTGTTGGTTAACATGAAAATTAACTTTGCTTTTCTGTCACTGTTTTTGGTATAATCTCTAATTTGGGGATGGTCTAATATCTGCTTTCAAAAAAACAAAATGAAACCCACCAAACTAAAATACATGCACTAAAGGTTAGTTCATTTAATTGTTAAAATATATTTTGTTAAAATATGGAAGATTAGTGTCTCCCAATGTGGCATTTCATTATAATTTGTGGCCTTAGGAACCAAATCTTGATAATCTTTTAATAATTTGTCTTCCCATTTAACTCTAAATAAATACAGTTTCAAAATTCAGTTACTGTTTACTTCTGTGTATAAATATGTTACTGGTTTCTAATTACTGTTCATATGTCCTTTCTTTAGCTCAGTTTGGATATTGAAAATACAAATAAAATTTATACAAAACACAACGGGATAGCAAACCGAATTTTTTTCCAGTGCTTGTAATATTGCTTCATTCAACTGAGAGGGATATGTGTTTTGGTTTTTGCTAAGGGTAAATGGTTCCAAATATCATTTTAAATGCATGTATTGGGGAAAAAAATCCTTTACATTCCAATGATAATTCATAGGTCTGATTCACATACGTGAATGTATTTAAGGAGGGCATTTAGTATAAAGAGAGATTTACAATTTTATCACCTAAATATAAAGGAAATAATATTATATTCAAAGATGTAACTGCTTGTGAAGGAAACATTTTGTACTTTTAAAAATGTTTTCTTCTTCTTTTGCATTTAAAAGACTAAAATATTTGATGGCCTGTTTCTGTAGTTGATAATGTATGTGCAATATAAACAGCTAAAATATTATTTTAAAAATGATATTGTCTAATAATAAATCTTTTGTATAACATCCACGAACATTGAGCTCAGCTGTTCTGTAAGGTCCCGGTTCAGCAAGCTATTTAAGTACATATCTAACATGAAGGGCTTCAATGACACTACTCATGTCCTTAAAGTTACGTATGTACTTAAATGCGTTACTGGATCAGGCCTTAAATCAGATGGACTTCCTTGTGTCTCTTTTAGACAATAATGATTCCATTATGAGTGTGTTAAGAAATGTATTACAGGTGTTCTTAATTTTATGAAAATCAATAAATTATTCAGTCACAAACTGCACATCAGATATTAATATTAAAATGTTTTGTAAGCTGCACATTTTTGTATCTGAATATTATAGGAACACTGAATAAATTTGGATAAGCATGTTTTCAGATAATTGAATGAATTTTTATTATTCTTTATTTGTTTTACAAGGCATCTACACGTCTCAGCTGAGATGGCTGCCCCGTTGTGCTAGGCACTGTAAAAACATGTAGTGAGAGAGTGTTCCTGCTGCAAAGAGGTTACACTCAAAATAGCCAAGACAGACAAAGGGTACATCCTCACTATTGCGGGCAGCGGTCGATTTTTTAGCGATCGATTTCTCGCGTCTTGTGAGGACGCAAGAAATTGATCGCTAGCGCTGGCTCCGTCGACTCCGGAACTCCAGCTTCCCCGGAGGAGTAAGCCGGAGTCAATGGGGGAGCGCACCGCCGACTGCCATCACCGTGAGAGGGAGGTTAGTCGATTGCAGATACGCCAACTTCAGCTACGTGATTCACGTAGCTGAAGTTGCGTATCTGCAGTCGATCCCCCGCCCTAGTGAAGACCAGCCCAAAGATTAGTTGGGGGAAAGAAATACAGAGAGGTGAATTGACTTGTGTAAGGTTACACAGCAGGTTAGTAGCAGAGCTGGGAACAGAACTCAAATCTCCTTACTCCTATTCTAGTGCTCTAGACAGTGATGCTTTCACAATTATTAAATTATCAATGTCATTAATAGATATGGGGGGGGTGGAAGAAAATGACTTTCTTTTTGGTTAACCAGGATTATTGGATATTGAAGTTTGAATAACTAAGTTTGTACTGATTCATCTACGTTATAAAATCCCCATCAAGGTAGAGTAGTAATGTTGAACCAGGAAAAAGTAGTAAAAGAATTTTTACTTTATACAACTTACTGCAACTTCAGCAAATAGTTCTGCTCTTATGATGCACGTTCGCCCATTTTATAGAAGAGTAGTTACAGTTGCTTTCTTATTTGTTTTTACCTTATTATCTTTTGCTGTTTGGTTCAGCCTACATACACAGTAGTGGTGGGGTTAGCCATTTAGATTGTTCCTTAGGAATCAATGTTTTAATTACTTTAAACAAGCCTGTATCCTGCTTATGACAGTTCACTTCAGAAGTTACATTGCTTCATTTCAGTAACTTTATTACCATTTGGCTCAGAGATTGCTATTTCGCCTTGGCCACAGATTTCATCAGTTGCCTGGTTCACCTTTGTCCACACTATACTTGTGAAATGACCTGCTCCTTTAGTGCTTGTCAATAGTATATTGCTGCATCCTTGGTGTCCATGCAGAAGCACAGTAAATAGTACAACTCTTTATTAGACAATTGAATTTTACACTTTAACTTTTTAAAATTAAACTTGAATGTGAAAAGTCTTAATTACCATTTAATAAAAGTCATTAAAGCTCTAGCCAGAGTCAGCTCTTTGAAGCACATCAGTTTGAACTGCCATCTGATTAACAGGCTTGATAATATAAAAAGTCCAGCACAAGAGAGTGCTACTGGGGTCACTACTTTAGTAACGGTAGAAAATGCAGTTTTTGCTGTAATTCTCTCTTAACAATTGGATCAAAATACTAATTTGTGAAGTGTTTGTGGTTGGCTTCTCAAGTGTGACGTCAGATGAATTATTTGAATTTGATGACATCCGTCAAATAGTTTTCATGGGATTTTCAGGAGACCAAGAGGTGTGACTTGTCTGAGGCTACTTTCTTATTTTAACTCGGTTGTTCAAAATTGTGCCTTCAGGTAATTTTTCTTGCTTCTTCCCCAAAGGAGCTTTCAGACAAAAGTCTGCAGAAAGCTAGAAAGTGCAGCCCTCTCTTTCTATCTCTACCCACTGCATAGCTGTGAGTTCGAGAACTGCATGTGTATTTGTATATGTTAATTTACACCCATATTGCACTTGTATTTTGAATGCATCTCTCATATGATGCCTGGTACTGGAGGCTGTGGAACACATGATCATTTAACAACTGTGGTGCATTAACATTTGATGTAGTAGCATTTTTGAATAGTTAGAACTTGTATGTGCCCCAGAACCTGCAACTGATAGGGCACAGCAGTCTGTCTGTGTGTTATCAGTTGCAGGATTGGAGCTTGGCAGGCAATCCTTGGAACATCCTTAAAAGTAGGTCAGTGTTGTTATCCTCATCCTACGCGTGGGGACCAGAGACACAGGGATTAAAGCACCAATCCTGCCAATAGTTGTACACCTGCTTAGCTCTATACATGTCCATAGGAGTACTCATGGCACCCAAGCTAAGCACATACGTAAGTCTTTCCAGGGTCAGGACCCAAGTGAATTTTCTAAGGCCACAGGAGGATTCTCTCAGAACTGGAATTAAAACCTAAGAGTATGTGGTTCCTGGACCCTGTGGTCAGTTTTCTACATGTGCATCTTCATAATTTCCCAACAATATCCGTGTGTATAAGTTGCGTTTTAGTTATTTAAAAATGTGTTTTGTTCTGAGAAAATGACCTGTAATAGTGACAAAGTGGGGGCAGGAGAGCTCAGATTTCACCATGGACATGATTTAGAGTTGTGTGAACTATTTGCTTTGAGTTCACTTGAACTTATACATGGATGTGAGGTCCAGATCTGATGCAGAATTTATTATTAATTATTTTTGTTGTTTGATTTATAATAGCACCTAGAGGACTAATAGACATTGGGCTCTGTACAAACATGTCATAAGAGAGAGTTCCTGCCTGAAGAGTTTACAATCTAAATTTACAAGAAGACAAAGGAAGAGGTGGAAGGGAACAGACTTCAGGCTTTTATTGCAAAATGTTCATGAATATAGACCAAAGAGGTTCTCAGAGCTGTGAAATTGGTAGTCTTCTTTCCTGTACCTTAAAAGTTTGACACCCCATACATAGATGGTCCTTACCTTCCCTCAGTTCTGTTCTGGGAAGGATGGCCTCCACTTCCCTACTGGACAGGAAGCAATTTCCCCCTCAACCCTGGCTTTGGAAGATGATGTTGGGTAACTCAGTAGTTATGGGGAGTTGAGGAGGGTGGATCAGTGGTACTTGTCAGGGGTTTCTGATGGGGAGTTGTGATTCATTAAATATGATCTTCCAGTCAAAACTACAGGAGTTAGTTTACTTCCAGCTCCCTGCATGTATGGTTTAGTTTGTATTGCAAATAGAGCCTTGTTGGGTTTGGCACAGCTCTTGAGTGGTGTGATTTCTCCCTCCCATAAGTTTTGTAACATTCTGTGTTAATTAGAAAATCACTGTGGGTGCATTTTAAATAAAAATATTACAAAGGAAAGCAAGACTTCCACTCATTTTTTGGCATGGTTTTACTCTCTGCTTCTGTCAGGAATTAAATCTCCTGTTGGATAACAAGAATGAATATTTGCCCTAATATAAAAGCCATTGAAGCATAATGTTAAAATGAGCTACACCTCATTTTATCAGCTATGTTCATTTTTAATCCTGTTCCTAGAAGAGACTCTACCTATGCTGTAATAAAATGAAGCTTGAATTGTCAAAGTATTTCAAATTCTGACATATAAACACAGTGAGCTTAGTTATTTTCTTAACATTCATACTGTGATGAAATAAGACTAATTGAACTCTGCTCTTCTGGGGTGCCAAAGAGCTGAACATTTTCATTGATGTTGGACAATGACCACTGGAACCCTGTGATACTAAATAGGTAGATCATTGATTAAATTGTACAAATGACACCCAAAACTGTGCTCCATTTAAAACAAATCCAATCATTTTCATAATGTGGCTAAGAAACTCTAAGACAAGGTAGATAAGGTAATATCTTTTATTGCACCAACATCTGTTGGTGGAAGTTACACACAGTTCTTCTTCAAGTCTGGGGAAGGAAGCAGAATGTCTGAGCTAAACTTGTATTTAGCTACCTCATTTCTCAGATCCTTGTACCGGTATGACTACACCAATACTGCAAATAACTAAGAAACTCAGGACAATATCAAAATCTGGGTCATTCAAATTTAAGTGTTCATAATCTTAAAACTACTTCTATCTGTAAACATCTTGGGATTTTGCAAAGGTGAGTAAATATTATCCCTATTTTGCAGATGGAAAAATTGGAACAAAGAGAGAGTGTTATTTTTTCTGTGAGGCATCTACACAATAAGGCATGGACCTAACAGACAGACAAATGTGTGGGCTCTTAGATATGTCACTTAACTTCTCTGAGATTTATTTATCCTAGCTTTCAAATGGGAATAAAGTTTTCTTACTTCAAAAAGGGGGTTGAGGCCTAAACTATTTTGTTAAGTGCAAAGTAATATTAAAGCCATTCCATACGAGATGAATGATATTTTACTAGATCCTATTAAAAACTTTATATAGTTGTTTAAAGTCCTTTCAAACTTCAGCTGAAGAGCTCCCAGATAGTCACAGCTGAACATGACCTAAAACTGAATAATCAGAAGGTGAAAATAAAACCATTGTTTTCAGATTCCAGTGTCTGAGGTTTAGTTTGTACATGCATAAAAAAGTTTAGAAAAATAACTCCCATGCCAATTCCTTGCTCTTTCAGAGATCTAAAAAGATGAGCCATATTCAACTTGAGATTCCTTCAGATGTTGAGTTAGTAACACATAGCACTTCTGGTAGGAATATATGGAGGGAAATGTAGCCAGGGTATATTCCCCCCACCCCCAGTCTCCCCCTTTTTTTTTCCCAACCACTATCCCAGCAAACAAAACTCCAAAACAGTAGCTGGGATTTTGCTGAAATGTTCAGGAAAGCTCACCTTTGGGCATACACAAACTATGTAAAATTTCAGCACCTGGTAAAGGAAGTTATAATAAAAGCTGGTTTTCAACCGTAATAGCAGGCACGATGCCTAATACAATATTCTGTTTAATGCTGGTGTATGTATTTCTCCAACTGAAATTGTACAATTTATTGAAGTTTTAGAACACCAATAAAAACAAACAAACATGTAAATGGAGACGGTAATATTTTAAGAATTATTTTGAGAACAAGCTAAGCATATTTCAATTGATGAACTAAGATAAATACACTCCAACTTAAATACCTGTTTGACTGGCCCATTCATTGTACATGAATTGCTTCTTACATTAGGCAGTGAAAAATGTATCTAATGAACACAAAAAATAGGATTGTTTGGGTCTATTAAGAGATGTCACAGTTTATTTAAGTAACACTATTAAGCTATAACCTTTGTATCTTCCCTTTTACCCTTGTGTATGTCTAGGGTAAAGGTTCAAACCAATCCTTTTCATGTACATAATCATGGACTGCAATTAATCACAATCTAGTTCTTTAAAAAAGAATCCATTAAGAAATAATACCAGCTGAATAATCACTATAGTAGAAAATCTGATACATTAAGTTACAAACTTGCCGTGTAAAGTTTGTGTAGCATTTAACATCCCTTGAAGAACCTTAAAAGTAGCTAATGTGTAGTATGCAGAACTTGTAGAAGTCAGTCGGAGAGCAAATTTTAACATGCATTGCCTTACATTTCATAGATTCTGAAATTGTGAGACTATTTTATTACTGAATGTGTTTATAGATTTAAAGAAAGTCATTTCATGATCCCATTGTTACTGATCATTAAAATTACAAAATGGTAAAAGCTTAACATAAAGATCTAATAATAATAGAACCCACACAACTTCTTTCAAATATTTGTAACACGCTGTAGTTGTAGTATGAAAAATTTGCCTGTCATGTTAAAAAAGCTGCCATACAAGACAAATAACGGAACAGATCTATGTGATATAATTATGGTAAAATCTGTGCATATTTCTGAGCACAGCATTGGTGGAAGAATATTGGAGGAAATGAAATAAGTACTGGAGAAAGCAGCAATATTGGACTTCAGGGGGCATAACTATGAGGAGAGATTAGGAAAATTTAGGTTTATGATCATTAGGGAAAAGGAGATTTTAGGCCCTGATCCAGAAGTACCCCAAACTCCAGTTTTTAAAGAATGCAGGTTTGGGCACTACATGGGAATGTAACATAGTACAAAATAAAGAGGAGTTTAATTTCTGAAGTTTACAGAGACTGTGTACATGATACAAAACTATTCAGTACAAATGAAGAAGGCATTAACTGATCATTAGAACAGACTGGCCATTAAAGTAGATTTAGGGGGAACTTTCTTTATGGAAAAGCACAACTGTTAATAATTAGCAAACAAAAATATACTAATGAATTTAATAGGGATGAAACCAATAGCATTCTATGAAAATTACTTTTGACCAGTAGAATTTAATAGGAAGTGATATATCTTTTCTGTAGCTTTTAAAAACCATTCTGTAGAAGTGAATGGTTGAAAATGCCTTTTCAAAAGTTATCATTTTTAATAAATTGTGTATGATTTTTTTCTTAAGGGATGAGTGAACTGCTGAAGGCTTCAGTTAGGAATATTTCAAAGAGGAATAATTACAAAAATGAAACCTGCCTGAGTAAAAACCTGCCTGGAATCACTCTGTGTGTGGAGGTTTATATACAGTAGCGTAATCTGAAAGCCAATCCACCTCAAAAACTTCTGACTGCCTGTAGGAAAAGAATATACGTTTTTAATAAAGAAAGCAGAATAATGGGCTTTGATTATTCTATTAGAATTTTTGTGCTAGTTGCTGTACAAACATATATAGCGAGGCATAGTCTAGGAGTTGGGAGAGACACTAAATATGTTCAGTGAGAGTTGTGAGGGCTGACAGTTACTGACAGGCGGGTCACCTGATATCTGCCACAGTCAATCTGAAAGGTACTGTGGGTCAGCTACTATGGTGCCAGATTGGGAGCCAGGAAACTGGGATTCTATTCCTGGTTCTGATATGAAGAATATTGTGCAGGTCACTAAACATTTATGTGCCTCAGTTTCCACATCTGCAAAATAGAGCTGATATTGAACAATCTTGTAAAGCAGTCAGAGATCCATGAATCAGCAAAGCTATGTTAATGTTAAAAGGTAATAGTCATTGTTGCCACCATTTTAATTGATGGGCTGAAATGGGAGAAGAGACCATCTGGGAAAAATTAGGCATATATTCATCTCCATCCCCCATTTTCCTTATGGAAAACTCTAGAATTTAATAGAGAACAAAATTCTTTTTACAGGTTTTTTAACCATCCATTAATAGAACTCTGTAGCAGAGAGAGAATTTCTTATTAAATTCTATTGAAGGGTTCAACAAATCTATTAAAAAAAGAGACCTTTCTCTTAAATTCCTAGAGAACTGTCTATGGAACCGTGTTGGTGCCATCCCTATAAACAGGACTTTAACTGATACTTCATATGGTAAACTGTAAACACCTATTTGGCGGTTCTTTTTAGCCATGTTATGTATTATTAGAATATTGCTATGGAGGAGATTTTCAGAGGCACAAATGGTATATAGGTGCCTACGTATGGAGTGAGGTACCTAATTTCTATTTGTGGCTTTGAAAATCTCCTGCATAGTCACAGATTATCCCACCAGACATCTTGATTGACCATTCGAGCTTTTCTGCTGTCATGTCTGAATATCAGTCCTCCTCACTGACTAACCAAGATTCTGTTCACTATACTGCATGGTGGTGGCAGACAAATTCTGAAAGCAGAAGGGAGAGTGAAAAGGTTTTCTTATTTTGAAGTGATCTAAAAGAGAATACACAAAGTGCTAGGATAGTCAAGAAAAAGGGAGGGGGGTGAGAAAAAAATGAGATGTTTAAATTGTCTTCCCCCTCCTTCCAAAGTGCCAAGATATCCTTTCAGTAGCAGTTTAGAGCTACTTGGATGTGTTCGTTACTTTTTAATAGTATACACCAGGGGTCTCAAACATGTGGCCCGCAAAGCCCTTCCCTGCTGACCGCCAAGCTCCCTGGCACTCCCCCTACCCCACCCCATAGCAGTTTCCAGGAGGGAGGGACCAGAAGCGGAGGCTTCTCTGTTGCCTGGCTGGGCCGCAGCTGAGCCCCGGCTTCCAGACGCTGCTGCTGCGGCCTCAATGAACAAGCTGGGGTGGTGCTTCGCAGGAGCCCTCTGCAGTGGCAGCCAGGAGCGATAAGCCTCCCGTAGAGGGAGGCGGGAGGGTGGTGGGGAGCCTGGCTTACCACTCCTGGCCATTGCTGCAGAGGGCTCCTGCAAAGCACCACCCCAGCTCATTCACTGAAGATGCAGCAGCAGCGACTGGAAGCTGGGTCTTGGCAACGGTCCAGCCAGGCAGCCGTGAAGCCTCTTCACCCTGGGTGGGCACCGCTGCCCTGCCAGCAGCCAGAGGTAGCGCCATTGCACAACTCTCTGGCCGGCTGCAGCTGCCTGGGCTTGCTGCGCCGCCTCCTTCCCGCCATGCTCCACTATCAGTATCCCCTGCAGACAGTGCCGGGCTCGGGCAAGGGATTGTGGGGAGGAGAGTCCAGGAAGGCTGAAGAGAGAGAGAGAGAGAGAGGAGATCGGGGAACAGGGAGGGACAGCTTAGGGGTGGGAGGGTATTGAAGCTGGGGGCATGGGAGCAGGGTTGCGGGGAGGTTTGGGGACAGGGCGCTGGGTTATAAGGATGAGTGAGGGGACATATGGAGAACAGGGTTATGGGAGGTGAGTGGGGTGAGATTTAGGGATATATAGAGCTGAGTTACAGGGGAGAGTGGGTGGAGATTTGGGGATGGGGAGCAGGCTTATAAGGGTGAGTAGGGGAGATTTGGAGATGGAACACAGGGAGCTGGCTACAAGCATGAGTGGGGGGAGATTTGGGGAACAGGGAGCTGGGTAATAGGGGTGAGTGGGTGGAGATTTTGGGATGGGGCACAGGGTTCTGGGTTATGGGGGTAAGTGGGGATGGAGAACAGGGTTATGAGGATCAGTTTGGGAGAGGGAGACTATAAAATTATAATTGATATTAGGCTGAGATGGACTGAAATTTCTGTCAGATTTATCAGCATATTATATTTGAAAAAAGCTTGAATCATCTGAGGCTGGTAATTTCTTGTTAAATTAGATTTGTTTGCTTGTGTTTCCAGCTCTGGACTTCCTATATTGCTCTTGCTTTGTTTGCCAAACAGCTGTTGGTGGTGCCTAACACTTTCCAGGAGGGAGCAGGGAGCTGTGTGCTCAGAGGAGGAGGTGGGGCAGAGGCGGGACCTCATGGAAGGGGTGGAGTGGGAGTGGGGCCGGGAGCAGCAACGGGAGGCGTGTTACTGATGTGGCCCTCGGGCCAGTGCATTAGTCCTCATGCGGCCTTCCTGGTCATTTGAGTTTGAGACCCCTGGTATACACTAAGGCTCCCATTCAGGAAAGCACATACTTAAGTACATACTTAACTTTAAGGATCTGCTTAAGTGCTTTTCTAAATCAGGATGCTGTCCTGAATAAGGGTGCACTCATGTGAGTAGTCCTATATAATGTCTCTAGGTAAATACTACAAACCTCTTGAAAATCTTCCACATCAGGATGAGGCACTATGTGATGAAAATGATCAGCATTTTTAAGATAAACTCACATTTAAAACTTCAAAAGAGAAGTAAAACATTATAAATACTACTTTTAATATGTTGTTAAATTGATAAAGAATATGCCTTGATACCATATACCCATAGTTTACATTTTCAGTTATACAGCAGTGTCATTAAATCCTGAGAATTGGCTCCAAAATTAGGAGCCCCTTTACATTGCGTGCATGTTCAAATATAATATTTTTTGTAAATGAGTAATTCAAGTATTTAACCTCCTTCTCCCTCCATTTGTTAGAAAACTCTCCTTTTTTTTTTTTTTTTTTTTTTTTAACAATTACGAAAAATGCTAAAGCCAATCAAGCCATTACTTTGATAAACAGCTTGGAACAGTCTCGCCTAAATTCCACAAATAAAAAAAAAGCTACAAAACATGACCTCAGTCAACCTTATAGGGGATAATTATGTTGGTGCTTTAACGTGGGACAAAGGAAAACATAAAATTAAAGCATGAAAGAGAGTGTGCCTATTTTGAGAAAATACTAGGATAATTGGTAAAGATTTTATTACCATTTTATTATGCAAAGATATTGGTTTCCTTCCAAATATGTTTTTTCAGCCTGTTTTGCTGGCATGAATCTGGGTGGAGTACTTAAGAAACCGCTTATCACTGAAGTCTTGGTTACCATCTCTAGATATTGTAGGGGAATATTTTCAAAGTAATGTGTGTTTGTTTTTTAACTTTGTGACCCGCTTCAACCAGTGCCTGGACTTCATGTTGCCATATATGCTGGGTATGTCCATTGTGACACATTGGAATTGTACAACTTCTAATAGAATGCTGTCAGCATGGTATAGATACTGAGATAACATTTTAATTCAATGGGCCAGATCCCCAGCTGGTGTTGATCTGTAGTCAGTGAAGCTGTGCAGATTTACAACTGGGGCTCTGGTCCAATAAGACAGGTTCTAATCAGGAAATCAGATGGAGGTTGATGGAGTCACTCTGGATTTACACTGATGTAACTGGGATCAGAACTTGGCCCCATGAGCTATATGGTTAAGTTTCTCTGCAGTACTATGAAAATGTATCACTCCATATCTGAGTGATGAAGAGAAGTAGAAGTTAGAGTACTCCTAGTGGGCACCCATCTTTGTGTTTTAGATATTTTTTTTTAAAAAAAGACACCATTTTGGTTCTATATTCATAGTACTCAGCAAGTCACTCTCGGGAGCCATGGAACTTGTGGAGTTTGGGGAGTTGATTTCAGAGCTACTTTCTCTGCTTGTGTTGCACAGATCTAGGGTGGCATTGATCCTAGTGGTGTCTTGTGCATCCAGATACACACATCATTTTTTTTCAAATATTAAGAAATGGCAAGGGATGGGGATGAAGAAGACGGAGGAGAAAAATCTTTAGCTCCTCCTACCTCCAATTCGGGGATGGGGTTAGAGGAAAGGCAAATATTAGGTAAAATTCTGTTCCGTTACTCAGATCTGACTAGTGGAATTGAATCCACTCTATTGAATAAAGTTCCAGAATCAAACAATCATAATGTCCTGGCACTGAGTTAATGATTGCATTGTCGTATTGCATCAACACACGATGACAGTTGTGACATTTCAGTGTCACATTGCACACAGTACAAGGTAATATCCAAAATCACTTTGGATTACTGTAGAGTTGTTGCTATTTGCAATTGGTATGCTTAATGCAGTCTCTTTGCCTTGCTGTATGTACTCACCTATGTTAATTTTTGCATAACGTTTTGAAAAATGTTAGTGTTTCAACTATTTGTTTGCATTTTTTTCTGTAAAATTATTTTTGCAGCTTGAATACATTTTCAGTACACTTTTTTTTAATTTGTTTAAAGTAGCTCTTCATTCCTTCAATAGAGTGCTACTGAACTTCCCCATATTTAAAATGGAAAATGTTTATCTCAGATGAAATTGAACTCTCTAAAGTGCTAAACAGAGTCTGTGAGCAGTAAATGAGTGAGTAAGTAACCAACTCGGAGATGTTTAGATAACCTCAATATCTCACCCAAAGGAGAATGAAAAATCTGAAGTGCCTCATTTAACTTCATTGGCACTTTTTCAGGTGTGCTATGAATAGGTATTAAAACAACCAGTTTCTTAAAATAATTACAGGTTTAAGATTAGCAGCCATGTTAGTCTGTATCCATAAATAAAACGAGGAATACTTGTGACACCTTAGAGACTAACCGGTTTGTTTCAGCATAAGCTAGCTCACGAAAGCTTATGCTGAAATAAACTGGTTAGTCTCTAAGGTGCCAAAAGTATTCCTCATTTTATTTTTAAATAATTAGAAAGCAGCTATTTCTGGGGAAAGCAGACCTGTGCAAAATGCATCAGTTTTGAATTCATTGGGTTTTGTATGCATCCTTTCTTTTAGGTTTTGGTTCACGTGAGTTCACATCCTTCAAAGTTTGGATTCAAATGACCACAAGAATTCAGAGCAAAATTTTGCCAAATCCATCTGCTTTCAGATGAAAATTATATCTTGTCTTAAGGTGTTCCATGAATTGATCTTACTGAAAGTTCTGCTCACCTCAACAAACCTGGTCCTAGTTTGTGTGACAGCAGAGTGACAAGGTCATCTGAGTTTGCAGAGCATGGGGTACATATAGTGGGTAAAAGGCAACTAGAGAAGAGATTAGACTGGTGGAGCTTAGCATGGAAGATAAGGAGTATAAGGGCTGGTCCTCACTAGGGTGGGGGATCGACTGTAGATATGCAATTTCAGCTACGTTAATAACGTAGCTGAAATCGGCGCATCTACAGCCGACTTACCTGCCGTCCTCACGGCGGCGGCGGTCGGTGGCGCGCTCCCCCGTTGACTCCAGGTTGCACCTTTTGGCGAGCTGGAGTTATGGAGTTGACGGGGGCGCTGCTGGCGATCGATTTATTGTGTCTTGACGAGACGCAATAAATTGATCGCCATAAGATTGATCTCTCCCCGCGCTAGTGAAGACAAGCCCTAAATGTGATACTGAAGATAGAGGAAGCCAAATCGGAAGGTGTTGTAATCAAAATGGCAGGTGTGGAAGATTTAGTAGCAACATATTGTGGGAATTTGACAAGTGGAAATGTGTGAGCTGAGGAGTACAGAAAATGATGCACTGGATCAGACCTGCACTTCATCTAGTCCTTTTTCCCTAGTATCCTGTGTCTGACAGCAGCCAGTACCATATGCTTCAGAGGAAGGTGTAAGAATCTTGCAGTAGGCAGATGTGGGATAATGTGCTCACTGGAGGAGGCCAGACTATAGGAGGTTACAGCAGTCAAGACCAGAGCTGACCTATAAGCTGTGGTCAGAGTTTGGTTTCTGAAAGCTCTTTGTTGCATGGAGTTAGTGGTAGGCAGCTTGTCATGGTGGAACCTCATTAAATACACACCCAACCTGATAAGTGCTTTCTTTTTTCAACTGTGGGATGCAATTGCCACTCACTAGACATTGGGACTAAGATGAAAAGTCTGAGAGAGTTTTACTTTGTGCATACGGTGATGCTTAAAACTGGGACTTTTATGTTGGGTTTTGTTATAGAGAAAATGAGTACTAGCAGGAGGATGAAGTTTTTGGCAGAGCTGATCTCACCAGGACTCAGTTCACCCTGTCAATATTGATGCTCTTGCATAGATAATGTAGTTGCAGAGGACTCAGCTGCATGTTACAGATATACATGATTCATTAAAAATTGGTCTTTGCAGTTTTTACTCTTTTTCCAGTATAAAGATCATAGGTTTTATTTTATTATAGTTTGGTACTCAGTTAAGCTAGGCTGGGTCACCTTGTACCATGCAACATGTTCATTTCATTCCACTGCTAAAAGTTAATGCCATATTTTTTATCTTTCACTGACTGGATGTCACAGGACATAACATTAATAGAGGACAGACACCTCTAATATAGTTTTATGAATGGCCTTTTAAAAAAAACCCTGGGACTTAAAACTCTACAGTAGACTGGTGGATATAGTCATCTACCTGATATATGTGAACTGTTTTCCCGTTTCAGTGTCTCATCAATTACAGTCTTACTCTATGTGAGGTGAGTGTGCTTTTTTTTTAAAGCACAAGTAACTTCATTAGACTTAATAAATTGCTTATTCTCTGTACTTAAAAGATTTTCCCCTTGAATATTATAAGAGTAGAAGATTTGTGTAGTAGCTGAAGCATAGGACTGGGAACTTGGAGGTCTGGGCTTTTCTTTCCAGTTCTGTCACAGATTCTGTCCTCAAGTGAGTCATAGAATGTGTGCTTCTATTTCCCTATCTATAAAATAGAGATAATACTTTTCTCCATCACAGTGATGTTGTATAGATTATTTCAAGACCGTCTATGGAAAGTCCTATAAAAGTGCAAATATAATTAAATTATATTTACGCTCTTTTTGTATTTGTGTGTGTGAATCATACTTGTCACATATATTGCATTTAAATACCATGATTATGGGTGCCATATAAATACACACATACTTGTATGTATTTACATCTGTACATATTGATATGTAGAAAAACACTGAACTACTTTTTGTAGTAGTATTCCTTTGTGCACAAAGTGAGTGATTGTATATGCCAAAGGCTGCATTACAAGCCTAGGATATCAACTAAAATACTCAAAGATAACTTAGTATTGCTATGGACTGGTGACTACAGATGGGTTTATCTAATCTAAAAAATGACCTGATGCCTCCTACTTCGGAGACTAATCTATTTTGTAGGTTCCAAAGGGTCTGGTTAAGTATGTGTCCTTTCAAAATTCCATAAGGAAACCCTACATGTTCCTGGTAGATGAGTGAGCTGGAGGTGTGTTTGTGTTATTTTGGCATGTGTAGGCCACAAACTGTTCCCTGAAGAGGAGATCCATCAGAAGATGGGGAGAAACAGAGTTCTTCAGTCATGCTTGCCTAAACGACAGTGGGGTTACCGTTGGATAAGAGGGTTTTGTGACCGGTGGGGGCTCTCAAAAACTTTTGCATAAAATCTCTTCCACTTCTGGATACTTGTCTGAAACAAACTTGTGAACATTTTGAAGTTTGCCTATTACTAATGGTTCCTAGGACTAATTCTACTATTAAAATAGTGCATTGCAGAAATAGTAGGGAGGAGGAGATCACTCAGGAATTCTACACTGGCTGTAATGATCGGTTAAAATAGGTTGATCAGTGAAGCTGTGTAGAGGATAGGAGAATGTATTCATGGTATGGATATCTGGGTCTGGACTAGTGAAATCAATGTGAGGTGCTCAACTAGGGTGACCAGATGTTCTGATTTTATAGGGACAGTCCCAAGATTTGGGTCTTTTTCTTGTATAGGCTCTTATTACCTCCCTATCCTGATTTTCACACTTGCTGTCTGGTCATCCTATACTCAACTGTGTCTCCAAGAGACATTGAGCTACAGCACAAAACCAGTATTTTACTGGGCAGAATTCAGCTGTTAGCCTCTATGCCTGACTGTTATTGTTCCACTTCTATTCTGCCATCTTCAAGTACAGATCTGCATTTGTTCTGTACTTATGATAACAGACCCCCCCCCCCCAGGATGGATATAGGAGTCCTTTATATCTTTGTCAAGAATCAGAGGGGTAGCTGTGTTAGTCTGGAATTGCAGAAGTGACAGAGTCCTGTGGCACCTTAAAGACTAACTAAAGTATTAGCCCACGAAAGCTTATGCTCTAATACTTTAGTTAGTCTTTAAGGTGCCACAGGACTCTTTGTCACTTCTTTATATCTTTATAATTTATTGTTTGAAATAGGTGCCAGAGCTGACCTTTTACTGGAACAATTGATGCTCTTGAGCTTCTTTAGGTGTGTAGCCAAAATAACTTGCCTTTTTTTTAACGTGGCTTTTTTGTTTAATAAACTCTTAAATTCATTCAAATATGTAAATGCAGAACCTATCACTCTAGGACTATGTGGATTTGTGACACTCCCAAGGGGACCATGGGTCCATAAACCAATGAGTGGATTATGTAATGCTGCATAAACTCTGTATTTTCATCTGTGACAGATATATAACCCAGAACCTGTCTTTTTTATGTTACTTAACTGTTTCAGAACGTCATGCCTGAGAGAACGCACCAAAGTGGAAATTGCTTCTACAGAAGGTTGCAATAAATATTGATTGGCTATATTGCATTGTTGGGCTCCATGTGTTTTAGAATGTTGCCAATTCTCTTAGCCTAATCAACACTGTAAATACATGCTGCACTTCCTCGACATTTGTTGGATTTTAGCAATTTGGACCTGCAGTTTCAACATTGTATTCTTTACAATATGCTAGTTACAGTTACTTAAGTGGACCCTGTAACAAAACGTCTAGAAAAATTAATCTTTTCTAGACATCTAGAGCAATGCACATGATGCAAACACCAGTACTTTAATACAGTAGAGCCCTATATATGGGTTTAACCAATGACTATTTGGGCTTAGCTGGCTAAAAGCTGCGGCAAAAAGAGAAAAATCCTTCATGTTCCTATGCCTACAAAAGAAAAAAAGGCAGAATACAGTAGAGATCACTCTGTTCTGGTGGTCGGCACAAATCTGCCAACTTAAGAGCTAAGTTTTTATTTCATAGTGGCAACGTATAATCTTCATCTGCTATTATAAATCTTTTATAACTGTTTATATTGCATTGTATTTCAGCAGCATAGTATTGCAAGGTTTAAATATGTAGGACAATATATTTGTTTCTGAATCTGACACTTTGGACAGGAGGCTCCTCCTGTGTAATTATTGTCAAATACACCAAATGGCACCTCTAGGTGAGGAGCATCTTTGGCGCCTCCTCTCCCTTTGCTAAGCTTGGAATATCTTATTTTTATTGCATTTGTAGCCCATTTCATGACTGATGCACAATTTGCATGCATGCTTTATCTCTGTTATATAAAATGATAAATTTGCATGCTGGAACCTGTAAATCTCTATTTATTCTTGTCATATATAAGCAAATAAAAAATAAATTTTCCTCTAAAGTTACAGAAACATTTTACTTTTAAGAATAACTACATAGATAGGGG
The DNA here is from genome assembly GCA_007922305.1 of Dermatemys mawii. Lineage (NCBI taxonomy): Eukaryota > Metazoa > Chordata > Testudines > Dermatemydidae > Dermatemys > Dermatemys mawii. Next base: position 27,359,724 of record ML677340.1, read on the forward strand.
TTTGGTAGATATTTCTGATGTCTCATTAAATATGTCCTTTATTAGTTGCTACTTACACTCTTTAAGTCTTAAAAGACAAATACACTTTCACAACTACACAATAAAACAAGGTTCACAATACTGTAGCTGGGCTCTCGCCTCACTTCAGTTCCTTCTTATATCTCACTGATTGACTGGCAGTGTCCCGCCCTTTATATACCCAAGAATACTTATCCTTGTAACAAAGCCTGATGCCAACTCTGTCCTCATATCCATTCAACTGACACCATCATAGGACCTAATCACATCAGCCACACCATCAGAGGCTCATTTACCTGCACATCGACTAATATGATATATGCCATCATGTGCTAGCAGTGCCCCTCTGCTATGTACATTGGCCAAATCAGCCAGTCTCTACGCAAAAGAATAAATGGACACAAATCTGACATCAGGAATCATAACATTCAAAAACCAGTAGAAGAACATTTCAACCTTCCTGGCCATTCCATTAAAAACTTGATGGTATCAATTTTGAAACAGAAAAATTTCCAAAACAGACTCCAACGAGAAACTGAGGAACTGAAATTAATTTTCAAATTGGACACAATAAACCAAGGTCTAAATAGGACTTGCGAATGGTTCTCTCATTACACTAGGTGATTGCATTTCCCTAGTTAATTTACCTTCAATAGTTGTTATCTCCTGTCAGACACAGAAATCCATTTCAAAAGGTATTTTTTTCTCCTGCTGATAATGGCCCATCCAAATTAAACAGCCTCTTAGATTGGTATGCTAATGTACAACATTTTTTTTCTTTCTGTGTATATAAATATATCTTACTTCTGATCCATTCTATGCATCCGATGAAGTGGGCTATAGCCCAAGAAAGCTTATGCTGAAATAAACTAGTTAGTCTCTGAGGTGCTACAAAGTCTTCCTCGTCTTATTCAAGGAAAGTGTATTTCTCAGAAAGTCTAGAAGGGTCCATGAGATTCTACAAAGGTCCAGAGCATTCTAGGAGGTTAGTGGAAAAATGAATCCTCATCCAGAATACCTGAAACATTTTACTTCAAACATTCTATTTTCCCTTTGGTCGCTAACAACAAAAACAGTTCCACGAGCCCAGCACCTTCCCAAACCTGGCATCCCAGGCGATTGCCTGGGTCGCCTGTCCTTAAATCTGGCCCATGGCAAATAACTTGTGTTGAAGATGTTTCTGAAAGCTGATAGTTAAGTTACAGTAGAAATCACTTATAAACATGGATACTAACTACACATTTATGTCTTTTCTGTGTTGTATCTCTCTGAACATGAGCATTATCACTGATCTGTTCCCAACTTAGTTTTCAAATGACCCTGGCCTCTTGACCTTTAGGGCCCTAAATCATGTGACTTATCATCATCACCATGTTGATTACATTAATAGCCTTGTAGATTTTTGGAATAGGGAAAGCTTTCAGTAAAATGTTGATCATAGTTTTGAATGGATGAGGATAAAAATGAGTTGTAGCCTTAAAGCTAATATGAGGTAGTCAGAACATGAAGAACTGTGAAGTAGGTCAGTACTTTTGCTTGTTTTTTAGATCAGTTTCCACAGCACTGCATTTATAAATGTTTAGATGCTATTAACAGATAGCATTGATATTTTTATGTTGCCTCCTTTGGAGTATAGCATTTTGGATCATTTTCTGCTGTTTTATCCCTTTTGTCATGTGGCTTTCTAAATCTCATGCTAATAAGTAGCTGATAGATCTCATCAGGAATCCTGGCTTTGCATTTAGTCTTTCTTCATTCTAGCAATCCTATCTACAATACATACTGTTCAGAAGGTGAATCTTGTACATTGCTGTTCAGTTGCAAGCCAAGCTTACAGTCTCAAGGTAGTAAATTCTGCATTAACTGAAGGGTATGTGTGAATTAATTTAAAATGGTGATTTCATGAATAATGTTCTTCTGAGAGAGCAAAAGAGGCCATGGTCCAGATCCTTGGTGGCAGCAAGAATCAGAGGGGTAGCCGTGTTAGTCTGGAATTGCAGAAGTGACAAAGAGTCCTGTGGCACCTTAAAGACTAACTGAAATTTTTTCAGAGCATGAGCTTTCGTGGGCTAATACCCACTTCGTCGGATGCATGCATCCGACGAAGTGGGTATTA
>ML677340.1:27362257-27434757 GCA_007922305.1 Dermatemys mawii
TAATACCCACTTCGTCGGATGCATGCATCCGACGAAGTGGGTATTAGCCCACGAAAGCTCATGCTCTGAAAAAATTTCAGTTAGTCTTTAAGGTGCCACAGGACTCTTTGTCACTTGGTGGCAGCAGGTTTTTAAAGTCGCCTCATCTTGGGAGAGTTGTGTGGTGGTCTGGCCTCCTTCTCAGAGGTGCAAGTAAGCTGGTACTCCCCAATACAGTGTACTGGCAAGAACCAGTGCGCTGTACCAGGGACCGGCTTCCCCAGGTGGCAGTTTAAAGGGTTTGGGGCTCCCAGTAGTGGTTGGAGCCCCGGGCCCTTTAAATAGTTGCCCGAGCCCTGCTGCCAGAACCATGGGGTAGCGGAGGTGGGGCTCCAGCAGCTATTTAAAGAGCCTGGGGTTCTGGCCATTGCTACCTCCCCTGGCCCTTTAGTGATGGTGGGGCTCCAGCGGCAGTCTAAAGGGCCCAGGTCTCCCACCGCCACTACCCTCCAGGGCCCTTTAAATCGCCACCCAAGCCCCGCTGCTGGAGCCTTGGGGTAGCGGCAGTGGGGCTCTGGCGGTGATTTAAAGGGCTAGGGGCTCCCGGTTGCCACTACCTTAGTAGAGCCCCGAACCCTTTAGAGCTCTGCCGGAGCCCCGGAGTAGTGGCAGCAGCCAGGAGCCCCCAGTACTCTGTTGGAGATTTAAAGGGCCCGGGGCTCTAAAGTTCCCACCTCTTCCAGTTGAGGCCCTGACCCCTGCTCCGAACTCCAGAGTACCAGTAAGTCTTAAGTTACTTTCACTCCTGCTCTTTGTGTAAGTTAGAGCAGCCATTATACTGACTTCCAAGAGGCCCAATTTGGGGTCAATATAGCAAATGAGGATTAGTGGGGAAGCCACAGACATGCCCGCTACAACACCATCAGAAAGGGAAAATAGCATAGGAGCTGCTGTACTGTCTGTGCCCTAGGGTGATTCACCTGTGACTTGCTCTGCGGGCCTTAAAGCCTGAATCTGCTGGGGATGTGACATAAAGCGGGTACAAGGTATCCCAGCGTCTGGGTCCAAGAGTTTGCAAGGTTGTACATACTATTGTTGCTGCATGATAGTATCTGATTAGAACTACCAATATCACATCTATGTTGATAGGCACCACGTTACTCTTCAGTTACACATAAAACAAGGCTTTCAAGAGGGCACAGCAAGGATCGTGAACGTTGAGACGCCTATAAAATAGGGAGTGAGAATATTGTTGCTGACCCTTTTGATTAAAAGTTGTAATTTTTTCAGAAGCTGTTTTTCTGAAATGGGTGGATCTTCACCAAACTGGTGATCATAAAACTATAGCTAACCATTATATACTCTTAGGTAAGAGCGAAAGCTTATCTCTCTCACCAACAGAAGTTGATCCAATAAAAGATATTACCTCATCCACCTTGTCTCTCTAATATCCTCGGACTGACAGAGCTACAAAGACACTGCATACATAGTCTTGAGTCCAACTTGTTGATTGCATATGTGTGTGTCTTAGTTAAAACAAAAAATCTCAGTGCATGCATACAAGACTCAGTACAAATGATTTTTAAAAAGAGAAGCTAAAGAACATTCCTCCATCCCAATTACAATTGCACTCCCTTTCTACAACCAACCCAAGGCAAAAGCCAGGAGAAGCAATGGACCTTGTGCAATACACTGGAGGTCAACAATTTTTAGCTCTGTTGGCCTGGTGAGGGAAGTGAATTAAAATTCGAGATCCTAAATCAAAAACACTCTTCTCTTTGATTATGTTTGAGGATTGTCAGTCTGAAAGACTCATCTGCTCTTGCTTGGGAGTACACAGGATGAGAGGAGACCTTTGAACAACGTATTATTTCTATAATTTATGATTATTTTAAAAATGTGTGTGTCTGCGAAGAAGAGAGGATGGTAGGATGGGGAATAAGTAGATACTGTCCTCTTAGTAACCATACTTCTCAACAGCTGTTTAATGGTGGGCAAAAGACTGGTGGTTTGAGTGGGAATGGAATTGAATCTGCCTGGATCTTAATAGTGACCATATACGCAAGTGTAGTAGTTGCAGTAGTTTTTAATTTCTATTTTTCGGGTGCTAGAGTAGTAGTGGGCAACCTGTGGCCTGTCAGGGTAATCTCCTGGCAGGCTGCAAGAGTTTGTTTATATTGACGGACAGCGGGCACGGCTTCCTGCAGCTCCCAATGGCCACTCTGCGCTATTCCTGGCCAATGGAAACTGTGGAAAGCGGCAGCTAGCATGTCCCTGTGACCTGTTGCTCCTATTGGCTGGGAACGGTGAACCGCAGCCACTGGCTCATCTCATGGCCTGCCAGCGGATTACCCTCATGGGCCACATGTTGCTCACCACTATGCTAGAGCTAGGAAATGTAGCTTTGGAAGAAAATAGGTATAGATGCCTCTCTGGAGTAGTTTTAAGAAAACAAAATTGGTGTTGTTTTAAGGGAAATTATTCCCCTGACTTACAGAAATTTTAGAAAAAATAAGGTTCAATTTTTCCACTTAAAACTAAAATGTAGATACTATGAAAACCTATAATGATTCTGCTAACTAGCATTTTTGGTACAGGTGCTAAGGCCCTGATTTGATCCTCTAATAAGCTCAACACAGGCAGAGCTCATTGCTGCTTAGTTCTGAGTTTTCAAATTTTGTTTTTCTTTCATGTTGATCCTCTAAGTGTTGAGAGAGGAGCTGTAAATGCTTTTATTTCTCTGTGGCCATGTTAAATTCATTTTCTTTTAGAAAAATTAGAAAACAAGAACAAAGGGAAAAATAAACATCAACATCAGTTTAATTTTCTTTCTTTATATTTTTCTGATTTTTTCTTTTAGAGACTTGGTATTATTTTGTAGGAAACTGGTTTTGATGGTTTGGACATTTGGGATGACTTGGGAAAGTTAATAAATGTATTGAAATGCGACAGTAAAAAAAGAAAAAATTTTTATAGTTTTAAAAATGTATTTAAAAAATCCACTTCTTATAAACAATAAAGCAACACAGTAGGCCTTTATATGTCCAATAGCTACTCCCACTTAAAATAGTACACTTCCTTATTGTACTGCAAAAAGAATCGTAGAGGGCTCAGTATATATTTATTTAGCTTTCAGACATACTAAAAGGATGTAAATAAGATGAGGAAGACTTTGTAGCACCTTAGAGGCTAACCAGTTTATTTCAGCATAAGCTTTCGTGGGCTGTAGCCCACTTCATCAGATGTATAGAATGGAACAGAAGTGAGATGTATTTATATACACAGAAAAAAAGAAAAAAAAACGTTGTACATTAGTATACCAATTCTAAGAGGCTGTTTAATTTGGATGGGCCATTATCAGCAGGGGAAAAAAATACCTTTTGAAATGGATCTCTGTGGTCAGACAGGAGATAACAACTATTGAAGGTAAATTAACTAGGGAAATGCAGTCAATTAGTGTAATTCACAAGTCCTGTTTAGCCCTTGGTTTACAGTGTCCAATTTGAAAATTAATTCCAGTTCCTCAGTTTCTCATTGGAGTCTGTTTTGGAAGTGTTTCTGTTTTAAAATTGACACCTTCAAGTCTTTAATGGAATGGCTAAGAAGGTTGAAGTGTTCTTCTACTGGTTTTTGAATGTTATGATTCCTGATGTCAGATTTGTGTCCATTTATACTTTTGCGTAGAGACTGGCTGATTTGGCCAATGTACATAGCAGAGGGGCATTGCTAGCACATGATGGCATATGTCACATTGGTCGATGTGCAGGTAAATGAGCCTCTGATGGTGTGGCTGATGTGATTAGATCCTATAGTCCACGAAAGCTTATGCTGAAATAAATTGGTTAGTCTCTAAGGTGCTACAAGTCTTCCTCATCTTATTTACGGATACAGACTAACACGGCTGCTACTCTTAAACTAAAAGGATGATAATACTGTTATAAATGTGTGTATGTTTGGGGTGGATGAGGTTGGTTCCCACTCGATTATCAGAGAAGGACTACTAACCAAATAGCCAGAACACTTTGTGTGACACAACATTTTTACAATAGGTATATAAATATTAAGTATCTAGTTGGCTTCAGTGTCGGACTTTATGATAGGTGTTGTTTTAAAGAATAGTATACTGCATATCAGTCTTCAGGAAGACTGTGCTAATATTTTTCCTGAGAGGCTGAAATGTGCAGGGCAATTGAACTAGAAGTATATCTATCGCTTTTTAAAATTTTACATTACTTCTTGATCAGTGTCCAGGATGCAGGTAGAACATATATAATTTTAAAAGAAAGTAAGAGATCATCTTACTGTAGTTTGGATTCTTTAAATGTTTGTTTAAATAGTTAACCCAGTCAGGTAGAGTACAGGGAAAGATAAAACTGATTAGTGTTTGTATGTTGCTTTGTACTTCTGTAACTTGAGTTTCCCCTGAAAACTAGCTGTGCTAGTAAAATCAGATAAAATATTTACATTTCCGGGTACTTTTATGATGACTTCTACTGCTTTAAATTACTTTTGTGTCCTGCTGTGTATGTCATTGTCAGGGAATGCATTGTACAACTCCCATTGACCTACTCAAGCATAAAAAAGGAAACTTACATATGTGCATTCTACCATGTGTTAGATATAAGTGAATATGAATGTGCATGCAAAATTCATATGGTAAATAATAGAAAATTTTATGAGGAAAAATCCTTGTATACCCTGTTCTTCAAGAGACACCATCAACTTGAAAATATTTCTTTCTGAAAATGTTTGTACCTACTGTGGTTATAAGCAACTCATACGTTTACTATATGAAAAGATCTAGAAATTTTAAAAGGAACATTTTTCTAAGTTTCTTTACCTTGTGAATTTGATGATATTTTGGGTCAAGTCCTAATCACAATGAAATCAATAGCAAACCTTCCATTCAGTGCAGTGGGCCTAGGGTTGCACCCTTTAGGTATTGTCAGTTTTGCAGATGGTTAGCCGTACTTCCAGTCTTATACACTAGCATGATGTCTTTTCTTTCATCTGCTGCACTGGATGGACCTCTCATACACGTTCTTTCCCATGTTTTACAGAAAGTTGTTTACCAGTAACAGTGGCAAAGTTGTAGGTCTCAGATAGGTGTGGGCATTACACACCAGGGAATGAAGAGCATGTTTTGTGGCATTGCTCTCAAGACTTTTCTAGTATCAACAGAGAAGCAGAAACCCTTTTGGTTCTTTTACGGGTGTTCTTTAAAGAAGTAAAATTCAGGACATACCATTCTTAAACTGATGGTTATTTTAATTATGTAATTTTTAAAAAATTCAAATGACCATCTCTCTTTAATGGTTTTATTCAAGGACATATAAATAACTTGGATTGTAATGTCCCATTTTCAAGGCAATGTTATAAATAGCATGTATCCAGCATAAGAAATATGTAAAAATTGGGTTATTGCTTTAAAAAAAAAATGGGGAAATCCAAATTCTATCTCGACAGCATCTGTGCTGATGTAGCTCACCTTAAAGCCATCAGACAGCTTACATGTTATCCTGTCAATGGCAATAGTTCTTGTTTCTACTCATACCCATGGGATTGGGCCCAGAAAGAAGGAATATTAATTGTCAACAAACTCTATTGTCTGAGATAACACAGGCATTTACATTTTGTGGCTGGACTTCGGAGTTGAATTATGTGAAGCAGCCCATGGTGCAGAACAGTAATTACAATCTACCTGTGTTCTGAACTCTGCAAATGGAGACTACTTGTCTCAAGCACAGAGAACTGGAGTGAAGAGAAAGCTGCATGTCTGTACTAGGTCTGGCTGCAACAAAGCAGCCTATTAGAATGCCTCTCAATTGTTGTACATTGTGAAGTGAATATTTGTTCTGCTCTTCATTCTGATGTACTAGAGAGTAACTGCACAATTGCACATACTTTTCTAAAGAGTACCACAATGGGAATTTTTCTCAAGTTCAGGGACCTCAGGAGAGGATAAGTTAATGTTGCAATATCTCCTTGAAACCCTATTTTTACTTTTCATTTTTTAAACTTTCAAGAAACTCTACACATCTGCTTCAGCAACCCAGTAAAGAGTTGGTACTGACTGCCTATATCATATTTTATGAAATAGCACAAGTACAGTATTTTTGCTTCCTAAAAATATATCCATGGTAGCAAGGAGCTACGAAATCCAGCAAACTGGAGTTTAATATAAATTTCTTTAAAAAGCTAAACTTGTGATTAATTCAATGACACTTCAAGTGCTACTTAATTGACCATTTGGCCAAGATAATACCACAAATTTCCTGTAGCTTTATGTGAAATTTAGAGCCATGTCATTCCAACTGGCAGCAAAAGCCCATCTGCCTAAATACATGCTAAGTTTACACCTTGGAGGTACTTTCAGTGTCATTGAAGTTACACCAAATACAAGTTGATACAGAATTTAGCCCAGAAAGTTATTTTTCAACTCTAGCTCCTTTCCACTGACATCCATTTCTAGTATACACATATGAAAATGTAGGATTCCCTCAGATTCACTCCACAAGTATGAGGAAAACCATCAGCTTTCATAGCTCTTTAGTCCTCCATTACTTTGAGATTATAACTTAAAATCAAATATTTTTGATCTTTTAAAAAATGAAATCACAAATACCCTACCCAACAGACAATGACATCAAAGTAGGAAATACAGGAGGTATCCAGAAATGTTCATTTTGAACAGACTCATCTGAAAAGATCAATTTTCAGAGCGATTTTAAATACTGTGTGAAATATATGGGCAATGTCACTCAATACAGCAAATTTTACTGTTTTGATCCTCTCCAGAAACCAATGCTTGTGAGGATTATATACCAACACGAGAGGGTTGGCATGGCATAAAATACTCTGGGTTACAAGATCTTTCATTGACTTGATCAGATTGATCTTTATGATCCATAAAGCAGTGTAATGCATAAAATGACAGAGGAGTCTAGAGGATCTCTGGCTGCCACTGAAGAATTAATCATGATAGTGGAGAAGAAACTGAAAGCCCTCACGTAACATGCAGCAGAGTTAACAACCTTGGTATTGTAGTCCTCTAAATCTTTCTCAAGGAAGATAGTCAGCATAGGTTGCAACTACTTTTGGAAGCAAAAGGAATAGGACTCCCTGCTTTTCTTCTTTGCCCTTCCCAAGAGGACACAAAGATCTTAACAAACTGATTCATTGCAATGTTGAAGTCCATCTAGAGCAGAAGGTGATGTTTTCTAGCCTTGTGGCTGTTAGTGAGCCATGAGCTAATATTGATACTTTGCAAAATTGCCCTCTAGCTTTAAACAAAGCAGATATGACTTTACATTCAAAGCAGTGATGTTGGTTATCCATCTGTGTTTTCCCCCTTTGCTAAACTATTAAGTTACTTAAGTTGTACTACTGCCTGAATCTTCAGCTCCTGTTTCTCATAGAGTTTAAGGCCAGAAGGGACCACTAGATCATCTAGTCTGACCTTCTGTATGTCATAGGCCACCAACAGTGGCACCCGCACACTAAATCCAACAACCGAAATGAGACCAAAGTACTGCAACCCACTAGATTAGTATGTGACACAGGCAGAGAATAGGAGAGACCAAGGGTACCTGCTGTTAATTGCGCAAGCATTAGAAGAGCTAATATAATTCAATGAAAATATCTTTGCTGGGCAGTGCTAAGGAAGTATTTCTCCTCCCTGTGACTAGGTGCTGGCTAGGAAACCCTGAGCCAGCCCTGTGTCATGCCAGCTCTACTCAGGAACAGGGAATTAGGCCTGGGCTTACTCAGACAACTTCAAATGGCAACCTGGGAACAGCTGCCGGCCTCGTTATCTGGGAGCTACATAAAGACTGGCAGGAAGGAAGCCAGTGGGAAAGGAAAGGTAGAAGCTAGGGAATTAGAGGCTGCGGTCCCCTGCTGGCTGTACAATCTAGCATTCCCTGAGGCTGTAAGCCTGATGCAATCTGTAGCTGCAAGGTGGTGGGAACTTATACTATAAATAAAGAGCACGGGTGATTGCACCAAAGCAGAGGTCTTTTTGGCTGGCTTGTGGGTACAGAAGTGGCAGAAGGTAGCGGCGCCCACCTGCTCTCTGTTACAGTCCCCAAAAAGAATGTGGTGTTTTGAGTCAAGAAAGCCATCTGTATGCATCTTTTAAAAAGTGTAGGAATTAAAAAGCATTTAGTGGCATAAATTCCATCAACTCTTGTCAAAACAATAATTTAACCTGAAATTAAGGTAAACTTTGACCCTTCAAACAATTGTCCATTATCCAGTGGAAATGTTTTGATCATTTAGGTATCCAGATTCCTACACTGTTCTCTGTACTTTTTTTTTAATTGTGTAAGTGTATGAAGACTTAGCCCTTGACTGCAGAGTTCTTTGGGCAGATCTTCTGTTAGAAGCTCTACCTGAAGGCTAAGTGGATGAAGAGGTTGGAGGTTACACTTCCCTCACTTGTAGGCTCCTTTTTTTAGTTCAGTCTTGAATGTCTTATTTTCCCTCCCTCAGGTGTTTTCTCATACGGCACTGCTATACAGAACCCACTCTCTTTGTGTGTCTGTCGCACACTGGAAGGCTTATCGCTTTTCAACTTTAGCTCCTTTCCACTGACATCCATTTCTAGTATGCACATGTGAAAAAGCAGGATTCCCCCAGATTAAGTCCACAAGTATGAGGATAACCATCAGCTATTTCTAGTATGCACATATGCGCTCATCTTATAAGACTTACTTGTTTTGGAGACCAGGCCTTCTTAGTTAGGGTGCCAGAGAAGATTTACAGATTTATTGACTAGAAGATAAGACTATAAGCAGAGAAGGGAAGAGAGAGAGTAGGAACACTCTGAATGCTGATCAGTTGTCGTCCTGCTTATCAGAACAAATGGGGAGAAGGAACCGGTTGTCTGCATTGTTTCAAGCAAACCACAGCAAGCAAACTAGTTGGCAAATGGGAATATAATTTGCCTTGCTTTTCTTCATAAAACTCCCACAGTGCAATTGGTCTGTTTTTGTCTACAGATAAAAAGCTTAGCAAATGTATACCTGTGTGTAAACTGACATGCACCAGAGGTCATTTACAGTGATGACATACAATGAGTTCTTTGACTTTTTCTGTGATAGTGATCATGTCTAGTTACCACAAGCTGGTGCAACATGGTGTGTAAAATTGCATACATTGTCATGCCAGCTGGGAAAATAATGTGTTTCAGTATTGTACAAAGTAAGTGTGTGTGTGTGTGTGTGTGTGTGTGTGTGTGCGCGCGAAAAATACAAAAATAAAAATTGACCTTTATATTATGGCTGATTGAGTTTTGTCAATAAGCCAATTACAATATTTTTAAGAAAGATACCAGGAACATGAACTGTTTTATTGTATTATACCGTGATAATATGTATCAGCAGCCATTGCTTCCTGCTGAGGTATTTACACACTTAAAGACAGCACAAGTGCTTGTACCTCTGTGCTATGTGTATCCAGAAATGAATGCTAAACAGGGTGAGAGAGAAGGAGCATTTAGATAGTGGATAGTTATACATATGTAAGCTCACATGATGCAGATCATCTTAATATAAAAATAATTGAAGCCCAGAGAACAAATGAGTATTGCTGGTGAATAATGTAAGAATTATGATGTGAAAAGGTATTTTGAGCAACTGGGGAAAGATTTAAAGAATCTTTTCTCCTTGCAATGAAATCTGAACCCAGAAAAGCTGTAATAAAAATTGACTTCTAATTAGAGATTTATCAGCAGCAAAGCACCTTGCTTAAAAAAAACCCAGACACTTGGACTTAACACAGAACTGATTTGTAGCCACCCAGCTAGATAAAAGAACATGAGAACTGGATTCAAAATCAGCATGTTTGCTTTTAAATTTTACCTGGTATATTGTCAAAAAATGATAGTGTAGTGGTATGTTCCATCACTTCAGCAACTGATGGATGCCAGGTGATAACTAAATGTCAAGGAGTGTGTATGTATTTTTAGAGTCTTATAAAATTATTGTGGTGCACCCCAGCAAATCAGACTGGTTTTGCTGATGCCAGATTTGCTGTTCATCAAAATTATTTTGTTCTATATATCTCTACTTTATAGTTTATCAACATTGTGACTGTCCTCTGTGTGAGTGTATCCTTTACAAGGGCCAAGCATAGTGGAACGTATCTTAGTCCAGAAGGGAGCATCTATTCTCTGAATGGCTCAATAGTCATGGTGCCCAGAACTTCTGGAGGCACAATATCACTTGGAGTCTACGTTGAAGCAGTAGAACTCCACTCTATCTCCATCACGGCTCAGTGACTGTATGCCATAACAAAGTCCAACAAATGTGAGAACTACAATAGTTGATCTAACGGAACTCCATGCTTCACCAGACAGAGACTTGTCCTGTAATTTTCAGAATATGCTGGGTGAGCTCAGGGCAGAGTGACAGCCGCAAATTAGAAATGGGGTCTGCTTTTGTTAAAGGTCACATGACAGTACTAAACATTATATTCTGCAAATGCAAGCTTGTGTATATGTAATGCTATAGCCAATGTAGTTTTCCCCAATATTTCAATATACCGTGTTACACTGAATTAAGTATGTTAATACTACTGTTGGCTTAAGTTATATAATCTGCTGTGCTGATGGGAGAACATTATATCAGTTAAACAATAATTACAGAATACAGCTCAGGTTGTAAGTGGGAATAGGGAGTGTGCTTTAGTGAGCTCCCTGATCCCCACCATGCCATGAGTTCCTTTGTGATTTTTCCCTTGAGTAGCGGGCTGACCTGCTGAGTGTCAGTCATATGCATGATTTGAGCCATATGTCTTTTAGTGAAAACAGGTCCCTTTTGCAAAGCCAAGAGTCATATTTCTTACTCTTTGTGACTGTGGATGATGACATCACTTGGAGATGAGAAAACAAATAATCCCCAGTTTTGGTCATGGCAGAAACTAATTTTAATTTATTTAGTTTTTCAAACAAAATTTAAAACCAGGGCCCACAAGTATGAATGCACTTTATACTTGCACACGCAATCTGTAATTAATCTACAGTCTCAAGCAGTTAAATTATTTTGTATTAAATATTAAAACTTCTTACTGTCCCTTTTAGCACTTTCAAAATAATTATTTCTTATGTTCAGATCATTTTATTGTTTTTAAAGAGGGAATAATTAGCAGTTTCATACTCTAATCATTCCTAAACTGTAATGGAAACCCTATAAAAGTACACTGGACAGCAACAGTGTTGTGAAATAAATTCATTAAAATCAATGTTATTCAATGAATACTAATTGAATTATTAATGCTTGGATCAGGTTTTTCCCTGTTTGTAATTATTCAGCTTGTTGGAACTTATTGGCTGATGTATGTCTCCCTGTTGATGAAAGCCCTTTCTACATCCTGATTTGTTGGGCATGTTTTTATCCGTGTAGATTAACATTATCCTCTTGGTGTGCATAGATTTTTTTTTCATAAAATAATGTGGGAATTCTTCATAGTAGATTTACTTTTTTTTACCAATTTTGTTTGCTTAGTCATTTGTCGTAGTGAAAATAACAGTGGAGCCTATTGGATCAGAGGCCCTTGCTGAAGCTGAAAGGTTTCTCTGTTTTGTGGCCCATGTTTATGTTTGTTAATTTCTCGTATTGTCTGAAGGATCATGGGTATCTAGGTGGGAAACTATTTTGTGATGTGAATTTGTTTTTGTTTGGTTTTTTTACACCATTAGTAGTTACTAGCTTCAAAAAAAATCAGACTTTACCAAACTCAAAGAACTAGTAGGTAAGATCCCCTGGGAAGAAAATCGAAGAGAAAAAGGAGCTCAGGAGAGCTTGCAGTTTCACAAGGAGACAATATGAAGGCACAACTACAAACAGTCATGACAGAAAGGAAAAATCGGAGGAACGGTAAGAGGCCAATATGGCTCAATCAGGAGCTCTTTAAAAGCCTGCAAATCCAAAAAGAAATCCTCTGAAAAGTGGAAAAGTAGGCAAATGGCTAAGGAGGAGTACAAAGGAATAGCACAAACATGTAGGAACATAATCAGAAAGGCTAAGGCACAAAATGAGTTACACCTAGCAAGGGACATAAAAGGCAATAAAAAGAGGATCTTTAAATATGTTATGGGCAAGAGAAAAAGGAAGGAAAACGTAGGTTGTCTACTTAGGAGGGAAAGTGAGCTAATAATTGGTGACATTAAGAAAGAAGAGGTGTGTAATGCCTATTTTGCTTCAGTCGTCACTGAAAAGGTTAACAGTGACCAAATTCAACAGAATTAATATTAACAATAGGAAAGAATGGAAGCCAAAACAGGGAAAGGTTAGCTTAAGAATATTTATGTAAGTTTGCTGTATTCAAGTTGGCAGGGCCTGTTAAAATTCATCCTAGGTTACTGAAGGTACTAGCTAAAGCTATCTCAGAACCATCAGCAATTACCTTTGAGAACTGCTGGAGGATGGGTGAGGTCCCTGAAGGCTGGAGAAGGGTACATAGTACCTCTCTTAAAAAGGGGAACAAAGAGAACCTGGGGAATTCTAGACTGGTCAGCCTAACTTCAATACCTGGAAAGATACTGGAACAAATTTTTAAACAATCAATTTGTAATTATCTAAAAGATCATAGAGTAATAAGGAATAGCCAGCATGAATTTGTACAGAAAAAAAAATCCAAAACCAACCTAATTTCCTTCTTTGTCAGCGTTATTGGCCTAGTAGATAGCAGAGAAGCAGTAGACTATAAGTACTGTACACTAACCAGTTGCACCACTGGAGCACCTAGGTTTTAACACAGTCCCACAAGACATTTTCATAAGCAAACTAGATAAATGTACTCTAGATGAAATTACTATAAAATGCGTACATGACTTTTTGAAAGTGTGTACTCGAAGAGTAGTTATCAATGGCTCACTGTCAAACTGGGAGGGTATATCTAATAGGGTCCTGCAGGGTTCAGTTCTGGTTCTGATACTATTCAATATTTTCATTCATAACTTGGATAATAGTGTAGAGAGTTATGTTTATAAAAACTGCAGATCACACCTACCTGGGAGGGGTTGAAAACACTTCGGAGGACAGAATTAGAATTCAAAATGACCTTGACAAACTGGAGAATTTCTCTGTATTCAACAAGATGCAATTCAATAAAGGCAAGTGTAAAGTACTTCACTTAGGAAGAAAAAATCAAATTTAAAACTACAAAATGAGGAATAAGTGGGTCAGGGGTTGGCAACCTTTTAGAAGTGGTGTGCTGAGTTTTCATTTATTCACTTGAATTTAAGGTTTTGCATGCTGGTAATACATTTTAATGTTTTTTAGAAGGTCTCTCTCTCAGTTTATATATTATATAACTAAACTATTGTATGTAAAGTAAACAAGATTTTCAAAATATTTAAGAAGTTTCATTTAAAATGAAATTAAAATGCTGCTCTTACGCTGTCGGCCCGCTCAGCCCACCGCCGGCCTGGGGTTCTGTTCACCTAGGCCAGCCGCAGGCTGAGTGGGGCTGGCGGCAGGGATCGCAAACCGGCAGTGCGCTGAGTGGATCAGCCCGCTGCCGGCCTGGGGTTCCGTCTGCTGGCTCCTGCAGGTTTGGGTCCAGAGAGAGACCTCTGCGTAGCACCTTACACAGCCCTTGGCCGAAACATCCCAAGGCTTGACAAAAAGCAAAGGGCAGCCAGAAATCTGGCTTATCCCTATGCACTTAACATTCCCTGTCTTCTTTTATTCCCAGCCCCTTGCAGCCCAGATTAAAATGCCCCTCTTCTCTCCTGCGCTTTGCTGCCTGCCTCATGCCTCAGGGATGGGTGGTATTTTCGTCTGTTGTCTCCATTTCTGTCCTTTGCTCTGTGTGTGTCCATTTCTGTGTGTCTGTCCATCCTTCACTCTGTGTGTCTATTCTTTGTTCTGTGTGTCCATCTGTCCTTCACCATGTGTGTCTATCCTTCACTATATGTATCTATCTATCCTCCCATCACTCCATGTGTGTGTTCTTTGCTCTATCTGTTCTTCGTTCCATGTGTGTGTTCTCTGCTCTGTGTGTGTGTCTGTCCTTCACTGTGTCTGTCTGTCAGTCCTTCGCTCCATGTGTGTGTTCTTTGCTCTGTGTGTGTGTGTTTCTGTCCCTCGCTGTGTCTGTCCGATTGTCCTTCTCTGTGTGTGTGAGTCGGCTGCCCCGGCCCCACCACAGAGCATGTGTTGTGCTGCTGCCTAACGCAGCACACTGTCACCAGAAGTTCTTGAGAACTGTGAGCTCCAACCCCCCTCATCCCCCAGGCTGTCGCTGCCGCCTTACTTGGGCTTCGGGGGAGCCTTTGTTTCTTGGTCGTGCACACATAGGAGCACCTAGAGAGTGACTCTGTGGAAGCAGAGCCCTGGTCAGCGCAGAGCTCCCATCCTGTGGCGCCGTGCCTCGTCCTCAGCTCCTGGAGCGAAAACTACAGCCGCCAGCGGGTGTGGAGCGAGCTGGGTACCCGAACGCGCCCCGCTCCGCTCCCAGGCGGCTCCTTCCCAGCCCCTCCTGCCCTGCCACTCTCGGAGTCCCTCCAGCGGGGGAGGCAGCACCATGCGGGGGCGGGGAACATGCCTTGAATTGGGAGCCTACAGCCGGCCCTGCCTGCAGGAGAGAGCAGTGAGCGGAGGGGAATTGCAGGGTGGGGGGATTGAGGGGAGAATGGGAAGAGGGCAGAGAAGAGTGGGCTGGGCAGGATTTTTAATGTCACGCTGCTGGGGTCCTGGCCGCCAGCAGCAGCGTGCCATTAAAAATCAGCTCACGTGCCGTCTTTGGCATGCATGCCATAGATTGCCGACCCCTGGGGTAAGTGATAGTAAAAGGAACTGCTGAAAAGGATTTGTGGTTTATAGTGAATCACAAATAGAATACGAGTTAACCATATTATCCATCTGCAAGAAAGAAATAATATCATTCTGATGTGTATTACAGGAGTGTCACATGTAAGACACAGGAGGGAACTGTCATACGCTTCTTGGTACCAGTGCCTCAGCTGGAGCACTGTGTACAGTTCGGGATGCCACACTTCAGGAAAGGTGGATAAATTGTAAGGAGGGTCCAGAGAAGAGCAACAAAAATGATAAAAGCTTTAGAAAACCTGACCTATGAGGAAAGATTTAAAAAACTGGTCATGTTTAGTCTTGAGAAGAGAGGACTGGGGGGACTTGCTAACAGACTTCAAATATATTAAGAGACGCTATAAAGAGGACTGTGATCAAATTGTTCTCTATGTCCAGTGAAGGTAGGACAAAAAGAAATGGACTTAATGTGCAGCAAGGGAAGTTTAGGTTAGATGTTAGAAAGCTTCTCCTAGCTATAAGGATTGTTAAGCTCTGGACTGTGCTTCCAAGGGAGATTATAGAATCCCCATCCCTGGAAGTTTTAAAAAACAGCTTGGACACAAACCTGTTAGGGATGGTCTAGGTTTACTTTGTCCTGCCACAAAGGAGGGGGCTGGACTTGAAGTTTTCTTGATGTCCCTTCCAGACCTTCATTTCTATTATTCTGTGGTTATTTTAATAGCAAGCTAAAGAAAAGTAATCCATAAA
Organism: Dermatemys mawii; assembly: GCA_007922305.1. Lineage (NCBI taxonomy): Eukaryota > Metazoa > Chordata > Testudines > Dermatemydidae > Dermatemys > Dermatemys mawii. The sequence goes on from ML677340.1 coordinate 27,377,764, forward strand.
ACAATTACATAATTTTCTCTGCTATAGCTATTTATTACACCTGAGTTATAAAATGTAGTAGTGTCAGGAACAGGTGTTTTCCAGTGCTTTTGTCTTACTTTGAGTGGAGGGGAGGGTAAGAGGGGGAGAAAGCAAGAACAGAAAAATACGAGACTTTCTTTCTTTTATGACTTTGTGTTTCTTGTACTGAGTTTCTAGTATTTTTCCTGTCTTTTCTTTGGTACTTCACGTAGAATTTCTATACACCCAGTGTGTGTATGTGGTTACATTCTATTTTTGTAACGATAGTGCAGGTAAAATATGATCTCCTGTCCTAAAAATTAACCAACACTGTCCAGAGAGTGAAAGAAGAGTATGGAATTGAAATGTGTCCCTGGAATGGCGACTCACCAGCAAGGCACTGGCAAATGATCGATTATTTTCTGATTGTCATACAAAAGATAAAGTTCATATTTCTGGGACCTTTGGGGAAACCCTTACCATATGAGTTGCAGTATGATATGAGGCACAAGCTGATGCTACACTTATAGTGTACACATTGTGTATGAAGACCCTTTGGCGTGCTATGGATATTGAATAGGGATAGAGTGTCTATTTCTTTTAAATAACATGGCAGCTGTTGACTTTGTATGTTGCTGTCCAGTTTATTGTCTAGGATTATTACGTATTTTGAGCTGGTCTTTGGTTTTTAATTGGTGCCTTTGTACATTTCAGAGGTAAATTATTAATATTCTTTTCTTCCTCATATGTACTTGTTGCTGTTATTGTTTGTTTGTTTTTATTGTAGTAGCATGTACAGGTACCATCTGAGATCGAGGTCCCATTCAGTGAGGCACTGTATAAACACTTTGCAAGAGACTGTTCCTGCTCAAAAGAGTTTACAAGCTGAACAGACTAAAAAGGGTGGGAAAAAGAAAGTAATATTATCTCCATGCTACAGATGGGGAACTGAGGCACACAGAGGTTGAATGAAATGCTCAATTTTACAGGAGGTCTACAGCAATACTGTGAATTGAACACCTGAATCCCAGTCCTCGCCTTCCACCATAAGGCCATCTTTCCTCTCAGGACAGTAGACACAAAATCTCTTCTGTAACGCCCTTCCCCCATCCTCTTAAGATTCGTGTCTCCAGAAAGTGGTTGATTTGGAATACAGTAGACATGTTTAAAGCCCAGTACTCTGGCTCAATGCAAGGCAGGTTCCTCAGAGCTAATCCTGCTTTCTAGATGTGTTTGGTTTTTCTCACCCTGTCCTTTCAACTCTAGCAGCAGTTCTGATCAGAAGAGGGCCATTTGGCATATTTCAGGGGTACCAGGTAATTCACCTACCTTCAGTACTTTCTCAGAACTACCAGCTATTGAAGCAGAGCCTATGGAGCTTCAGCTCAATGTGCCTACAGCCATTTCACGATTTGACAGCAACACTGGAAACAGCCATCAAAGGAGTTCTGGTGCTGATTTGCCTAAGAAGCATCTGTTTTATGGAAATTCATAACCAGTTTTCTCCTGCTACTTCTTCAGGACTTGGCTAAACATGGCAGCAGATCCAAGAAATAGGTCAATTAAAGAGGAAGGAAATGAACAAGATGCAAGACTGCTGCAAATGTTCTAAGAGGGCAAAAATACCAAAGTCCAATATCTTTCCAGTGCTGAGCCTGGCTCCCCACTGCCTCTCCATATCAGTCTTCACAGAGGTCAGTTAGGGTTTGTTGTTCTAGGGACAGATTTGGTATTTAAACAGCCTCTTTGACCCTCACAACCACCTGCACCCAAACCCTTAGGCAAAACATCTGAGGTCCTTAATTCTCATAGACGATCCAAACCTCACTCTCTCTCTTCTTAGGAAGACTAGGTTTTAGGAAAACTAGTGCCTCCAGTTCCTTTGTTTAATTTATGAAAGCTCACTGTCCTTTCAACCTTCTTCATCAGCTTCAAGATAAACATCAAAGAAAGAGAGTCCTAAAACTCCTCCTCTTCTTGTGTGGACTAACCATCCCCCACAATCTCTCTGGTCTCTGATATCTTAGTCTCTCTTATGTCACCTTTAGCCTATTGAATAAAGTTGATATTTGAGTCTTATTCACTGCACTTTTAAAGTAACAACCTTCCTCCTAGCCCAGTACCCTCCCCAAATGGAATGAAGGAAGAAAGGCAAACCAGTCTTCTCTAGACCAGAATAAGGCAGGATTTTTTTCCCCTCTTCCTTGGTTGCTACTCTAGAGTTGGAGACTGCCTGATGGTAATGGTCAGATTAATAACTAGACCCATGCCCACTGCTTCTTGCTTCACCAGGTCAGTCATTAGCTGGAGCAATTCACTAAATTGAGCCAACATGGCAATGTCATCTGCACATTTGAGGTCTCAAAGAAAAATGATGTTCAGCTCAATGCCACAGACGGCGGCCTCCAACTCTAGATTACCATTAAGCAGTTTCTAGCTCTAGATGGCAACTACCTCAATATTAACCTGTCCGGGTTGGATACTGAGCAGATGGCAACTGTCAAATAACTTGGGAAGTGTCATAGTGCTGGAGGATGTTTGAAAGACATGGATCCTTGTATAGCAGCAGCTGCCACTATGTTATGGGCCTCTCTGGAGATGTTGTGACATCAAGCTTGCCACAAAGCTGCAGCTTTATGGAACCACAGTTATACTAACTTTGTTACATGGCATTGAAATGTGGGTGCTGAGGAAGAGTGAAAAGTGATTGATTGACATTTTTGATTCTCATTGTCTTCATCAGCTTCTCTCTATTAAGCGGAAGGACAAAATCTGCATTAGGATATTGGTACCCAAACCCAGCAACTGCCTCCATCTGCACTGTTTCTGTTTCAGCAGCCTTCCAGTACAGACATATTACACTGCTCTACAGCCAAAATGCTTCTGAAATAAATGTAGTCAAACTTTACTAATTCTGGGTAACTGAGAACGAAAATGATGCTTAAAATTGTTGATTGGCTCTAGTTTTCAAGATATGCTATTGGGTCAGTACATACGACCCTTGACATGGGAATGGCGGAGGATAAGTGAGTTATAAAGGGAAGGGATCTCAGTTTAAACCAGAAATGACTGAAATACATCTTTGACTGGATCTATGAATAAATCTATGACTGGGTTTGGACAGTACTTGCTTTTTAGGCAAAACAATGAATGATGCAATCTGAAGCTGGTATTGCGTCATACATGATATGAATTGCATCATGTTATTCCTAGAAGTCATGGATGATGCAATCATAACGAAGCTTACATCACTCTGCTGAACAAATTGCCCTATATCAGCTCTAGAAATCATACAGTGTCGTGCTCTCTTATTTGTCAGTGTTTGATTTTGCAAAGGGACACATTTCCGTTTAGCCAAAGTGAGCAGAGATGCCTCGTACGTGTGTGAACAGTGCAGATAACTTCTGCTATGTTTGTGGTGAAGTGACTTTTGCATCACAAAAGCGCAGAATAACCACTATGGTTAAGAAAGCCTATCACCTTTATTTTGGCTGCAAAATTGGAGATCAGAACAAGAGGTGGGCCCCACACATATGCTGCAACACTTGTGCAACAAATCTTCACCAGTGGTTGAACAGGAAAAGGAAATCTATGCCTTTTGCAGTGCCAATGATTTGGAGAGAGCCAACAGCTCATACCAGCAATTGTTACTTCTGCATCATGCCTCCAGTTGGGAAAGGTGTGTCAAAGAAGAAAAAGTGGACTATGCATTATCCAAACATTCCATCAGCTATACGCCCAATACCCCACGGAGAAGGACTGTCGATTCCCGATGCACCAGAATCATTCTCACTTGAGTCAGATGAGGAAGAGGATGAAACTTCTGGTCCTGAACCATCAATGTCACAGGACCCACATTTTCTCCCATCCTCCTCCTCTGAACCACACCTCATAACACAAGCTGAACTGAATGACCTTGTCAGGGATTTGGAACTACCCAAGAGTAAGGCAGAGCTGTTGGGCTCCAGACTACAGCAGTGGAATCTCCTGGCAGGTGATGTTAGGGTTTCCATGTTCCGTGACCGTCAAAAGGATCTTGTCCTATTCGTCTTCATGGAAGGTGATCTTGTAGCCTGCAACAACATCGATGGTGTGATGGCAGCCCTCAACATCGTTCACGATCCAGATGAGTGGAGACTCTTCATTGATTCATCGAAGATGAGTCTTAAAGCTGTTTTGCTGCATAATGGCAATGTTTTGCCATCAATTCCAGTTGATCATACAGTCCATATGAAGGAAACCTATGACAACATGAAACAACTTTTGAGGTGCATAAACTATGACCAACATCAGTGGCAGCTTTGTGGCGATTTGAAGGTTGTTGCTCTCTTGCTTGGTCTGCAGACTGGATACACGAAGTACTGCTGTTTTCTCTGCGAATGGGATAGTCGTGCAAGAGATTCCCACTACATCGAGAAAGATTGGCCACTCCGACATTCATTGGAGCCTGGGAGGAAAAGTGTTCAGCATCCACCACTTGTTGAATCAAGGAAGATTTTGTTACCACCCTTACACATCAAGCTGGGTGTGATGAAGAACTTTGTCAAGGCCATTGACAAAACACAAGCAGTTTTCAAGTACCTCCATGGAAAATTTCCAAGGTTAAGTGAAGCTAAGATAAAGAAAGGTGTCTTTGTTGGTTCTCAGATTCGTGAACTTCTTCGAGATGATGCGTTTGACCATGCACTGCGTGGCAAGGAAAAGACGGCATGGAAAGCCTTCCAGTCAGTGGCAATACATTTTCTCGGAAACAACAAGGCAGACAGCTACAGGTTGTTGGTGGAAAACCTCCTCAAAGCATACAAAAGCCTTGATTGCAACATGTCACTAAAGATATATTTTTTGCGCACTCATCTAGATTTTTTTCCACCGAACTGCGGAGCAGTGAGCGACGAGCATGTCGAGCGATTTCACCAGGACATTGCAACAATGGAGAAATGCTATCAGGGCAAATGGAGCCCGTCAATGCTTGCAGACTATTGCTGGACAGTGACAAGAGATGCTCCATTTAATGAATACAAGAGACAAGCCAAGAAGCGCCGAGTAGACACTGAATAGGACTAAACTATATACATAATGGTTTTTTGCCTTTTCTTTCATAATACATTTTATTTATATAACCCTTTTGCTGATTTTTAAAGTGTTACATAAACAGGGCAGGTGAAATATTATCATGTAAAGCAACCATAAACACATGAAAAGACGTAGGTTTACAATTTATGATTAAAACTCTACTATCTACACAATATACTGTGACAAAGCTCCAAGTCTGTACTTGTGGGTCCTGCGCTTCCTGGCAGATTTAGGGGCCTCAGAAACTCATCTAGACCCCAGAGTGACCTCCCTTTCTCAGTATAATTGGCAAGAGTCACCACCTAGTGAGTTACCTCCATCACAGGCCAGTATGGAAGATGGAAAAAGCGGGGAGCCCGGGCCCGCCCTCTACTCTGGACTCCAGCCCAGGGACCCTAATAGTATCAGCTAAGATGGCTGACCGTTTAGGCACAAAACACAATACAATTCCCTGGGCTACTTCCCCACAGCAGTCCCCGCTTTTTCAAACTCCACTTCACCCTTACCTCAGGGCCTCCTTCCTTCAGTATGATATGTTGTCCAACACTCAGTCTCACCAACAGCATAACTTCCTTCCACAACTCCTGACACCCACACCCACCTGACTAACTGGGAGGTTTTTATCTGGTTTCAGCCAGTCCCTGATTGGCTTCAGGTGTCCCAATTAGGCTAGCTGTTTCTACTCCTTTCTAGAAGGTTCTTAATTGGCCCCAGGTGTCTTGATTGGCCCGGAGTAGCCTTTGTTTGGCTATCCAGGGAACAGGGACCTGCATATCCTGAGACTAATATACCTGCCTTCCAGCACTCTCCTATATCCTTCTAGTCTGACTCCGTCACAATACATAGACATAAAATGTAAAAACTTAAATATCTTAGAAACAGTAGCCAATCAGTTGTTTTAATTGTCATATTTGAATTCAGCACATCAAAATACATAATAAATATCACATTTTATCTCTGAAGCAGACGACTTCTAAAAAATTGTAGACCAGCGTTATTAGAAAGACCAATGAGTTCTGAAGTACATTCACCAAGGAATTTCACTACACGTTCAGTGATCATGTTGTCACCAAAAGCATATGTGGCACAGATCACCAATGATAGACATAGGCCCAGCATCCAGCCAGACCATCTTAAGGGCGAAGGATCAATCTAGGAGGTGGATGATGTGCAAGGAGGCATTACGTCTCTTTGGGATTTTCCGTGATGAAAATAATGGACTAGTCCTCTCATAATAGAGGCCATTGGTTGTAGTTTCCTGTGGATGAAAGGTTCTTAAGATTTGTATTCAACATTCTTCATAGATGACATAAGTTGTTTTTGCCTCGTATGAATTTAGCAGTGTACAAGACCCATTTCCACGTAGAGTCTCTGGCCTTTCCAATTCAAGATATAACTCTATATAGGATTATTTTTGCTCTTCTTGCCTCAAAGAGGTCTTTCTCCACATTATGATTCACTTATTTCACCAAAGCTATCAGTGCTTTGCAGTCAGACATGATCAATAACAATTTCAGGCAATGCCCTTTGGTCTCATGTGTTTTCACAAAGCAGATGCAATCCTGATATTCAGGGAACACAGATTTACCTGTATGATTTTTTTGTTGAAGGCTCCGTCATATGAAGCAACTGCCCTTCGATCCAGCAGAACTACCTAGGTCATGGAGAACCATGGTTTGGTTGTCAATTATCAAAAATGCTTCTTAAGCCTGTTACAAGAGCTCCATTCAGGAGACTGGTTGAACAATGGAGCCTCACCTGCTTCTGTAAGTCAGAAGCCCACAAATCGTCTAAAGAACATTTGGAGGCTGCGCTAGGACCTGGGCCAGCTCCCACGGGAAGTGAGGAGAGAGCATCACCTGACTCTGCACCCGCCCCCTAGCTGGGGCTCTGCTCCCAGCCCTGCCCCCAGCATTGGTCCTTGGCCAGAGCCCAGATCGGCCCCCAGCTGCGGCCCCAGTCTCAGCCCCCTTACCACTGTTGTGCCCGCCCAACTCCCAGAGCCACAGCCCCACTCTCGGCATGGCTTGGGCAGGGGGTGACCCTGAAAAATGTAGGGACCACTGCAATAAATTTTCAGGAAGACCCTCATTTCTAGCCAAGAAGAAAAGATTCCCTTTATTTTCTGACCCTGCAAGATGGCCATCCTTATGGCAATAACTGGCAGGAAGAGTGAGCACACTGGCAGTTACTGTCTATTAATACAATGTATTTGAAATTATTTCCTGATGATGATTAGTTCTTATGCCAGCTCCAGGATGTCTTACTGATTTATTTATTTATTTTAAATGTGAACCACAGCCCCCCACACCCTGGTAACTCAACTTCATGCTTCTGAATGTGGCCAGAGCACAGAATAAAATCTTGTATATAACAACTGAGAAGAAGCTTGATGCTGTTTTACATGGGGGACTTCAGAAAGGGTACAAAGTTTATAAATCTACTATTTTTTGATGGATAATGTAAGTCATTATTCAGGCCTACAAGTTGTTTAGTAGAGACCCCTCTACAACAGTTAAGATTTACTCCACCGGGAGTATCCTTTCCTCATGAGCAGATGAGCTTAGGGTGTCTTGCAATGTGATCTGTCACGTATCAACTTGATCTTCAATGTGTTCTTCTACCAGGTACTACAAGAAAAATTTTGGCATTCACTAACGTGGCTTTTAGGTTAAAGATCTTCTAGGCTTTCTTTAGTTTCCTGTAGTACAGATGCTTGACTATGTGTTCTATCCTTGTTGCATCTAATTTTCTGCTTCCATTTATTGGTGATGTATGTTAATGCTTTCACTATTTCTCATACCTGGCTGACAGGCCAGGAAGTACCCACATGGAAGAAAGATAGAATTTGTTTCTTTACCTGTAATTTTATCACCAGCAGGGAAGTACCTGCCTCACCATCAGAATCCTCTTGTGCTTATCTAAGAATTTGCTAAGCTTTATTGGCTTGAAAAGACAAGAGAATAACATGTAGACAGTGAATGAGAGACATTGATCTAGCAAAACATTTTAGTTGTTTATGTTACTATGTAGTGGGTGGAGCGAAGGAGATACTTCTATTTTCCTGCTTCTTTTGGTAATATTTTTCTAATGTTGTTTTTAGTCTTTTATGTGTCCTCAGCTATAGCAGTATGCCTGAGCTGTAAATGTGTCAAGAGTAATTCAAGTGTGTCATCAGGAGACTCCAGAAATCAGCTCTGAGGCTAGGGGGAGAATTCATGAGGGTCTGGTGTCTACATGCAAAGCATGGAATAAAGGCAAAAAGGTAGGCCTTGTCTCACAAACGGACTGAGAACACTTGTCCAGTTGAAAATTACAGGTAAGGAAACAAACTTTACTGTTTAACAAAGGATGTTATGAGGATGCCTACTGCTGTTTGCAAAGGGCAATAGTGGCAGGGAATCAAAGCAAATAAAAAAATCCACACAATAAGAATTGATCACTCTCCAAAAGACTCATTTTGGCTTTAGCTGATCAGATGTTTTCCACCTGCTGGCAGAACACAGTCCATAAGAAGTTTCTGAGAGGAGGAAATAAGGAAGATGTTTTGTCATCTGGCTAGAAGGAGGAACTGTAAATGGTTTCTCTGTTTTGTGTTTTAGTTGTTGGTCATCACTGATTCACCTCTTCTACAACATTGAATCAGCACTTCTGAAAACAGAACCTGCAGAACAGTTAATTGATATTAGAAATCTCAGTTTAGTTTACTGGAAAAGAGCCAGTATCTAAAGAAGATGTGCAGAAGGATGGATGTTTGAAACAGTTTTTAACAATGTACGTATAAAACTGAGGGCAAACAGGAAGGAGATGAGGAAAAGAAAGATAGTGAAGCATGCTTCTTTTTAGAAATTCTCTGCCTGTATACAGCTGGCCAGTGGAGAACAGTACAATTCTGAAAACAGCCTTTTGCAGAAAGATAGCAGAAAAACTATCAACTGAGAAGATGCCAGAAATTCTGCAGCTGTTTCCTGTGCAGTGAATCTGGATTGATGAAATTAGATTACTTGATGATTCAGCACATGTAGCTTTTTTGAAGTCGTTCAGTCATTGGGACCTTTTTATTTTTTTGTTAAATAACATGATTTATTTTCCTGTTTTTAAGTATACTTTGGTAATGATTTACTATCCTTTCTTGGTCTTTTGTCCTGTCTCATATTTTATGTCTTGGAGCCTTAGTGCCTTTTGTCCTTGCAGGGATTAGCTTCTTTCATTTACTGGTCCCAGGACAATGCTTGGAGAAGTTTCTACTGGTCCCACCAAAGCCTCTCTGGTGCTGGCAAGTATCACGTGCTTAATCATACTATTCTGACTGCTATCTTGCTTTTTCCCACTTCTCAGATGATTTTAGCAATGAACATCTCACACTTTAGCATCTTTAGCAATGAATGCTGTTAAAAACAGTGATGTTTTATCCTGGTTGAAAACTGGGAGAACTCAGCTCTGACTTGTCTTTGGAAAAGTGCTTCTCCTGTCACAGTTTTTTTTTTACCAGGCTATATTTTGCCCTTATTGTAGGACTAGCTTTCATGGAGGCACAGGTGTAATCATCACTTTCTGGAGTGCTGTGGGCACCAACTTTAGTTGAAACAGTTCCTGGTAGTGCCTCGTATACCTTGTCTCAGGCAAACAAGGACCTTTAGCACCTAGTGAGCCTCAAACAGCTTTCCAAGTGTTTGTAGCCATGACACTCCTCCCAGGCTACTACTTGGGGCATCAGTTCAGGGCATCTCAGTAATACTTAGAACATCCAGATGCAGATCAGCCCAACTGTTTACCTGTAAGGTTATATTCACTGCTGATCTAGAATTAATTAGTTCCAGTTTAACAGGGGGTTACACTGGGAAAAGGGCCAGGAGGAGAGCAAGTCAGTCACACCTTCAGTAACACCAAAGATCAGTGGTATTAATCCATATGATGAATCTTCTGAACAGTAACAAGTCCACAAGGTCAGTGTGATGACCTGGTGGTGATGAATCTGTCACTGCTCTTTCCCTTTCATGCAGGAGGGATTTAGGTTTCTAGAAGGGACGGTTTGATGGCAGTTGGTGAGGAGCCTTTCACAGACAGGGTGTGAGAGGTGACCTGGGAGGAGTCTCCATCCTTGTGCCTGTCTAACAAACATGGCTCCTTTGAAACCTTGTGTGGGTCTCTGTTGCACACTGATCAGCCCGACACACTGTCTGGGTCCCCACTATATATTATTTTGTCTCTGCCATGAGCTTTTGCTCCCCAATTCTCTTTTTTACCTTGGCACCTCCATCTAAGGTGGCATTTTTTTCACTCTGCAGGGCTCTCCCCTTTCCACAGACACCATTTTCCTCCAAGTTCATTCTTCAAGGATCCAGATCCATCAAATGTATGCCATTTCCCCACATGTGAAATACTCAGGGCATCTACCCCTCCTGGTCCAAACCTCGCAGTGATCACACTGACAACTGGAGCACTCAGATCTTCAGCATTCAGGTTTCCCAGAGTCTGTGTTCTTACTGGGGCAATGAATAGCTTCTAATGTAGCCCCTCCCCACACTTCAATAAAAGGATGCAATCCCTGAGAGCCCTCCCTCCAACCTTGTCCCTTCTTGAGTCATATAACAAGTGGGGTTCCACTGAGCATCTCCTCCATTTCTTCTGTGCTCCATGGAGCCGAGACAATCTAAAAATCACAGTTTACATGGGGCAAATACTTCTTATGTACCCCACTCACCACTAAGCAAAATATTTCCTCCATTGGGCCTCACGCTTCACAGGCTTCGAACCCCCCTTTTCCACTTTAAACCTATATCCCTGACACTGTCCGTCTTCAGAAACTCCAGGAGTTACTGCTACTGCTCCTCAAGCAATATCCAGAACACAAGACTTGGTAGTAATGGAGGACTTTAACTACCCAGATATATGTTGGAAAGGTACGTGGTAAAACACGACATTTCCAGTAAGTTCTTAAACTGTATTGGGGACAACTTCACATTTCAAAAAATGGAGGAAATAACCAGGGAGATGGCTATTTTAGATTTGATTCTGACCAATGGGGAGGAATTGGAAGTAAATCTGAAGGCAGAAGGCAATTTGAGTTAAAGTGATCATGAAATGATAGGTTTCATGATTCTAAGGAAAGGCGGAATGAGAGCAGCACAATAAGGACAATAGACTTCAAAAAAGCAGACTTGCAAAGTCAGAGAACTGGTAGTTCTATTCCCAGGGGAAGAAAATCTAAAGGAAAAAGGAGTTCAGGAAAGTTGGCGATTTCTCAAGGCAACAATATTGAAGGCACAACTGTAAATTATCATGATGAGAAGAAAAGATAGAAAGAAAAGCAAGAGGACAGTATGGGTCCATCAGTAGCTCTTTAATGACCTGGAAATCAAAAAGGAATCCTAAAAGAGTGGAAACATGGACAAAATGCATAAGAGGAGTATGAAAGAAGGCTGCAGGGAAAAAATCAGAAAGGTAAAGCACAAAATGAATTACACCTAGCAATGAACATAGAAAGCATTAAGAAGAGGATCTTTAAATACATTAGGATCAAGAGAAAGGCAAAGGAAAGTGTAGATCCTCTACTTAGCATTAAAGGAGAACTAATAACTGATGACATCAAGAAGGCTGAGGTGTTTAACCTTTTTAGTGAAGACTGAAGCAAAATATACATTAATGGTGACCAGATACTCAACAGAATTTATATTCACCTGGGGGAAGAAACACAAGCCACAATAAGGAAAGAACCGGTTAAAATTGTTTAGATATATTCAGGTTTGCAAGATGAGGTGAGCAGCAGGTTGACCAGTCAGCCTTACTTTGTTATCTGGAAAGATACTGGGACAAATTATTAAAATATGTGCTTGTAAGCATTTAGGGGATGAAAGATTTATGAGGAATAGTCAAATCAGATTTGTCAAAAACAAGTCATGCCAAACCAAACTCATTTCCTTCTTTGACAGGGTTACTGGCCTAGTATATAAGGCAGAATTAATAGAAGTGGTATGGCTTGATTTTTAGTAAGGCTTTTGACACAGTCCCATATGATGATCCCATAAGCAGTCTAGATGTGGTCTAGAGGAAATTACTATAAAGTGGGTGCACAACTGGTTGAAAGACCGTACTCAAAGAGCAGTTATCTCTGGTTCGCTGGCAGACGGTGGGAGTGTATCTAGCATGGTCCTGCAGGGGTCAGTCCTGGATTCAATACCATTCAATATTTTCATTAATGAGTTGGGTAATAGAGTGAAGAGTGTGCTTCTAAATTTGAAGATGACCTCAAGCCAGGAAGTGCTGCAAGCACTTTGAAGGACAGGATTAGAATTCAAAATGTTCTTGAAAGATTGGAGAATTGCTCTGAATCCAACAAGATGAAATTCAATAAAGAAAAATCCAAAATATTCCAGGAAGGATGGAAAAATGAAATACAGGAACTCCTCACTTAAAGTTGTCCTGATTAACGTTGTTTTGTTGTTATGTTGATGATTAATTAGGGAACATGCTCATTTAAAGTTGTGCAATGCTCCCTTCTAAGGTTGTTTGGCAGCCGCCTGCTTTGTCCACTGCTTGCAGGAAGAGAAGCCTGTTGCAGCTAGCTGGTGGGTGGTTGGATCCAGGGTGGACTGGCAGTCCCGCAATCAGCTCCCGCTATCAGCTCCCCGCTCCCCTAAGTTCCCTGTGCAATAGCTGCCCAGCAGGCTTTCAATTGCCAGCAGTTCAGCTGTCAATCCCCACACTGCCATGTGCTGCTCCCGCCCTCTGCCTTAGAGCTGCTCTCCGAGACTTCTGCTTGCTAGGTGTGGGGAGGAGGGGGGAGAGAGGAGGTAAGGGGGGGCCTAATGTCAGTGTGTCCCCTTCCCTCTCCCTTCTCCTGCACCCTGTTTACCCCATCTTCCATAGAGCAGGACGGAGGGATCTTGCTGACAGCAGCTGATCTCAGCAAGATGATCTTACTAACAAGGCAGTTAAAGGGAAAATGTGCATCTCTCTCTATCTCACACACAGGGTGTGTGCCTCTATCTCTGTCTGCCCTCCCTCCTTTCCTGCTGCCTTGTAGACTGTGAGAGTTAACCTTTGAGGGCTCAGCCAATTGCAAGTTCATTTAGCAGTAAGGCATTCCCTGGGAAATATCCTACCCTCTGACTTCTCCATCTCAACCATGCTTCACAATCATTATCACTGTATACCAGTATTAAATATTTTTTAAAACTTATAGTGTGTGTGTGTGTGTGTGTGTGTGTGTGTGTATATATATGTATGTATATATATATATATATATATATATATATATATATATATATATATATATATAAATGAAATGTCTTTTGTCTGGTGAAAAAATTTTCCTGGAACCTAACCCCCTCATTTACATTAATTCTTATGGGAAAATTGGATTCACTTAACATCGTTTCGCTTTAAGTCTCATTTTTCAGGAACACAGCTACAACATAGGGAATAACTGGCTAGGTTGTAGTACTGCTGAAAAGGCTCTAGGGGTTAGAGTGGATCACAGATTGAATGTGCATCAACAGTATAATGCAGTGGCAAAAAAGGTTAATATTATCATTAACAGGAGAGTTATATGTAAAACATGGGGAATTAATTGTTCCACCCTACTCAGCACTGGAGAGGCCTCAGCTGGAGTACTGTGTCCTCTTCTGGGCACCAAACTTTGGGAAAGATTTGGACAAATTGGAGAGAGCCCAGTGGAGACCAACAAAAATGATATTATAAAAGGTTTAAAAAACTGGTCATGTTTAGTCTTAAATAAAGAAGAATTATGAGACCTGTCAAGTCTTCAGCTATGTCAAGGACTGTTGGAAAGAGGACAGTGGTCGATTGTTCTCATGTCCATGAAAGACATAATATGTTTAATTTGCTTCAAGGGAGGTTTAGGTTAGATATTAGGATAAATGTCTAGCTAGTAGGACTGCTAATAATCATTATTGTTGTTTCTTTTTTTAAAAAAACAGAGGTTGGACAAACTCCTTCAGGGATGGTCTAGGTTACTTGGTCTTGCCTCATCTCAGGACTCGACTTCTTGAGGTCCCTGTAAGCCCTACGTTTTTATGATTGAATCGTTAGCTCCAGTTGTATCTCGTGCTGCTTCTGTCATCTGGCCCCCTGTGGAAACTGGAATGGAATCTCCTGAGATCGCTACCATCACTCCAGGCACCAACTTGGGGTGGACCTTCTTTCTTCAAAGCAGGCTTCTTCATAAATTGGCTTAGTTGATTCCTGAACATCCAAAGTAGGTGGAGTATCAGTCCAACCCAGGCTTCAACTTTCTTTTTCCTTGGTACCAATGATCTGCCTCACTTGTACCAGTGGTCGATTGAGATGCCCCAATGACTCACTGCCATGTCCTCCATCTGTTGGAGGCAATTTTATTGTCCAACTTAGCAAACCAACAAACAAACAAGGTCTTAAGCTCATCCTTCAGATCTCTCCCTCCCCCTCACTCCCTCCAGGGGCCTCTGACAGTGCTGCAGCTCCTGCTTCCTGCCACACAATCTGCCACACTCTTTCTCAGCTTCCCACAGCCAGTCCTGTTTTCTTCCAATTCTGTTTTCACTTAAGCTCCCTAGGACCTTTTATAGCCCAAGCGTAGCTGCCCTCTTGATTGGCCCAACTGGGAGCATCTCCTCTGGCACAGGGGAGCTGGATGTACTTTGGTTATGGGGTCAGACACCTTGTGACACCCCCATATGCACCGTTCCAACACTTTTAAACAGGTGATGGAAGGTGCCTGCTGGTCCCTTGTAAAAAGCCAATTTTTATCTTCAACTTACTTACTTTTGCATTGTTCTAGGACTACCAGTTCTAAGGCTACAAAAAAATATGTATCCCTATTTGGTGTTTGAAATTCCACTGTAATTATCCTATTATGGAGGAGTGGGAAATGTGACTGTAAAAGACTTTTGTCAATGATCATCCTGTATTTTATACTTTATTTTTATAAGCAAAGGCTCTTGAAAGACTCATTGTGGTGTAGCTGTCCTCCCACTTTACTGCACACCAGTTCCAGGAACTCTATTCTGTCTTTAGGGTAGACATATCATAACAGAAAGTCCATAAAGGTCTGTGATGATTTATGCTTCTCCCACCCTCTACCTCCATCCCCCAGCTCAGTGCTTTGGTGTTTGATATCTGCAGAATGAACTGTCTAGAATCAGGTACTTGAAAGCCTTGAGCATCTCTCTATTCTCTAAGGTTTTGTACTGAACTGATTTACTGCTTATTTTTCCTAGTGATTTTTATTATAGTGCCATTAATAGTTTTACTTCTCATTCTGTTCCTCTTTAGTATGGCATGCTATACATCTTGACTCTGAGCTCTTAGTGTATTTTTTCACATTAACTATTAGGTGCCATCCCCAAAGGGACTCTGCTGTCTCTAGTTGTGTCTAAGACCATCTCCATATTGCTGGGAGCAGGGACAGTATCCAAAGACATATAGGGCTAGATTCTCACCTAGTGTAAATTGGCATACTACTATAGTGACATTTTATGCTGAATTGCACAGCTGAGAGACTCATGCCCATAATGAACAGGGAGATCTAGGAGAAGATGTTTGAAAGTATATGAATTTTCAGCGGAGGCTGCAGAGCTTGGGAGAATTCAGTGAAATGAATAAGAAATCAGCCCTTCTTGGCTGGTTACAGAGTTTTCATGTGATGCCATCTATGGTGTAATGTTGGCCTTCAGTGGAATTCCACTATGGACCTCAGACATTTGGAATACAGAATGTATTAATCTGCTCCACATACAAAGCATCTATAACTGTTGGCCCCTTTGAGAAGTAATATCTTGTTGGAACTGTTTGGTAAAAGTGTCAGCTTCCATCAGGGACCTTCCATCTGTTTTCTTTCCTTAGTTTAGGCCCGTTAGATGTTCTAGCCTTTATGAGCTTGTGGTATGGCAAAGTACAGACATGGCTGCAGGCTGTCCACTTCCTTTAGCGGTTTCAGTTTTCCCACTTAGTCTCCCTTGCTGCCCACATATAAATCTGTCTAGATATGAATTACCCACAGTTTTTATCTTGTGATATTTTGTATGTCTGTAGAGGTTTCCATCTGAGGCTCTCAATCTGTTTCACAAACTGTAATTAGAGAAGTCTCATATCAGCCCCATTAGGTAGGAAGCATCACCATTTTACAGTTGGGGAAATCTAAGCCACAGACAGCTTAAGTGAGGCTTCTGTAGTAGATCCAGGAATAGGACCGAGTCCTGTGCTTTATTCACTATACCATTTTAGTCTATGTGCCCAATGTACTGATTATGATCCTATTGTATTTTTCTTTGAGCTAGTCTTGCCACTCCAGTGGGATTCATTCGTCTTGTCGCCAGCTGCTTATATACCGTAAGAAGGTTAATGTCCAAGTGAAGCTGAATAATCCTCTAAATCTCCTGGCAGTACTGCCAGTTCTGCTAAAGGAAAGGAAATCTGGCATTTATTCTGAAACTAAGCACTAATAATACTGAGTGGTGCTACATCCTGAAGGCTGAACAGGTTGCTGAGTATTGAGAATATTCTTCTTCCCAAAGAGCCAAGGGGAATTCTACGCACAAGTGATTTGAGTGTTAGCTTGCCTCTGTTGTACTTTGGGACTAGTTGTACACAAGATACTTATTTTATTTTATTTTTTATTTGTATTACCATAATGCCTTGGAACCTAAGTACCCCTCAGCTTGGGGAATATTATCTTTAGCAGGTCCTCCTCTTCAGTATGGCTATTGCAATCCCCAGCACCTTCTGCCAAGGTGGTGATTGTGCTTGCACTATATTTTGTAAGTATATTTTAGTCTTAGTGTCACCCTACATATGGTATTAGTGGACAACAACACAGGTGTAAATTTGCAATATGTTGTGTTACCACAAAAGTTCAGTGTCATTTTTGGACTACATATGACATCGCTGGTCTGCATACAGCATGGAAGTAAAAAAAGATCCCCTCTATGACGTGGTGTGATTAGCTGAACTCCTCTATTTAGTTTTGGAAATTATGGTGAAGGAAAGATATTGGCAAACTGACACAAGGTCAGAAAATGGTGCATAAAATGGTCATGGGCTAGAGGAATTGACTTTACTGAGGAAAAATTAAAATAACTAAATGAACATGGCCTGGCTAAGAAACAACCAAAGGAGGACAACACGTTATTTGATGGGTCTGCATCTCAAGAAAGAAAATGAATTATTTTGGGATGTACATCAAGAATTGATGGGATGGCTTCAAAATCATGGAGGTTAAGAGAGGAGAAACATATCCAAAGGTTTGCCCGAGTGGACGCTTCAAAATTTGCCCATAAATGGGTAGGAAATAGGAATTCAAAGGCTATACTTGAAAATAATTAATACAAGAAGGGTAAGGGATAGCTCAGTGGTTTGAGCATTGGCCTGCTAAACCCAGGGTTGTGAGTTCAACCCTTAAGGGGCCATTTAGGGGTCTGGGTCAAAAAAAAAATCTGTCAGGGGACAGTACTTGCTAGTGTAGGCAGGAGACTGGGAGTTGATGACCTTTCCAATTCTATGAATTAGGTATATCTCCATATATTTTTATTTTAAGAAGTGGCAGTTGGCCATTAGATCATTTCGCCATTAGATCATTTCAGTTGGGGTCCCAAGAAGGGTTTGTTTGTCCTCCAAAAGGAAGGTAAGTTTGTTTGTTTTTTTTTACTGAAAGATCACATTATAGGGAGGTGAATTGTGTAAATGTTGGCATCTAGGGAGGGCTCTGTGAACGTCTGTTTCCTCACCTTGGGCAGAGGTAGTGCCTGTGGACCATGCAGTTTGAGAAGGTTTTTTGGTTGTAAGGAGGACCTCTGTTCCCCTTGGTCCTCTCCACCCTAACTATAAACTGGGACAGTCCCAAATCCTAAGGTGTAGCTTTATGTCCTTAATTATTCAGTGACAAGTGAAATTAGCAGTAACATTTCTGTTTCTGTTCTTTCATTTGTCTCCCCACATTCCTTTTCCCCACATTCTTAGGCTGAAATAAAGGGGGGCAGAAATGCAGAAACAAGGGAACAGGAGCAGAGACCATCTCACGTTTGTGCATTTTTCTCTTTGCCACCATTCCCTTGTTTCTGCCGTTCTTTACCTTGTTTTATTTGAGCCCTCTCCATTTCTTGTTTTTCCTCACCATAGTAAAAAAAGATGTGCACGGTCCCCTCCCTCCATTCAGGGTATTGGGTGACCGCTATCCCTTCTGTTTGCTTGACCCTCCCTCCACCTGAAAGGATTGTTGGTTTCATGTTGCTTCTGAGACAGTGCTGCTGAGGAGGACTGCAGTCATGATCACAGAAATAATTCATTCTGTGGTATTCTCCCATATGGGTAATGTTAAAAATATATTGTAGTATCAATAAATGAACCATCAAAAAATATGGGATCCCAGTGATCCTGGGCTGGATTTTAGTGTCCAGAGGGATTTTTATTTATTTATTTTTGTTTTGCATATGAATTTTCATCAACCTTAATTAAAGGTAACAGCCTTTTCTGATGTGACCTTTTTAGGGGCTGGGCTGTAGTCTGCTATTTAAGTAGACCTAGGCACTCATCTTGTTAGTATTCGATACAACTATGAAAGTCCAGTTGGTTAAAGAAAGGTAACTTCTAACCTCCATAACCTTTTATAGCAGCCCAGCCATCCCACCTGATTTTGTGGGGGCAGGGAAGTTTGTTTAGTTTGTTGTCAACATCAGGGCTGCCAGCGAATAGACAACAAGCCCTCTGTATAATAGGAGTGACATTATCAGACATCTTTTCTCCTGTCTATACTTGGGGGTAAAGGGAGTACATTCATTTGTCTGAGCTGGTCTAGGAGATTGTACATACGTTATAGATAAGAAATTACTCTTATTTATGGCAAGAAATCCTTTTTCCCTTTTGAGCTGGCAGACTGAGCAAAATGGTTACAGTTTTCCTTTAAGTAACATTGTCAGGTTGATGTCAATCTTGCCTCAGTCAAACCTTAAAATACTCAGCTATTGCAGGACTACATTATTGCCATTCCCAGCTGGCAGGTGTGCCTGATAGGACATAAACTCCAGCTGTTGCTGCAAGGCTCCGTGTGGAAAATATTTGGCTTTGGTATTAACTGGCAGTTTTAATATTGTTGATTTTTTACAACTGCCTTTTCTGTTCATCAGGTATAACATGGTCTTGGTCAAGTGTATCTTCGCAATCTCTTAGCTTTTTATTTCCCTAGCTGTTTGGTGGGACCCAGCCTCCCCTTGGCATTCTCTTCAGCTTGAAAAGCTTGACACTAAGTGGAGATATATTTTCAAATATAGTCGGGAAAGCTATTATTTTTTATTTAGCTTTTACTGTGTAATGGAATTTGTGACAAGGTTATTTGCTTCAATATAATTTTGTGTACTGATTAGTGTTCTTTGAAAAGAGCCTTGAGGCACATTGCATGAAAGGCACTATACAAGCAGAGAATAGGCGGGTAAACGACCTTCATTTAAATGTAGTCAAGTAACCATTATCAAAGTTTTAAGCTATTTGAACTGCCTCACAGGAAATATGGTGACAATAATTGCCAATGTCCTTAAAGGATAGCTGTACCCATTGTGATCACTGCCACATTCTGAGGTTCATGCGAGGAAAAGCTCTTTTGGTTATTTATAAGCAGCATATGAAGCGCCATTTAGAAATAAATATATAAAATGAGTAGTTCAGAGCCCTCTGCTGGCAGCTCCAACAGAATGTTGTTATGACACAATGGTATGGGTGTGCAGTGCTAGAGGGCATTATGTTTCCTTATTCTCCCCCATCTTTCTGTCTGTATCCATCTGTTCTCCCTTATCTTATATTTAGGATTATAAATTGTTACGGGCAAGGACTATTTTGTTGTTATTCTGTGCTTGTACAGCACCTGGAGTAGAGTCCTGGTCCATGACTGGGGCTTCTAGGCACTGTACATAGGAGTAGGCAACCTATGGCACGCATACCAAAGGCAGCAGACAAGCTGATTTTCAGTGGCACTCACACTGCCCAGGTGCTGGCCACCAATCTGGGGGGTTCTGCATTTTAATTTAATTTTAAATCAAGCTTTTTAAACATTTAAAAAATCTTATTTACTTTACATACAACAATAGTTTAGTTACATAATATAGACTTACTGAAACAGACCTAGGAATAAATGGTAAATTTTCAGAATGGAGAGGGGTAACTAGTGCTGTTCCCCAAGGGTCAGTCCTAGGACCAATCCTATTAAACTTATTCATCAGTGATTTGGAGGAAGGGGAAAACAGTGAGGTGGCAAAGTTTGCAGATGATACTAAACTGCTCAAAATAGTTAAGACCCAAGCAGACTATGAAGAACTTCAAAAAGATCTCACGAAACCAAATGATTGGGCAACAAAATGGCAAATGAAATTTAATGTGGATAAATGTAAAGTAATGCACTTTGGTAAAAATAACCCCAACCATACATACAACATGATGGGGGAAAATTTAGCTACAACTAATCAGGAAAAAGATCTTGGAATCATTGTGGATAGTTCTCTGAAGATGTCCATGCACTGTGCAGTGACAGTCAAAAAAGCAAACAGGGTGTTAGGAATCATTAACAAAGGGATAGAGAATAAGACAGAGAATATCTTATTGCCCTGATACAAATCCATGGTGTACCCACATCTTGAATACTGTGTACACATGTGGTCTCCTCATCTCAAAAAGGATATACTGGCATTAGAAAAGGTTCAGAGAAGGGCAACTAAAATGATTAGGGGATTGGAAAGGGTCCCATATGAGGAGAGATTAAAGAGGCTAGGACTTTTTAGCTTGGAAAAGAGGAGACTAAGGGGGGATATGATAGAGGTATATAAAATTATGAGTGGCGTGGAGAAAGTGAATAAGGAAAAGTTATTTACTTGTTCCCATAATAAAAGAACTAGGGGCCACCCATTGAAATTAGTGGGCAGCAGGCTGAAAACAAATAAAAGGAATCAGAGGGGTAGCCGTGTTAGTCTGGAATTGCAGAAGTGACAAAGAGTCCTGTGGCACCTTAAAGACTAACTAAAGTATTGGAGCATAAGCTTTCGTCGGCTAATACCCACTTCGTCGGATGCAAGTGGCTAATACCCACTTCGTCGAATGCTAATAGCCACTTCGTCAGATGCGTCCGACGAAGTGGGTATTAGCCCACGAAAGCTTATGCTCCAATACTTTAGTTAGTCTTTAAGGTCCCACAGGACTCTTTGTCACTCAAATAAAAGGAAGTTCTTCTTCACACAGCGCACAGTCAACCTGTGGAACTCCTTGCCTGAGGAGGCTGTGAAGGCTAGGACTATAACAGAGTTTAAAAGAGAACTGGATAAATTCATGGAGGTTAAGTCCATTAATGGCTATTAGCCAGGCTGGGTAAGGAATGGTGTCCCTAGCCTCTGTTTGTCAGAGGGGGGTGATGGATGGCAGGAGAGAGATCACTTGATCATTACCTGTTAGGTTCACTCACTCCGGGGCACCTGGCATTGGCCACTGTCGGTAGACAAGATACTGGGCTAGATGGACCTTTGGTCTGACCCAGTACGGCCTTTCTTATGTTCTTATGACCTTCTAAAAACTTTAAAATGTATCACTGGCTTGCAAAACCTTAAATTAGAGTGAATAAATGAAGACTTGGCACACCACTTCTGAAAGGTTGCCACCCCTGCACAATAGTAATACTTATAATAAATGTTTCACATTAGAAAAAGACCTTTTCTCATTAGTATCAAAGTAGACAGGAAGCAACTAATTTGCATGTGTAGGTACAGGGTTTATGTCTTACCAGTGATATAAATGGTGTCACTTTCCTGTTGTTTGGTGCCCATCACATTAAGGCTGAGAAGTGCTGTTTTTAACTTAACTCTTAATGACTGGGGACTGAATTACACTGAGGAACCAAATAAGTATACATGTTGTTGGCTCCTAAGCTCCTCCATCTCACCCCGCCAAAGCACCCCAATGCCTGATATTCTAGGCTATGTCTATACTGACTTACTGCAACATGTAGAATACAAGCACTATAAATGTGTAGCTACCCATTGCAGTGAAAGGCTGGAATCCAGCAGGGTGAAAGGCTAGAGCAGCTCCCTGTGGAACCTTAGACTGAGGTGAGGAAAGGCTCTGGCAGGGGAGGCAGGACATTACTCTGCAAAAGATATCACCTAAGAGGTACTGCTTGGGGGTGTAGAGAGTTAGGTAGGGTATATATCATAGAGTTCATGTGGGTAAGGTACTCTGCTCTACTTGTCTAAGCCATGTCTCACTATCTACACTGGTAGTTGGACATGCAGTGTCTGTACTTTTACATGCTGCCAGAAGTATAGACATTGGCTCAGTTATCTCATTCTCCCCTACCTTTCCAGTGCTTGGATGGCACTCTGTAATCTTCCTGTGATTCACATGCATTCATCAGTTGTGAGGGGGAAATTGTATGGAGTTTGGAAGGGTTGGATTTTTTAAGAGTTTTTTATTATTATTATCTAATATGAATATGCTTTGCTTGTATTTTGGACTGGCGTATCAGGCCTTGTGTACATGATAAGTAAATAGCTAAATAAATAGCAGAATTTTTGAAATACCTTTAGTCTTTCATGCGGTTGCCATGATGTTTGAAGAAGGAAATAACCTTTCCCTGAAGTCTCAGTGCTGCTCTGAAGTCTGAATTGGACCAATTTCCGTTGGTGAGAGAAACAAGCTTTTGTGCTACATTGCTCTGAAGAGGAGCTCTGTGTAGCTCCAAAGCTTGTCTCTCTCACCAACAGAAGTTGGTCCAATAAAATATATTTTACCTCACCCACCTTGTCACTCTAATGTACTGGGACTGACACAGTTACAACAACACTGCATACAACAAATGATCTTTACTCCACTATGAAACTCTTGGGGGTTTCTAGTGAGCCAGTCTTTTGAGGGCAATGGTCCAAATTTTGGGGGTATGACCTGCAGCAAAGTTTTAAATAATACTCTATCTGGTGTTACTTCAGTTTGTTTTTTACGATCACTGCACCATTCTTTAGTGCAGGCCTGCACAACTGGGAAAGCAGGGAGGGCCATATTACTGCAAAAAACCCGGCTGCAGGCCGAAAAGCCCCGCCCTCGCCTCACTCCCATCCACTTCCCCCCACCGAACTGCTTGGCTTGCCCTGCCCCTACTCACCCTCCGTGGGCCACACAGTGAGCCCGTGCGGGCCGCATGTGGCCCCTGGGCCACATGTTGTGCAGGCCTGCTTTAGTGAATTGCATGTTGTTGTGACACCACCAGTCTGTTTCTATTGTTGCATTCTGTTAACAATGGGATGGATCCTGCTTAAATTGGACTCACTGATAAAACTCCCATTGACTTTAATGGGAGAAGGGCTTTCAGTGTTCTTGGTGGGATCTTTGGGCCAAATCTTGAGGGATGCTGAGCACTTGCATCTCCTATTGATGACAGTGGGAATTGTGGGTGCTAAACAGCTCTCTAGATTTGCACCTGCACTAGGAAGGTATTTTAAATCAAGGATTTGAATGGTCAGATTCAAGTGATGGCACTGTATCTAATTTTAATTAAATAGCGCACAAACACAGATGCTGAATTTTCATAAATATATATTATTTATTGAAAACTGTTATTCTGCTGTAATTAAGGCCATGTCTGCACTACATACTTCCACTGGCATGCGTCATATCTTGGTCAGGGCCATGATCCCTGATTTACATAACTGTGCCAGTAGAAGTCCCTAGTGTAGACACAGTTGCACTGCCAAAACTGTGCTTTTACTTGTGTAGCTTGTTTGGCTCTTGGAGGAGGGAGGTTGGGTTGGAATAAACTATACTGGTAACGTTCAGCTTTGTCAATCTAAGCTACATCCATACCAGAAGTGGTCTGATGTATACCAGTAAAGTACCTCTAGCGTAAGCATGGCCTAGATGTCCTAATTTGGTAGTTAAAATTGAAATATGTTTGATAAGCCTAAATAACATTTTAATAGAGTTACTGTAGCAAGAAAACAGATTATCTAGCCACATGTTCATACTACCTTCATGTCTTACTTCAAATGATGTTTCCCTTAAGCACTAATTTATGTTATACTTGAATATACAAAGCAATACATTACCGCTGTGGAACCAATTCTATGGAGATATTTAGGCCCACATTTTTAAAGATATCTAGGCATTGCTCCACTCCAGTGTTGCAATACCTAACTGACTTAGGAGATCAAGACTTGGTCTACACTACAGACCTGCATCAGTATAACAGTGTCACCTGGGGTGTGAAATATCCACATCCCTGAACACTATACTGACCTCCTCCCCGAACCCATGTAGATGTAGCTATGTTGGTGGGAGGGCTGCTCGCATTGACATAGCTTCCACCTTTTGGGGAGGTGGATGAATTATGCCAATGGGAGCACATTCTTCTGTCACCATAGTAAAATGCTGATGCAGCATTTTAAGTGTAGGCTTGCCCTAAGTCTCTCTCATTTTCAAAAGTGATTTAGGCACTCTAGAAGTTTAAGTGTCCAAGTCACTTTTGAAAATAAGAGACTTGAACTCCAAAGTGAGTTAGCCATTGCAATGCTGAGTGGAACAATGCCTAAATACCTTTTAAAATCTGGGGCTTCATGCTGTTTGGAAGCAATAGGTTCAACATGTAAGCTGGTTGATTAATATATGCTGGAAGCAGGCTATTTTCAAGACTAAATAAATTGAAATATTAGTTCCTTTTGAAACATTTGATAACATTTTGTTTTTTAATGTGACTTTCATTTTAAGATTGGTTGGAGAGCACATGAGATCATGTGTGTGTATTTTATATTGCTTAAAATATACCAGTTTACATCTTAATAATGTTTTAATAGGTGGTCCACTGATTATATGTCAGTCCTGTTAGTTCTGTGATTATGGTGGCTTTCAAAAGTTTTGTGTCATGCTATGACATGGATTAGGCATGTGGTGCTTTTCTTTTCTTTTTTTAATTTTTTTCTTTAGGTAAATGTAAACAGATTGTTTCTTGTGGAAGTTTGCAATGGCAATGGCAAGATTATACAAAACCTGGAGTAAAATTGGTTCATACTATATATCATGGTAATACATTGTAAGAGCTTGTGTGTTTTTTAAAGTATCTACTTAGATTCTGTACCTACAGATATCAAAAATACATCATATAGTGCAATAGGTCCATCAGATGCTGTAAGTAATGTGTTCACATAAAACTTTCAAGACATAAATCCATTCAATGCACTAGAATCTTTTTGTATCAGACTTTCTACAGACTTCTTATATCATTCTGATAATTTGAGAGAAGAACTATATAAGGTACAAGTGCAGTACTGTGCAAAAGGTGAGATCTCTGTATTTGAAGCTTGCTTGAATTGATCTATAAAGTTATTTTTAGAAGTTACATTCTGGTAACATCTGCATAACCTGATTTACTCTAATCTGATTTTTCCAAGCTTTTTAAGCAGGGCTGAAAATTACTTTAGGGAATAGATTGGCTTTCAAACTGAGTTTTCAGAATAAAGTTGGGGTCATTGTGTTCCTTGAGAGATTGGCTGAATGCCACTAATAGTATGTTGTGACTGTTTTTAAATCTAACAGTTGGCTATAGTACACTTGAGTAACTTCCAGATTTATTGTCAAGCAGGTATATTTCAGAAGAGATGCTATCTGACACATGTAGCAACACGCAATATGCAATTAAAACTAAGCTGAACTTGATCATTTCTGCAGGCTTATTCACTCAGTTCACACAGTGGTCTGTGCCGTATCTGGATTAAATGCATAAGGAAATCTTTTATTTTAAAAAGTTAAGGTGGTAACCTTTAGCGATATAATTGTATCCATTAAGTACCTAGAAGAGAAACATACATTTAAATAAATAAATAAAATGTAACATATATATTTGAGTTATAAGAAGTGCTGTATAATGCCAGCTTGCAGACTACAAACAACTCCGTTTCATGTTGAATTCATGGTTTGTATTGTGAATCTTACTTGGGTCCTGTACATGGGGTGCACTAGACAGGCAGGGAGAGTCTCTTCCCCTCTCTCATAGCCAAACTGCAAATGTGTTGTCCCTGGGTGCAATGTTAGAATTGCATAAGCCCCATAAGAGAGACTGGTCAAAGCATTTCAGGTCTTGGAGGGAGCATGCCAGGTTGGATTAAATGTGTAATTATGTCCCCTCCCTTGCCTGCACAAATGGTGGCTGTAGAGCAATGGTGGGCAAACTGTGGGCCGCATGCGGCCCATCAGGGTAATCCTCTGATGGGTCGCAAGAGCATTTGTTTACATTGACTGTCCACAGGCATGACCCTCCGCAGCTCCCAGTGGCCATGCTTTGCCATTCCCAGTAAACAAACTGTCTCACAGCCTGCCAGCGGATTACCCTGGGCGGACCGCAGGTTGCCCACCGCTGCTGTTGAGTAATGCTAAGAATAGCAGCTCCAAATGTAGAACCTGCTGCTCTCAAACATATACTACACCAGTGCCTCTGAAGGATTGTGTTGACTCCCGCAGGCATAAGCCGTAATTTAACCCTCTGATGATATGCTAGTATTTAAACATTAATGCTTGCTTTACTATGGGCAATTGATACTCCTTTTTTCCCTCTCAGTTTTTGGTTCTCTGTTAAATTGCCTGATCAAATCAAACAGGTGTCAGTGTCACCTAAAGCTGATTTTTCCACTCAGATTAGTTACTGTATTAATAAGTACATATAACAAGCCAAATTATCTCCTGGTGTAACTTCATTGACTTAAGTGGCAGCGAATTGGCCTAATATTTTGGCTTTGTTTAACTTGCTCTTTTAGCATGTGAATTCAAGCTGCAGCATGCTGTTCCTTGAAGCACTGAACTAATGTGAACTAGCCATGAACATCTGGGAGCATCACAATTTTAGGATTACTAGGGAGACTGACGAACAGATTTTCAAAGATATTTAGGTGCCCAAAGATGCAGATCGGCACATAGCAGGATTTTCAAAAGCACCTATGAGCCTCACTCCCATTGATTTTTAAAATACCATCTCCTAAAAACCTTTGAAAATCTGAAGTGAGTTTTTTCATTTACACACTGTTAACTCCTGTATTGGGATCCAATTTCTGACTTGAACTGAATTAATATTAGAGACGGGCCTGAACTGGAACTTTGGATTTAAAGTAGCCCCAGCTTGAGAGTAGTTTATACACAGATCCTAAGTTTTACTGTAGGTCTATCTCTAATTACTGTGCACAGAAGAAACAGCAAACAGTGTCAGACCACACTATGGCTGAAATTAGAATTTATAACTCTTATTTGTAAACTCACAGATAATGTATAAAGTGTGTGTTTTGCCAGTTTAATGCTCAGAGTAAGTGTTATCCTAATTGGTTGCCAGTGACAGAGTAAATATTTTTCCATCTGTGCATTATTAAAGCTGATGACTGAAGGTTTACAACACTGGAGCGGTGGATGTCAAGCAGCCTGAAAAGGGATTGGGAAACATCTCATTTGGATCCTCTTGCATTTATACCCATTCAGAGGAAGGTCATGGGGGAGGCGGCCATACTCACGTGTACCCATTTGATCCCAATTTTTTTTCTTCAACAGACTTTTCTTGATTGTTAGCCTGTGAAAGGATTTCAGGCACTGTGTCTGTATAGAAACATTAAGCCTAGTTTTTTATGTGCAGAAATGTAGTTTTAGAGGAGATCACTTGGCATTAGAATTGCAGAGACTGGATTAGGTGGACCAATATTCTTTATTTATTGTACAACTCTGACACCAAAAATAGAACAATTCTCAGGACAGCTCCCTTCCAATGCAAATGTTTGTAACATTATAGTAAAATGAATCTTTATAAAAGGTAATTTAATATTTATTTAATCCTTATGCCTGAAAATGATTTCTCTTAAAATGTAATTGATTCAATTAAATCATCTCAGTGTTATATTACGGGGGAGTTATTTTGGTGAATGGTTATGGTAAGGAGGAAGGGGAAGTTTTCATATGGCTGTAGAAAATAAATTTCATCTCCAGATTCTTGCATTTAGGCTGTGTGACACTGGAAATATTTCTTGTGAGTAATAAACCTTTACTTAATGTGGTGGAATTTTTCCAGTTCAACTTCTTGTCCTCCTTGTAGCTTGATTAAACAAATTAATTTTTACATAATTGGAAATCAGCCCAGCATTTCATGGAGATGTTGCTCATTATTTAAAAAATAAACTTAAAGAAATACTAATAACTTTAAAGGAAGGCAAATCCCATGCCGCATCACAGGAAAATGGCACAGAAAATACAAACTAATTTATCCAAATTCTCTTTCATTTGAAACAGGGTCATAATTCATGATATAGATTCCATTGAAAATTTCCCTGTGTATCCAAACATACTCAAATTTTCCCCTTGATATACTGATAATTGAGATTGTTCAGTATATGTGAAAATATCTGTCATCTTAAATATATTTTAAATACCTTTTTATGTTCTCAGAAACATTAATGTTAAGACAGATTCAAACACTTATCATTAATTAAACTAGTAAAGCCTTTAGTATGTAGAAATTAGAGATTGACAGTGCCCCTTCATTATAAGGTATAGCAATTTGTGCAGAATCGAGGTTTTTGTAGGGAGCTTGTGTTACCACGTTCAATATAGAAAGGAGGGAGAAGTAACTAATATTTTATATTTTCTAACATTCTGAGAGAGAAAACAATATTACAACTGGTTCCCTAAATATATTGGCATTATAATTAATTTGGAATGAAGATGCAGGAAAAAAGCAGTGTTTATTGGGAATAGTCAGAATCAGTCTTGTTTACTGGAGGTGTGTGATACTGTTTAATATATTTTTTGCCTTACAGATTAAATTAGATTTTTTTTAAGGAAGAAAACCTCATAAAAGAAATGGCTTTCAAGCAGTGCTGTGCTACACCATATTTAAGCAGGCTTCTGCTTATTGAAATGTATGTTCCCTGGATTTACTAGTGATAAAAGCATAAATATTAGCATGATTAGGAAGTTATATACTATCACAGTGTGATTGAGTGACTGATAGACGAATGAAAATGAACCAAAAAGCATGCAGGGATAGATGCATATTCTGATGTTACTTTAGGCAAATATTCCTGCATCTAACAGTTAAACACAGAATGGAACATGTATTTTCCTCTTCTGGTTTGATTTTGTATTTCTGATAATTTTTTGCTGTCAAACCAATAGAAAAATTATGAGTAAGTTACTGTAACAGAAATAGTTAGAACAATTGTGTGATTGTGACTATAGTACAGCTACAAAAAAAGACAATGCGTGTTAAATGGGTGTATTAGCAATTAATGTTGACGACTAGAAAAGAACCCTTGATATTTTTTAATATTTTTTTTTAATGTAAGTGGTACAAATGCCTAGATTTAAGACATGCATCTCTGAGAAAATTACTAAGGAGTCATTTAAAGGTACAGTTAGAAAAATGCCTTCATATTATTTTTTTAAACTATTTTATTGATGTTTTTTCATTTATTATCTGTCCCCTAAAGGCTCCTTCACACTGGAGTCCACAGTGGCACTCACTAGTGGGGATGAAGCAGAGAGACCACTGCAGGATTCCCTATTTCAAAGCTGAACCAATATTCACCATTGACACATTCATTCATCTGTGCAGGGTCATTGGAAATCCTCTTTCTCTAGTTTTCCCTTCCCTTCAGGGAGCAATGCTTAAAAGAGCAAACCCCTGGTATGAAGAGACAGAAGAAGTCTCAGCACGGCCAGTGGTGCCAGGAATTGAATTAAAGTTGTCCATTTGCAGATGACTGTATGTTGGAGTTCCCAACATATTCGTCCATACTGCTTGCTACTGATCTCTTTGCTTGGAATGCTATCAGAGGTACTTCAATTTTATGATTTTTTTTTTCTGACTAAAATCATCTCTCAACAGCAAGAAAAAATGCTGAGAGGAAGTAAACCACATTTTAAAATGTATACCTAGAGTTCAAACCTTTTATTTTGTTCTTGCTAGTCTTTTAAATATGGGTTTGTGTTAGAAATGATCACAGACTGATATAGCTACAGAGAGGTAAATAATTACAGAATTTACTTCTTTTGGATAGTTTACCACTTGTCACTTATATTGCTGTTGTTGACACATTAGATCTCTATTTTGGCATAAATCAAATTTTGACATGACTAAAGCTACAATTTTGTCTCTCTTCACATGCATTATCTCTTCCATGTGAAAGGCACTGGGAAGGAGTGGGCTGCCATTAAATCTTAAATGCCTGCAGTCAACACTAAGAGTGCTTCTTTATTTCAGTTTGCTTTCCTTTGTCATGAGAGAAGCATTTGGTGAACATATCTGGGAAAGCTTGCAAATTGCCAAAGATTTTGTAAGAAGAAGCTGAAGAACTTACAAGCAGAATGTAAGAAATGTAGGGGCCTGAAGGCATGAGAATGGTAAAACCATTCTGCCCCAGACCATCAGCCAAAATCCCCATCCCAGAACCAAAATCATGCTCTAGCTGCAAGGTGTTTTGAAGATGTAGATCTCTGTTCTTGGTGACTTTTTTCAAGGGGAACTTCTGCTTAGTGATCTCAATGAGACTAACCCCAGTGTAGGGTATTGCTCATGTGAATAAGGGTGGCAGAATCTAGTCCTATCATAAATCTGTTTTAGCTGGAGTTTGCAGAAAATAATACTTAAAACTTGCCATAATTTCCCTATCCCCTTCCGTTTGTTGTTGATAGATGTATAAATTATAGGCATTGTTTTACAAACAAGCATAAGAGTACCTTTACTCATGTGATTAAAACTAATTTTATGAGCATAAGCATTTGTAGGATCAAGCTCCATATCTAACACAGCAAATTCTCTTCATTTGTTTGGATACAACTACCCCCAAACATATTTTTTAAATTAAAAAAAAGTTTACAGGGAATGCCTTTGTACAATGCATATAAAAATACTTTCTATCTTCATCACCATGCCATACTTGGGAACCAAGTATTGGGATGTTGTAAAGAGGTATGGTGAGGTGTTAAATCTAACTGAACACTTGCACAAGGGGAAGTGTGCGCCATGAGGAGACACCTTGTAATGAGGGCAAGGTGTGCTCTAAAGCAACCCTGAGCTGATTCTAGCCTAATAACCACAGCTAGTACCCCTACTTTGTGGAGCATGGGGGCATTTTCTGGGCAGTGTATCATTTAAAGTACTGGGAGAAACAGTTTAATCATGTTAAGTGTATGCTGTGTAAACTGATCTTGGACATGCCCGGTACTCGCCAGAGATTTATAGAAAAAACATTTCTAGCATGACTATCTTTCCCTCAAAAATAGTTAAAATAAAATATATTTAAAAAGCAGTCATGCTCAGCAGCAGCTTTCACTGATGCATTTAGGGCATTCCCTCTCTTTAGCAATCCAGACCTTTTTTAAGAAATGTCATCTCTGATTATTCTCAGCATAAAATGGCCCATCAAAGCTACCTTGGTGCAACCTTACCTCTTAAATATCAGCCAGCGACCTCTAACCATTTGTTATCAAGTATCTTTTCGTTCAGCTGTGGCAAACCTCCCGGTTTAATCCTCCTTTTGACATAGAATGAACAAGATGGAATACCAGCCTTAGGAGTTTTTGTTAAATCACAGATGTATTTATTTAAAATGTTTTGAGCAAATATTTAAAAAGTAGCATAAAACTGATGTATTTTACCACACAAAGGCAATCAGATTCCTTTAGGGAATACTGATGTGTAAATGAAACATTCTAAAGTAAGGCCAGGGGCCAAATAAAAGCCAATATTTGGATTTTGGAGGTGAAGTATGAGGTCAGAGTTCCCCATCATCTCTCAAAAATTTCTCCAAGCTTTCAGCACTTCCAGTTAACTAAGTTGCTTCTTTATTCCTGCAATCACCTTAATTTTTTCCTTTCTCTTTCTCTTATTCACCCCAACTCTTGACTTGTATTCAAAGAGTAGCAGATACCACAATTGTTATATATCAGTTTTGGGAACTATCCTGCCTTTTGGAGTGAGTGGGGATAGCACGAACTTGGGTTGGGGACCTCCTGGCATAGGTGCTGGGGATTCTATGCTCCTCTTGACTGGAAGTGATTTCCATCAACTACAGGGTTTGCAGTTTGATTCAGTGGCTCTCAGCACCCTAGTTGTTCCAACACTTCTGGATCATGGATTTCCCAAGACCCAGGGTTTTTTTAAAGAACTCTTTTAACCATCCTATTTTCTGGTAGTTTTTCTCTCTTTCTCTAGCATGCATACTCTAACTCTGTCTTTTTTGTTGTAGCTTTAATGCTGAAATAGAAGACAATTGTGATTACACAAATAGGTGCAAAAAGAAAGAGCTTATATGACAGATCTAGGGGGAGATGCATTTGATAAACCAGTACTGCAGTTCATGGAAATCCCATGGCATACCCCATCTCCCTGAACTGGACTGTAAGGTGCAAACATCCGCATAGTGCTGTCTCTGTTTTCATCTCTTCTAAGAACAGAGAACCAAATTCCAAAATTTCTCCCAGCTGCAGTACAGTATGTGACTTTTGGAAAGATATGCCAATTTAGAGTAATTTAAGGGAAGTGTATTTAGGATTACAGTCAGTGTACTCTGTCAGGATAGTGTAATTCAAGAATTTCCTTATTGATGTACTTTTTTTCCTGAGTTCCTTTTCAAACATAGTTGTGTTGTTGTTTCCAGACATGAGCAAGATAGGAAGAAATTATATATTGTATCGTGTATATACTCCAGCCCCAAACATTGTATTTGTAGATTTTTCAATATCCATTATAAAAAGTAAACATAGAATCTAAAAGTAAGGAATGTATTTCACATTTCGTACTTCAGGGCATAAGGTAATTAGCTGTACAGGTCAGGCAGGAATTCCCCTACAACCCTTTGTTGAGCATTACACGACTGCCTGTCTGCATTTGTTTTTTATTAGGTCTTCACTGAGTATTTTTAATGGCAATGATACAAAGATATGCAAAAATAAATGAATAAAAACTAGAGTGGAAAGGCATCAAATACAAACTTCAAATAATAGAAATAAAAATTGAGGACTACTCCTATCCTCCATTCCTCCATACCCTGTCCACAGTCCCTCCCAAACCAGCTTGTGTATATCTCACTTTCACATTTAATTTACTTTACATATAAAAATGTTTCCTAAAACATGGAATTCTTCACTGTTTTATTATTTGTAAGATGTTTCTAGGAAACAATTTTTGTTGTGACACTATGCATTAGACTTTTATAACTGGAACACGAGAGCTTTTTTACCTCCTTAGGAGCCTGGGCATATTGTTAAATAAGGGTATAATGGAATTAATGTGGCATATTGTCTGCTACAACAAAGAGGATTCCAGACCTGTTGCACAAACTTTTTCATCTGGTATAGCCAGGCTTTTGTGCTGTTATGCAAACATATCATAATGTAAATGGCGCACCACTAAGCCCGTAGCCACCAATGATAGAAGTATGAATATTTCAGAAGGTATTGGCCACTGGAAATTTTGTCTAGAATTGTTGAGGGCAGTGTTATTTCCTCTTTAAAACAAAAAGTCAAACATCTACTGGGGGAAATGATCACAGTATACCAAATAACCTTCAACACTATGTGACCTGGCTCTATTTTCCACCCAAAAACCAAAACAAAACAGAAGTAAATCCAAAGAATTCCATCTTCAGTAGAAGTACAGAGACAGCCACAAACAGTTTGCAACAACCCCAAGGCCCTGCAGAAAGTGTTGGTAACCCATGTGGCACTCTTTTCTCTAAAGGCTACATTATGTCTGTTAAGTGCTGCCTGTTGTAAAGGGGTAGTGCAAAGGTGCACTCCCCCAGGGGGAGCAACTTGGTTGTACCCTTGGAGCTCCCGGGATGTGCTGGTAGTGGTGAATAATTTCTGCACCTCTGTAGCAATCTCTGCCTATTTCTACCCCCTTTTGGACATGTTGCTCCCATGCTCTCCATGACCACAGCAGAGCCTGTAATTCCAGCCTGACTTTATGCAGGCCATTCAGTGGGATAGTGAGTCCTGACTCTCTTCCTACATGCTACATAAAGCTCTACCCAGTCAATACTGAATCAGTGATGCATTTCATAGGAATTCCATGACATACCCTCTCAACGTGATGTTAAGGAGGCACTGTGCTACAGAAAATGTTGTCTTAGAGATGGGATTTAAAGCATGGGTCCTGGACACTTGTGTTCATTAAGAGTCCATGGCTCTTTTTATAAGAGGTAGATAGCCTTAATATTCTGGGAAAATTCTAGATGTCTGCCTGTCTACGCCTACAGTTTCAAGTGGATCATTCACTTCCTATCCTAAACTGTTGTGTAAGGCTGCTGTGTGATAGTAAACATATACGGCATTCCATATTGGAGTAGTAATACTTCTGTGGTGGTGATATGTGCAGATAGGGCTTGCTCCTTCAACTGTTACCCTAGTAAGTAGCTGTGTAAACAAAGGTTCCATAATCAGGCCTGGAGAACCCAGTGCTCTCAGATGCTAAACCCCTCAATTCCTATGGAAGACAGGAGCTGTGGTTGCTCAGAATCTCACACAATTTGACCACCTGCATGTTGTAAGGTTGGCAAAACACTTGGAGGTCTAATGTGAAAAGTGTTCTAGACAGGCAAGTTTATGATTTAAAAATCAGTATTACAAATAGAGAGTAAGTTCATAGCCCAAAAGTCCAAGGAAGAGTCATTTTTGTTACATCTGGGACTGAGGAAGAAGTTGCAGTGGAGTATTTTTTTCTCTGTGTTAGAACCAGGTGAAGTAGATATAATGATGTCTAAGACATTTGGTGTGAATTTTCAGTTCCCAAATAAAACCCTGATTTTAAATTACTTGTAGACCAAGATATCTGCTATAATACCATAATGAAGGATTTATTGATAAGTAATTGACATTTCAGGACATCCGTACTTTCCTAGTCAAATCAACAGTAAAAAACATGTGTTCTATATCTTAGAGCATTAGGTTGTCACTCATAAATGATGTGAAGTTTAATGCATTATTCAAAAGTATATGAGGAGACACTCCAAAGAAGCTGCAGGGTCTTTATTAGCTTCTGCTGTCTGTATTTTTTAAAAAAAAGAAAAGAAAAGTCTAACAATGAGAGATTTAAAAATGCAGTATTTGGGATTGTGCAATAGTTAGATGCAGTAGCGGTTGTTTTTGTTTGGATCAGAGTACAAATGCAGTTCAGACTTAAGAAACTGGAAGATATTTTGATCTGATAGCTATAAGAACCTACAGGGGGAGTGAGTTCAGCCCCCCATTTCCGCCTCCTCCCCCACTACTTTGTAGTGCAAAGGAGTACATACCACAAAATCAGATGAAACTGGCATTCATTTGGCAGTCTCAGTTCTCATAGCCCTATTGATTCAGAAAGCTGCAAATGGATATAAAAGCTTATTGGCTCCAACTAGGATTACTGAAGTTTTGGGGGTTAGAATAAATAAAAAGGTGTTATGAGAGGAATCATCCAGTAATGGAGTTCCCATTAACATCTTACCATAAAGTTCTGATAAAAAATCTGAGATCAAAGGAATTAGAGTTTCTGTAATTTTTTGGTGGACCAGATAGCAAATGTGAAAAATGGGAAGTGGGGGTGGGGAAGAGTAGGTGCTTATATAAGAAAAAGTCCCAAATATCAGAACTGTCCCTATAAAATCGGGACATTTGGTCACCCTATTCATATGCTTTCTTCACAATGTCCTGGATGCAACTTCAAAGATTCTCTTTGGTATAATTTTTAGCAAACAAACCAGTATTTACATCATGGTATGTTTCATCCAAGCATAAGAGCTCAAAGGTACCGACAGTCTGCTGCATTTCTTATTTATAATTTAGGAACACACATTATGTCAAGCACAAATCAGTCTAATGAGAGAATGAAATCAGTGACTATTCCTTGAGATCAACTCTGTGGATTTTAAATTAGCATAGAACTCATACACACAATCCATTTTCTGTTGTGTCTGCGTTAGCATTTGCAGTGTGTTTCGTGTAGGTGTTACTAGTGTACTAAGAGTGGATATCAGTATAAATTGAACTTCCTATTGATGACAAACATACCTCTCACTGATAACTGAGTTTTATGAAGAATATATGTCATAATGTTACATTTTCTGAGGTATATTTTTTTCTTTTACTTCATGGGCATGGTTCTTGGCTGGATAATTACAAGGAGGCAATGGCATTTGAGGTATCATATAAAAAACATCATTTGTTATTTTCTTTAGGGACATAAAGCAATTTGCTGTCTATTTCATATAAAGCACTTTTAGCTGTTACGGTGCAGTCAGAACTGGCCAATGTTCCTTCAAGTATCACTTCTTAAACTGTCACTTTTGTTCATTATCACTCAGCTAATGACGACAAAATTTATTATTTTTATCTTAATGACTGGAAATTGTTTACAGATGGTATGGGTTAGAGTACACAGTCGAACAAAGACAAGAAGAGTGAGCAATTTGCATGCCTTGTAGAGGATACCTGACTCGTGGTACAATATGGATCCCCAAAATAATCCTGATCAATTGCCATTTGCAGAGTTGATCCTCTGTAGGACAATTTTTAAACCATTGTAAAATTTGCTCTTGAAATATTAACTGCAATTTAGCTTGAAAATAAGACAAGTGTATTTTCAAATACACTTGAAAAAAATATTACAGCAAATCTAACATCACAGCTACCGATTCCTTGAGCTTAATTATGACACTACTAAATGTGAAAATCTATTCAGTGCTAGGAACACTTTTCACATTACATTCACGCTAAAGATTGGCTGTTAAGAGCTCATTACTGGTAGTTTTCTAAAGAGTGGTTTATTAAACACTGTTACCTAATAAGCATCTTTGGTGGTGCAAATTGCTGAAAACAGTAATGAGTCTGATTAGACTTCTTTTCAATTACGACAGCTTGTCTAGCAAAAAAAAAAAAAAAAAAAAAATCTTTCCTTGATGCTTTGGAATCTGGCTACAAGGCACTACATGGTTTAAAAGGAAAATGCCACCTCTGTGTTTCCTTTCCACAGTTCAGTAATGAATAGAGAATTGTCCAAGTAGCCATCCAATTTATACGCTGGAAAACTGGATGGACAGCACTGGAAGCACAATCCTGTTTGCTTAAAATTTGCCAAAGCTATCTCCACTAATATATCTAAATGGGGTCATTCTGAAGTTTCCTCTGCTTCCTTTTGTATAAGACTGGAAAGCCATAAATGAGAGAGAAAATTGAAATGATTCACTCCTAACTGGTTTATAGAGGTTGTGCATTCCTCTGATTAGTCTGGTATAACATCCAATTGTTTTAGCTATAAATCTTTTACTTGCTGTCACAAAACTCTTGCAGTTTCAGACTGCTGTGGCAATTAAAACTAACTTCTTTAAAGCAGTGTATTTTCAAAATGTTTTTTAAAATCTAAGCTTCTTATATGTGTGTTAGTGATGTCAGGATGTTTAAATGAGCATTCTTTACCTTCTAAACTGAATGAAGTTGTAAAGTGTATTATCTGTATTTAATGGATGACTCCCTATTAAATCATTTTGGAATATTACTACACAAATGGCAGAGGGTGGTTAATATAAAACACCTTTAAGTGATTAACTGTCAATGCTGCTGTTTGGTTACACCAGTAACATTCTAATGCTTCTGTGGACAGTGGATACAATTCAGTGGTTTTTATCCTGTGTTAAGTATGTGAATGTCTTTCTTTTTTTATTTTTTTTAATAATACTGTTTGACATAAAACTGGATAAAAGAAATGCTCAAGTAAAATGTGGAAGCAATTACTGTGACTGAAGATATGATAAAAGACGAGCACAGAGACTTGCATAAGAAAGATAGCGTTCAATGTTGCTGGAGAGAATATGAGAGACATGCAAAGCAAAATGAACTAAACTAGTGCAATAAATGTTAGAACTATATATTTTATAAAATAAAATTGTATGTACATTTGCAGTGATGAGCATATATTAAGTATGTGATATAGATACTAGATATTAATATAATCATATGAAAGTTAGATTATTATGTAATCTGCAACATAATTGTTGCTTACAGAAAAGCCTAACATAAAACAATAGTGCATGATTTTCTCCTCACTCAATGGCATGCTGATGTCGTACCGTGGACATCAGGGATTTCTCCTGATTTTACACCACTGTAAGAAGAGAATAAACCCCATAAAAATTTTAATTGTAATTCCAATATTAACAAAAAAATTCCTTTTGGCTCTTTTGTGATGTTGAAAGACAATTTCCACCTCTGTTCTTCTGTTGAAATCCTTATAGTAAACTGATCTGTATACTTCTTAATGGAGAAGAACTTTCATAAGTGTGCATGATCAAACATCCGGTAATATAGAGCAATTTTTGTTTTGAAAACACCACACACACACACAAAGTGCTATTATTCGGCTATACAAATGTGCGTTCGGAGTGAGCTTTGAGATGCTAATCAGTGGAGCCTGACTTTTGTTCCCTGCAGCAAATTTTAAAACTATTTCATCATTAGTTGACTCCTTGCACAATAAAAGTGTGGCTGAAGTTTTAGCAGATATACATTGCTATGATGGTGTAAACTGTCGTTGGTGTGCAGCTAGTTCTCGATATGGTTCTTGCATAGATTAGATTCTTGGTTTATCTCTTGGAGGCTGTTGACTTAGTACATTTGTTACAAAGGGGGATGACTTTTCTTAATAGTCAAGTATGGCTTATTTTTTTTAAGTGCCTTACTTCTCCTCCACCCCTTGAAATGCGTGCACACGCTCTCCTTTACACACTCTGTGCCTCAAGACATGGCTCAACTTTTCCTCTGCAAGCTGAACTTTGCTCCTTTCAGCAGGGACTAACAGCACAAAACTTGAAGAGTTAGTGTGTAAGCTTTTCTTTCTTTCTTTCTTTCTTTCTTTCGGAGAAAAAACAGTTTGGTTTATCTAGAGATGAATGCTTCAGTTAAGATGTGCTCTTCATTCAAATATATATGTGAAAATTATCACTTAACAATATTGTCTAGTTCATGAAATAATGCAGTAGTCACCAAAACAATAAGCTTGAAAATAATGAGCTCTTTTTCTATTTTTTAATATTTAATTCAGAAATCTTTTATTGGCTGAGTAAAGAAGAATTTATGGAATCTAGTAACTAAAGGCTTTAAGTGGGAGAAAGATTTATCTTAACTCAGTGTTTCTAATATAACAGTTTTCTTTCATTATTTTTTTGCTTTTACTCTTGTTTCTCTGTATTTGGGAATAGCAGAAAGGAAAAAGAGGGGGTCAGCTGTACTTATAGCCAAGCCTACAGAGTGAGCAGTATCGGGCCTTTGCTTTCCTTTGGAGACAGGTTAGTGCAGTTCTGTTGGCTTCCTTTGCAAGGAAATGCCAGGTTCCCTTTGATAACATCATCCTTTATTAAGACGTAATTTCTCATTATGCAACATGTTTGTTTATTTTCTTGAATGGAAAGGCCAACTGAATAAATGGGCATGAGAATATGCTACTTATATCTGAATGTCATTGCGTTTCTTGGAAAGTCACCAGTTGTAGCCACTCCCCGGGCTTTCTGGGCTTAAGAAATGTGTACAGTATGTGTGTGGTAATGGAAAGGAGGAGGGTGGAGGGGTTCTGCCGTTGCAGCTAAGAGCGCTCCGCTCTTAATCCTGGGCCATGTCAGGAGCATTCTAAAGCAGTTTATCTTCATATGTCGCCTTGTATATAAGAAACAGCGCTAAACCCAGCAAAACTCATTTCATATGTAGCTTTTTCCACAGCCTTCAGATCAAAGTTATTTTCTTCAGTCTGGACTAAATTATACACAGGTCCCAGGAGTGAAGGACACTGAATTAATGCACTATGTCACCCAGTGCTGGCTGTAGAATATTTTTATCGAAGTCTCAGACACAACATCTCTTTACTATTGCATTAAAAATTAATGCACAGATTGCCAAAAAGAGCAAAATGCATAAATAACAAAAACAAATTTTGCAAAGGCTTTGTACAGTTTGGAATCATCTTAAGCAGCATTTTTTTAAAGGCGAGTATTAGATATTTCTAAATATACATTTAATCGGTATTTGTTCTCCTTTAGCTAATTAGCAGAGAGGTACACTAATCTCAATAAAACAACTGTATATAACTTCATTGTGCTGTTAGGTGTTGGAATTGGCATTTTTGCAAGAGTAGAATGCACTGTTCATTCTAGGCAGTGCCATGGGGTTATTGGCCCCCTATACATTTGTTTTTTGACCCTTGTTAGTTTAGTCTATTGGGTCAAAATTGACTACAGTTTATTTCAAAATTACTGAAGTTGATCTTTGCCTTCACACACTTAAGGAGAACAGATCCATGTAGGCAAATCTCTGGCATTAACCCTGTCTATATATACACATCGCTATTTGGGTTTAATACAAGACAGTGACTGAGATTTTAAAAAAATATTGTAGTGGCATAAAGTGAGACTTGCACAGTTTGCTGCTAATGTTAATCAGAAGTGAGAGAGCAATTTTTTCTAATATAACAAAAACAAAGTCTTTAACATTGGAATTTTGGTCTTAAAAGTTGGACACTGAATGCAATGCCCATCTCTGATAGTTGGTATTTAAACAAAGATTGTTTCCGGATATTTTGAAAAAGGCATGATATAAATGAGTGTTAGGATTCAGTGTCCCTTAAAGCTCTATTTATCGTGCGCACAGTTTGTCTGAATAAAGCATGCTCCTTTATGGCAGTTTTAACCCCATTTATCCCCAGACACTAGTGCTCACCTGTTATTTACACACATAACAGAAGGTCGATAGTGCAAAACAAGGGAGGTGCTCTTTTGTGATATAGAACA
Organism: Dermatemys mawii; assembly: GCA_007922305.1. NCBI lineage: Eukaryota > Metazoa > Chordata > Testudines > Dermatemydidae > Dermatemys > Dermatemys mawii. Next base: position 27,418,626 of record ML677340.1, read on the forward strand.
TACATATTCATTAACTCTGTTGTCCCTATGGGGGGATTGTCGCATGTCCTGATGATCTTTGTGTGACAAAAGGAAGTGGGGGTAAAAGGGGAATTGCCTCAATAGATTGAAGATAACACAAGAAAAGGTAAAAGAGACACCGTGACAAATGGGCTACCAAACAGTAACTTTAAAAGTGAACTAGAAGGTTTATACCAGAAGAAATACATGTGATCTCTGATCAGTAGCAGTGTATATACAGGCAAAAATATTGCAAATAAAAACATCAATAGAAAATCAGAAATGGACTGAAAAACCTAGATATGAACCTCTAGGAACTCAGAAAATTTAGCTCTCAATCTGAGCTTTGAATATCTAGCCCATCATAACTGAAAATCCATTTTTATTTCCACCTGCTTGCTAAAACACAAATTCGTGATTCTGTATTTCCCTTGCAACAACTGATGGCATGACAAAGGCAAATAAAGCAGCACAAGTACTGCATCTACTCCGGTTTCAGAGGTTTGTGTTTCTACGCTGGCAAGGGAAATACTGGATCCTTAACATTTTGTCTTGGAAGGGAAACAAAGCAGGAGATTACTTTCAGATATCCAGTTGAAAAGTGTTGTGTGTGTTTGTTTAAAGATCTCACAAAGCTCCTATTTAAGTCAATGATAGCTTAAGTGCCTACTTCAGTGGGAGCAGGATCAGACCCTAAGTGTGTGTGTGTGTGTATATATATATATATATAGGTTTTTAATACACCAAAAAAATAGAATCCAATAATCTATTCAGTTATAATCAGTAAAAACAAGTCTTACCAAATTGAGTATTATAGCTATCAAAATCCCTGCAGTTACACTGCAGTAGTTATACTGCTTCTTATGTTGACGGAGGCATGAATTTGCAGAAGTCAGGTGGTATGTTAAATAATCTAAAGTAGATTGTGGCAATGCATATGTATTCAGTGGACAAAAGGGGGACATTTTTCTTATAATTACAGGGGCTTTTTTTGTGCACTTGTGCTTTCACCTAGCACCCACTCAGAAATTATTATTGTGAGTTACTATCTGTGTAGCACCCAGATCTTGCTAGACTGTTTACAATTATGACCTTTCCTCTGAGGAACTTGCAATATAAGAAGACAATGTACAGATGCAAAGAATCAGAATGGGTAGCAACCAAAAAGCCTATGAACGCTTGAATGGTACAGTGTGGCAAAATGTCTTGTAATGCCAATTTTTTTCTTTCTTATTAGGCAGTTGTTTTAAAGGAGCCTATGAACACTTTTGTGTGTGGAGTGGGAGTAGGGTTAAGGGAGCACTTGGGTTTGTAGAATTATTTGAAGAAATACACCTTATATTTTTGTGTGTCAATCTTATGTACAAAAAAGGACCTGACAGATATGTGCATAAATGGATTCACCTACAGTGTGTAACAATAATGAATCAATACAGTTACAATTTAAGGCAGGGAGAGAATATATTATACCTAAGGGACACCACCATTACAGATAAATTGATATTTCTGAATTTGCATAGAAAGAGGTCAATTCAGTGCATAAGTACTAGCTATTGTCCACATTGACTGTTGTTTCTCTGTCCATTGGCCTCTGTCTATTTTAATTTCATAGAGCTTTTGATGTCATGGGATCTTAACTATACCTGCTAAAGAACATTTAGCCAGAAACGCCTTTGTGATTTTTTAAAAGTGCTGCTTTATGTAAATGAAAAGGAATCTGGGGGAGAGAAAAAGTAATTTGCTTAAATGTATTGTAATTTGCAGTCGTGAGGTGTGAAAGTGTGATTTAAAGGAATAATCATTTGACAGTATTTAAATTAGATAATTGGGACACATTAATTTGAAACTACAGGTTCTGAGAATCATTCTTTAACCAGTTCCAAGTTCCCAAATGTGCTGTGTATTAGTAGTTGTTTTTGGCTCTGTTATGTGTATATTCACTAAAGGCGCTCACATGTTAAAACAGTATGGTTTAAAGAGAGGTTGGAATGGCACCGATTAGGTGACAGTTGTTCTCAGGGCACCTGCTAGCAGTTGAAGTTTAAAACCATGATCTTGTTCCCCTTGATGTCAATGGCAAAACTTCTGTTGACTCAAATGGAAGCAGACCTTAGCATGAAAATGTGGACAACACTTTAAAATCCTGTTTTCCCAGGTTTACATCATGTGTAAAAGTTAACCCTGAGCTCTCGCTTGCCAAACAAAGTCTCCAAAGCGGGGCCCTGGCCTTGCCCTCTGATCGGCATGGGTGGAGCCTTGTGTCTGTGCAGAATCCCATGAAATGAAGGGGGTTCTTCCCTCCCCCTATTTAAAATAACTAGTTTGTGTATGGTTTTGGTCCCATGTTATTTCTAAGGTTCAAGACAACCCCACATCCTGCCATCACCGCAATCCCTGCCATTTTTGGAGAATGCATGATATTTACATAAAGTCATACTCCTTTAACTAATTAGTGTTCATCTCATCTATTCAACTTTCCTAGTAAAATAATAAACAAGTGTTATTTTTTCTATATGGGGGGAAGATCGTTGGATGAACATATTAGTCTGAAAGAGTTGTAACCCATTAGAATTGTTGGGATATGCTGAATTGTACACTATTTCTTCTCTCCCCCACCCCGCTCCTGATATAATATGCCTTACTAAAGTTTCTAATACAAATCTCATATTGAATCAAAAGAGAGGTTGTAACATAAACCAGTCAATTAAAGTTCAAAGGAGGGCTGCTGCTTTGCATTTATCTCTTCTTACTGGGTCCAACCCTATGAGATGCTGAGCTCTTTCAACTCCCATTGAAATCAATGTGGATTGAGGACACTCTATACCTCACAGCAGACACTCAGTATCTTGAAGGATTAGGCCCCATATGTGCATCTGTGATGCCTAGGAAGAACCTGGATGTGTTAAAACACTGCCAGTCTTTAAATTGTCATTTTCCTTGTACTCAGTTAATTTTGTCACAACGCTAGCATTATTTTTATCTGTAAAGCTGAAATTGCAAGTATACTTCTGCTTTATGGATTTAAGTATATAATACTCTGAAAGTCTTATTTAATAAGTTTTGCATTTTGAGATTAAATACATAAAAGTGGAAGGAAAAAAATGATTGGACATTGAGTAAAAAGAAAATTGTATAATAAAATTGTTGGCAATGATAATTATTCTAAATGTAGTCCAAACAGATCCAATTGCTTAGAATTATGGCGGAGAAATGTAAATGCTGTCAGAACAAAAAAAAAATGCTTAGGATTTTTAGTACAGTACCTGCTGCTTATATATAACATGTTAAATTATCTTAAAGCAATTTCCTGTTAAGTAGCATATTTGTATAGCATATTCTGTATTTAAAGAATTGAATTTGTTGCCTTATGCATTTTGCTGTCCAGATTAAAACAGTTTCCACATTTATTTCATAAACATTGATAACTTTAGTTAGTTCCTAAGTTAGCACAGGGCAATTACAAATATGCCCCGTGAGTGACTGCTTATTATTTCAGAATTGAGATCATGTTAAAATAATGCAAGTTCTAGCTGCAGTCTTATTACCTGACTTTACCCTTTGAGATCAGCCTTAGCATGCCTAAAAGAAAACACCGTAAAAGCTCTGTCAAACAAGAGAGAACAGAACAAAAATAATGCTCCCACAAACACTGAGGAGCTACGAGTATAAAAAGAACACGTTTGCTCACCAGAAAAAGTACCAATGGCCATTTTTATTCTGACTCGTAAATTTGACCCTTGTGATCACGTTTCACAAAAGGAATTAAGCAACATAGTTCTTTATGCTAACCCAAATTAATGTCAAATTGAGGAAAAAGCTCCTTGTGCCCCCACGTTCAGGCCTGTCTAGTGGATTTCACATAAATATATATTTCTGCAGCGTGTACTAATATAAAGTAAATATTTATGGTTAGCTATTCACTTATGTTTCCAAATAACACTAATGACTGCAGTGCACTAAAATAAATGCTCATGTTTCATGGGATGAGAACAGTCCTGTTTTCTTAAACTTATCTAATCAAAACCTAATTCTGCCTTTAACAGCCTTTGTTAAATGCAGTGGTATTTAGTATGCGTCAATAAATAAACTTTCAATTATCGTGCAGAAAGCACTTCCAGAGATTGGCTTCAGTTTGTCGGGCTATTAATTATCTAGCGATTACTCCAAATAAAGAATTTTGATTGGTTTTATATTTATTATCAGAGAGAACTGAAATCTCATAAAATTCAGTTTTCTGCAAACTCAAAGTGGGTAGGAATATTTTTAATATGCCCCAAATTTTGATTTTAAAATATTTTTTAAATATTTCTAAAATATTTTCACATTGTGAAAAATGGGAAAAAAAAGTTTTAATGTAAAAACACTATTTAAATATAAAGCCTTCTGTATTTGGAGAAATGTTCTTAAATATAGTGGCAGAGTGTGTGTCTATGTGGAAAGTTATTATGGAAGCCATGCTTATGGGGCACCGTACAATGTACGTTGTTGTACTGTCGCCTAGTGAATAGCTTCTTTTATTTTACTAAAGGGGCTGCTCCTTCTTTCACTTGGCAATAATGGCATTTTGCCCAAATTACAAAATGTACATTTATTAACTAATATACGAGTGTTTGCCCAAACTGTCTGCAAAAGTAAAGGCTGTGTCCATGCCCATTTTGCTTTCTTTCTCGTAACTTTCACTGCTGCTAACTGCTGAATTCTTTCCAAGACCCTTTCTCATGGCACTCATTCATGCGTGTCTAGTGAAGCATCAATCTACTCAAGTTACTGTGCATCTATATAGAACAGAAGCCTTCTGTGTTGTGGTAACCTATCAAGCCCAAAATCACAGAACATGGATAACATACATATCTAAATATCTAAATATTTTACAGTGCAAATGAATTTGCAGGTGTTTTAGGCTGTTTTGTGTTACAGAAAGATTACTATTCTTTCCATTTAAAAAGGTTGGAAGTAAATCTCACAATGCTAGGAGAATTTTGAATGCTAGCTACTTGCAATTGGCTCTTGGTGATTTGCTCTTACAATTTCCAGCTGCATTTAACAAAAGTATGTTTTCTGAAAAACTGCTGCTGGTTCCTCATGAAAACTACACATTTCATAACTGAGCGAGATTTCTGTAATTTCACCCAATTACATGATACATTTCCTCTTTTAAAATGCAATGGTTGAAACATCAGAAACAATTAGCAAAAAAAAGATTAAATTAATTCCCAATGAAAGTAATATCTGCCAATAACTCAGCCTCAAAACTGCATTTGTCAAAAGAATTTCTATAGGCTATAGGGTAACTGGATAATGGTTAACAGGCTTTTTTCTTCAAGTTGTCATAAGTGGTTAAAAAATGGGGGGAAAGATAGAACTGGAAAAAAACAAACAAAAATCCCACCAGACCTAATCATTGGCATGCTCATGTGGAATGAGATCTACAGTATTTGTACTAATAAAATATAAGGCTCAATTAAGCTTTACTTTGCAGTTTTCAGGCTAAATTTAACTGATTTAGTGATTTGCAAATGATTACCTGCACGACTCCTAAAAATAAATAAATAATCCAAATGCAAATTAGTGCAACTGCAATAAAATATATTTGCAAATGAATCCTGTTGCTTTCTTCATTTATTGTGTAATTACTGCAATCCTTCCCACCTTGTTTTCAGTATTTCTTAATCATTAAGTCGGAAGCATGACAGCAATGCCAGCCCTGGCGTGATTCTCTTTGACTAAAACCTTGTAAATTAACACAATTAGCACAGCATCATCCTGCTAATTAACTTCCAGGGTCTGGTGCAGTGGTTTTGCAAACAAGGAAGAGGGAGTCAGAAGGGAATAAACATGCCATTCTGTTACCAAACTGTGTGCTGTGTTAGGTTTAGCTCAGTGAGGCTAAGCTGGCCATGTCAGATGCCAGAGTCAGGCAATGAAGAGCTAAAGGGGTTGGGAAGGCAACAGGAGGGGGTAGAAGCTGTCAAAATAGACCGCAGTAATTCAGAAGAGAGCTAGTGCCACAGATGCTTCATTTAGACTAGGCCTCCTCCTTATCAGGGAATATGTGCCAGAGGGCGCAAGACTGTTTGCAAAAATCACTTTTGGTAATACAAGAGATTAAAGAGGCCTATTTGATACAGCTGTACAAAATTCAAGAACGGTCTATCATGCACAGGTAAGAGTTGGAGGGGTTATTATAATACTTGTAAATTGCTCTTACTGCATATGATGGATTTAAAAAATCATCCCATTATTTGCGAGATTAATTGCTTTAAAACTGATAGGCACACAGTCACATTTTGTTACTTAGTTTACTGTACTAACAGAGCTGATAGCCAGCAGCGTGCATCACAGAACTTTTAGGGGCTAGACTGCATTTCTTTTCTTTTTTTGGTACTCTGGCGTTTCTGGGGGGTGCGGTGGGGTGGGGGGATAAAAAACAAGTAAGGAGACCGACAGACAAGTGATGCTTGTTTTTTTTCCCAGAGCCTCAACACAGAACTGAGAGGCAGAAAGGAGCCAGTTGTAATTCATACCGAGTTGTAGGCTTTGTGTGATGAAAGCGACGGAGCGCTGCCTGGGAGATTGCTTTGCTGCACTCCACGAAGCAGATTTGAAACCGTCGTGGACCACTTTTAGATGAGAGTTGGATTATGGAATGACCTGCTATGTCTGTGTCATATTGTTCTGCGCAGGGTGCATTATACTGTGCTAACTAGGTGTTCAGTACCAAATAAGAGAGGTATCCTAGATGTGATCTGTCAGCTGTGTCTCATATTTTTATATTGGTTAAAATATAAAAATGAAATTGTGATAAGAGAAGACAGAACAGTTGGGTATCTTATACGTTAACAACAAAAATCCACGCTCTGGATACTTAAAATGATTTGGGTATTGTTTAATTACTTTAAGTAATCTGGCTTTACGAAAACAAAAATTTTCCCCCATTTAAATTAGTAAAAGCATGGCTCTGTGTGTGTGTCTATATTAAACAAATCTGACTTCGGTAGTGTTTTACAAAGACATTCAGTTGCATACATTGTGTATGTGTGTGTTTAATCTATAGTATAAATACAATTGTCACTATACAGGTAACTAAAGAAATGTAAACAGATAACACTTTCAAAAATTCATTTTCAGAGCAGCTGAAAATGGCTCAGACCACTTTTAACTGTGTTTTCCCCCCAACCCTAGGCTTGAAGATGCAGTGGACGCCAGAGCATGCCCAGTGGCCAGAACAGCACTTTGATATCACTTCAACTACCCGGTCTCCTGCTCACAAGGTAGAAGCATACCGTGGGCACCTGCAGCGTACCTATCAGTATGCCTGGGCCAATGATGACATCTCTGCTCTGACTGCCTCTAATCTATTGAAAAAATATGCAGAAAAGTATTCTGGAATTTTAGAAGGCCCAGCTGACCGACCCATCCTTAGTAACTATTCCGAAGCTCCGTCAGCTCTGGTGAATGGTCGGAAGAATGAAAATGAACCCTGGCAGTCGTCTTTGAACTCAGAGAGTGTTTATCCTATGAACTGTGTCCCGGACGTTATTACTGCCAGCAAAGCTGGAGTAAGTGCAGCCCTCCCTCCAGCAGATGTCTCTGCCAGTATAGGGAGCTCACCTGGGGTGGCCAGTAACCTGACAGAATCTAGTTATTCTAGTAATACCTGCGGAAGTCATACAGTACCTAGTCTTCATTCAGGGCTCCCATCTCAGGAATATGCCACAGGATACAATGGATCTTATTTACATACTAGTTACAGTGGCCAGCCAGCACCTGCACTTCCATCACCTCATCCATCCCCTTTGCATAGCTCTGGCCTCTTACAGCCGCCACCACCACCACCATCAGCCCTAGTCCCAGGCTACAATGGGACTTCTAACCTCTCCAGTTACAGCTACCCATCTGCCAGTTATCCTCCTCAAACTGCTGTTGGGCCTGGGTACAGCCCTGGTGGTGCCCCACCTCCCTCAGCATACCTGCCTTCAGGAATTCCTGCTCCTACTCCTCTCCCCCCTACCACTGTACCTGGCTACACCTACCAGAGTCACGGTTTGACGCCCATTGCACCATCAGCTCTGACAAACAGTTCCGCAAGTTCTCTCAAAAGGAAAGCTTTCTATATTGCAGGGCAAGGAGAAATGGACTCCAGTTATGGAAATTACAGCTATGGCCAACAGAGATCTACACAGAGTCCCATGTACAGAATGCCCGACAACAGCATTTCAAATGCAAACAGGGGGAATGGCTTTGACAGAAGTGCTGAAACATCATCCTTAGCATTTAAGCCAACAAAGCAGCTAATGTCCTCTGAGCAACAAAGGAAATTCAGCAGCCAGTCCAGCAGGGCTCTCACACCCCCTTCCTATAGTACTGCTAAAAATTCATTGGGATCAAGAACAAGTGAATCTTTTGGGAAGTACACCTCCTCAGTAATGAGCGACCATGGGGATGAGCACAGGCAGCTCCTCCCTCACCCAATGCAGGGCCCGGGACTTCGTGCAGCTACCTCATCCAACCACTCTGTGGACGAACAACTGAAGAATACTGACACACACCTCATTGACCTTGTAACCAATGAGATTATCAACCAAGGACCTCCTGTGGACTGGAATGACATTGCTGGCCTAGATTTGGTAAAGGCTGTCATTAAAGAGGAGGTTTTATGGCCGGTGTTGAGGTCAGATGCATTCAATGGACTGACTGCTCTACCTCGGAGCATCCTTTTATTTGGACCTCGGGGAACAGGCAAAACATTAATGGGTAGATGTATAGCTAGTCAGCTAGGAGCCACTTTTTTCAAAATCACTGGCTCTGGGCTTGTCACAAAGTGGTTAGGGGAAGGAGAAAAAATTGTTCACGCTTCCTTCCTCGTGGCAAGGTGTCGCCAGCCCTCAGTGATTTTTGTAAGTGACATTGATATGCTTCTTTCATCTCAAGTGAGTGAAGAACACAGTCCAGTAAGTCGGATGAGAACCGAGTTCCTTATGCAGCTGGACACTGTTCTGACTTCTGCTGAGGACCAAATAGTAGTAATTTGCTCCACAAGTAAACCAGAAGAAATAGATGAATCGCTTCGAAGGTACTTCATGAAACGACTTTTAATCCCACTTCCTGACAGCACAGCTCGTCACCAGATAATAGTACAACTGCTCTCACAGCACAATTACTGTCTCAATGACAAGGAGGTTGCACTGCTTGTCCAGCGCACAGAAGGCTTTTCTGGACTGGACGTGGCTCATTTGTGTCAGGAAGCAGTGGTAGGCCCACTCCATGCCATGCCAGCCACAGACCTTTCAGCCATTATACCCAGCCAGCTGAGGCCAGTTACATATCAAGACTTTGAAAATGCTTTCTGCAAGATACAGCCTAGCATATCGCAAAAAGAGCTTGATACATATGTTGAATGGAACAAAATGTTTGGTTGCAGTCAGTGATACTTCTTAAAAAATGGAAATGAATGTTGGCACACACGCAACCTGCTACATAGGGTATAGAACCCCTTTTCAGTAGTGTTAAAATTGCAGAGGGTACTAGGAAGATGACAGTTACCTTGCATCTAAAGAGTCAGGGTAGACTTGAAGGAAAAGTGCATCAACAAGAGCTGTTGATCTGAAAAACCACATATGACAGAAAGCGTATGTTGATGCTCAGTTCTGTTCAAGCTAGACAACACTCACCAAGGAGCAAGGTGCAAGTGGGTTGATTTCAGAAGGACATGAACCCTGTGTGTTGATTCCATTCTGCTGTTCTTGAGATTTAGTTGCTGTCAAGTGCCTGAAGTGGTGCTTTATTTTTTGTTTGCCTCACAATTACATTGGTGGCATGTGCTAATATAAAGAGCTTTAACTTCAAACATTATTGGACTAAAGAGATGAATGGTTGTGTTGCGACAGAGAACCAGATTTTTGCTATTCTAAGAGCAACAGTATTCCTCAATCCTGTCTGTTCTGCAGTATTAAACTAAGAACAGGTAAAACAGGGTAACGGTAATCTGGACCTTAATTTCTGCAGTTCATTTCTTTTAATGTTCTGTCTGCAAAAACTCAGGAAAGTGATTGTGATTTGTACAGTACCTCAAAGGAATGTGTTGAAAGCACTATGTACTGCAGAGAGTTATAGGCTAGGCTTCAATGTTACTTTATATTAAATATGTATGTTTACCTCAACAATTGGAAAATGGCAAGGAAATTACTTTGAATGTATCCAGGAAAATACTGAAGTGTGATATGACTGAATCTTTACAATTTTAAAGTAGAAACAGAAGGATTTCCCAGTGTTAAGAAATGGGTCTTTTGCCAATTTTGGGGATCAGACCAGAGCAGAATAATTCTCTTCAGCTCAGTAAACTGGAAGAGTATTTAGTATATTGCTCTTTGATAATTATGTGATACTGTCTTCAGAAGGTGCACAGATGAAAAGAGAGCCACTTAATCAGTTTATATTAGCATCTGGAACAGTTAAACATGAGATTTGGTAGGACTCCGAAAAACAAATTCCCTGAAACTATGACTGCTAGCCTTTTATTTCTTGGCTGTAGTTGTAGTTTTGTGGTTATTTCGGTATGTCTGCAGGGAATGGCATCATTGTAGGTCACTGGTCATAGCTCTGTTGCAGGGCTGTTCATAGCAGTGCAGTAGACTGACAAACAATACAAATGGCAAAGCAAAACTGAACCCTCAAAGTACATTTTTCCCCCTCACAAAATGTAAAGTTAAGTTTTTATTGTATACGTATGGCTCCATTGTCCTTACCGCAATCTTTCGTTAGTATCTGTTAGAAATCTTCCAGGCTGGATTGTGCCCACCATTATTTCTACCTCAGTTTTGTTACATTTCTCTTGGAAAGCAAAGTAAGAAATAGGGCAAAAAAATAAAGTCAGATTACATTAGGAATGCTAACCTGCTCAACGAGTTTGAGAGAGCTGCTGTTTTCCCTCAAGTTTCTCTCTGTACCTTACCCGCTCTCCTTTCTCTCTCTCTCTCTCCCCCCCCGTCCCCCCCCCCCCCCCCCCACACACACACATACTACAGAGTCTTCCTTCTGGAAAGACTAGCTGGCATGTGTGGCATTTTGCTCAATTCTTCCCCCGCCCCACAGTGTCTTTCTTTTTATCCTTTAATGCTTTATGTGCAACTCTTTTCATGACAGCTGACTGATGCTGGGTAATGTCTCTGAACAGAAACAGAGTATGCTGCAGCTGCCCAAAGCCTCTGCCACTGCATGAGCAGAACAGCCTTGCTTTCTTTTTTTCTTTTGTTTTTGGATATATTTTTTTTGTTTACTTTAAAGAGACGGTAACAAAACTGTTGCAAAGCACTGGCATTTAATGTTTCTGTTAAATAATGTACATTCAAAAACATTAAATAAATGCACTGAAAAGCCCCAAGAAGAGAGATACCAATCTGTTACCAGATCGTGTTTGTCTTCTTTAAAAAAAAAAAATTATACAGATCTCATCCATTACATTAAATCAACTGAAACATTTAGCATTTAGAAAGCTAATGAGAGATTTCATGATATCGCTGGGAATTTCACTCTCGATTACTGCTTTTCTTTAAATATATAGATAGATAAACCAGAGCAAATAAACCAAAATTTAATTTAAGAAGAATTCCTGGCAAACATTTTGTTAATCTAAAGTTTATGTTTTAAACATGAAAGTTCCATTTTTAAAACAGTGCCTTTCATTAAGGATACAGAAAGTAAGACTTAAATACACCACCTGCTTTTTTCAACAAATGACTAACATACACAATCATTCTTCTGACCAACCCTTTCTGCTTCCTCCCAAGCCCCCTCTTCTGCCATTTTATCTTCCTTGGTGTTGGTAAATTCTGATATCCCCATTAGCTGTAGGTTCATATTGATTTAACTGACAAGTTTTACTATTGCAGGTTGACCCATTTTCTGTCTTAGACATTATATTTCATATCTGCCGTCAAGCTGTGCTCATCTGAAAGATTCAGGCAACTTTTGACAAACCAACTCCTCTTTAAACTACTTCTGATAAATCCATACTATTAACAGGTTTTTGTGACTAGTAAAAGTAATGCCAAATTCTGGACTGCAGAAGTGTATTTTCCCCCACCTTTTACCTAAAACACAATTAAATGGAATTATAGATACTCTTTTCGGCTTCCAGCTTTAAATCATTATCTATCTAATACACTCTGAGAAACTGGGCGCTGAAATGTATCTTAATGAACATGACAGGCAGGCAGAACAGACAATGGGAAGGTGCGAGTGCCACAAGTTCAGATTCCAGGGGTTTGATTCAACACCGCAGGCACAGAAGGCTGGAAATTTCACCCCACATCTAGCAGCTGCATCTGGGGCTAGGAGGGGAGTCGATTCACCCTTCTCCCAAGGAAGGGTAGTTTTGCTTACACCTCTGCCCTTCCTTGGAGGCCTTGTTAGAGAGGGCAACGATAAAGCATGGTCAGAACTCTGCTAGGGGAAGTCCCTTAGGGAATACACTCAGCCAGCCCTTCTCCTGTATGTTCAGGCTATATTTTCTTCCTTGGCAGAATTTAGGGCTGAGCTGACTTTTTCCAGGCTCCTCTGGTTAAATAGGGTTGTGCACACATTCTGTGGCTCTCCTCTCCTGTAGGCAGACTTCCAGCCATAAGTGTCCCAGCAGGAATGAAGCAATCCTCAGGACCTGAGCTCTCAGGAACTTGGATATGTCACAAAGGTTAAGATCATTTTGGGGAGGGGAAGACAACCAACTTCCTCAGGCTGTAATATTTGCTAGTTTTTGAAAGAGCTTTTGCAGGAACCTGTTTGCTGTGTGTTGCAATTGGTCATATAGCTGGGGGTAGGTGGTCAGGCAGCTACAAAAGTGCATAAAAGAAAATAGCAGCCAGGCTATACTGGGGCTTTCTTGAATTTAAGGAATTTGGGGGAAGATAATGAATGAATGACAGCTATGTCAGCCTATCAGCATAGAAGCTTTGCCCAGCGTGTCTTCTTGTAGTATCGATAACTGAGAAGACCATTTTACATCAGCTTATGCACTTCTCTGCCGCTGCGGTAACAATTCTAGTAGCAACAACAACAAAATAAAGTGGAGGAATATTTCTGCAAGCTGAAGGATCAATATCAATTCAAGGGGTTTTTTTTATAATGACCTTATGAGAGAGACAAATGGAAATACTCTACACTTCTGGCATGCCTCTCTCCAAAATATTTAGAACATTAGTGACAATACTGAAAAGTTTGCTGACTGAGCTGATCAATGGAATGTGAAGGCAGTTTACTTTAAGGCTATTTACTTTCACACAGAATATTTATCTATTAGTCAGTTTGTATTCCACTCAGCTGCAGATAGAGGGGGCAACATGTTTTCTTGTGTGTTTCAAACCCATGAAGGAGAAAATAAACCATTCCGCTAAACTACATAGGCCAGTCAGCGTCTGGGCAAGCTATGCCAGCTGCCCAGATGCTACGCTCTGTAAAATACTACAAGGTCATTTTACATGGGTTTGCATAGTACTTTGCTATGCAGTTTTCAACAGAAAACAATGTAATGTAAAACTCCAAATCATTCCAATAGCAGTTTTGTAAACTTCAGTATATTTACATGTCAAAAGCAAAGTTTGGAATCCATACAGGGTTTCCACTGCCTGAAAATACATACAGCTTTGGATATAAGCCCATGTGTTTCCTCTTAACTAGTGTATCATCAGCTAGCGTATATTTTATAAAATTGAAGGATACATGTCATCGTAAAATGAGACCACTGAAATAAACTTCTAAATTTCTCCTTTCACTTACACCAGTGTGAAATCGGTAAAACCCCAATGACTTCAGTGGAGTTCACTCCTGATTTTCACCCAGGAGAAGAGTCAACTCCAAAATGTATAAGCTGTGTCTGTTGGGTTTTCATCATCAGATCTGCAAGCTGACATCCATTCTATTTACAGCACTAACCCCCTTTCATCTTGTATGTGTGCATATGTGTATATAATATTTATATGTACATACACACCAAGTCCAAGTAATATTTTTGTCTCTTTCCTTTGAGAAGTAAAAACTTTCTTTTTGTTTAATTGCCTGCAGAATTACGTGAAGCACATTCATAACCATGACGCTATTAGTATTTCAAAATTCAAAAAACAAACAGAACACCCAGCTGTACTTGTGACTAACCAATACATGAACTGAAGCTCATACTTTGCAAAGACCTTTGGTTGACATTCGATTTTGAACCTGCCAGATGCATTTTTGTGAACCAAGGATACTGCATCTTTAATGAACAAGTCTCTACTCTTTCCCCTGTTTTTAAATACAACACAAGCAGTGTAGCACTAGGCACTGCAATTGTCAAAGACAATTAGACTGAAAGCAGGAAAATTTCACCTCCCTGTCTCAGTGATATGTAGAATGTCGGCAGTGTGGGTCAGCCTTGCCACAGAGTTGTGTGAGAATATATGAATCAGTCCTATAGAATGTTAAATATTTATAAAATGCTTCTGTACTACACCAAGGTTGGGAGCAAATTCATTCCTTCTTGTTGTCTTATAATAGAAAAAAAGAAGCAAAAGATTATTTCCAAACCTAAACTTTGTGGAGTTCTTTTATTTTATTTTCTGTTTTGTTGTTGTTGTTTGTTCTTGTGATTTATATACAGTCGCTAGAAACTTTTCATTTGCGTTTTAAAAAATATTTTGTTCCTCAGATGTGTATTCAAACCTTTGTTCTTTAAAACCATTGCTACCTCATTGCTACATATTGTACATGTAGTATTTATTTGTTGTCTTTTTTTGAATGTCATGCATTTCGTAAGAAAAAGACTTGTCCTTGAACCTGAACAGTCTACCTCAGAAAGACTGTCTTTACACTGAACAGTATTAACATCCTAAATGATAAGACGTATTAGCAAAGTGTGGCAGAGTAGATAAAGCATGAGTACTTGGGATACTGATGGACTTTTAATTGTACTCATAACACAAGACTGCTTAAAGGAACTTAAAGGAAATTATGCACTGTGTAGGTCTTCATCAAGGTCCCATTTTTGGCATGCTATAAGAAAATGTAGCTTTATTTGGCTGAAACCTATGAAAAATTTTAGCTGTTTCAACCATTCTTTTGCATTGGCAATTTGGCTACTATTTTTTTTTTTATAATAACCTATTCTATTGACTGAGGTATAGTACTCTGCTCTTAAATTTTAAAACAAATTATAGTACTTAGAATTATTTTTATCTGCAGTCTTCAGTGATGTAAAATGTCTCACACTGTCATTCTGTGACTCCCTGTATAATTAATGAAAACAAACTGTAGTTGTAAGTCTGTGCAAGGTTTTAACATAAACCAAAAAAAACAAAAAAGGCACTTCCCAAAGGATTTAACACATATGGAATCAAGGTGCTCACAAGTTCTGTAATCAAAAGTATTTATATTGCTGATTCCGCTTTATAAACATGTATTTGCTTTTTGAAATATTGTACAACTAATGGCACATTGGATTACTTTGTATGAAGTATTTTATATTTTAATATTTATTTTCGCATCAGTCCTCTCTCGCGTTCTCTTTTTTTTTTTTTTCCACCAGCACTACATTACTGTAGGAAAAGAACACATTAAAAAAAATGCTGAAAAGAGTCCACCATCCAGTCAATGGATGGACTTTTGAAGTTGCTTGTCAGCAAATTGTGGATATTTTACAAAAGCAAATGAACTGTGACAATCCACAACTCCCACAGATGTGAATTCAGAAATGCATCTGAAAATCCTGGTATGCCTGACAATCTGTTCTTTAAGTTCCATTAACAAAGTGGCATCCAATCCTTTCACTTGCAGTTCCTTGCAGGAGTGTATTGTCTAGAGGCTGTCTAGTAGTGATTAAGAGGTGGGATTTTCTTTTTGTTTGTTTACTGTAGTATATGAGGGGCACCATATTTCTTGTCAGCTAATAATACCTGTCTGAGACAAAAATTAAAAAAAACACAACTAATTAAAATTTCTGTGCACTTTTCTTTCCTGGCCATATTGATTTTATTTGCTTAAATTGAAACAAGACATTGGCTTTGACCAGATTTTGACCCTTCACAAGAAGGAAGGACCTATATAGTACATGTTTCTTTGGGTTATTCTGGTACTGTTTCCTTATTTGTTCTACAAATTCCCCCAAATC
>ML677340.1:27437257-27498987 GCA_007922305.1 Dermatemys mawii
CACAGGACCAAAAGTAGGCCAAACTCAAATAGTTCCTTTAAGATGAATGGTGGCTTCATGCTAAAGTATCACAGGTGAGGATTAATTACAGTTCAAAGCTCTGGATGTTGCGCAATATTTTTAAACTCTATTTTGTTATTTAACTAAAATAGAGCTGAAGTAGTCTGTGTATTTCTGGTGTTTGGAGAGCCACATACCGCCTGGATACTGTTCTATTGAATCAGGCTGAGAGACTGCAATATCTTATTTGTTGGGTAACTAAGCTGGATGCTATTAAAAAGTAGGCACTTGGAAGTAATTCAGTTACTATGGCACGGTAATGTTAATCAGTCTGATCTAGAAGAATGAACATGGGATTGGGAGACAGCAGGTCCTACTTCCATTGTTGGCTCTGCCACTGACTCACTGTATGGCCTTGGACAAGTCTTTTCATCTTTCTGTCTAATTTCACCTTTCTTCCCCAACTACAAAATGGAGATACTTCTCATCTATTTCACAGGGGGGTTTTGCAGATTAACCAGTTAATATCTGTTCAGAGCTTTCAATGCATGTGCTCTACAAAGTTAAGAATTATTACTAAACATCAGTTTCTACTTAGCATAAGTCTAAACAAAGAGATCAGCATTACTGTGGTATTGCAGGTAGTTATTTTTCAATAGTTCCTGTAAGGTGTTGAGTGTCTCCTGCAACATACCAGCTACTCTCTCTTCCCAGCACATTTTGTCCTTGGAAGTAGTTAACATGAGCACAATATGTATTCCTATTGTGATAATGTTATTGACTTTCAAAGGCGAAACTATAAAGTTTGTAAGCATGAACACTGTCTGTGATGCCCTTGCAGAGGGATCTATTTGATGATCTAATAAGTGTTCTCTATCTGTTATGATACGATATTATTCCTCATATTCGACAGAGTAATCTTTTCCACCTTTAAGAAGAGAGGCAGTGCATATATTTTTCAAACCCCGTTCTGCTTCCTTCTCCTGCCTAGCTTGTTGCTCACTCTATTCCATAACAGCTATGGCTCAGGGAACTCCATTGGCCCGCTTTAACGGATATATGGAAAAATGGATAAATCAGGTACTCTTTGATGTCTCTCTTAACAGGCTTTACTGGCAAGAACTGAGTCACTTCATTGGGCAGTGAGACTTGGTTGATATTTCAGCATCACTCACAATGGCACTATCTTTGGAAACTAAAGAAGTCACGTACTGAGGGTGGTACAAATCCATCAAGCTCTTAGTGATAGCTTAATCTTTCATTGTTGGGTGGAACATTAATACAAGATGGCCATGTGGATAAAGTAGTTCAGACCTATTCCATCCCTATTTTTATTTTGCACCTTTTAAATACCAAGTAATGATGATATATAAAGACTTTCTTATTTCCCATTTTTCTTTTTAAAGCCAGGTACCCAAACTACTCTTTGTGTCTTTGAATAACCGCTCGCATGAAATTGCTTATTACAACAGAGAGCAGGAAGGTTAAAAAAAAGACTCTAATTAGATTCCCTATTCATATACTTTGATGGGTAGTGCAATTGTGGTAACTGTCTGGATCTGAATGTGCCAGGCCAATGTGTTTATCATCTACATTCTAAGAAGTTGTTTCTCTAATAAAAATCCAGACAGAATATGTCTGAGCAATCTTATGTCCTTGGCCTTGCTCACCAAATATAAAGGATTTTATTATCAGACTTGGCTAAGTTAAAACTGCCATCCTCATTCCAGAAGCACCTAGAAATGGAGAACAAGGTGGAAGAGAGGCTATTTCACAGGAAAATCCTAAATGCATTTGTCTGGAAAATGCATACAACTCTGAAGAGAGAATGCTGAATCTACAGACACACTTATCTGTAGTGCAGTTTCTACAGATTAATGTGGTATATACTGTAAACTGAAAAGATTCATAATGGAATAATTGTAATCACATAAATACGCAATGACAAATAAGACAATAGGTAACTTCCACAGTCTTCTGTTGTCAATTCAGAGAAGTATTGAAAATTTAGCTGTTTTTTTTATTATTTTTATTTTTTTTACTTTTCTTGCCAGATCACAGGGTTATATCTTACTCTGAGCATTGTCAGTTCTTATATTGTGCTGTTTATTTTTCTTTTGAATACACTGGTGGATTCAGTCCACTACAGTCTACTTCACTTACTTTTACAGATAAATGTTGGCTTAGTGTCCACAAATGTGTACTAACAAAAGTCACACAGATATTCATTAGTTTATAAAGGCTGCACTTAAAAACAGTTGTGTTAAAAAAACCAACAAAGGGAACACAATAGTTGGTAATTAACAAAAGTGATGCTGATGTAATCAAATTATATGTTAACATACTTTGAGACACTTGGTTGTCAAAAAAACCAACAACTGGCTTTTACTGTTAACTTTATTGTATTTTTTAAAAAAGTGTGAAAAAAATCACAAGCTAAAAAATACCTTGGAGAACCTTTTTCACCCACTTAATTATATGAAATGAGAACCTGAGCAACATTTGATCAAATTTATCATTAGAACTCCTTTTTAATTTTTCATTAGCTTCATAATTAACTGAATTTGTACAGTCATCAGCCTGTTTACAGCTTTTTGCTTTGTAATGTACTGTACCATAACCCACTCTTTTTTTTTTCAGATTATAACACAAAGTACCAAACTGCCATGTTATATCCTTTGACGAGTGACTGGAACATCCATTTCTACATGGCATCAGACTAACACATATATTTCCAGAGGTAAATGGGGGGAAAGTGTTTCTCACTGTAAATCTTATTTGAATTCTCATTTTATTTTATTAAGGTGGGGAGGAGCGGAAATTAAACTAAAGAATTCAAAAATGAAATTGAAGAGCTGGGCTGCTGAAACTCCATTGAAGACAGAACCTGACATGATTTCACCACAAATAATGCTTCCAGACCTTATAGGGCAAGCTGCATCTTGAATGGATGATATCTCAGGTTTTGTAAAGCTAAAGGACTTATCTATTTAAAAAAAAAAAACCAGTCAGATAAGAGAATCTAAAGTTATGTCAAACAAATTACATTTTAGTTATTAGTAGCTAGTTTGTAAATATCAAAGACCCACTTATTGTAGTGCTTGGAGCTGCATTTGCATGCTGATGAAATGCAAGTGGATGGCTGTGAACTGTAGGGTTATCTCTAGTGGAGCAGTGGGGAGCTCCAGAATCAGACAGCTGAGCATCTGACCGACTCAAGAGTCCAAGCTGCAGACCTCTTCTATTCACTTTCTTCACAACAATTAAAATATGCAAAGTGATAATTTTCCTTAAGTAGCCTTAAATGTGCGATCTATTTAAATGTGAAGAAAATTGCCTGAAGCTTCTGGTGTGAGGGACAAAAAAAGAATAAATTATGCAAATAGCAGGAGAGGACTCTACCACTTGAACGCCTAATTTTCCTGTAATAAGCATACTGTTTCATTTAATTTTTTGCCTCTTATTAAAAGTGACAGTTCTTTTGCACTGTCTGATGGTTATATCTGACACAAGCTAGGGAAATGACTGCTAGACTAAATGCTAAAGCATTTTGGTAGCTTTTTTAGATGATGGTTACATTCACAAAGTAATTATGCACTGAAGAGTCGAGAAATAAGGTTTAATTACACAGTAATCGCTTCTGATGGACACGGCAGAAGTGTGAACACCGCCAGACTGCAATCCATCAATGACAAACCCCTGGCCACTTTTAATTCCTCCTCATTTGCATCATAACCTCCGCACCAAGTTGCACAAATGCTGTTAAATGTTAATAGGAGCTGTCTCTCCACTCAAAATGAATGCTTAAGCTGTTTCTTTTCTTTTTTTTTTTTTCTCCTCCACCTCAGACCTTCAAACCAGCTCCTCTCTGAGAGCAGGCATTAAGCACAGAGCATGGTGCGTGGTCACTGTTGTGCTAATTGGGAGCAACACTTAAAGTTTTATCTCTCAAGCGCTAATAATGCACACTGCTGACAAACCAGTGAATAAGTAATGTACTTGTGGGTGGGGGTGGGAAGGGGAGCAACTGGCATGCCTAGAATGAAAAATGCAGTTGGGACCGTTGTTCAGTGACTAGCTATTTGATTAGGCCCTGTAGTCATATTTAATCCAGATCCTTGGGGAGCACAGACAAAATTACATCTTCATCTCATCAAACATTCAGCCATCTTTAAGCATTCAGCTGATCAAGCTTTTATTGTTTCTCTTGCAGTTACACAGAGACAATAATGTCCTATGTTCTTCATTCCATAACCCTGCAAGGCTAAGCCTAAACTAGCTGTGTTTTTCCGTTTGTCAGGGCATGGGGGTTTAGCGAGGCCCTACCACTTCCACTCTAGCTACCACTCCATGTTCTAACATGCCAGTCAGTGTTGTGTCCTAATATGTATATTTGCTTCTCCTTTCAAAATCCCCTTTTTTTTTTTTTTTTTTTTTTTTTTTTGCTTTTTCCTTTCCACTTTTAATCTCCTCTCCTTGAAGCCCGGTCCATTTCGTAGGACAGGTCTACATCATTAAATTTTAAATGGATCTTTTTCTGTTAAGCAGCAGGTATCACTTTCGTCCTGACAAGAGGAGACTCCCCCTGCCGCCTGCCCACCAACGCTTCCAGCTGTCTGCTTTGCAGAACAGGTGAGGCAATTTGTAAGCAGTCTAAGTTTAACAGTAGACTCTAAGAAGTGACAAAAAAGAGCCTTTTTCTGCATGAAGATTGAGAATTATCAACACCTTTCAATGCGTAATAGTTAAGCCTTTATCACTTCAGGAGCTGCTGATAAGGTTAAGAACACTAGACAAACTGCTCATTAGTGGAAAGGTTTGCCTTTTACATTAAAGACTGCTGGGTACTGAAGTTCCTCTAGTGAGCAATACATCCCTGGCATTTGAAAAGAACGAGCTAATCATTGTACATAAATGAATATGGAAAAGAAAACCTGGTATATTCTGATGATATTAGGGGGTTTTTTCCTGTACATTCATTGTGTGCCTTTTTGTGATGCACCAAACCTGCAAATACCAATGATACAGAAGGCTGCATTCACTGGTCAAAGACTGGGTCTGCAGAGGGAGCACTGGTGGATATCGACTATGGGATTTAAATTACCAAGTCAACTAACTTCAAAGCAGATCTAAACAACACAGAAGTTACAAGACTAGTGACACCACTTTGCCTAGTTACCAATGAGCTCCCGCTGTGCTACATTTGTGTTAGCAATGATACGAAAATTTAAGGAAAAAACAGCTAGCGTAAGTAAGGGCAAAGAAGCTCATTTCATCAAAACTCTGAAGTTGAACCCCAAAGAACTTTTCAGCCCTATCTCCCTACAGACTATTTAATAGCTACATAGCATTAACACATATACATTTCAAGCAGGGTGGGCCTCATTGTGATCGGTGCGGTACAAACATACAGAAAACGACAGTCCCTGTCCCAAACAGCTTATAACTAAAAGACAAGATATAACAGGTGGATAAGGCAAACCAGGGTATCAGGTTAAACAGGAGATATATAGTATTAAACATGACTAAAGAGGTAGGCCTCAGCAAGGTTATAACATTGCTCTAATTTGTTTATAAGGGGAAAATATCCTTGTGCACCCTGGTGAAGGAATCTATGCAAGAATATAGGTGCATTTATGCTAGGGTTCTAACCATGTTTAAAAATGGACCTTTCCAGAAAAGTGCCTAATATTGTCTGAAATTTCTGTGTAGACAGGCTTAACCATATTATAAAAGGGTTTATAAAAATCTTGCAGTTTTGATAGCAGAAGCACTGTAGGTATTCTCGGTAGGACCTAAGCTATATCAGTGCCTGTCTACAATGGGATTTGAAAGTGTTAGCACCTTTCTAGCAGGGACCATTTTAAAATGCAGTTCTGGCTTTGAATGTGTATGTACTGTGGATCTCATATTTAGTACTAATGTAGCTGTGTTAATCTAGCCCCAGACAGGAAGGGCTCTGGTGTTCAGGGTATTAGCCTGGGGAGACCCAAGTTTAATTCCTTGCATCACCGCAAACTTCCTGTGTGACCTTCAGCCAATCACTCTTTCATTGCGTCAGTTCCCCATCTGTAAAGTAAGGATAAAAGCACTGGCCTACCTCACCATCATGTTGTGAGGATAGATACATTAAAGATGGGGAGCTCTTCCGATATGACAGTGATGGGGCAGTGTAAGTAGATGAGCTAGATAGCCCATAGCTACGACTTGCAGTCCCCCAAGCATTTCTCAGGACCATAGCATGATCTGAGAAAATTGTTATGATGTTGCCTGTACTATGAAGTAAAACCTAGGTACAATCAGTTCTCCGAAGACAGTTGGTATAGTGGAGTAGGTGGTGCCATAGCTCTAACAAAGTCATGAAAATCAAGGCTACTATCTTTACAAAATTAGCTCTAAAGAAAGAATGTTAGATTTGTATACAAAGACAATGTATTTGCTCTTGAATAAACAATATGATGAACTGGCAGAAATTAAACCTTGAAAACTAGTTCTTCCCATGTTACCCTCCACTCCTGACCACTTCATTGACTTTGTTCTCTCAAGATATAGTATATTGGGCTAGACTCTCACCTGGTGTAAACTGGTTTAGCTCAGTTGATTGCCATGGAGGTACTCCCAATTAAAATCCACTGAGGATCTGGTCCATTTTCTATAAAAGAAGGAAAAACGGGAGCTAACAAATGTATATGAGAAGGCACACTTTAGATTTCAAAGGTATTTAGGTGATGATGCTCTTGAAAATCTCATTAGGTGCCTATCTGCATCTTTAGGCACCTAAATACCTTTACAAATCTGGACCTTACTGCCATAGGAGTTGATCTTTACTATAACTTAGCCCCTGAACTTATGAGAGGCTTGTTGCTTTCAGTTCCCACTGAAGTAAATGGAAGTTGAGGGCTTTTAGCATCTCATTGGATCAGGCCCTCAGACCAAATTCTGGAGTCTCCATTCAGTATTTAATCAAGCAAAAATAATGAAGTCAATGTTTTGACTAAGGGCTTCAGATTTATCCTTCATGGACAGGATTCTGTTCATTAAAAAAAGGGACATACCGACTGTGCTAACAAAATTATAAGTTCTGCACTTTTTAATAGTCTATAAGGTGCTACAAGACACTCTATCAATATGTAATGCACTAACAGATTTTAGGGATCATGAGCTTTCATGGGCTAAGACCCACTTCATCAGATGAATGTTCCACAACATTCATCTGATGAAGTGGGTCTTAGCCCACAAAAGCTCATGATCCCTAATATCTGTTAGTCTATAAGGTGCTACAAGACTCTTTGTCACTTTTGCAGATCCAGACTAACACGGCTACCCCTCTGTTATATATTGATGTTGCTTCTGTCTTCAAAGCCATTTGAACACAAAACCAACCTGGCCTGGTATGTTGGAATGCAAACCCGAATGGCTGATAAATCTACTTTGGAATTTTTCTTGTTACATTAATGTTTTTGCATTTGTATTTTACTATATAAAAATTTGCTATAAAAATTCAGTACAAAATACGTAACAGCAATCTTTTTACTAAAACATCACCAGGTGCCAGATTTTGTCACAATAATACAAATAATATAGATGGAAACAAATTTTCCATGAACATAGATCTAGTTTTAAAATGTTCATATGTACAGTAATATTATGATAATATAGTTCACACTGATTCAAAATGTGATTGTCTCTTTCTCTGCAGTTTTTATGCATTTAAAAAAAAGTTTAATCTTTTTCCTCCTTTTTAGTTTGGTTTTAGAATTTGAAAACTGGAGAGAGCTGTGACAGCTGAGTTCTTTTTCATGTATATCCAAGCCACGTGCAATCCAGCATAACGTGTAGTAATATGCCTGTTCAATTCTCTTATATGATGACTTGTACTTCCTTCACAGTGCTCAGACACACACAATGACTGAGGTGAGACTGAACTTACACAGATATTGTTCTTTGTAGAACTGAAGAATCAGCACTTTTGCCCAATGTGAACTGATGTGAATTGTAATCTGTTGAGATATGGGATTTGTATACAATACAAAATATAAATAAAACCTTGGCTGCACTAGACTTTTTTCTGGAAAAAAAAAATCCCATAATTGATAATACCCTGCAGCTACTCAACCAGCCATAGCCACTGTGGGAATATTTGCATTGACAAGGTGCAAACAGCCACTTGGAGCAGATTTAGACAGCATGGTACCAAAAATTCCAGCAGTTGCCTGAAGCTTCCTATCACTGCTGCCTCTGGTAGAATCTCACCAGGGGGAATTTTTTCAGAAAAAGCTAGCGTAGGCCCAACCTACACACAGCTGTGAACTATGATTGTGGCCTGCATGTGTTATGTTTTTTGTCTGGCTTAAACAGACATTTCTTCTGTGAACAGAAGTAACAGGTGTTTATAACCATATGAAGGAACCATGTGTTAAACCTGGTACCCATCTAGGCTAAAGCATAGTTCATAGTTATAACATCTCACTTGTTTCTAACTATGGAAGCAAGGGAACAAAACATGTTATAGCACAGGTGTGCCATACCGGTGGCTCACAAATGTGTTTAAACAGGGTTACTTTTCTGGTGTAATAGGCTGCCAGGATACTGTTTTCTGTAGGAAATGAAGCATAGTATTTACCTTATAATCTATAACAGTAATAGGGTATTGAAAAGGAATCCTTAATCATTTACTCAATAATGAGTTTTTCACCTGAAATTCCATAACACATGTATAACTCTTAATGTGAATTTAGCCACTCCGCCCCACCTACTGTGGAGGGGAGATTTGCTGCTGTTTGTTGAAAACATGTTCTTCAGGAGTTCTAGGCCTGATTCTGCTTCCAGACTATTTTTACAGTAGTTTACTTTCATTGGCCTGGCCTATTCTCTTCTATTGTAACCCAACAGACAGGAGCTGTGTCAGAAGTGAAAATATCTTCCTGCTCCCCTCCCTCCCTTAAAGAGCTTCTTACCTAGTTCCCTGCTACTCCATTGGGAATGGGGCAGAGCTTCTTTCCCTGCATGACAGACTGTAGAGCCAGCTGACAAACCTGTTAGGCTTCTGCACTAGCTCTGGCCTGCAGCAGCCCTACTGTATCCTTGACTATGTGGCTGTACTGGATCAGACTACCCAGACTCCCCCTACTGGTGGCTGGCTGAAGAAGTAGTCAGCCTTCTTAAGGGTAGTGGTGTCTAGTGGTCAGCCCACCCCATCACATTGCGTGAAACTTTAGATTATGATCTATGAAGTGTCTGACTTATACAAGAACCTAGGAGATAGTGGTAGCGAGAAAGTGGTCCCAGTACTAAGTGATGTCTGGGAGAAAATCTCATCATTGTTTCTTTAAAGGCCTGGGACCAGAAGCTTTGCAGAGTGGATGAGACAAAGCTCCACTCTCTCCGTACTAAGTGGTATGAGATTTAAGGAAGGGGACCAGCATATATACTGCCCCCTAGCCCCAAGAGAGAGACCAGGAGAAAAAGGCTGCCTGCTGAACCTTCTGAGCTGAGGAACTCACTGGGCGGAAAAGAGCCAGGTGAAGGAGAAACTAGCTAAAGTCCTGCAACTGGCCTAAATTATGACCCGCTCCAAAGACGACTGCTGCTAACTCCCATCCTAAGGAGAGGGACTGATGGAAGTATAGCCCAGCCTCAGGAGCAGGGTGGGGCTTACTGAAAGTGAGCAAGAAAACCTATTAGGACTGTTATCTGGACCTGAGTGTGAACTTGAGTGACTAAGAAGTGTGTTACACTCTGTAAAAAGAGTTCATACGTATGTTTTGAACTAATCTGATCTGTGTAATTGATTGAAATAATCTATGCAGGTGCTGAGGGCAATGAAAAGGCCATAAGGTGCCATGACCCTGTCCTTGTGACTCCTGGTAGAGGGTCTTGTCAAAATGATCACAGTTTTTGATTAAGTTCCACAGGGCGGGAGAGAGTCCATGCACCTCATTTTTCTGCCCTTGCTTTTGTGGACATTGGATATCTAGATAAGAAGTACTCAGAAATCCAAAAGAGTAACTGCAGTTACT
This sequence comes from Dermatemys mawii, assembly GCA_007922305.1. Classification (NCBI taxonomy): domain Eukaryota; kingdom Metazoa; phylum Chordata; order Testudines; family Dermatemydidae; genus Dermatemys; species Dermatemys mawii. Next base: position 27,447,277 of record ML677340.1, read on the forward strand.
GGCCAACAAAAATGGAGGCCAGAACTTGGAAATGTGGCCATGCAGTGCAGAACTGTGGAAAAGGCTGTGTAAGATATTTCCACCTGTTTTGGGTATAAAAAGCAATGTTATCAGCTATGAATACTATCAGATAAGTCAATTCTCCAATTCTTTATATTTATCCATATAGGATTTAAAGGATTTAAATATCTATATAAAAAGAAAACCATTTTATTTAATTCTCAGAATGTTATTTTACAGAAAGTCAGATGAATGAATCAGAAGACATGCTGTTCACAGCTTCCAAAGGATTACTGCAGAGATTCTAACATTTAAAGGCAAACATATCACATAGGAGAAACTTTTAGAAAGGCACCTTAAAATATTCTCCTAATTGCCAGAAATAGTCATAATTATGAATGTTTGTAGGTTGATTGGGGAGAATATGTTTCAACTATGGAGATTATTGAACTTTTAACACTTGCCCTAAGATGATGTCTATTGTTGTCAGCATCTATGTGTTGAACTGGATAGATGTTAATAGCAGAAAAATTTCCAGGAACTTTGTAGTTTAATTAATCTTGCATGTACTAAAACACCTTACTAAAATGTTTAAATAAATTTCAACCCATCTGTTTGAACTCTGTATTGTAGTTACAGGGCACAATATTGTTAATCAATTTTATGTTTGACTCAGAATTTCCAGCACTGGAAATTCCAGATGAAACAAGGAGGAACTATTCATGCAGACACAGCATATTTCAAGAGTAGGGTAATGGCAAGTATGCTATGATCAGGGTCCTTGATAACTCTAATACCTTTTTTTTTTCATATAATATGTAACTTTTTAAACAAACTATAATTTTCTTTTAAAGACAATAAAAATATCTAATAATCTAAGGTTTAAAAGCATTTTTCTTTTCAACAATTGAAATTAAAATGAGTACTCTAATTTGTGTTTTCCCACTTCTAGGTGTGTATGTTAGACTGTCTTTGCCCTCTTTTAGACACTGGTATATAGGATGTAAGTAGATATGAAGGAATCTGAGTATAAAGGAGTGTCATTTATAAACAATCTCTGAATTTCCCCCTAAATAGTCTATATAGCATTGTTTCTTAACAGGGTTATTTGAAAATAATCCCAGTTCACAATGGAGAGGCACAGTGGCAGAATTCTGTGACTGCAGTGACCATTGTGATTAAGAGTTTTGCAAATCTAGTTTCAGCTGCAGTGGAGACCTGGGCTAAATCAGTAGTCTTTACCTTTCTCTTTACATAGTAGTTTCTTCTACAACTCAAATGGAAACATGCTTCAAAGTTCATGCATTGCAGATATTGATCCGAAATATAAAGGCACTGTATCAGTAGCTGGATTAAGAGACCTCAACACTAAAAATATTCAAAATGATAAATTTAAATACAATGTAAACTATTGGCCAGAAGCTCACATTTAGATGAACAGGCTTTAATAGTATGGTCTAATATAGCAAACAAACAGGGGAAATGTCACCCTCATTTTCAGCATTCAGATACAAAAATAGAATGAGGAAAGATGAAGCTTCAACAGTGTCTCTTAGCTGATGGAAAGGAATCAAGAGTCAGGGTTGCAGAAATCTCCTGCTGACTTTCATACATTTGTGCGCAGGACAAAAAAATCTGCTTGACCAATGACCCTTCACTTCTCCATCTACTAAAAGCTGATCCTGAGAAATAGACACATATATTCCCAATTTTGTCAAGAACAATTTTTGGAAACTGCATTTTACTCATACAAAGACATTAAAAATGTATGTTGCTACCACTTTGGGTGCACTTATTCAGGGTGTTGTCAATGCCATCTCTTCATGGTTTAGGTCAGTCTTGTGGGAGCAGTTGTCAATATTTCTGTTTCAAAACCTTCTTCATTAAGAGTGGCTGCAACTACTGCCAGGGTTAGTAAGACTGGCCACTAATAGAATAATGCTAGCTGACAGGTAGCCAAGTGTCAAAACAGTCCATAGACACTGTTGGTTTCCATCAAAAAAAGACTGATATCAGGTTGCAGTCATATTTTCTAGTAGTAGAAGCTGCTGCTCCTCAATTAGTAAACAAATGGGAATCCATTTTAAGAGAAAATTAAAGATTACCTAGAACTGAAGGAGTCTCATTGTTAAGACATCACCATCTTCTTCCCTTTCCCCCTGCTTGTTTCTCTACTCTAGACTTTTTAAAATACTCCTTAAAATGAGTGTATTTTGTACTAGTCTGACAGCACCAAAAATGTAAACCTCTCTCCCTCTCCCTTCCACACTCTGGGCTCCCATTCCACCCCCCACTCCCCCAAACAGATAACCCTTCTCCTGTTCCCAATAACTTGTTTTGGGAATTGGGGAAACAAAGAAGTTTATACAGAGTCACTCACCACTTGCTGGAAAGAGATAAGAATAGTCTAAATAAAAACCAACAACCTCAAAACCTAAAATGAGTTAAATACTAAACAAAGGGATTAAGAGGAATAATAAAAATGGTTTGTATTACTATGTTGTGAATAAAGGTGTAATAAAAAGAATAAAAGTTTATTAATATATGAAAAGGAGGACGAAGTTAATGGTGACTCTAAAATGCCTAAAGTACACAAATCCTTCTTAAAATGTTTTTAAAATGAGAAATAAAATTGGTGTGCAGTTGAAAAGATGTCTGTCTTTTCTGCTTCATGGCTAAGTAGGTTGGGGACAGAGAAAGCTGGTGGCATAATGTAGAGGACTCTAAAAGTGTTTCTAAATTATGGCTCCTGTAGCAGTTCTATAAGGAACTGTTTCCATAGTTCTGGGGAGGAATAAATACTTTTGGTGGCAGGTTGAGGTTAATTATTTGAGGGGTTTTTAAGGGCAATTTTTTGAAATTGTTCAGTGGTTTGGAGTGGTAGAAGTAGTTCTGACATAAATGAATTAATGAACAGAGACCATCAATATGCAAGAAAAATGTCATTTACTATGTGCCTCTATAATTAATCACATGTTGAATAGTACCAGGTATGGGTGCATATCTATGTATCTGTCAGTATGGACACACAGAGACACTTCAATGCTTTAGGAAGACATTAAAAATTAATTAGAACTATAAACTCATTTTGACAAAGAGCATTATATACATCTTAACTATTTTGATATATGTGTGGTCTCTATCTCTATTGTTAGTAGAAATCTCAATTTATTCCACACTTAGCCCTCAGCCTTGAAATAAGATTTCTGTGAGTGGGCCCTTACTTACACACAGACCCAAATGAGGACAATGTACTCTGCGTAGGTGCAGTAGTCCACCTGGATGGATCCAATTCTAGGACTGGGGCTCAGATTCAACAATATGACTTTGTTACTTTGGTTAAAAAACCAAAAATACATATTTGTTTCTAATTTGCCTTATTTCTTGGAGTAATATTTGCCATTTACATATAATCTCAATGTGTGGACACCAGGCACTGCTGATATGTAAGACAGATAAAAATATTTTAAATTGCTGTATAGTCAAAAAATCAGTGATCAGCTCACAGTTCTAATTCTCTCTCTAGGCATTATTGTGCTCATGATCGTGGCATCTGAGCATTTATTAAAAATGTTATTCTTGAACATCCTATAAGATTTCTATTAGATTTTCTTGATCATAAGGTAAAATGGACACCACCACCTAGCTGTTAAATGAAAGTGCTTCTTTACAATGAAAGATTGCTATAAATATTTTTAAAAATTGGAAAATATGCTCAAACCTTTTCTATAAAGTAAGTTGTCTTAAGATATGCATACCAATACCACTGTGGTTTAAAAATAAAAATGAAATACCATATCTTTGCATACAGCCAAAGGGACCCTTAAAGGAATCCAGTATTACCACAAAGCTGTCTGTCCTTCCTATACTTAGAAGGTAGGTAGTCCCTGGTAAAATGCCACAATGGAGCTTTTCCTAAATAGCTTACTTGTTATTAGTCATTTAATCCATAGCTGTGCAACTGTTCTACTGACTACTGAACTGAAAATGGGAGAAATACAATGAAAGGCTTAGGTTTTACATGTGAAATATGCAGTGTCTCTATTTTGTCCTACTTTGTAATCAGCCTTTATGTATATGTTTAGATTGAAAAGTTAATCCTATAGTTTTCTGATCCAATCATATTAGTGAAGGAGCAAATTACCTTGCACATTCTACTGGTGTGATTCTGTCAATTTAGTAAATAAATATGAAGCAGAATAAAATGCTTATGTTTGATCATACTCTTATAATTATGTAGGAATTAAACCAGTAAAAATGTAGATTGAACTTTGCTTTAATTGGTTTATGTTTAAAGATTCTTTGATCAGCGATAACAGTAATATATATTAACATGTTGCATTTTAAAGTGACGCTGCCTTTCATTAATCAAGTGTCTGTATGGTTGATTAATTTGAACAAGGTTTAAATTGCTATGAAAATTTATCATTCATAGCCATGATCTCCATTTACATATATGTTAATTATGGTAAATGTAATCTTTTTCTGAATCCTCCGGGCTGCATACTAAAAAGATACAGTGATCATAGTGAGTGACTACTTTTCTATTACAAAGTGAACTCGGACTAGTACTCAGTAAAGTCTGTTTCAGTTGTCAAAGATAGACTAAAACATTAAAACATTTTATGCTAAAGACAAGTTCAAATACTATGGACAGTATTTCTTTTTCAAATGATTTTCTTATTAAATAGCTAGAATGTTTAAGAAAATGAAACTACAACCAACCTCTGTAGTATTTAGTTCCGTATTTATGTGCTGAAAGAAAATTTTCCCTACACAGGCTTTCTCCATATTAGCTATGTTATTAATAAGCACAAGAGAGGTTTTTCCATATGTCTTTTAAGAAGACTGACTTGGGAAGTGAGAGAGTCTGAAAAAGTCTTTGTAATAAAATTAAAATTAATTAAATTGCAGGAAACAGACACCTCTGAGGTTTATAGTCTCTGAACAAATCCTAGAAAAAAAAATCTCTGTATGCTGACTGTAAAATAGTCCCATTAATGTTCCTTTTTGCTTGCCCAGAATATACTGATGCATGTGTTTAATGAAAATAAACACACTTCACTCTGCCTTTTTCAAATTCTCCAACTGAAGATGACAGTAATTTGTCTAAAACTTATTATGTTGTCATAGTTAAGAATTTTATCAAGGTTTAAAGAGCAGCAATCCTTTACAGCACATTTCCCACAATGTTATGCAGAACATTTAGATTGGCAGGAAGTGGAATTCAGAGAGGAACAAAAAATATTTTTCTTCTTGCAAACATCTCATATTGTTTACGGAAAAGTAAGCATATCAGTAGAAGCTAATTAACGTCCATTAACGCTGTGAGCCTGATATTGGAATCCATAGGAAGGCAAAACGCCTACTGATTTCTACAGAGAAAATTCCTGCATAGGATCTGTCCCTATATTTGTTTCATCCAGAACATCCACCTAGAGTTATTTAATATTGTGTAGAATAAATTTAGAGTCGAAGAATTATGAGGTCATCCAGCCCCTGCTCTGTTTCAGAAAAACACCTGAGCTTGTATTCCGCCCTCTTCTATCCATGACAGCGTGTAAGCACATGCTTAACTTCATTGTCTTGAATGTATTACTGAATGAGGGCTTGATCTGGCTCCTCTGGAAGTCAGCATCAGAACTCCCAGTGACTGGAATGGATTAAGTCATTAGGGCCCTAGTTCCCTCCCCGCCAATAATGCAGAATTGGTTCTTATGTTATTTTCTGATCGTCTTCCATACCAGTTTTTTACATTTTGAAATTAAACCTTTTTTTTAGCAGCTCAGAATGATATTGAAGGGACTCTTCATATGGACAAGTTAAATAATAATTTCTTTATTCCCATTACATTTATATAATTTTCTGCTTAAATTGATAGAATTTACATAATGTGTTCACTGTAGGACCAGCCTCATTTCTTAGTCTCAACTTAATGCAATTAAAATGTCTATTTGGAAATCTTTGCAAGCATAGCACCTTTTACTACCTGACTGGACTATTTTTAAAGATACTTATTGTGCAATTTATTTTTCATACAGTCTCATAATGAAATAGAACGATTTAGGCCTTGATCCTGAAAACACTTATGCAACACAGAGTTTCTCCCTTTCAGGGTTCTGGGAACAGTAAATACATATCCGAAGAGGCTCTTAATATATTACATGGAAGAAAATATAGATAGTGAGGGATCAGCTGTTGTGACCTACACAGGATGTGCCATGTTTATCCTTTTCCCAGAGGACAGAAGCGACTTTGTGTGGATGAAGTGCAAGCTGGTCTCTGTACTGGAAGGAAAAGTTTAAAGGACTAGAGGCCCAAGTAATGACCTGCATTGCATCAGAAAAAATGAAGACTTCCTGGTAAGAAGTCAGGATTGATTTGTGGTCACAGGATACTGAAGAATCAGACAGGGCAGTGCAGGGGGGACTGAAGAATATGGAAGAAAACTGACAGCATGTGACCTCCAGAAGAAGGAGAAGAACCAATATACCCCCAAAACAGATAGAGGGAAGCAATTGCTTTCAGGCTGTCTGCACAGGTACTTCTGCTAAGTATGCTTTGGAAGAGTCATCTGATGGAAGGGATCAGAGGGAGACCCCATTGACTGGAAGGCATGGGATGCATTGTCCTAGGAATGGGAGGAGAAGGGTAGTAGTGGTCATGGACTCCCTTCTAAGAGTCATAATTTGTCATCTGAACTGGGAATCCTGAGAAATGTGCTGCTTGCCTGGAGCTAAAATTTAGGATGTAACAGAGAGTCTTCCAAGACTCATTAAACCTTTGGACTGCTACTCGTTCATACTTATCCACATGGGCAGCAAAGATACTGCCAAGAATGGCCCTGAGTGGATCACTGAAGACTATATGGCTTTGGGAAGAAAGATACAAGAATCTCTGGCTCACGTAGTATTCTCGTCCATCCTCCCTGCTGAAGGAAAAGGCCCAGGAAGGGACTGTCAGATCATGGAAGTAAATATGTGGCTACACAGATGGTGTTGGTGAGACAACTTTGACTTTTCTGACAACAAGCTGATGTTCCAGAACTACTGTACTGGAATAGGCTCCATCTATCAAATACTGGAGTATTTGATAGATGGAGCCTATACTTCTTCCCAAAGCCATATAGTCTTCAGTGATCCACAGGGAAGAGCTGGACATCATCTGACTAACTGGATAAAGGAGAGCTTTAAACTAGGTCTTATGGTGACAAAAATCTGGCCAATGTACATGTAGGCTTAAGTAATGAAGTCAAGAGGAAGGGGCTAAATTCTGGATATCTGTTGGAAGACTATTACAGCAAAACATAATATGTCCTGCAAGTTATTGGTTTAGATTTACTAATTAGAAATCATGCCAAATCAGCTTGATTTCCTTCTTTGACAGGGTAACTGGTTTGGTGGATAGGAGGAATACAGCGGACATAATATACCTGGACTTAACCAAGCCTTTTGACACACTCCCACGTGATATTCTCATAAGTAAGCTGGAGAAATGTGGGCTTGGTGGAACTACTATTAAATGGATACAGAATTGGTTAAATAATTGCAAACAGGGAGTAATTACCAATGGAATGATGTCAGATTGTAGGCAGGCCTCAAGTGGGGTTCCAGAGGAATCTGTTCTGAGTCCTGTGTTGTTTAACATCTTTATTAATGAACTGCATATAGGAATAGAGAGCATACTGATCAAATTTACAGATAACAAAAAACTTTGTGGAGGGTTGCCAAGACTTTGGAGGGTACAGCAAAATTCAAAAGGATATTGATAAACTGGAGAAGTGGGCTATAGACAATAAAATGAAATTCAGCCAAGACAAATGTAAGGTGCTACACTTAAGGAAGAAAAGTCAAATGCTCAAATACTGAATGGGAGCTAACTGGCTTGGCAGCAGCACTGTTGAGAAGGATCTAGGAGTTGTGGTGAATCACAACCTCAATATGAGTCAACAGTGTAACTGTGTTGCAAAAAAAAAATAAAAATTCAATTTTAAATTGCATTAACAGAAGCATAACATACAAGTCATGGAAGATAATAGTACTGCTCTATTCAGCACTTGTTAGGCCTCATCTGGAATACTGTGTCCAGTTTCTGTCACCAATGTATAGAAAGGATGTAGAGAAACTGGAAAGGATCCAGAGGCAAGTGACAAAGATGATCAAAGGAATGGAATGCAAGATATATGAGCAAAGGCTGCAGAAACTGGGTATGTTTAGTTTGGGAAAAAAGAAGTTTAAGGGGGACATGATAGTCTTGAAATACATAAAAGGCTGCCATAAAAAGTTGGAGAAAAGTTGTTCTGTCTTGCCACAGAGAGGAGGGCAAGAGGCAAGGGGGTCAAACTACAGCATAGCAGATTTAGATTAAATCTCAGGGGAAAACTTCCTAACTATATGAACAGTAGGACAATGGAACAGACTGCCTAGGGAGGTCATAGCGACTCCTTCACTTTTCAAAAGGTTTTCAAAAGGAGACTGGATAGCCATTTGTCTTGGTTGGTTTTTACACAACAAATCCTGCATCTTGGCCGGAGATTAGACTAGATGACTCTTAAAGTCCCGTCTAACGATATGATTCTATATGCTTAACTTTAAAAATATATGTAATTCCATTGACTTCAGGACTGCTCACATGCTTAGAGTTAAGCATGCATTTGGTTGCAAGATTGGGGCCCAAGTTTTGAAACAAACTAAAATGCTATAGATACATGCATACATGAGTGTGCATATAGATCAGTCTTGCAAAATCTGAATCACTCATGTGAGTGTTTCTTGACAAGTAAAATATTTTTTTTTCATTACCAGACGTTGTGGCTGGTACAGATAAATCATGCTTATTCAGAATGTTGGGGATTTTGAAATTCATTCCTAGCCCACACATCTGAAATCTGCATGGAATTCATATGGAAAGTGAAATTTGTTTTTGTTGCCCTGGAATGACACTCTCAGCAAAAGGTGGTCTGGATTCTGACAAGCTATATTATTTACATGTATTTCAGACATGGTTTCAATGTACAAATTGTTCAAAAAGAAATTATATGGCTTATTGCTAGTCTGAAATATTCTGTAACAAGAGTTTTTCCTGTTCCTTTTTGATAACACCAGGAAATTAAGTTGTAGATAAAAAAATATAAAAAAATGGTATATTGTGTCCAATTCTGTTGTTCATGTTTCCAAAAGATTTTTTTCCAATTTTTCAACTGAGAGAAGAGCTACAAGAATTATTCAAGATCTAGAATAACAGCCATGCAGTGAGAGACTTAATCTCAATTTGTTTAATTTATCCAAGTGAAGAGTAAGAAGTAACTTGATCACAGTCTATACGTACCTGCATGGGGAATGGATTTCTGATAGTAGGTGGCTCTGTAATCCAGCAGAAAATGGCAAAGCAAAATCCAATGTTTGAAAGTTGAAGCTAAACAAAGAAACACAAATTTTCGGCCATGAGAGTAATTAACCAATTGGTATAACTTACTTGTACATGCAGTAGATTCTCCATCTCCTGTCATTTTTAAAATCAAGACTGGATATCCTTCTAAAATATGCTATTGCTCACAGAAGTTAAGGGCTTGATGCAGATACTGTTGGGTGAGAACCTGTGGCCTGTGTTATGCAGGAGATCAAACTAGATTACCATAATGGTCCTTTGTGGATTTAAAATTATGAAAAAATTAACCAGACTTTTTGTATCTCAACAAAGACCAGAGGTTTTGGGGACAAGGGTTGATTTGGTTCTTAGATTTTTTCTTTTAAAAAAAGATTTCTTTGAGAGAGACAAGGTGGATGAGGTAACATCTTTTATAGGACCAACTTCTGTTGGTGGAGGGATCAAATGTTTGAGCTTCACAGAGCTCGCTCTCAGAAGGTAACCAGGTAGTCACAGATAAATACAAGGTGGTACAGATTGTTAAGCATAAGGGGTTCACACGTACTGTATGAGACCACTTAAAAATGAAGTGGGCAGTTACCACCTCTGTAATCATAGGACAAAGTAGGGTTAGTAAGTAGTAGATTGATTTTATGGCTCATTACAACAATTTGCAACACAGTATCTCTGTTAAATTGATGACTTTTAGTGTCCAGCAGAGTTATGAATTTAAGTTCCCAGGCTTGAAGGTTATGCAGGCTTCATCTGAAGACAAGGACTATGAGGTCAGATATGGAGTGGTCACTTGTGAAAAGTGTTTGTCCCTGGGTGATAGTGTTTCTGTCTTCTATGTGAGCAAATAGAGGAATAGAATATTCTATAATATAATAGAAGAAGAATATACCACCAGATGGTGAAATCCAAACCAACAAATAGTCATCAAACCAGGGACAAAGATGTTATTGCAGTCATCAACTGACTTCCTCCAGAAACTCTGCAATGTTAACAACCTCCCTCAGAATATCATCCTGGCCCGCATGGATGTCACTTTCTTAAAAAACAACACCCCTCACCATGACACCTTTGTGCCTCAAATATCTACAAAACAATGGACAAAGTGCTGTAGTTAAGCTGACCTAAGTCCCCAGGAAAACCATCTCTTGGGGAGGTAGATTACCTACGTCAGTGGGAGAATTCCTTCGATCAATGTAGGCAGTGTCTACGCTGAAGCACTACAGTGATGCAGCTATACCTCTGTAGCATTTTAAATGTAGACATACCCAGAAACACTGGGTTTATGGCTTATTACAACAATTTGTAATGTACTCCACTGTCTACTAACTCTGTCTTATGATTGCAGAAGTGTTAAGTGCCCATTTCATTTCAAGTGGTCTCTCACATTATGTGTAAACTCTTATGCTTAACAGTCTGTCTTGCCTTGTATTTTTCTGTGACACTCTGGTTACCTTCTCCAGAGTTGATGGACAACTCTGTGAAGCTTGAAAGCTTGTTTGCTCCACGGACAAAAGTTCATCCAATGAAAGATATTGCCTCACCAGCCTTGTCTCTCTGCTATCCTGGGACCAACATGACTACAGCAGCACAGCAAATAAAATTGTAACACTGTCACTAATTGTTACCCATACAGGCCTAGTTTTACTCAGCCTTGTCCCCACTGGAGATGGCATGTAGTCCTTTTTGTTATCTGAAAAGGATTGTGTGACTCAAGTACTCAAAGAACAAGAAAGTGTGTCTTTCTTGTTTTGTTTTGGAGTATCAAGGGCTTTCAGAGGAAAGGAGGGAGCAGGATGATGATGACTGTGTTTGCAGCTACAATCTGATGGTCATGGAGATGTCCAGTTGAGTGCAGACAGGGCACCACGGACAAAACAATGGTGAGGAGTTTGTGACAGTACTGTTGTCTATTTTCTAGAAAACTTTCCCAAAGTGAACCATAGCTAATGTTCAGTTTTGCTTTGTTTATCTTAGTAAAGAACTTAAATTGTCAAACCCTTAGTTTTTGTCCATCAGATACAAACACCCAGCACTCAAAATTCTGTCAATCAAATTAACAACAGCCGCCAGCACATTCTACCCTTTGCCGTTTTTCTGAGTAGACAACTCACAGCTAGAGGAGAAGGGACATTTCAGAACTTCTGAATTGTTTAAAAATTTTAAAACATCAATGCCTACACCCTCCCAACAACTCTTCAGTGTAAACAACAGTGTAAATACAGCATAAAATGGGTAATAGGGCTAGAACTTTTATATTTACATTTGTGTGTGTGGGGGGGTGTTCTATTGGTTGAAGCATGGCACCATGAGTTGGAAGAACTTCCAGGTCGTATTCCTGGCTTGGCCATTGTCTGCTGTGTGACTTTGGACAAGTCAGTTATTCTCTTCCTGCTTTAGTTTCCAATCTGTAAAATGAATGACTAATACTTCACAGGGGTTTTGTAAGTGTTAATGAATTAGTAGCTCTAAAAGTCATTGAGATTCCTGAATGAAATGCTATGAAAAATGTAAAGATGGCTTACAGATGGCTCAGCAGCATTTGTAACCATCCATTTCATGTGGAATGAATATTACATACCCATACATGGAAGCATTCACTTTGCAACCTAAATACCTTTTAAATGTAATTTCTTTGTATCTTTTACATAGACAGTTACATTTAAAAAAACCTTACGCTACAAGAGAGTTTAGGTTTCAGAGTTAAGTACTCAAAAGTTAGGAGGTGCCAGGATTAAGGTTGCCCATTAACCTTTAATTTGCTCTTTTGTGTTTTCATTATAACACAATATTAATTACATGATCATATGCTTTTTGTTGTATAGGATCCTTGCCTTATTCAGTGCACAAGATGTCTGATGAATAAGGTAAAAGGCTGCAAGAGAGTGGATACTATTTTGTATTTAAGGGACCAGCCTGGGACCTTAAAGATCTGGGTTCTATTTCCTGCCTCAGCCACAGGCTTTTTATGTGATATCAGGCAATACTGTCATGCTGTACATGGGGAGATGAATTAAAGTTGCAGATACAATTTTAATAATAGATTTTCCCAACATCTGAGTGCTTGACCATAAAAACTTAATATTTGAATGTAATTCTTCTTATATACATATTTTTTTTAAAAAAAAGCAAACAGAACAAACAGAAATTCCATCATGTGAAACCATATTGACTCCTCATTTTGCTCATTAGCAGTGTTATAGTCCAGGACCTTTAGAGCGATAGCGCAGTCCTGTACAGACTGAGCTAAAAGTGTAACTGGTAGCAGTAGTAGGCTGTTATCGTCCATGTAAAAAGGGCATGGAACCCACACTTTGTGAATGGCTAACAAATACATGGCAGGAGGGAAATGTTAGGAATCAGGATTCTTTTCCTTGTTCCAAATTATGGTCTAGTAGTTATCATCTGTACAGCCAAGCATATAGATTTTGCATATTCATCCTGAAAAGCAGTGTTATTAGGTGGACAAGACTCTAGTTTGATATTTTAGAGACACATTTCTATTTTCAGCTCAGCCAAAAGTGACATGACACAAATGTTCCACTACCCCATCTGTAAAATGGGGGAATGGCACTTGCCTGACTCCTAAAAGAGGGGTCAGAGGGCTCTCTCCATAATCAGTGATGTGAAATGTGCAGAATTATTAGCAGAAGTCAGTGGAAGGTTGCCTCCTGGCTCCCAGCCCTGCAACCGTATTTTAGGCCAATAGAGCATGGGGAGGAATTGCTGCTTCTGTGTTTTTGTGTCTGAAGCTCTCTGTGCCTACTATGCAGGAGGCCTGGGATTATGCTCCGTGCAACTGGTATGTAGGAACTTCATGGGGCAAGAACATGATGAGTGCAGATAGATGAAGGTCAGTGGAGCTGGAGCATATTCAGTATCAACCGAATGTATGGAGATTTTAGCAGCCAGCCTCTGAAAAGCTTTACTGGACATATGTTCAGCAACAAAGGGCAAATTGCAACTTTCAGAGATTTATAACTTAATCAAATCAGGTTTGATTTTTCATGGGCAGGCAAAACACACTTCCCTCTGCTGGGACTATCTTCCATGCATTTAGATTCCTTCCCCAAAGCATGGAGATGCTATAGTTCTGACAAGAAATAGTTAATTTTACCAATGCTCAATTTTTCTGTTTCCCTAACATGATTCCAGAAAGCGAAGAAACATTTTTGCTGAAACTTTCCAAAGATATTCAGCCTGAAACAGATCATAGTATGAGAAATTTCAGACCTCATGGTTAAAGTCTGGCAAAGTTATAAGAAACTGAAAGCAGGACTTAGTCAACCTATAGATAATTAACTGTAGGCATCACTTATAATTAATCTATACATATTAAAGAATATACAAACTGTGTCTTCTTTGATAAATCTCTAGTCAATAGAGGATGTAAAATACACAGCATTATTATTTTAATAATATGGTATTATAATGCTAAATCCTTGGGTTAATTTTTTTCTGAATAATTCTTTGCCCCTTATTTAGAGCTCTACTGTTAAGTGATATAGCTTGACAAATGCTTCCATTGCAGCATTTGTATATGATGATATTTCCTGCTATTCAAACCATCAGGAATACATTAGTTATTAGTGATGATATTCAAAGATAATGGGTCCAAAACATTTTTTACAAATTTCTCAGATGGATGGGGTAGCTTGAGAATATATTAGTGTCCGGATGGAGCTCCACTTATTTCTTTGGCCACACAAAACCAGAAAGAGAGCTAATCTTGGCTTTCTGGGAAGAAAACCCTGTCAGCAGAAAGTCCTTCCCCATTAATGTCCCACAACCCAATCCAAGGAGTATTTTGATCAGCTAGAAAGTTTGTTGTCGAGCAGTAACGCTGCGAAGGACTGTAGACTTCTATATAAATGTGCAGGTTTTTTATTCTATTAAAAACACCCGGTGGAGGACTGTCCTTTGTAATAAGCTTTGTTTCCTAGTTTTCATACTTTTCCTTTATTTCCCTTATAATCCTATCCACAGATTGAAACTATGGATTCTTGTGGGGGGTTATGGAAGGAGATAATTCAAATGAGCTCTGCCTCTGATACGCAGAGCTCTTTGCCCATACTATTTGAACTCCCTCCCCAACCACCTCCATTGAGATGGAGAGGTACTTCAGCTCTAAGCTAGTGTGACACCCCATTTGGGGAAGAGCCCATTCTTTCATTCAGCTGGATTGTGTTCTTTAACATAACAACATGTTTAAAGGCATTCCCTTCTCATTAGTTGTACTCAAGGATGTGCAGAAAGCACAGTCACCAGGTAGAGGGAATGGAACTCATGTACTTCAGTTCTAAACGCACAGGCTTCTGTCAACTTGGCAGCCCAAATAGATTAAAAGTTTCCTTCACTGGTTAAACACACAGGCAGGACTATCATACTTCATCCACTAGAAAGCAGTGAAGAGTAGGGCACCCTCAGCTCCCAAACCTGTAGATGCCTTATGAACACTAGACCACCAGGAGAGCTTCTGTCTGGTGTTCTACAAAAGGAAGTACTCTCTCTTTATAGAATCAGAGAAGTAGCCGTGTTAGTCTGGATTTGCAGAAGCGACAAAGAGTCCTATGGCACCTTAAAAACTAACAAAAGTATTGAAGCATAAGGACTCTTTTTCACTTCTCTCTTCATAATTACTCCATAAACAGGGGGTCTTTAGATTCTGTTATGATAAAATAACTTATTGCAGCTTTTATTTAGGAGATCGGATTTGATACAAATCTAAACAAAGTGAACAATACATTGAAACAAATCTTTTCACATTGCTTCTTGTTAACTGATGAAATAATGAATTCCACCATCTTGATTCCAGGTAATTAAGTGGCATTCAAACATACATCTGTTTCAATGCCCTACTTGTTTAAAAAAAAAAAAAAAAAGTGAGGAAGAATTATCTGTCCTGCAGAGTAGTTGCAAAATGAGACCCTTACATTAGAAATTAATCTATTAGGTTTAGACGAAATGTAAGGAGTTGGGTTTCTCCACAGTTGCAGATCTTCAGTTGCACAATACGTCATCCAGCAGATCTGTTTTCCTTTTTCATTCCTGTGCATATAAAAGTTCCCCCCTCCAACAACTTCAGAAAGCAATAATCTTCTGTATTTCTTACAAGAATGAGGGAGTCAGCATGCAGAGTGGAATCAGGCAGTCATGTACACCAAAACAAAACCAGTTTGGTCTAGTTTTAGGTCAAACCACTTCAATAATGTTATTTCAATAAAGAATTGTTGGAGGTTAGATTATTATTTAGATTAACTATTTGCACTCTTAATAACAAAGGGTCAGTTTTACCATGTGTTTATTTTTCATTTGTTCTCCTGTATCCCACTAAAGACAATAATAAGGAAAAATAAAAATAAATCCCCATTCATTCTGCAAATCTGCTTTACATATTTTCTCTTCTAGGACATCTGTACTCTGCATACTTTTGCATTCTCCCCTAGCCCCTTTCTTCTCATCTGCTCCATGTTTTTACATCTCTCAGGAGGGGTTAATTCTTTACAGCTGCATCCTGCTTGCCAATAGGCTCACATGTGCAAATTATTAATCTTTTCTATTGCTACAGTAACTCCCAAGGCTTTAAACACCCCCTACCTAAAACTGGCCCCTTTCCAAAAAAAATTTTTGTTTTCTTCCTCTAAAAGATAATTAGGTCCCCTGCAGAGTTTATATTGTTATTTAGCACAATTGCTTAAGTATAGTTCAGTATTTCCAAGGACTAATTTACAAATTGGAGTTTAATTTAGAAATTTAAGCCCAAGAGTACTAAATATCTCTGGTGATTATGTGGTGGATGTGTGAGTTCTGTGGAATTTTCTATTTAAACAGAGCATACTTTTTAAAAAAAATCTGTTTTGAAAAATATATGTAGTTTAGTGATTAGAATACTAATAATATCAAATGCAATTTGTAATGTTGAATGACCTAACCAAATCTGTGCACTTATGTAACTTAGAAGCTAATTGTGCTCTTGTGTAAATGTGGAGATACTTAACTGCTATCAGAAGTATCCCAATAAAGAACTGGAGAGAGCAGAAGCAGTCTTAATTTCTGCATACTAGACAGTTTCACTCACTAAAATTTGTTTATTTATCAATGTTCTCTGTTAAATTTAAAAATGCTAAATCAATACAAAATGTCCATGGTTTATAGCAATGATCAATTATGGATGTTTAAATGCGTTCTCTCTCTCTCGCTCGCTGTATCACATTAGATAGACAGACTTTTGTTTCATCATTCTGGACTCTGACAGAGATGACTGATCTGGTCATTTCTCTCTCTGCTGTTTGTCTTTCCCTTTCTGGTCTGTTTTCTTGATTTTTTTAATACATTTCTTAAGTATTGATTGGACATCCTTATGACATCTCCAAACTTCAAAATATATAATTTATTTTGAAAGTTAGGTATGTCATAATAAAGCATGAAAATACTCCAGGCAGTTCATTTCTGGATGATTACATGCCTCCAATAGTGTTATAATGCACAGGCAGAGGATTGAATGATTTTAAACACCTGACAAGTGCAATAATCCCCCAGAACTGCATGGCCTGGAGCATCTTATTACTGTTATGAAACAGAATTTATCAATAAAAATAAGAACAACCACACCTATTTATTTATTGGGCATCATGGCACTGGTATGACATCTCTGAGGGCCAATCAGTGACATCTGTTTGTGTCCACCATTCTAAAGTCACGTCCTAATGTGAACAGTAAAATCAACTACTTCTAAGAAAATATTGACCTATTTTGAGTTTAATGTGCACAAAGGAAATTTAAAGGTGAATCAGTTGTAATTCAGACACATGACCTGTTTAATATGTACAGAAAACCTCCCTGTAGACCAATTAAAAAAACCTTCCAAATAATGTTGACTTTTAATTCACATAGTATTCATAACTTCAGTGAGTTAAATTTTATCATTTCAGATAGGAAGTCAGTAAGGAGGATATGGAGGTGGGTGGAAATCGCATCAGGACAATAATCAGATTTAAACTGCATTGTGCACTCTTAAAATTTTTAAACAAATTTACTTTTTGTTCCTGTGTGTTTAAAAGTTCTGTCCTTCAGCAGTTTCAGAAAGCAAGAATCATCTGTATTTCCTACAAGAATGAGGAGTCCGCATGCAGAGTGGAATCGATCCAGCAGGAACATCAAAACAAAGAGTTTTAACAGTACAGAGGTTGGGGGAGGTGTAAGAATACAGAAAGTAACAATGCTATGTAGATTATTTTCTCATTAATAGTAACATTCTAGTGTAAATATGTTTAGTGTTTAGAAACTATAATATGTAAAGCTTGTAATGTTAGTTAGCAATGTTCTGCAGCACATAGTGGTGGCATCTAAGCCATAGTCAAATGGAAAGTTGCGGAAAGAACAGATACAATAAAATATTTTTCTGTTGCATATATAAAAATAGAACTTCGGAAATGTCATGACTGACATATTTAGTTGCTGGACATTGAAAATTCTCCCTGTGACTCTCAACCTGAGACTGGGACTATGTCAGAGGTATCAAGAGCTGTAATATTATTGTGCACAAGAAGTAGAGGTGGCTTTCCTGCTCACTCTTTTTTAAGGGAAAATCTATTCAAATATAACTGGTTATCCTTGAAATAAAAGTGTAGAGGGGCAGGGGAGAAAGAGTTCTGTGTATATGCTGCAAATAGAAAAGAGAGAGAAATGCATGCTGTGAAACTATTGTGGAGTGATTATATTCCAACTATTTAGCCTCATGACAATAATAGCAAGAAATGTAAGATGCATATTAAAAGCTAAAATGTGACTTCTTAAATGTCATAGCCCAGTCATCCTCTTCACCGCCTGTGTGTATAGGTTGATATTTTTGAAATCAGATTCAGTATATGTAATGGAGAAGCCAACATGATATACAACATGTACAATTATCCCTAGTGCTACACACGTGGTTGAACATTCCCAGCCAAAGTGTGTAATATGAGCAGGATTTGGCCCTATGGAGCTCTAGAGGTTGAATGTCAAGAAAAGTTTTGTGTCTGCACAGCTGTTAAGTCACACACAGCAACACATTTTGTGTGATTGTGTGTGTACACACAGGGATATGAATGAATGACTCTGATATCTCTGATACAGTTCTCAAAGGAACTGACAATGAGAGTTCCACTCACACAATGTTTGCAAGAAGGGGTCCTGCTTGCTTTTACATTCATGTTATACTACTAAAAGAAAGACTTGGCTGTAAATTATTTCTATTGATGTACAACACCGAATTAACTCGAATAATGCATTAGTAGTAGATTGCAGTCCTAAGAACACAGGAACTGCCATGCCAGAGCAGACTAAAGGTCATGCTAGTCTAGTATCCTGTCTCCAAAAGCAGCCAGTGCCAGATGCTTCAGAGGACAGTGCAGAATTGCTATAAGAATGTAATTATGCAGTTTTCCCATGCAGCAAGATATTAGTCTACCCCTGTGATGACCAGCCTATGTCCTGAAGCATAAATGTTCACAGTCTTTATAGTTTTGTTTTGTTTTTCATCACAGCTACTAGTGTAACTCCAAGTACTACTTTTATTCATAGACATGTCTTGTTTTGTTTATTTTTTAATTTAATTGTCATTGTCTCCCTAGTACCTCTACAGCAATGAGTTCCTAGAGTCAATTATGTGTTTGTGTTTTATTGTGTCCATTTTAATGTACTTTTAAAGTTCCCTTGGAAGAGCCCTACATGTGTTGCACTATAGAAGTTGTGTGATTCTGAAGTGGAAACCAAGCAAACCTGCTGTTCCAGTGGGGGATATTAATGTTGTTTTAATTTATTACAACAATGGGAATAACTAAATATTAAAAAATACTGTGCTGATACTGTAGAAATGTAAAGAGAATCTTGTTCCCATGGAACTTCTATATTATGGGGTAAAGTCTTTTAGCTTTTAGAACTTGATTAACTAGCAGTTTGTGGACAAAGATGAGATATTTTATGACTCTGTTCCAAAGCGTGAATCATAATTTAGTAGAATTCTTTGTGCATTGTTATACCCGGCTCTGCACAATAACCTCCAGGTCTTGTGAATAAGGTTCAAAATCTAATCCTCTTAATATGTTTCAGTGTGAATATTTTAATCTCCCACACCCCTATTTTTTTAACCAGTTCCAGACTTTCCCCTCCATTTACTCTCTTCACATACTACATTTTTCATACCGATGATGAGCAAAAGCTTCTGCCACAGAGCTTTGCAGATAAAGGCCATCAAGTCAGCAGCATGTGCCAGTTCAGTGCCGTGAAATAATCCTTGCCCCTTATTTTACCCTTCCCTTAGGTGACTGTTCCACTGGATGACCCCATCTTCCTTGCTGCTTTGAGATTTTGAAACTAGCTGCTAACTACTGTGGATGCATTTCCTGACCTTACTGGTGGGAATTGAACCAAAGTCTCTCAAGTGCTGGAGGAGCTAATTAATATGTATCTGATTCCAGGAAAGACTCATTACTTTATAGATATTTATATAAGGGGTATGTCTGCTATAACGGTTAATAACTATGAATAAAGTGTCACTTCTGATAGAGGAATAAAGCTTTTGTTTAGATATGGATTTTTAGTAGTATTAAAAAAAATTACAACATATGATTATGGTAATCAGGTGCGTGTTTCCATATGGCAATGTAAAGTTTTTATCCTTCTCTTATTAGTTTGAATCTTCTCTCCTTTCTCCTCCCCCCGACCCTGAAATAACCTAGAAGAATTTCAAAACAGTATCAAAGTTTTATCAGATAAAGACAACAGTATGGACAAGGCTATGACAGGTATCTATGGAATTAAATGTAAAGGAACACTGGATGAACTGGTTCAGAAATTATAAATACTGTTTCTTAGAACTGAAGAGAGATGTACCCAAGAGACAAAGTTAGTTTGGATTTTACCAGTTTTGGGGAAGGTTTGGATTGGGAGAAGGAAGATGTTCAGGCCCCCAGCTGTAGAACTGAGCCCTTTTTAAAGGTTGCAGAATGTTGAGGTGCTTTTTTTTTTTTTAATAGAAGGCGGGGGGACAGCTCAATGGTTTGAGCATTGGCCTGCTAAACCTAGGGTTGTGAGTTCAATCTTTGAGGGGGCCATTTAGAGATATAGGCAAAAACCTGTTGGATGATTTAATTGGGGATTAGCCCTGCTTTGAGCAAGGTGTTGGACTAAATGACCTCCTGAGGTCCCTTCCCACCTAGATATTCTATGATTCTATCACATCCAGTTACAGAGAGAACTGGGGCCCCAATCCTGGGATCCACTACAGCAGACTGTAACACCAGGCTCTGAACTGTCTGAATATGAGCACAGGGGTCCATGCCAGTGAGTAGAACTGGATACATAACAAGAGAGCTTTTACTTTTGGCAGTTCCCATCCAGTTTTGCAGACTCAGAATGTTTGGACAGGTAATGAAACTTGTTTTGCTTAGACAGGTGAAACCTATAGTCTAAACCTATTGTATTAATATTTTCTTGGTTTCCAAAAATTGCCAAACCTGGACATATAGGACATGATTTTATTTAATGTTTTAACTCTTTTGTATAATTTCCATTAAATGCCCTAATAACTGGAACTATACATAATCTTCTGTACAAAGAGAAAAAAAAGAGTATCTATACCCGTTCCCTTTATAAGAAGGGTGTTCAAGAGCTGCACCATACTGGGAAGAGCATGGGGGACACTGTGTACAATTTTTGCATTTCCTCTCTGACTCTACATGCCCATGGAAGGGCTGCCCACAGGCTGGCTCAGTGTTTGGGAGATTGCTAATTTATTTTTCACTTGAAAGTTACCATTTCTCTGGACAGCTCTCGATTGTGCACATATGACAAGAAATTTAGTCACAGTAGCTATCACTTAAAAAACCCAACCACTTAAATAACTGAAAGTCCGGTGGAAATTTTATATTGTAATTAAAACTAAAAAATGTGGCTTTGGGGTAAAATGATGCTCATGCAGTAGATACATGCTAGGGAGTAGATCCAGGATTGGGCCACGTTCCTGCTGGCAGAGTTTTGCTGTGTGTTGTAGAAATGGGATTCTTTAATCACCATACAGCTGCACTTATGCTAAAAGTCACTGGTGCCAAGTTTTGGCAGGCTGTCTGAACATCCATTACAAATTGAGGTTCTAGGCCACAACAGTCCCAGCGCTGTTTGTCCCTCTCCCTCATACATAGTACTAACTTCGCTGCTGAGGGGTTTCTCCCCTTCCCATTCCTATTTCCTATTTTATACCATTGTTGAAACCACTTCCTGCCTCTGCACTTGCCCCAGGCAAATGGAAGGAGAGGAGAGTATTCTCAGTGGTTATATTGTGGAGTAGTTGTGTCCAATGAGCTACATACCCATTTCCATTGCACATACAAGTACGGCTTATGTACAAGGGCCACTTTACAAGTATGGGAGGGGCATTAGGGTGACCAGATGTCCCAATTTTATAGGGACAGTCCTGATTTTTGGATCTTTTTCCCACTAGTGAGTCTGAGGCTAGACTTTGGTTATAAATACAAGATGACTGGGTCTTGTATTATGTGTGGATTGGGGTCCTGCAAAGAGCAGTTGATGATAATGCATTTACTAACTGTTCTTATATAGTGATTTTCCTCTGTAGACATCACAGTGGTTAAACTAGAGGTCAATATAATTTTTCCCATTGTACAGGTGGGAAAAGAGAGTATAGAGCAAAGAAATGACTTGTCCATGGTAACCCAACAGGTCAAGAATGACCTCCCTCATAACTCCTTGCCCAGTGGTTAGGATAATTACCTAGAATATGGGAGAACTCCTACTGAAGTCCCCACTCCACCTGAGGGACAGAAAGGATTTGAATGGGGCTTTAGTGCCTCTCAAACAAGTGCTATAACCACTGCGCTATGGAAAAATCTGAGATGGGGTTCCTTCAGTCTCTCAAGCTGAAGCTGGTCTACTCTGGATAAATAGATGGGGTGGCACGTGAACACCTCCTTTGGGGACGCTAGCCCGATGGCCCCTCCCCTTCTGCCTGAGATCCCACTCCTTCCAGTTCCTCTCACCCGTCAGAGCCCCCAAGCCACCCCCTCCCTCTGTGGCTGGAGGAGCCCCGGCCAAACTTCCAGCCCCTGAGCGTTGACCCGATTCCTGGGCCGCCTTCTTGCCCCAAGCACAGGCCTGACTCTTGCACCACTGGTCAGCCTGCTTCATTCCTGAGCCACCAAAGACCCTGTCCCTAGGCCACCAGCTGTCCCCCAATCACCAAACCATCCCCTGGGCTGCTGGCTGGCTTACCCCAAGCTGCCCCCTTGCCTGATCTGCCCCGGGCCTCCCTGGCAGCTGACCAATGGAAGCAGCTGGCTGGCTGAGCCTCCATTCCAGGCCACTGGCCCAAGCTGAGCCCCTGCCAACTTGAGGGATGTGGGAGAGGGGAGCCAGGGCAATGTCGTGGGAAGGGCCACAGCCTGGGTTGGGGAGGCTTAGCCTCCTCGGCCTATGATATCCGCTGCCCATGGATAAAGCATTTCAAAATTGGAGCATGGGATTGAATCTGTGGGTCTCCCACCTTCAGGGTGAGTGCTCTGACTCTGTAGCCTTGTTATACTCATGCTTGAGTGTTCTCTTGGGTTTCTCATGCTCTTCACCTTCCCCCCAGACCTTAAGTTGAAGCTGCTCCATTGTCTCATTGGGCCAGAGAGAGCAAGCCTGAGACCTTTTGTGATTCTAGCCCTAGGTCTCATTTCATTTAAGGCATCATGTAAAGAGTTGGCACTTTTCATTCACTTCCATGTCCTATGATGCTATATCACACTTCTCCTGTAGTGCCCTCTGTAGAGAGGGCAAGTATTAAATATGCATGAAGGCTGAGCCATGCCCAGTGGTATGTCCTCCTGTTTCAAATTGAATCATATTGACTGGCTTGTGTGTGGTAGCTTGCACTGCTCCTCCCCAGGCCTGTTATAAGAATTCATGGGGGATGCCAATCTCCAGTGTTGTCAATTTGATGCCTTTTGCCAAGCACTAAATTCACCTTAAAAAGCCATGTCTACACATTAAGGGTTCTATTCATGAATGACTAACACCTCATTTTCACTTGAATTTCATTCAGGTTAAATGGAAACAGTGCGCAATGCTGTGGAATTTACACAAATTTGATATCCTTGAATATAGATTGCTGGTAATGAAATTGACACTTTGATGTGCATGTTAAAATTGTGCAGCACCAAAAGCGGACGAAGAAGGAGAGAGAAGAAGGTTCAGAATAAGCAAAGAACACTGCTTGGTTTGGGGGGGGAGGGAAAAAAACAATGAGAACAATTTCTTATAATAGAGATGATTGTTCTGTTTCACATCTATGCAGAAGTAATTTCACTCAGGCGAGGGAGTCCCCTTAAGTCTCCCCTCTTCCAGGCAAGTGTCCTAACCACTAGACTATGGCATCATTCTTGCTGACCTATTTCATTATTTATACACAGTGGAACAGGTTCAACATATGAGATTGAGAAAAACCCTGCCTTGGGACACCAGCTAAGCCTGTGGGTGGAAGTGGGAGACCTAGCTCTCGTCATGGGGTATGTGATATAATGTTGGATGACACGTTGTGTTATCCCTTACTGATCACTCTCCCTCAGGCCCCCGCCCCTTGTTTTCATAGGTATATTATGACCCTATCACAGACAGGGGTATGCAGTAGACTGCATTATTTGGAAAGGGGTATGCAGTCTAAAAAGTTTGTCCTAGCCCACTGTTTAGGGCGTGCTGCTGGGAGACCTAAGTTCACATCTTCTCGCCATAACAGCCAGAGTGGGGAAGTTAACCCAGATCTCCCCCTTCCCTGGTGACTGCCCTGACCACAGGCTAAAGGCTATAAGAAAGGGGGGGACTTCCTCTGTTGTTTTGGGGAAAAAGAAAGCCTGGCCTGTCTTAAAACTTACCTGAAGGCAGGAGAGATCACTTCTGCGAATCCCAAATGGAGAAAGGAACCTGTATGTTTCCAAGGGTCAGTCTTGCTGCTGCAGAACTGGAAGCTAGGCTGACTCACATGCAAAGAGGCTCGTCTAACCACTGGGCTAGTGAGTCACCTTAACTGCCCCTCTGGTCCAGTGCATATTTAATTATTTATATGCTGTGGAACACCTTCAACAGGAGAGATTGAGAAACCCTGGCCATGGAGTGCACCAGAGTCCAGTGGTTATGGCATGTGCCTCTAAGACAAGGGTGGGCAAACTTTTTGGCCTGAGGACCACATCGGGTTTGCAAAATTGTATTGAGGGCTGGGTAGAGAAGGCTGTGCTTCCCCAAACAGCCTGTCCCTGCCCACTATCCAACCCCCAACCACTCCCTGCCCCCTGACTGCGTCCCGCAGAATCTCCAGCCCTCCCCCTGATCCATGTTCCCTGACCTCCCCCTCCAGAGACACCCCATTACCCCTCACCAGCCCCCGCGGGACCCCACTCCCTATCTAACCCCCCTGCTCCTTTTCCTCTGACAGCCCCCTCCAGAGACACCCCATTACCCCTCACCAGCCCCCCACGGGACCCCACTCCCTATCTAACCCCCCTGCTCCTTTTCCTCTGACAGCCCCCTCCTGAGACCCGCACCCTAACTGTCCTCCCCAGAACCCCACCTCTACCCAACCCCACCTTCTCCCTGTCCCCTGACTGCCCCGACCTTATGTGCCCGCTTCTGCCCCATGACAGGCTCCTGAGACTCCCACGCCCAATCCAACCACTCCTGTTCCCTGTCTCCTGGTTGCCCCTCCCAGATCCTCTGCCCCATCCAACCGCTCCCTGTCCCCTGACTGCCCCGGGACTCCCTACCCCTTATCTACGTCTCCAGCCTCGCTTACCGTGCCCTCAGAACAGCGTATCTGGAGGCCGCATGGCCCGCCGGAGACAGACTCACTGTCCCGCAGGAGCTCACAGCCCTGTCCCGCCCCTCCATGCCACTCAGAGCAGCAGGAGCTCGGGCCCTGCCGGAGCCAGCCACACCACTGTAGCACTGCCCAGGAGCAGTGGGCCAGAGTGCTGGTGGCAAGCGGAGGCTGTGGGGGAGGGAGGACAGCAGGAGCGAGGCCCGGGACAGCTTTCCTGGCCGGGAGCTCAGGCATGGGACAGGACAGTCCCGCGGGCTGTAGTTTGCCCACCGCTGCTCTAAGAGGTAGGAAACCCACATTCAAATTCCTTATTCTCATTGTGTAGAATGAGGCAGTGAACACAGACCTCCCTCAGATTGGTTGACAGTCCTAGCCAGTGGGCTAAAGCTATAAGGGTTATGGCTCCTCCTCTATTTTTCTTCAAAAAAGACTGACCTGGCACAGACACCTAATTGCAGATGGGTGTGGGGGAGGCGAAGGGAGGGAGTGCGGTAGGCAGCTAACTCCTTTTCAGGGGCAAGGCTTGGTCCTGGTCCATGATGAAGGTTGTTATGGGCACTATGGCAGTACATATAACTCATAATAATAATAATAGAGTTTCTATCATATGTGTTCTACAGAATAAGTTATGGTGACCAACTGTCCCTTTTTTATAGGGACAGTCCCAATATTCAGGGTTTTGTCTTATATAGGTGCCTATTACCCTCCTACCCCCGTCCTGATTTTTCACACTTGCTAGCTGGTCACTCTAGAATAAGTGGAATTGGATGCATGTGATTTGTGGGAAGTTAGTTTAGGGCACGCAATACAATCAAACTAATTATGATCCATGTTACAGTATGTGACACTAGTTGACAATTGTTGTGCAAGGTAAACGTTCACTTGCAAGAACTGGTGCATCATTCCCTATTGATCCAAAAATTGGTGAGGGCTCACTATACTCAATTTGAACACTTTGCCCATGTAGCAGCTTACTATTTCCAGTGTATTTGTCTGATGAACAACAGGCTACAAATACTCTTGTCTTGTTGGATGGAGGATTCATGTAAAAATGAAGATGTTGTTGCTTAGGTCAGATATTGAGTCTTACATTTCTGTTGCTGAGATTAAAGTGCTGAAATCCTTGTTAACATAGCGGACCTTTCTAAGACCATGGGTGTACTTTCCATTCACCTAAAACTTTATTGTTCTGGGCAGCAATTTTAACATCTAAGAAAGTAATACAATGGCTATTGTCATAGGCTCAAAATATAAACTAATAAAACATAAATCAGCTAAATGGTTTTTAATGCTTTATACCAGAATTGTCTCACTTTCCCCCTCTAAATCCAGCTTTTGCCACACAAAATACACAACACATTCAATTTTCTCTGTTCACTGGTAAAATATTTGAGACTTAATGTGTGTGGGGAAAAATCCACTATTTGAATACCAAGCCACAATAGCCACACTATAGATTCTAGCATCTTCTCTGAGGACAAGTGGCGAGTTCACTTTTCAATGGTCAGCAATCAGCAGTTTGAGGTTAAGGAATATATAGAATTATATTACCCCCACAACATCCTCTCTTCATAATTTTTTTGTTTAAATATGTCTGCAGAAATGGACCTGGACTAATACTTTAATTTCAACAGGTTAGCCTGGGAAAGTGAGTCTTAAGGAGAGGATGTCATAAACTGCATACCACTTCTGAGAATTCATATAAACAAGCACTCTGTGCGCCACTCAGTGTGCTGTGACTCCAGCAATACCAAAATGTGTGGAACTAGGAAGGGGAAATATTCCAGAAACATAATCCTGTTTTTGTTTTGAAGTTTCATACTTCAGAAATATTAAATAAATAAAATGAAAGCTGTGGAAGTTTGCATGGGGTTTTATGCTATACCCTATAAGTAAAATAAGCATTAAAGATCACACACGTGACCTCAGAAATCTCATTTCAACTCTCCAAGTAACTTTCTAAACAACCCAGAACCTTTTGGCTCAGCTGTATTAACAACAGAAAGAATAATAAGAATAAAAGAGAAATATGTCAATTCATTTCCTAAAACCAGATACATGCCAGTTGTATTTTAGCAAGCCCAGCTTTATGGTTACCAACCCTTTAATACTTTTAAAGAGAAAATTCACCCAATAATCCTGTCTGGGGGTTGAATTTTGGATGATTCAATGATCATCTTAATTATCAGAGCCTTCAAAGTGATACAGATTTAAAGCTGTTTATAAGGAACAACTTTTACCAGATCAAGAAGACAAAGAACAAATAAACCCATCAAAGCCTACATGTTCTGCCACAGAATAGTATGATGTAGCCTTACAATAATGTAACATTGCAAAAAGATCTATCTATCTATCTATCTATCTAGTCTGTATTGAAAAATATACATAAGATTAGTGGGCACAACTAACATTCTGCCACTTATCTGAAGCTATGAAGAAACCCATTATGAACATTGCAAACCTAAGAACATTTCTATGGTCTTTGAGCTCTCATTTTTAGCTGGTAGTAAGGGAGCCAGCAGGAAATCTAAGCTAATCAGGGAACATTTTAGTGTAAGTATGGAACTTCTCATTCTTCATATGAACTGTAAATTAATTTTGTGTACAAAGAGACAAAAAACTGTTGCAAATAAAATTAAAGACACTAGAGGAAGAAAATCTAAGAAAATGATTTATGATGCGTAACCATTATTTATAACTCTACTGTCACAGGCAGATATTAATGACAAAGGAAAATCACTTAATGATAATATTAGTTGGAGGGAATAGACTAAACTAAATGTAAAAATCTGATTAGAATTATTCAATAGCTGGATAAATACCTCAGTGATACAATAGAGAAGAATGGGAAAAAAGACCTGTTTCTTCATTCTTAACCTGCCAAGGCCTAAATACAGGACAAACAAAAACTAACTGGAGCCATGTGCTTTTCTTAGCTGGAAGCATCTTCTGTTAAAGTCACTGGGGGCCATGCATGCATCTCAGGGCAAAGTCTGCCCTTAATGCAGCAAGCTTAAAAGGACATATGATTCACTTCTTTACATAACAACATTTGATATAAGGGCAGTTTCGTGATTCAGTTTCTGAGATAAGGCAAGCAAAATAAAAAAATAAGAATAGCAAATCTGGGCTGCAAGTAGTTTGATGTGTGGGTAAAATGGAAAAGTGTCTTTCTACTTGAGAGAATTGGGCTGCATAACAAGCTCCTGTATTTATTTTGGGGTCCCTCTCTGTTGTTGGGAACCGCTTCTCTGTATCTCACTGCCTTGTCAGCTCTCCTCCTTATCTGAAATGTCAGCTGAAAATGTATCTTTCCCATGCCTCAGTTTCTCTGCTGCCGGCTGTTATTTACTACTTAATGCAATGTCTAGTTATAGTAAAGCATTTTGGAAAGCAATTTGCATAAAAATAGGTGCTGCAGAATAACAGTATTCCACTTACTATCATGCGGGATACTAAAGAGAACTGTACAAAAACTTGACAGGGACACCCAAAAATCTTTGGCTAAACCGAAGTACAAAAAAATGGGATGATCTGGTGCAGCAGAACTACACTAACCTGCCACTGCCACAAAGGGAGAGAAAGACGACCTGATAGAGTACCTGTTTTGTTCAGCCAAAGGACAAAAAAGACATGGCCCCCACATCATTACCCCTATATGGCACCTAGGCGATATCTGCAGTCTGGCTGTCTTGGCTCACAGATTTGTTGTCTATTAGCTTCCATTTCAAGCAGGCAGCCTATTTTTAAAGCTTCTTTACCCTCAAGCAGCTGTCAGGAAGCTAAGGAATCCAGCTTTTCCTTGGACCAAGGAGAAGTATTGGGCCTGCTTTGTTCATCCCCAATATCGTCGGTCAGTGGTGTGCAATCACAGACTCATCCTCTAGGTTGGGGAGAAGGCTTAAGTGCTGGAGAAACCTTATGCTGCCACCCCAGAAGTTCACTTGGAAATGACGTCAAGTTATAAGATATATTAATGAACATACGTGTTAGCACTCAGTGTAGCTAAGGCCAGTTGTGTTTAACATTTTGACAGCTGATCATGGTTCACCTTTTGGTTCACTATAAAATAGTCATTTATAATCTGCACATGCTCCTATTTAACAAATCTTTCTTTACATTTATTTTCACATGCCTCACATGGCCAAATCTCACACCCTGACACCTCTGTCATGTGGCCAGAGTTCCATGTTCTGGCAAGGCCTGCATGTTTCCCAGTGTTTCCCTTCATAAGACTTATCTGGGAACTGACTGTGGTACTAATACACATTAATTAACTTGATGTTAAATATGTGTCACTCACTGTCTATGTGTTTACCCAAAACCAGCAGATGTAATTTTAAGGAACTACATATCATCTACACTGAGAGCTAACTTGTGTTTAACAGCATGGTTAACCAGGAATGAAATCCTGACTCTGATGAAGTCCTTGAGGGATTTTGCCATTGATGTTAATGAGTTCAATATTTCATCCCCTGACTGTCACTTGGAACATTTTTAGTTAGCAAAAGTAAATTAATTTTAAAATTTTAACTTTCTTTTCACCAGCATATTACTTGTTTGCGCTTTGCGTTTCACTCAGCTTGGCCGGTGAAAGCCTAGACCATTTCACTTTTGGTTCTCTTCAATTCTCTTTTCTGGTTCCTATGGATAATGCTATAATGCTTGTGTTGCAAATGCTGCAGGGGATGTTTTAATTCAAATCAAAATGAAAATATTCCTTATTTTTTGGCAAACTGAAAAAGTTTACAAAATTGTTCGGGGTTTGAACAAAGGATTTCATGTTTTTCTTTTTTTTTAGAATGTTTGTTTTTTTCACCCAAACAATTTAGCAACAGTGACTTGAGTTATCTAAATGTTTTGGTTGACTATTTTGCAGCTGAGAAAGGTTTTTAAGAGAAAAATTTTGCCCATCGGTGGCTAGAACAATAGGAGCACTATGAATGCTGCTAGCACTGCTAGCACCAGTGGATAGAGGACATGGAGAAAGCCAGCTAATAGCAATGGATGAGAGGGGGAAATGGATAGGAGAATCAAGTTAAACAAGGTGAATTGGGGAGCAGGCTGGAAGCAGCAACTGAAGTGAGGTGAGGAAAGAAGCCAGGCTACAAGAGCATCAGAAGGGTTTTCAGAGCACCCAACTGATAGCAGCATATGAAGACACAACTGCCAACATGTGACAATTTGGACCAGATAAAAAGGACACTCTTTTAACCACATGGAAAAATACTAGAATAAGAAGGCTGAATTGCAAATCTGGCAATTTTTAAGTTAAATGAGCTCCATCTTAAATCGGTATGATTGGCATCTATGGAAAGGAGAATAGGGTAGCCAATGGTGAGGTGGTGGAGCTAGCAGCTGGTGAAGTGGGAGACAGGGACATCAATCCCCATTTCAAAGAAGCCTTTTTCTCTTCTTTTTTCCAGTGTACAGGCTTGGCATCACAGTGATGCTGTTAACACTACCCCTCTGCCAGAACTCGACTGGAGGCATACGAATGCTCAGAGAGGCACTGCACATGTGCAAACCACATGATGAAAGCACTCAGTGGAATCATCACCAGGGAATGGTGCATGCACTAAATAGCCCCCAGGCTGAGCACTGGGATCATGGGAACTTACACAATTTCAGTCACCTTTTGGTTGTGAAGGGAAGCCACAGGAGTGGACTGTAAAAGCAAAACGTTTGATCCTCCTGTTCTTGAAGTTAATGGGAGTTTTGCTATTGACTTCAGTGGGCGCTGAGCCAAAACCAGCAGATTAGTTTCCCAAATGCATGCCTAAAGAATAATAACTTTTTTTAAAGCACAACTAGGAAATTTAATCCTTTATGGAACACTTTCTTATGTAGAAAAGTGAATCCACTTTTTCTTTCACATGTTCTCAGTTGGGTATTTCATCTTACAACAGCTTTGCAAAATCATCATGAAAATGGTAGGCATGAAAGCTATTGGCCTACCTTTACCAGAATGAAATGATGAGGCATAATGCCAAAGATAATACAATTGTTATTTTACTCATATGTCAAAAAATAAACATCAGTTGTCCCAGGAATGCCACACAACTGCCCTGGAATCTCATGTACTAAAGTGAGAGTCAAAGTTCTTGTGGAACTGAATCTTCATGCTTACCGTTAGCTGTTCTGTGATTTGTTTGTGCACTTTATGGATCTGTGTACACCGCAGTCAAACTGAAGCAAGGTTTCCCTCATTATTTAGCTGGATAGGAGACTAACAGGAGACGGGATTGTGGGGAGAGAGACAGGGAATGACATGCAAGCAAACACTGAGGAGGTATTAAGAGGATGTGGAGGGTAGAGGACACTGACATGGAGGGAGCTGAGGAGGTTAAGGGGGTTGGGGAAGGCAAGAAGAGACTGAAGTGTAGGGCGAAGTGGGGGAACAGGGAGACTGAGAGGTTCAGGGAAATGAGGGGTGCAGGAAGGTGGTTAAAGGACTGAGGGGAATGTGTGCCATAAGGAGGAGGACATGAAGAGGATTTGTGGGAATGTGAGAGCAGGAGAAAACTGAGCGTGTTGAAGGGGAACAGGAGCAGGGAGAAGCTATAATATTGTAAAAGAAAAGGTAGGGAAAATGTGAGGGCAGGGCAATGTAGAGCGGTGGACGGGAGAAAGGCAAATGGAGGCCCAAAGTGAAGAATCTTCTGAGCAGTAATAGATCAACAAGGGCAGTATGATAATCTGGTGATGGCGAATCTTTTGCTGCTCTCTCGCCCCCCACTCAGGAGGGCTATCGGTCTCCAGGATGGAGGGTTTGGAGGCAATTGATGAAAAGTGTGTCAAGGGCAGACTTTTTGAGGCCCACTGTGTGCTAGAGACTTAGCAGCTGAAGGTCCTGCATGACTTGCCTAACGGTTGCCTGCTAAGGTCCCATCATCAGAGGGGTACAATTCAGGGAAGTGGAGAGGCAGCAGAGAGTGGGAAGTGAGTTGCCAAGTGTCACACATTCCTCAGTACACATATCTGGCAGCTCTATCATGTCTCCTTACGGTCCCTCTAGAATAGGGAGACTAGACAGCAAATGTGAAAAATCGGGATGGGGTGGGCGGTAATAGGAGCCTATATAAAAAAAAGATCCAAAAATTGGGACTGTCCCTATAAAATCGGGACATCTGGTCACTCTACTGTAGAATCTCACACATTCAGCAGCATTGCAGGGACTCCCTGCTGTTTCGCCGCCTGATTTCTGGGGTCAGTTTGGCAGAGGAACTGCAGGTGGCCAGCCTCTCTCTGTGCGCTTCTCACTTCCTCTGTAGTGTTCAAGCAGTTTCCAGAAGCTGAAAGAAGTGGGAGATGGCTGTGGCTGGCTTGCCACAGCACCTTGCCAGCAACCATGGGACAGAAGGCATGTCGGAGACCTTTGCAGGATGGAGAGGCACAGGATGGGTGGCAGGGACTGAAGAGTAGGGGATGGTCTGGAGAACTCATTCAAAAGGCAGGTATTGAAATGGGACTGTACTGACTGGGCAGATATAGTTTAGGAGCTGAATGAAGCAGGCTAGTGCAGGTGAAGAATAGGGGAGGCTTTCGAAGGATTTCCCAACCACCCCCTGCAACAAGTCCCTAAAGTTCACTTTGTCAACCTTGCTCCCTAGCAATTCTCCATCAGGCTTTCTCAGGCTTTCTCCAGCTTCCCAGTCTCCCTGGTTTCCTTCAACCTCTTTCCCCCAGATTCTCTCAATCCTCCCTACCCCCATCACCCTGGCTCCCTGTAGCTATTCTTGCTCTTCCAGCCTCCCATTTCTAAAACTGCACAAAACTTGCAAGTTGTGTAGAAGGCAAAACAGGGGCAAAATGACAGAGCAAAGGAGAGAGCGGGGAACAAAGGACAGAATGAGAAGATGTAGAGCAGATAGGAGGTAGAATGGGAAGATGGTGAGTGATTAGGCAGTTGAATAGGGTATGCAGAAAGTAGGGAGACAGTGCTTGGATATTAAGTTGAGAGACAATTTGTAAATAACTAAAATAGATAAATATGTTTGGGGGATTAATAAGAGAAAAAGCTACACATGGAGAGAGAAAGAGACGAGGAAGGAGAGAAGCTAGAGTGAATTCTTTCAGTTTTATTTTATAGAAAGTTTGCTTTATTCAACATTTGCTCTTATTTCATAATGATTTGGCTACTTCTGAAAAGGAGAAAAAAATGTTCTTAGTTTCTGTATCTGTAGGGGACATAGAGCCTTTTCTAGACCCCACCCGCTTCAGGTAGGCCAGCTGAAGGAAGGCTAATGTCCATGCTGCCCTAAGTCACAGACTTCATGCAGGGTTTGGTACCTTTGAAACCCTCCCATTAAAAAGCTTCCTGTGTGGTGGTATATTAATGTGGTCCTGACAAAGCTGATGAAAGCTCCTTTTGAGCCACTTATGAGCTCAAGCGTCTTACATGGAAGGTGCCTTCAGCTCACAGAATGAGTGAGCTTCAAGCTGATCCACTTTATATCAAGTTTTACAAAGATAAGTGGCATTACAAACTCACCTTAGATTTCCTGCAAAGGTGGAGAAGGAGCTAAGCATTAATGAGCCAATCCTCCTGCTATTATTGTTCCCAGTACCACCTGTCCATCCTTGTGCGGTCCTTCTTTAGAACCCAGCAGTAAAAGGTCCTTGATTTTTTATTTAATGAAGGCGTTTCAAATTGTTCTTGGCTTTGATACACCTGCTATTTCCAGTTGTACTGCCTGTTTGTTTCTATTTTTAGATCTTCCTTGAGCTGTTTAATCTTCAAGACTAGAAATCTTGTTGAGGTGGTATTTTTAAGGCAAGGAGAGCTACTTACTTATAATTTTGCTGCTTTGAAGTTATCATCTCATAAGGATTTCCACTCGCATACCATCCTGCCTTCAGAGTTTGGTGTTCAAGTCTTGTGCAATGCTGTATGTTGCCTTAATGGGATATGTTTTGCTTATACTTTAAAACAGTTTGTACTGTTTAAAATTTGAAAAATATTATGTGTTTTGTTGTGCATGACTGCACCCTGTATTCAAACCGCAAACACCATTGTACTAATCCTTGTACAAAATATGCTTTGTGTAGTATAATTTGAAAACTAATGCCTTGCTGGTCAATAATATCATGGTGGGATGTGTGTAGCCACTTTATATGTAGAATAATGAACATAAACTGAAATTATGACTGAATTGTGTTTACCAGACAAGTCTAGGGAGCAAATAAACCTGTTACTCCAAGATAAAGGACAAGATGCCGCCTCTAGTCAGGTGTCAGCAAAACTGATTGGCAATCACCTGTAAATGGGGCATTCTTTGGTAATGAAGCGGGGCAGGAGCAGATGGAGCTGCTTTTTAGCAAACAACAACATGGAACCTCCTTCACCATGAGATTCCATGTCTGTTTTCATAGCTGGAAGGAACTTTATCTAAGAGTAACCTTCAGGAAAAGGCATTTCAAAGAGTGACTGGACTATAGAAGTGCGGGGGCAAAAATACCACAGGTATTCTCTCTTTCTTTCTCTCTCTCTCTTGTCCACACACTTTCTTGAAGAAGACAAAGGATGTAGCCATTTGACTTTGGGAGAGATCCTGACCTGAAATTTGGTCAGCCCTGCTTCTTGATGCATGTGGTATGAATTTTACATTGAAGCAAATCTAGTTTAAGTGTTAGTACTAGAAATCTTTTTATCTTTATTTCTCTTGTAACTGGTTCTGA
The DNA here is from genome assembly GCA_007922305.1 of Dermatemys mawii. Taxonomy (NCBI): domain Eukaryota; kingdom Metazoa; phylum Chordata; order Testudines; family Dermatemydidae; genus Dermatemys; species Dermatemys mawii. The sequence goes on from ML677340.1 coordinate 27,482,183, forward strand.
CTTGAATGCCTTAGATTTTAAATGAGTATGAGCATACCTCTTTGTAATTAAATAAACTTGTTTTATTCTTTAATCAAAATTAATCCAGAGCTGTGTTCAACTCAACTGTTTGGTAACACCAATTAAAGTAGCAAACTGTTGTATAACAACCCCTTACAGGGGCAATGCACATCTAATAGCTGAACTGTCCAGGAGAGGGCTAGACAGTGCAGAACACACATGTTGGGGCAAAATCCAGGACTGTGAGCATGTTGGGGTCACCCTGCAAGTGGTGACCCAGGCTGGTAGAAGCCAGAGTGTGACTGGAATGTGGTGGCAGGCTGCAGCTATACACAGACACTCCAGGATCTGACCTCCATGTGTTTGTGAGAAGTCCAGGTTGAGAGCTACAGCAGCAAAGCACTGTGAGGCACCCAACGTTGCAGAGCACGTGATGACACAATCTTTCACTAGTCTGGATTGTATCTCCAAATGTGATCACTGTCCAAGTTTTTAATTGTTCTGGGAGATTTCCCTTCTTGCGCCAAAAGAAATTGGCTGGCTGGAGCTTGAGGCCGGTTTTTTTGAGCAGGTATGAGGAGGAAGGGGCTGCATTGACCCCTGAAAAAATAGCACTAGGAGAGTGCCTCCATGTCTCATACTAGAAGTACAGACCCAAGTGTGGGAATGCTGTGAGATGGTAGTTCCAAAAATGAAGAATTACAGGTAAGTATTTTTCTCTTAGCCACTAAGGTTATCTTGATGAATTGGAAACACGGTAGCACTGGCTGTCCATTATGCACAGACATATACAGGAAAAAAAAGTCTTAAAAGGCTAAGAAACAATTCTTTGTTACCTCACTCTGACAGTTTCATCTGTCTAGTGAACTTGAGTTATTGTAATAACGGATGCTTTTTACTTTACACCCAAGAGTTTATTCAGCACAGAGTCTCTCTTTTATAACACCATGTATTGGTAACTTTTTTATCTTGTTTTGATGTAAAAATGTTCATGTATGTGTAAAACTTGTTTCCCTAAGAATTTAATATTTTACCGTTATACAGTACATTACATCTGTAGTTTTCAAAGAACTTAAAAAGGTGGGTGACTATAATTGTCCCCATTTAACAAGTACTGTATAGGAAAACCAAGGCAGAAAGGGGATAAAGTGAGTTGTCCAAGATTGCATTAAGCTAGTGGCAGCCTAAGGATTAGAATCCACACTTCTGCTCTGGCTCAAAGCTTCAGACCTTTACCTGCAGTCAGTGGGATTCAGTAAAAAACTAAACAAAGACATCAAGATGTTCCCCATTAACTGATCAAGGTCAACACTTTGTCTAGGCCCACCTGGCTGTGCCTCACTTTCCCAAAGGTTTTCTATGTCAGAGTTCAGGGACACTTCTGTTGCCCTCATCCTCCTTGCTGCATTAATGAAAACTTGTACCAACCACCTGCACTTTCACAACTTTACCATGAAGGACAATCGACTCTCTTTGATGTCTATCAGCTGTTTAAGTATCACAAAGGTTCCTTCAAATGAAGAAATCTTTCTGAAATTTGATGTAATTTGATCCTGGGCTTTTTGTTGTTGTTGTTGTTTGTTTTTTGTTTAACTACAAAATGTTTTGGTTCTTCTGAGGAAAAAATCGTGAAGCAAAACCTAAACAATTTGTGCAGCACCATCTGGGACGTATACAGTTGTAAATAACCCTCTCACCCCAATAATCCAGAAACAGTTAAGTCATTTGTATACACAGTAGTATTACTCAGATGATTTCGTTTTCTTCTCTTTACCATTGGAGGAGTGACAGCAGAAAAGGAGGAAGTAATAGTGGATTTGATCTTTAAACTGCATTCCACAATATAGGAGATGTTGCAATGCTCTGTTGATAGCAGAGCCTGAAGTGCAGGGGGCCAATTTGCTCTTTGAGCCTGAAATGTTATTAGCCTTCTTTACTCCTCCTCCAAAAGAAAATGCAAAATAAGTAAAGCTCCCAGCATCAGTAAACTTCATGCTATTTGAACAGGCAGGTGGCCGACTCATTTCGAATTTCTCCCCACCAGTCTAAAACACCAGTAGACGTAACAGCAAAAGGAGAGGAGCCGCCTACAATTATATGTCAAAGGATGCCCAAATACCCTTTTTATGTCCTGGCCTTACTGTTTGGAGACAAACTCTCTCTTTTATAACCTCCTAATTTTCTTTTTAGAATATTTAGCACTTAAAACCATTCAATCTCCCTTCTAAATAAGAGGAAAGGAACAAAATCCTATGGATGTGTATTTGGCTAAATGACTTCGTCCTTGTTTTAAGTTTCAACTGGAATTCAGAAAAAAGTGGGCGGGGCACGAGGAGAAAGAGATATTGATGCAGCCCAAATGCTTGTCCTCAGAATTTAATACTGTGCATCTTTAGTTCCTCTCTTATTCATCCGGCTTCCCTGGCTTGTTAGATAAACAATTTGCCACTTGTAATTCTTGAGGAAGTTTGCTGTGTGTTCATTTATCATTATTTAATATTGGTTTATGGATGCACCCACATTGTGTAACATTTTCTGGACTTCCAGAAAGGACAGGTTCTGCATGAGGAGCTCATAGTCAAAGGACGGGATAGACTTTATTTTCTGATTCTTTTCTTTTGTTTTGTTTTTTGGTGGATCATTGAAAACCTTAAACAATCAAAATGCATCTGATGAGAGTGATGAAAAAATACAGCTTGGAGGTCACCCAATGTCAACTATCCTGGGACTTGAACCCAGGGTACTGTCTTTACATTGCAGTCTATGATTTTGGATTTACACAGGTGAAATGTTGACCTAGAAGTATATGGAACAAACCACTACAGCTTTAAGCTGTGAAGCTTTATATATATATATTTAATATAAAATATAAAAAATCAGAAACAAAGGCAAGCAGATGGCTAAAGATGAAGGTCACATCAGATTGAGAAGTTTGTCAAAATGTGATGACATAGGTAATCTGTAAACTGTTATTGCACCTAGCTGGAGGTGCTGAAAAACATTTTGAAATTACAAAAAACACTGGAGTCACCAGTGCACAGGCAGGACTGATAGCCTGGAGTGGTTCTGCTCTATGGATGAATGCCAGATGTGGAAAGCGACATATCTGGAATTAATGATATTAAACATGCTTTTCTTTTATGCTCAATAATAACTCTATTATGATTGATACAAACCGCAGACACTTTATCTAGTACAAATGGAATCGTCTGTCATTGACTATATTAAATCATCAATTTCTGCATGATGAGGATCGTTTAGGGTAACTAATCATCTGTCTCATTCTGAAGTCTTTAAGGCTGATCAGATAACGTTTTGAATACTGCCTGAGCAGCCATGACAATCTAACCCTTCCATGTAAGGATTGAGAGGGGCCCATTATGCCGTCAAAGCCTGTGGAAATATCACAGCTCTTTCTCTACATAATACCCTGCTGTAAATAAATCACTCTCCACCGCAAACTTTATTGATCACAAGCACTTCCATGCTTGTGTCTAGTGAAGTCTCTACAGAATAAAATGCTGCTTTATATTTTGTCTTGTCAAAATATTAAACGGCTCTGTCAAGCAGAGTCAGGCTAGCAGTGATGGTGTAATTCTGCTGTAGCCCTTCTCATTCCCTCTTTCTATCTCAGCTGCCAAGCTTACAAAGCAGGATTTTTTTTATAAACTTTCCAATTATAGTCTCGTAAGATTATGAAGCCTTAAGATAAAGTGTCCTAATTTAGAGTGGTGGAGTACTGAACTACTAGGCAAGCGCCTGTTAGATAAAACATTTCTCACAAGGAAAAGATAACCTGGCTTATTTAGATACACAACATTAATGGGCAAGAGAAGAGAGCCTAAAATATCTCTATTATTTTGCCAAGCAAGAGATGGGAGAAATATTTGGATTAATTCAAGCTCAAAGTGTTTATCTTTTGCAGTGAAAAACTATACCTTAATAATGCGACAAATGAAACAAAGGAGGAAACAGAAATTCTAGCCTTAGAACAATCTTCTGTATTTTGTTATTGCATTGGGTTTCCACCTAATGAGTGATTTTTAAAATAAGAGAACGTCTTTGTAGTAATGCACAGACACAATGAATGGGTGAAGGGGCAGAATTCCATTGTGTGTGACTCTGACTTTCTTTGTGTTTGTGGTTTGCTGTTCTAGCTGTGACATTGTTTAACCCTACAGAGCCAAATGCTGCCCCGGTAAACTGACTGGGCCAGAACCTTTGGTCAGGCTGAACTATGCTTTGCACAGCACCTAAGGGAATGGAAAAAGGGGTGGGCAAATGTGCCTTAAAGCCACCTCAGGGCTGCACTAATTTGAACCAACAGTAATGACCCCTGACTATACTACTGGCTCAGGATTGCAGAAATGTAAGTCTCTCCATCATGCTTCCAGTACACAGCCTACCCTAGGGGTGAGAGGTAGGGAGCAGGAGTATTGGTGTAAATGTGCTGGAGCCAGCGTGTAGCAGAGAATCAGGGAGCTGTAACTGGCTGCCTGACTGTCAGCCCCCTCTGCTCTGCTCAGTGGAAACTAAGCATCAGAGGAAATCTGGCCCCAAATTTACCATATGGGAATCCCTTTTGTATTAATTTTGCATGCAGGCAAAAAATTCATACATATAGTTGCTCTTCAAATAGAAATGTAAGGTTCACAGTCAACACTGGTTTTTCTATTTTGATTTTTGCTTTGCGTTTGTGACAAATCAAAATCCATTTTTGAGGAAAGTGGAAGCAGCAGAGAGACCATCTTAATGGATGGTCTTAATGGGTGGAAAACAGTGAAGGGAGATAGAGAACAGGGGAGGAAAGAGGCAGACGGAGGTCAGTGACAGTAGCGTGGGGAGTTCATGACTAGTTGGAGGACCCACTCAGCTCTGTGACCTCTGTGAAAAGCACCTAGCACAATGAAGCCCTGACTCTATATCACCTCTGTGATACGAATATGTGATAATAAAAATAAACTGGTGGGCTGAATTGCTGATAGGCATTTTGGCAATGTGGGTGCGCCACAAAAAGAATCTATTTCTCCTCCCACTCTGCAGCAGGTGTGGCATCTCCTTTCTTCATTATGCCCCTGGGATATGCATGTGCTCACCACAAGCAATTCCTTTAGGTGAATATGATAAGAGAAAATTTATTTAAAATCTGACATCAGTCAATAATATGACAGTAACCTAATTTTTCTAGCATTGACTCCCCGAGGCAAGGTCTGAGGCAAGTGACCCTCATGCAAGTTTTTAAATATCCTACAAAATGTCCTAATCCTGCTGGCCTATCTCCTCCTCCTCCATAAATTGCTCCCCTCACTGAGAGAGTACAAGTATCTCCGGAAAGACTCCAGTAACCTAAATATACCCTCCCTCTATTACAATTCCAGGTATCTAATCAGGGAACAATAAGAAAATGGCAATAACAAATAATGAATCACAAGAAATACAGTTTGCTCACAAACTTTAAGGAGATATTTATTTAGATGAAACATTTGTAAATAATCCTGAAGAATAAAGACATTTGTGAAAAACCAATTCTTTTCATGGAAGTTTGAAAAACATTGTGAAGTTCATGTGATTATTTCTTTGTCTATTTCCTGCCACTGCCAATCTGAATTAGGGTTAAAAACCAGTGGGGTCTAGAGGTGAAATGCTCTGTACACCACTCCCAGGCTTCTGAACATCTTAGACAGTTGTGGCTCTTTATCTGCTTTCTGTGGAATCTGTACTTTGGAAATAGATTCTTCCCCTTCTCTGTATTTTTAAGGTATCCATATAATTTATATACAGTAACTCCTCACTTAAAGTCATCCTGGTTAATGTTGTTTTGTTGCTGATCAATTAGGGAACATGCTCCTTTAAAGTTGCACAATGCTCCCTTATAATGTCGTTTGGCAGCCGCCTGCTTTGTCCACTGCTTGCAGGAAGAACAGCCTGTTGGAGCTAGCTGGTCGGGGCTTGGAACCACGGTGGACTGGCAGCATCCCTATCAGCTCCCTGCTCCCCTAAGTTCCCTGTGCAGCAGCTGCCCTGAAGACTATCAATTGCCAGCAGTTCAGCTGTCCCTTCCCCCACTGTCATGTGCTGCTCCTGTCCTCCACCTTGGAGCTGAACCTCCTGCTTTCTGTGGAGGGAGGGAGGAAGTGGGGGACTAATGTCAGGGTGTCCTCCTTCCACCCACTCCCGCACCCCATTTACCCCTTTTCCATATAGAGCCGGGTAGGACAGGGACAGTGAGAGACAGGGAGAGCTTGGGGCAGCGGCTGCTGTCTCAGCTTCCTGACCCACTTAAAAAGACAATGTATGTAAGAGTGGGATCAGTGTACTTAAAGGGGCAATGCGCATCTCTCTCTCACACACACAGAGTGTGTGTCTCTGACTGCCTGCCATGCTGTCTCCCCTCCCTCCATTCGTACTGCTTGTAGAATGTGAGAGACTACATTAACAACATGTTAACATGTTGAGGGCTCAGCCAAAAGCTAGGCCATCATTTAGCAGTAAGGCATTCCCTGGGAAATATCTCACTCTCTTCCACCCTCTGTCTTCACCACCTCAATCAAGCTTCACAATCATCATCACTCACTGTGTACAGTATTAAATGGGTTGTTTAAAATATATACTGTGTGTATATATATAAAAAAAGTGTGGAAAAAATTTCCCAGGAACCTAACCCCCGCATTTACATTAATTCTAATGGGGAAATTGGATTCACTTAACATTGTTTCGCTTAAAGTCACATTTTTCAGGAACATAACTACAATGAGGAATTACTGTAATATAAAAATGGTTTAACTTTGCACATTTGTTGCCACCTTTCTGAGTTTTTTTTTAAATATATACCTCAAGTAATTCCCTAATGAATGGGAGAAGAGTTCAAACTATGTAGCACCCAAAGTGAATTGAGATAAGAATCAAGGCACAAGCATATTCCTATGAGCATTTTGTCCTCCTCATTTGTTTTAAAACATCAGCATTTATTCCTCACAAATTTATATTTAGATCCAAGTTCAGCTAAAATGACTTTCAAAAATGGTGGGAAATTGTGAGAATTCAGAAAACATTCACTTCTTGACTACAAATGGAGCACAAGATTCATATTTAGGGACCCCCAAATGTCATCTATTCCATTATTAACCCCCAGCCATCCAGTTTCAGGGAATCACCATCTGCCTATAACCCTCTCCCTCCCATTTAATTTACAAAGGGACAGAATCCAAACATGGCTGAGGTTTTTTTTTTTTTAATTTAAAGAATAAAGAACATTGATTTTGTGATTTATCCACTTTAAAATTTTCATGAATAGTTCTAGTGATAATTACAAATGTATAGAAACCAGCAAATAGGGAAGTAATAGCAAAATTCAATATTTATGAAGTGTCTGTTTTCTATAAATATAGAAGTTCAGTAAGAAGCACTAGAGCTTTTCCTTCAAATGTAAATGTCTCAGCATAGTTTGCAATATTAACTGATTTGAACTGAGCCATAATACCTCTGAAAATTTAAAAAAGTTATAGGTCAGATCATGCAACTGTTACTCATGAGAACAGCCCTTAATCATGCCAGAAATCACCTTGGCTTCAATGGGACAACTGGCATGGGAGGTTTTGTAGGATTGGGCCCCTTGTATGCGGTTCGTGAACTCATTTTGTGAGCATACATTGCTGAGAACTGACTGTATGTTCTTGAGCCTTCTCAGATGTGTAGCCAGTAGGGATCCACCAGCTTTTATATGATTTTTATGTATCTTTCAGCTCAATCCAAAGTCCTAAAGCAAATACACTCAATGACACCATGGGGACATGTGACACTTCCTGTAGAACTTTTGAGCCATAAACCAATAAATGGATTACATTTATATACGTAGTATTTTAATCTGTGACAGCTAAAATGTGGTTAAAGGCTTCTTTTTAATATTTAATAATAAGCTTCATTTAATCAGCAATCCGACATAATTTATTGCAAACCTGATATAATGTTGTGAATAAAGTGCTGCTAAGGCAATCATCAAGTGATCGGAAGAGGCAAGGGTCGAAAAAGAAAAGAAGAAAAGCACCATAGCATCAGTATTTATGAAGTGTCTGTTTTATATAAATATAGACGTTCAGTAAGAAGCAGTAGAGCTTTTCCTTCTCCCTCTTTTCCCTAGAGAATTGGAGTCACAACAGACGAACAAGAACATGGAAATAAAGTTTGCTATACGCTCTGTTGGGGTTACCCAGAGCTGTGAGCCACTGTCTTACCTCTCTGCACCAGCAAGAGTTCTCTCTGGTTCCTGCCATGCCAGTCTGTCTTCCTCACCATCAAATGCCTCTCCTCACCAAACCTCACCAAAAGCACTCTGACCTTCTGTCCCTGAGCTCCTCAGAGATGTTTCTCTGCAATGCACAACTTCACCACTGTATTCACAGAAGACATTAAATTTGCTACACTGCTTGAGTCAGTACATCACAGTTTACTAATTTAATTAGGGTAAAAACACCTTTCCATTCAAACAACACACTACACTGGTTTATAGTAAATTAAACAAGTTTATTAACAAAAACGTGTGGATTAAGTGATACAAGTGAAAAGGATAAAAGTAGAAATGGTTACAAACAATTAAAAGTGAAAACACATGTCTAAAACTTAATCTAACAAGATACAGGCTAGGCCCAAAATGGTTTCTTTTCCCCACAGTCTCCTTTCCAGCATTTTACTGGCTACCCCGGCCAGGACCCATCACAGAGATCAGATCGCTTGGCGTCTTTGCTTCCTAAGTGGAGAATAAAGATGGAGTCCCTCTCTATTCTGTATATCCCCAGAATATCCTCTATTCTGTTGTCTGATAAGTCAGGAAGGCCTTCAGTCTTCTCTGTCTCTCCATGTTAATTCTCTCAAAGTCAGGAACAGGATACCTCCCTGCTGGTTTAGCTCCATAGTTTTGTTTACTGCTAATACGCAAATTGAGGTAAATCCACATTCCTTTGTCTGGGACAGACACCATTACCTAGACTAGCCTGTCTTGTCTTAAACATGTGCTCATAACATCATGCAGAGAAAATTCACATATAAGGGTAACACATTAATTTTACAATGATATTTATAATTAGCTTGTTGTTAGTTTTCATATGATATCTCACAAGGCACATTTTGTACAAATATCATTGCAGTAGTGTGTGGTGTGTCTACAGGCGTATCTAGGGTCAGAAAGATATAATAATAGACTCATAGAACTGAAGGGATCTGAAGAAGTTATCAAGTCCAGTCCCTTGCACTAAGGCAGGACCAAATACACCTAGACCTCCTTAACATGTGGTTGTGCAATCTGTTCTTAAAAACTTCCAATAATGGGGATTCCACAACCTCCCTTGAAACCTTAATGATCCTTATTGTTATAAAGTTTTTCCTAATATATATCCTTGCTGCAGATTAAGCCCATTAGTGCTTAACAAATCTTCACTGGAAATAGACAGCAGCCTCTAACATATTTGGAGATTGTTATCAGGTTACCCCTTTAGTCTTCTTTTCCCAAGACTAAACATGCCCAGTTTTTTCCCAACCTTTCTTCATAGGTTGGGATTTCTAAAGCTTTTATCCTTTTCGTTGCTTGGCACCTTGCATGATTAGATTCTTAAATGTAAATTTCTTGGGACTGGAATCTTGTCTTCCTACTTGTCTGTGGATCATCATTTTTGCCAGTGAAGCCATATAAACAAAAATAGCATGCCATTCCAGATCCGTAAACCAATAACTAATAAATAATCTCATAGAAAGAAATCCCAGTCTATTAAAACATAAATACAATAAAATCCTGCACAAATCCTATAGTGTCGGGAATCTCACAATAAAACAAATCCAGGACCAACAAGCAATATTACATCCCATCCATAAAATAGATGCCATCTGTCTAAGGCTGAAAAGTCACAAGACAGATCTTGAACACTAACTGTATATCTATCTATATCTATATAATGGTAAATAATTTTTTTAATGGATATGAAAATGTTCTTTATAAAATTAAATCTAATATTTGTTGATTAGATCTGGGGATAAGAATGTTCTATCAGTGGAAACCTTTATTTCATTGTTCTGGGATTTTCATTCCATCTTATCTTTTCTTGTTTTCTCTTTCACTTCTGGTTTAAAGTTTGTAGGATTTCCCATTATTGCAAACTATTTACACTGTGTTTAGTGCTACAGTTTCAGATCGACAGGGAGAATTATATAAAAAAAATTAGCCAGGTGAAAAGCAAAAATCATCTGGGCCTTGATCCTTTGCTGTGACGGATGACCACAAACTGAAAATCAGTATGATGTCTATGAGCAAAGAGGGCTATACATGACTTTTTCATTCCCTTAATTCTTTTTGTTTGGTCTGCCTTCAGGCAGTTCCAATTTGTGCTGGCTACCAATAGACTCCAGGGACCATCACAGCAGCTGAGAATCACAAAGGTAATGGGAGCTCTGGCCATCTCTCCTTCCTTCCTGGCCATCCCCCTTAGGCTATGCAGTGAAAACCCTTGAGGATCAGGACCTAGTGATTATATCCAAATTTGTCACCATAGGAAAATTTAAGTTTTTCTTGTGGAAAAGTTACACAAAGTCTGGACTTCCTGGGCCTTGTAGGCTCAGTGGGAAGAAAATTAAACTTTTCTTTGGGTCTCTTGGGGCCTCTCAGATCTTTAACTTTCTTCTGAAAGAAACCAAATTCCCTGGTGAACGAGTGAGGTGTCAGTGTTCATCTGAAATACCTATCCTAGCCACCCACCCAATATCACCTGCATTGCAATCTCAGTGAGCAAAATACGTGTTTAAAATAGATCAGCGACTCTGCCAAAAGCAGCACTGGAAGATGCAATTCAAGGCAGTATACCCTTAACCAGAGGAGATTACTGATTAACTGCATACAACAGGACATTTTAAATGGCACAACAGGAATTTGTGCATCATGTTAGGCTAACTGCAAAGTATTGAATGACAGAGTTAGTGCAGTCAGGGATAGCTCTGGAGGACTTCTGCAGCAACACCTTGTATTATGATTTGTGTCTTTTCCCTTAATTACTCCATGACTGCTCACATTTTAATTTTACCTTTAATCTTACTTTAATCTTTTAATCTTAATCTCTTTTGGCTGTTTAGAAAGTCTACGAAATATTTTGTATGCATTTATATATTTTGAAACAAATTCTTTAAATGTCATTTCTGTTATTTTTTTTAATTAAGTGACAGAAGACCAGTCATTGTAAATAACCCTGCTGGAACAATCTGTGGAGAGCTTCTTTGCGTAGAAAGAAGATTTCTTCCCATGAAGGAAACACATTTCAGTGCCAGGCTGCAAAAGTGCTATTGTGAAAACACTGAGGTAAAAACTGCATTTAAAACATGATGAAAAATATCTTGGTAGTGTCTTTTTAAGCCATAATTGTCTTGGAAAGGGTTATTAAACATGAGAAGTTTGCAGTTTGAATAACACTCATGATTATCCACTAGTAGTGTGAAAACAAATTACAGATACTCATACAGCCTTAGAGGAAAAACCAAGATTTACTGTGACGGAACATGCTTGACTGTATAGTTTTTTAAAATGCTGGTTCTTCTGTGGTGTTTAGGGTGACCAGATGTTCCAGTTTTATAGGGACAGTCTCAATACTGGGGCTTTTTCTTATATAGGCACCTATTACCGCCCCCACTCCCGTACTGATTTTTCACATTTGCTGTCTGGTTATCCTAGTGGTGCTTAATGTTAAGAATATACCTTTTTTTCTGATTTCCATTTATACAATATTGTTAATCAAATTAAGACAAATTATTAGCAGGCTTCATTTTGTTTGTTTGAGTGAATAAAAGTGTCCCTCAGTAACAGTAGGTATTTGAAATGTAGCAGACGACCACATTAGACATTGGAAACTTTTTATCTGTGAAACAGCAAGGTGGTTATTACTGTATTTTTCTAGTTTGGCTGACAAGCTGTAGAATCCTACTGTGAAATATTTTGCATCTTTCCAAAGCATCTTAAATTCTCAAACCTGAAAGGGTGTGAAATTCCACTAAACAAGTTACTCTGATGTGCATGCAAAGAGCCAGAATCTCACAACAAGCTTTAAATCTCATGCTTTCATTAAACCTCACCAAGTAAAGCTAACAGTTACGTCAGTGCTGCAGCAATTTTTAGGAGGCTACAACTCTATGATCCTGAAACTTCGACTGCTGACAAGTAGCTACTGGAAGAAAAAGTGTTATTAACAAGCCACCTTCCCCACAACATATCTGCACTGGATGCCATCCCCAGCTCATCACCTCCATCTGTCTCTCTGTACAGTGGGGCGTGCACACCAGCAGGCTCTGACCATGAGGTTCAGTTTGCTGCTGAGCTACTCATCAAACATCCTGCACTGCATGGACTCCTTCCTCTAAGTATTGTATGCTGCAGACAGCCCTGACTGTGAGTCTGACAGGAGTGTACTTGACTACTTTTATAATGAAGAAACTGTAGGCCAAGCCACCCTGGGCTGAGATGAGGAGATTTCTTCATCCAAAGAATTACAGGATTTTGAAGGAATCCCCTAAGCATTTAAAGCATTCTATTTTTCAGATCTCATGTTTCAAAGGTAATTGATATTGTATTTCAATAGAGGATCCTAGCATATTTTCAGCAGCTGATTCTTCTCTTACCATTTCCAAAAGACCCAGAAGACTTCTATATTTAGATAAAAATGTGGGGAATGTGTGCACTTATTAATACCAAAGCTTCATCTCTCTCCCTGTCAGTTGTATTTATTTTCATACTTTCTTACAGGAAACACATCAGCGTAACAGCTGGCGTTGTGAGGTATTGGTATAAAGGTGCATTGTAGAATTAAATAATATTCTATTGCATGTATGAATGCAAGTAAATGAAATCATTTTTATTACAATTTCTAAATACTTTCCTTTGTGTGACTAATTATTACAATAGTACTTCACTATCCCCTTCCCTTTATAGCTCTCTGGCACTGTTTTCTGTAGGGTGAAACGCAAGCAAAACACTCATCTTCTCTCCCAAAGACTTAATGGTTTGTTTCCAGCCTCCCAGTTATTAGTCTGACTGGAAGATCAGAGCATATTTCAAAAGGTGTCTGATGCTTCCTTTAAAATATTACATCCAAATGAGCTAACTTCCCTTTACCAGTGTTAGCACAGAAGTGTAGAAGATAGGTCCTGGGATTGCAAAACAGAAAAAAAAAACCCATCTAATATCTTATACTTAATGCATCACAGGCAGATGTAAATCATTCATACTTGTGCCTGGCCAGTTGTGCATCATGTCATTCCAAGGGGAAGAATTACTTTCTGACTCCCAAAGAATATCATTTTATGCCCAAATGCACAAAGAAACTCCAGTTCTGCCTGCTTTAAGAATGCCATTTTTTCTTTCATTCAGCTACTTTCTGAGTCAGAATTAAATAATTTCTGAGCATTCAGTAATCGTAGAGTGTTTGTTTATTTGATTTTCTCTATTGAGGATTGTATATTGTTTGCTTTAAATACATGCAGACAAAAAAAAATCTCAGAATTGCTAAAGATGACAATACACTCGATTGTTAGCATAGCAGGAGCAAGTTACAAAACTTCTTCATCTTTAGCCCTCAATAGTGGCATGCTGATATAGCTATGGGAGAGACTGTGCCAGGGTAGGGAGCCATGACTTTCCAGCTGTGCTTCTCTAACTCAGATATTTACAGCTGAGATAACTAGTCCTTTCGCCTATTCTGTGCTGTCGTAAAAACAATGAAGATTACTGCTATCTAAGCAGTATGTCTGATTATTTAGGACTGATCATGTAACATATTTTCTTTTAGAAGTATGATTCACACAAATTATTTCTACAATGATGCTGTGAAGTCAGTCGCAGCACACTCTGTAATCTCACATCATAAATTAGGTTTATTAAACAGGTTAGACCAACTGTAATGTATTCAAGTAACCGTTTCACTCTGAAACTTGATCATAGGCTTTCAGTCATTTAAAAAAGTTAAACAGACATATAAGATATTCAGATGATGTGGAGGCTGATTTACATTTCCTCAATATGGGCCAAGTCCTCGGCCTTGTCTATGCAGATAACAAGGGAGGCAAAATAACAGACCAAGTACTCCTAAGCATGGCTAGGCCTAGAGTGCAAGGGGTGGTGATGGGATCCATACCCATTTAGTGGGTAGCTCGTGCAGAGCTGCTTGGAAATATGGAAAGAGGAAATCTATCCACACCCGAGCAGCCCTGCCTTGATTCTAGTCCCTCTGTCAACCAGCGGCTAGGGACCTGTGGTAAGTGAGTTCTCCCTGACTCTGAACATCTTTGGGAAGGTGAACATCATTGTTCTAATGGACTTGTCTTTTGCTCCCATCTATCAGCTTGACTTTGGAAATGTCTGTTGAGTGGTATGGTCCACTTAATCTCATGACTGTTAATCAGCTGGGGGAGAAACCCAACCTTGTATGGAGCTGAGGAAATTAAAATTGTTGTCTACCTGATCACTGATTCCTCAATGTCATCCTTTAGCACTTAGATGGAATGAGTTCCGGGAACACGGTTGGAGTGCTGCAGAAACTTTCTGTAGCTGTCCCAAAGCATCATCCATGCCTGCGGAGCCCATATAGCATATCTTTGGCAGGCTCTGCACTGCAGCCATAGTTGAGCCATGAATTTGGCTCTACAAAAGCAAGAAGATTTAAATAGCTGGAAATGAATAATTACAGAGTGATAGCATGGAACCAAATGACAGTTCACTTGCAGTCTAGTTCACAGAGAACAGGTATTCAACTCCACATCACAAAATTCACCAGAATGAACAGGAGAATTCGAAAGCCCAAGAGACTAAAGAGCTCTGTTTATTCACAAAACAGGTTGATCTTAGAAATAACATTGCAAGATTCTTTACAATGCCACACCAAAGTTGAAATTCTCTAAGGGAGGGAAGGTCACTCATTCCCCAGGCACACAGTCTCTTTGCTGAGACTATCAAGTTTGTCAGTTCTTTTTTGTCATCTGTTCTGTAGTTAGGGAACCATGAGGAACTGGGAGACCATCAACACATTTTACTTAGGCCAGTGAATGATGACTGTCTGTAACAGTTTTTGATAAGTGAGCTGGCTTTGAGCCACAAAGAGTAACGAGTTGCACAAAGTAATTAAAAACAACATTGTCCAAAGAGTAAAAAAATGATGAAACTGTCCAAAAAAATCCCCAAGTAAAAATTAAGGAAATTAAAATGGAAATCTCACTCCACTAAAGTGAATAAAAAGTCTCATAAACTGGAAGATAAATTGTAGGATGCTAAATGGAACTGTAAAGAGCAAATAATCAAATATATACGTACAAACAGCAAGACATACTTTAAATATATCAGAAGCACTAATGCTGCAAAGGAATTGGTAGATCTGATGGACTATTAAGGAGTAAAGGGAGTAATCAAAAAGCATTGCAGGAAAAGTTTTTTTACAGCAGTCTTCACCAGAGATGATGCTGGGGAGACACCTATCCTTTTGAGGTACAAAAGGTCAGATACTCTCAGAGACTGAGGGTATGGTTACACTTACAAGATTATAGCGCTATAGGTTATAGCGGTCCCCTTATACAGTAATATGTATAGCGCTATTGTATGTCCACACTCAGATGCTCCTGCGGTATAGCATGGCCACATTTGGGGCACTTAATGCGGCATTAAGAGCAGCGCATTAGGGCAGGTATCCCAGCATTCAGCTGGGTGCAACGTGCTTTTTAAACGAGGGGGGTGAGGGGGGACGCGTTGTGTGTATGCGGAGGGAGAGAGACAGTGGTTTTTCCGTTTTTCTGAAAGCCTGTCAGTGAGCCTCCCTTCACAGAAGGCTTTGTTTTTGCACAGGCTCCCTCCTTAAACATTTGCATTGCTTATCTGCTGAGTTAAGAAAGAAACTCTAAAGAGGTACTTCCGCATTCCTCCAGCCGAGTTCAAAACAAAGGGAAGAGACGTCAATTGCCTTAAATGGCTCTAGGCATCTCCAGAGATCACTTGTAGCGCAGTGGGTGTCCACATTCTTGCTGTAGCGCTACAGCAGCTGCGCTACAGCCCTTATTCCCCATGCGGAGGTGGATTAATAATAGCGCTATAACTCAGCAGTTATAGCGCTATTAGTGCCTTGCCAGTGTGGACGGGGAGTAGGTTATAGCGCTCGTGGGGGCTTTATAGCGCTATAAAGTGCCAGTGTAACCATGGCCTGAGATGTCAGAAGAAGAGGTATTAGAGCAAACTGACAGAATAAGACCAACAAGTCATCAGGACTGGATGGCATAAGTTGAAAGTTCTAAAGAAAATTTAAGAAGGAAGTAGCTGAGCTGCTAACAAAATCATGCAATGGCTCATTAAAATTGGCTGTTATCAGCAGGGTAGCAAATGTTACAACTTTTTTTTTTTTTTTTTAAATAAAGCGTTAGGGATGCTCCTGAGAATTACAACCCAGCAAGCTTTATTTCAGCATTGTATACTGGCTGAAACTGTAATTAAGACTAGAATTATAAAATACCCAGATAAAAATAACTAAATAGTGAGAAACCAGCAAAGATTCAATAAGGAAAAATCTTGCTTCACTAATCTACTAGAATGGTTTGAGTCTGTCAGTGAAGTAGTGAGTGAGGGAGAATAAGAGCCAATAACTTAGGTGGACTTTCAGAAAGCTCCTTGGAAGATGTTGTCAGGGAAACTAAGTAGTTACAGAGTGAAAGGAGAAGTTCAGTCATGGACTAGAAACTGGTTGGAGACTGAAGACAAAGAAGAAAAATAAAGGGAAACAAATAATATATAGTGATCTGGGAAGGGCAGT
>ML677340.1:27498997-27545872 GCA_007922305.1 Dermatemys mawii
TAAAGGGAAACAAATAATATATAGTGATCTGGGAAGGGCAGTGGATAGTGAACTGGCAAGAGTTGTAGATGAGACAAAATAATTAAAATTATTCAAGATTAGAGAAGGCTATGGGGAACTTCAGTAAGACCTAACAAAGTCTGTTGAATAATCTTTATAATGGAAGGTGAAATTCCATGTTGACAAATTCAAGGTAAGGCACATAAGAAGGAATAATTTGAACTATTCAAATACATTTTGGTAACCACTCAGAAATAAGACTTGTGCCTCACAGAGGTCAGTTCAATGAATATCTCTGCTCAGTGCAGGACAAGGGTCAAAAAAGCAAACAAAATGGTAGGATGCAAAAGAAATGAGATTTTCAGAATTGAAAATCTTATAATATTAAATAAATCAATGGTATAGAGAACATACATAGTACAATAATAAGGAGCTATTCAATTACACATTTAAAAATAATAAAAGGAAATATTTATATTTACACAATACATAATTATCCTGTGATACTTATTAATACATGAGATTATTGAGGCCAAGAGTTTAGTGTGATTCAAAAATAACTGAGAACTGTATCTAGACAACATTATCACCTACTGCACATTAGATAGGCTTTTATAAAATGTGAAGGGATATAAATCCTTGTGATTCAGAACACAAACCACTGTCTAACTCATCGGAGTTAGGAAGAAACTTTCCCTATGGGAAGGTTATTCCATAAATGCTTACTGCAAGGTTTCTTGCATCTTCTTCTGAAATACAGCTGGTACAGGCCACTGTCAGAAACAAGACATTTGTGTAGTTGGACCATTGCTCTGATCCAGTATGTCAATTCCTGTGTTGGATCAATGATCTAGAGATGAAAGGTTCAATATCCCATTATCAGTCCCCTGAACTATCCTGTTCCCCCAGTTATCCCCCTTCTGCTATTGATTAAATTAAGTGTACTAAGGCAAATGGGGAAAGGAAAGAAATCCCATATCTTAACATAGCTCTTTGTACTTTAACCTGCATTAAAGAAAAAGAGTAACTACTATCCCAAACTACTGTACAAGCTGGAAACTAGATGTGTTCACAACAGCTCAGTTATAAAAAGAGATCTTTATTTGGCTATTATTTTAACATCATTTAACTTTTTATTATTTTTAGACATATGAGTATGTATTTGCTTCTCATTACTTGCTACAGTTCTAAGCTAGGTACAAAGAGACTGTGAAGGACAAACCCCTACCATTCATCTGTACACATGTTCCATGCTGACTGCTGTATATTGAAGAAAGATTCTCTGTACATTCACCAATCTGAAGAAATAATGAGCTTAAAGCAGTGGAATCTCTGAAAACAGTTGGCAGTTAGATAATGATGGATATGCTACAAAATCCAGAGATCTTGGTGGTGGAGGATGAAGGATGCATATAATGAAAAGAAAGCTAAAGCTGATCACCTTCCCCGTTAGTATAAACATGTAAAATACAATTCAGTGTGATGATGGTGGTGGTGCATTGTATAATAAATTATGTGCCTGGATCATAAAGGCAATTTTTTATGATAGAAAATTTTAATAGAAATGCATGTAAATGAATATAATGTGCCAATTGGTGATTTTTTTTTACTAGAATGTTACAGGAGAAAATAATTTCTCTTATAGCACATTTGCAAAAAGAGTTGGAGACTGTGGTGAGTGTTATATTCTAATTGTAGCTAACCCACCCGTTTGTAGTTCGAGGTGCAAGATCAGTTAAGCACTTTGGGGAATTTTGTTTCTGTAAAACTGCACATCATTGAGCAGTGAAATCAGAAGTGTTTGGTGAAACTCAGAGGTAACAAACTACAGTATAAGTTACACATTAGTAGTTGGTGAAAGTGGGTCTAACACTGGTCTAACATTCCCTCAGCTGCAATGGGAACAAGATTTTGGTGAACAATACTGCAGGTTGGTATAACTAATATACTGATGTAGTTGGAGGATGGATTTGTAGTAAGAAGGCAGAAAATAAGTGGGTATAGGAAGATATAAAGATAAAGTAATGGGAGTGTGTGATCTCATCATTCGTCCTTCTGTAAAGCTGGCTCATATATGACCAGCCAGAAGGCTTGGAACATAGATGAGTGGCAGACAGGTGGCCAGGAAGCACCCGAAGAAGCCAAAGGGAGTGTAGGCAGCAGGGAGCAGGCTTTTGGAAGAGGGTTTTCCCCTACTGAAAGAGCATATTAGCTTTCCAGGACTGGTGCTAGCTGTGTAATTCTTCAATTTTACAGATTATGTAAATAATTTACATAATTTTACAGATTATGTAAATAAGGCACAGGGGTATTTAAGTGATTGGTTTAAATTGGGGAGCAGAATTGGGCCTAGGTCCACTGTTTTGACCTTAAGACCATTCTTCCTTCTGTTGCCATGTGTCTTTCAAGGGAAAGGGGGTTCCTAGAGCTCACTTGACCCAGCTGGCTCAAATTGGAATGTTTCTAGGTTATACTCGGCCAATCTTGAAATAGGAGGTAGACTTGTGGCAGCTGTTTGGTGGTAATGACGGGTTTTTTCCATTGTGTTGACATTGCTGCATAATACTAGATCTTTGGCTGCATAATTTACATGTAATGTATAGTACAGGAGTTCTTGAAAATAAATTGATAAAAACTAAGCATAACCTTTTTGATTAGGAGAAATTTCATTCTAAATGTACACAGGGTTCACTACAGCTGCTCACAAATATTCAGGTGACAAAAACTTCACCAGAAAATATGGTTTCATTGAAAATGAATGTTTCTATGGAAAAGCAGCAATTTTAATGATTTTTTAAATTTTTTCCAGTGACATTTTAGGGTTACTTTAAAAAATTCCAACTTTTTGTTCCATGACATGTTTTGATATTTTGACAAATATCAAAATATTGGAATATTCCTGGAACAAAATTCCATTTTTCAAATAACTCTAGTATTCCTGCCCTATAAAAAATAATTGAGCTGATCAATCTCAGAATTTTTCCAATTCTTTCTTAGAAAATAGCCTGTGACTGTACAGAATATATTGTCATTTAAAAGTCTTTTGAGGAAACAATAAAATATGTACATCTAATCAAAAAAATTTGAATGTCTATATTAGGAGGGGAATGCAGTTATTTCAGTAGCTTCTCATTTGAGAAACTAGTGTCAGTTCCTCCTGGTTGGGCACATGGAACACTGCCTCACCCAGATAAATGTGAAAATAAAATCAAAGTAAAATAATTTCACCTTCATCTTTGTTCGACACACCCTTTACAGCTGACAGCTCTTCCAGATGTGTGATCCAGGTGGGGTAACTGCTCTTTTGACCTAAAACATGCACTTTGCAGTGTGAAACACCAAAGCAGGACCACCAGGACATCATGAACTGCATGTGCACTATATTAACAGCCTACCAGTCACAGCAGAGAGCACCATATACACTTGCAGAGAAATCATACTATCCCAGCTAAAATTTAAAGTAGAGTCCTCACTGGGGAGATTTGGGTTGTTAGACAGCTTAATTCTGTAGTCAAGTGAATAGAGATGGGCACAAGGCACAAAGTTAGGATCCGAATGGCCTCAGATACAGGGTTTGGAATTTTATTTCAGT
Source organism: Dermatemys mawii (assembly GCA_007922305.1). Classification (NCBI taxonomy): domain Eukaryota; kingdom Metazoa; phylum Chordata; order Testudines; family Dermatemydidae; genus Dermatemys; species Dermatemys mawii. The sequence continues at coordinate 27,502,590 of ML677340.1, forward strand.
TCAGGTTTGGAATTTTAGTTCAGACCATTATAGGAACACTCAGAAAATTTAGGTTTGGATCCCAAATCCCCCAAACATAGATCCAGGGTTTCGATTCAGACTCGCCTCTGGAAGGGAGTTTGATGGTCTCAGTCAAACCCTACTGGCATTTACAGGTTTCAATTTTTTTGATCCATGTTCTTCTGTACAGTTATTTGTAATTTGCATATGTGAAAGCAAAATAATAAAATAAATAATAACCATATTGTTTTGTCAGAACATCAGAGACCAATGTTTCTTTGACAAACAGATTCAGATTATCCTTTTATTGCTTTCTCTAAAATAGGCCATTTTTGGTCAGTTTGTTTGTTGTATTTTCATCAGGGGCACAAAATCTTATTTATGTAGAAATTACAGATCCACAACGTACTTATGGTGAAAGAAAAAGACCTACACGAGAATTACAGAGACATATAAATGTGCTAGTAACTGGATTACAGTTCTTTATCTGCACTGCTGAAATGGTTAACGAAAAAGGAAAAAAGAAAATTAGACCCTTTATTCTAGAGAGCATACATTTATGCAAAGAGGATGGTTAGCTGGGGGTGAAGAGGCAAGGACTTAGGTAGTTATAAACTTGCAGAATAATCATGGGAAAAATGATGAAGGATTCATAGCAGTGTAGTAATGACATGAGAAAACAAATTTATTGTCATGATTAGATCAAATTATAAAGAGAAATCTGTAAATGTTGACAACACTGCTGTACACCATATATAGTAGACAAGAAATCTCTCTCTGAAGCTGTGGTTGTTACATGCAAGCAAGAGTTAAAAATACAAGAGCAATTTTTAGAGACACCTCATGACTAGCAATCAGTGCTAATAAGATACTTTTCCTCTTGGAAGATTCACAGAAAGCCCTCAATCCATGCCGAGCACATTCAAAGGCAAGGGACTAAGCGCTCCCCTTACAGGTTCATTATCATTCGCAGGTTATCCCAAGACAAGTGAATCAGGAAAGCAAATGAATTAGTGAGAATTAAGGAGCCTCTGTGGTCTGAACCCTCTCAAAATCTCAGCTAAGATGAAAGTAAACGCTGATGTCTCGTGTCCCAGGGTTCTCAGAATTGGAGCCCCAGTGCCTAGCCGCTTCCTCCAGAGCCTTGCAGAAATGTACAGGCAGTTAATGTTGCCTAACGTCTCCTGACCATGGGTTCAGCCATGTGGGAAAAGTTTTACGAGGCTGCAAAAACCAAACCCCTTTTCACTCACAATTAAGTACAGGAGAGTTGCTATAGCACCTCACTGTCAATGAGTCCAGCATAAGCACGGTTTCTTCTCCATTCAGTCACACAGTAATAATCAAAGATACTGGTGTAATGACTTTGTACATAATGATATCAGATGGGATAGTTAAAGGAGAGCTCTATAACACATTGAACCACTAGCTGTTTGGAATAAATATCTTAAACAGTAGCATGAATTGTACAACAGGTACAGATTCTTAGACTTATAGGGGGATTTTTTGTACTTTTTTTTTAAATGGTGAAATGCAAATAGCATTTATTTTAAAAATATTTATTTTTATTTGTTGTGATACAGTGATCTTCCTGGAGCTGCTATTGGACTTAAAGTAAAGCATTTGGTTTCAGAGAAGAGTTTATGTTCATTAAATACTTGTTATTCCTAATTATATTTGATCACTATAAAGAATAGGATTTAATTAAAGAAACACACTGGTTAGAAAAAATATTTGATTTTCCAAAAGATAACAATTTATCTTTGTATTGTAAGCAGGAAAAACTAATTGTGATTGTGTGGCTTATTGTTTTGTTTTGTTACACTACATTATTGGTTTTGAAAGAGAGAGATGGTTTGAGAGGAAAATATTTATTCCATTTCAAAGAATTCTGTAATAGAATTATACTAAATTATTAATTTTGTATAATATCATATGCCACATATATGTTTTTCAAATTATTTAACATAAGTAATTATATGTATGAAAATACAACATTTGGCAAATTACATTAAACAACATTCTCACATCTTCAGTCTGTATATTTCTCTGCAAGGATTGTTAATGTCAATTATTTCAATGAATATGAAAAGTTCACCTTGAAATTACATGTTTTCATAATAAACATACAGCATTATTTATTTATTTATTACAAATTGATATTGTTTCAGTCAAAGACATTAATAGAAAATGAAGTCAGATAACTCTATACATATAACTAAAGTCCTGCATTAGTGTACTGATGTACCACTGTTCATAACTGTTCCTTTAAACAATCAGATTGGAAAAATTTCTAGTTTTTATTTATCTTCTTCATACAATCTACCATGAGGCTTAATGTGCATGATCATATCTTATATGTAACCAACATGATCTTTATAAATAGATTAAAATGTTTTGTTTCTTTTAAAATATGAATAGATAGCCAAAGATACCACATGTATAAAAAGATAAAAAGCCTCAGCCTTTTGTGGATTTGACTCAGTCTGAGTCTGACTGAGTAAAATCTCTTAACATTCAGGCAGTAAATCATTAAAGAGACAAATATGTTAATAAGATTGCATTACAATTAAAAATGCTGGTCGTGGGTCTGTGGGCCAAGAGGTATATAAAATTTAAAAATGATTAGCAAATGAGACATTTTTCTGAAATGTATATTATTTTAGAAAATATCCTCCTTTTAAAATAGTTTGTATTTTTGAAAAAAAGATATTTATTTGCTTTTACAGTACTTTCCCCCCTTATTCATATGCGCTAAAGTTCTTATAGCAATGTGTTTAAGAAATTACAGAATATTTAACCCTTTATCTTCTTCTGAATAAAAAGCTGGATATAAAAATAATTATCATTTAAGCTAAGGCAAAAAATATTGATACTATACAGTTTCTTTTTCTTGTACTTATTATTGAAAATATTAATTTTCTTTGATGTAGAAATTCTAAACACTAACTCCCCCAACCCTTTCCAAAGACTCTGAATCTTAAAAGAGAAATGTGAAAGAAAGAGAAATGTGTAAGAATTCAGCATATCTCAATCTTAATTCTTTAACACTACAATATTTGTTCCAGTGTTTTCTGTTATTTAAACAATGTGCATTCTGCATGGAAAACATTTTTCTAGTTTTATATATTCATGAAAGAAATTCTTTAGTTGATGCAATATCTTCCCCTCCTTCCATATTGATACAGTACCTATAAATTACATTTTATATGCCTGTCACATTTTTGATTAATTTTATTAATGATATCTATAGAATTGAACACAGACTGCAAAATATGTAAGCAATTTTCCTCTGAAATCAGGTTTTGGCATATAGCACAGAAAAAAAAGCAATTATAATAGTTTTCCAGACAATATCAACCTAGAAAAAAAGGAAACCACATACTACCATCAAGGTGGTGGTGTGGGGAAAGCTTCATAATACAAATATTATTTTAAATGGTGTGAATCTGCAGCAGCCCGCATCAGTAGCAACAGCAGTCAGTCCTACATTAGCAAAGCAGCATGCCCTGCCCTTGCACTGGCCACAAATGACCAGTGAAATCCCAGAGGCACTCTTGAATTTCTGCATTCTCATTTCATCAGCTGCAAAATATCTGTCACTCACGTCGCACACTGGGCAAAGTGACACCTGCCAGTCTCAAGAACAAGGACAAATTAATGTTCCTCCACCAACTGTATATCAGAAATGAGTGGCTAGCAATGGTGTGAACAATCACCAGCTCCAGTACGTTGTTAAAATTTGCAATATATTTCTGTGGTTTTCTTTAAGCCAGGCTAATTTGCAGCAGCTGTTGTCATTTTATGGCATTACTGGGCATGTGCTTTAGCAATTTACCTCCTAATGACTCTTTTAAAAATATTTGCAAAATATGTTTCTGAGGGTTCATGAAACTGCAAAATGATGCAGTTTTATTTAAAACTATGGCTGGAAGAGGCTGCTTTGTGGTGCTGTAGTAAAGTATAACCTACTCCTGCTTCCCAAATGTCTTAGAAATCAGTCAGAAATATTTCAGATGCCAGCTATAAAATCTTAACAGAAAAGTATTTCTGATGTCTGTCATCATGTCACATCATTTTATGCAATATTATATCTGTTTGTGATGAGATCCAACATGACAGGCTGTAATGCAATGTAACGTATCAAAAAATGTAAATAATACACTTTTGGGGATCAGATATCTGCTGTCAATTCCTATAGCAAGAATCTGAACTGAATTTATTGAGGCGGATGGAAGCTCAGTGAACGCCAAACTGTCCATGGTGTTTGCGAATCAGCGCACATCACAGTTCACTGACTTGCCCAATTACTTTTGGGTAGTTTGGCACATATATAAATGTATTACAATGTTAAACAAAAGTTCTTGCGCTGTACTCTGTTGTGAGTAAATTGTATTGTTAATTATAAATGCTTAAAGGAACAATGAAAACAGCTGAAAAAGAGCTTACACATTTTTAAACATCTCTCCTAAAATTAGAAAGAGTACGAATATTACAGAAATAATCTATATACCACGAATAACAAAAATTGCTACTGGTGGGATACATGCTAACTGAAAAAAATGCACTTTGGGTCATATCCTAGTCCATCTGAAACTGATGCATAACTCCTCCTGTCTTTAGTAGGACCAAGATTTGCCCTCTAGTGACCTAAGTTCCTTCAGTTTATATTTCCAAAGAGTTGTCAAGTGCCACACGAATAGGTGGCATTATGCCTATGAATTTATCAGGAGTCAAATGAAACATGTACTTTTTAAAACAGTAATGATTTATAGATATTGCCTCTGAATAAAAGTTCTCAACCACCTCCTTCTCATGTCTGTTAGAATATGTGTCATTCATGAATAAAATGCAAGCCAACATGTTTACCACTAATTAATATTTAATGGACGATTTATTTAAAAAACAAAAGACAAAAAGCCCCTCTATCCTACTTTCTGTCTACACCACAGGTATTGTTACAAAAAATTCTCCTAATTGCTAACACTGATTCATCTCCATTGCAGCTAGGAGCTCTAGCATGGACAAATGAACAATATTCTAAGCACTGCTTCCATTCAACTGGCTCTAAGTAGGATTAGATAACATAGTGCTTTAGAAGCCCAGAAGCCTATATATTCTAGTGTTCTTACACTTCTAGTGCTGGTGCTGCTGAACTGGGGTTAGCTATAGTGAAAAGTGTCTGCAAATTCTCCCTAGTGTAGACATGGTTTAAAAGGTAAGCAGGCAAATCCTAGTCTCATACTGCAATCCTAGGAATGAAACCTTTGATTTGCTGTCACAGTGATGACTTTTAATTGTCCCAATAAACAAGCTTTTTAAAAGCTTCTAAAATGTTCTCTAATAACATACTTTGGTCTTTAGCCATAGAAATGCAGAAATAATTAGAAGTGCCATTGTGTACAGTGCCTTCTGGACTGGGCTGAAGGTGAAGGAGAAAGTATCATGCTATCCTTGTCAGCTGCAAGGGTAATTACTGCTGGCTGAAATTACTCAACATTTGTTTATAAGCTCCCAAGAGCATGCTGTAAATAGATTGTCTGTTATAGTCCAATCACATTAAAACGCTGCTCCTTGCAAACTGCTACCTCCTGTTTTCTGTAAGCTAGACAGAGAAAGCCTGCTGCTCACTTATTGAACACTGAACACTGAAGAGCTATGTTTAATGTGATTGTTTTCATTAGCTCTTCTCTGTCCAATATCACATTTACTGTTTGCAGGCTTTGAAGACTGGCATGTTACATCACTTTCATTTTCTGTAGCAAGAATGAATATCTTTATTACTGGAGGGCGTGTGCAACAATTGGATGGAATTTGTGGAACTGCAAAAACATCAGAGTCCCACCAACATCTGTTTTCCTTTTGAGTGATGGTATTTTTGTCTTAGACTTTTAAATGTCTCCGATGTTTCCAATTGTGGTCATTCTACCAAAATCCTTCTTTAAGGCCACGCGAGCTGTATTTCCATAAAAGGTTAGAAATAATTTATTTTGCTTAACACTGAATTTCACAATGCAGCATGGTCCTGTCCACTGTGACCCTGATTGTATAAAAGAGTGATGCAGCCATAGCCTGTCTGCTTGATTTGCTCTGACCTTGATTTACCACATCATATCACAACAGCCAAGGTATTTGCAATAAACCTGGGGCCAAATTCACCACTGATATATGCAGACATAATTCTGTTGCAGTCAACAGAATTGCTTCTGTTTCCACAAAGTTGAATTTTGTTAGCAAACTGAGTATTTAGGGGATAGAAATGACCATTGAGACTTTTGAAAAATGTATAAATATGTTCTCTTTTCGGGGAGGAAAGGGTCATCTAAACATTACCATGTACCAGGGTTAGGAGTTTGCTACCAGTGTTTTACAAGTAACTAGTGATCACCGTTTTTATGCTTCTCTTACCCTTGAAACACTCAAGGATATTTCAGCAGGGCTCATTTCTGTTTTTTACTGATTACTCCCCACAAATTGGTACCGATTATACATATATTTATAGATGTGCTCCCTATAACATCGAATGTGTCTGAAAAGACTGGGAGAGGGGGCTACCTTGAGTACACACAGAGGTATGCATTCATTCTAGGAAAAGGATAGGCATTGAAAACAATGCATTGAGGTTGATGCAGCTAAGACGATTTACATCAGTGGAGGATCTGCCCCAGAGTACTTACTATACAAAATAAAGACTTGTCTTAAGGGATAATATGCATTATAGGGGTGTGAGTTCTAAAGCACACTAACGTTTATGCTTTAATTGGTTTGTGTAGATCCTGCTAGTGCACACTAAATCTTGCCTAGTGCACTTTAATGTAGTCCTATAATTCACAAGTGAACATTTACTGCCCACCAGCAGGGTCTACACAGACAAATTAATGCCCAACATATTAGTGTGCTTTAGAAATCACCCCCCTCAAAGTGAAATATCCCACTGTGTAGGCACCCCCAAGACAACAAGGCAGCAACACAAGTAACCAGTACAGTTACAGAAAGAAGCTAACTAACTGAAAAAAAATAAATTATGTGAGTAGAATGGTTAGTACAAAGAAAGGATGGGCAAAATGTGTTTAGCGGGCACCTTCCAGACTAATGTGTCCTATGTTCCCTTCTTACTAATTTTATAATTTCCCCAAAGTTCAGTTCTCTGCAACTCACATTTTCTCCTAACTAGAATCATTGTCTGTGGAAAACTGTACTTCTGGGAAAGACGCTAGAGTGCTAGAAATGATGATTAAATTGCACATTAAGATAATTCCTGGAAGTACTACTTTCTTGAGGCTGTCCTTCCAGGAATGGCAATAATAGCATCACTGCTCTGTCAGTGTTAGAGGTGTATCCACAAGCAGACACAGGAGATAGGTATTTTAGTACTGCTTATTTCCAGTTACTTCGGGTGGTGCATTGGTGTCTACAGTCACTGACATTGTTATTTTAAAAAGCTACTTAACACAATGTAAAACAACTGTTTGATGCTGAATAATACCCATTGTTTTGCAATAAACTGAAGCCATTTTTTTAATGCAGGTAACATTTTTATGTGTTTCCATTCCTGATTTTTGCCATTAGAGAAGCAGTGAATCTTTAAAGAGAAACTTCCTACAGCTAAAAAAGACATTAAGGGGGAAAAAGGCTGGGAGCCATAGTGACAGGTACAACTAAGGCTGTATCCTCCGGTTCCCTGGAAACCAGTCAAACACTATCTCATCTTGCAATGGTTGTGTCTGATCCTCTGCTTCAGACATCCTCCTAATAATGGCAACTACAGAGGTGACTCTCTGCAAATAAGGGCTTGCAGCAACTGGACATCCATCATATATCTCCAGAGCAACATTAGGCCACCCTAATGGGTACTCCCGTCTTCATTATGATATTAATTCTCTAAATTTCCGAAGTGATTTCATTTGTAAAATGACAAAAGCTGGCTGCTCAGGAGACAAACTGTTTTCATCCCCCTCCTGCATGCTTACAAAGGCTCACTCTCTTTAGTCTTTGGGGGAAAAGAAATTTGATAGCATCAGATCTCTTGTGATACACAAGGCTGCCTAACAGCTACACCACCTGCCAGCACTGCATGCCTCACCATCCAGCCTGAAGATTTCTAAAGCAATGGTTGATGAGTGGAACATAGATGTTTGTCCAGAAAAAAACAGCAACTATGCAGAGAGAAAACGGAGGCTGTATAGAATTCTCAGCATGGAAGTAAGGCAGGACTGAGGGTAAGGGTGAGGTCAGAGCCAAGGCTGAAAACTGAATCAATCTGAACAAGGGTGGTTTGGTTAAACTAGGTAAAAGCATGATTTTTCCCCTCTAGTGTATAAAAACCTTTGTTATGACTACAAATTCAGTGACAGCCAACGAAGCAACTCTTGAACAAGGAGACAATTCTTTTCACACACCCTATATCTCAGGCCCCTGGGATTTTTTTTTAAATCAGTGAAGTCTATGATATCGTCAATGCCTGCCCCAGATAGTAACTAAAATATCTATCTGACAATGGTGAGGACTTCACACGTTCCTCTAAGGCAGCAGTAATCAGCAGTAAATCAGCCAGTGATTATATCTGGGAGCAATAAAAACCAAGAAATATCTAATACATTGAAATCTGAACAAGACAGCACCATTACTGGGCACCCTCTCGTTGTAGATAACAACCTTGAAGGCATCCCAAAAATATACTGGATCTGATTTTCTTATCCCATAAGTTAGTTTAAATCTATTGCCTTCCTGGGGTTCTGATTCACACTGGGGCACGTGGGAGGAGAAACAAGCTCACTAGCACAATTCTCGTGCACATAGGAGATCGACTTCATTTAGCAACCAGTTTTAGTTGGTTCCTTTGTTACTTACTTACAATTTTACTCTCTTAACCACTGTTCTCTTTAAGCTGTGCACATGTGCGTGCGCACACAGACCCTAAACCCCATGCACATGGCAAATCTCCACACGCACAAAAATTTGCACAGAAGAATTTTTTTTGTGCACACAGCCTGTCAAAAACTAAAGGAAACATTGCTATTAATTGATTTGTTTCAACTCCAACAGTCCCTTTCAGTCCGCCTACTACACGTAGTCTGTTTTAGCTAACCCTCCTTCCTGCATTCAGTAGTCCCACAGCTCCCAGAGCTAGGTTACTAACAAAGGGCCTGTTCCTGTAAAGTACTCCACACATGGGCTACACATCCTTCAGTGGAGTGTGGGTGGGTGAATTGTTTGGCAGAACTGGGGCCTAAGATTGTATATGTGTACCTACTTTGCATCCCCACTACCGGATATACACACACAAACCTCTGAAATGTATATGGTTATATACATGGCTATCTAGCTAAATGGAAGCGCACAACTGATAGATTCCACACAAAGTAATGCTTATAATTTTGGGGCCTGAGCCAAAATTATAAGAGTCAACAGAAGTCTTTCCATTGACTTCAGTGGCTTTGGCTCAGATCTTTACTCATAATCAGGCCCTTCATTATTAAATTAGAAAGAGATAATCACAGAGTGGCTCAAATTCCATAAATATAGTTTTAAGAAACACATCCCTTGCATGACCTTGTGGTTGGAGAAGTTTCAGGCTCCCAGTTTCAGGTTCTTCTCAATGCCTCCACTGATTTGTTGAGTGTCCTTGGACAAATCACTTAGTGCCAGATGTTTAATTGTGTTTAGGTGACTGAAGACAGAGAGAGGTTCCTGGTGGATCTTTCAAAAGCCCCTAAGTCCCTAATTCCCATGGATTTCAATAAGACTTAGGTAATCTTACCAGAAGCCTATCTGCATTTTTATGCAGCTACATACTTTTAAAAATCTGACACTAAGAGGCAGCTAGGCTCCTAGTAAGATTATCTACGTCTTATTGAAATCAATGGGAGTTTAGGGACTTAGGGGCTTTTGAAAGACCCACCAGGAGCCTCTCTCTATCTTCAGGTACTTAAATATCTTTAAAAATCTAGACCTACTCTCTCATTCCCCAAAGGGCCTCATACTTTAGTTTTCTCAACCTATAATTTCTGGATAAAACTACTTACCTATTTTTCAGAGGTGTGGTAAGATTTAACAGTTTTTAGATTCTCTGATGCAGAGCAATGTGGCTACACTGTATTACTATTGTTATAGCATATCTGGTGAAAAAAGGTTAACTGGCTAAAGATCCACTTTAAGAAACACGTTTTTGTTATAATAAATAGTTCATCTTCATATATATGTTTAACATAATTAAATTCAGGGAGCATCCTCCAAGGATCGATGTTAATTTGTTTAATGGCTTGAGAGCCCAATATATATGATGCCATATCATTATACAAATATTTACCAGACACGACGTATTCATTAGATGAAGTTCCTGGAAGTGTGTAGGCTACTAGGTTTTCCACTAAGGTATTGTTCCTGGACCCCACCTGGAGACTCCATCCTTAGCTTTTAGCTAGGAGATCTCAGATACACGTGACATTGTACTCTTATCTGACTACTTTCAATCTCTTCTCCTTTTCCTTTTCTGCTACTCTGTCCCTACCAGCGAGTCCTGATTAATATAAGGGCTTATTTTACACATGGAGTTATTCAGGAATAATTGTTCATGAATAACATCGTGTGTAGACAAGCCCTAAGTGAAATGAGAATGTTGTTACAAGAGGATAGATAGAATCTTGCATTTCCAAGAGGACAACAGATGCCTTCCATCTGAGGGATCAGAGTCTGTATTTAAAAAAATGTCCTATTTTCACAGGCAACCAAAATTTCTCACTGTATTTGCGGGATTTCCCATTCAGGTTATAGGGAACGCAGCTAATACTCAGTTACTAGTATTGAGTCTTGCCAGATGTGGAGAGCTGAAGTCCCACAACTCCCATGGACATAAATGGGAGTTGAGGCTGTTCACTACCTCACAAGAGGGCTTCGTAGGTTCAAGCCCTAAATGCTCATTTTTAATGGCTCTCGCTGTAAAATAATGTATGTATTTTGCACATGGATTCAATATATTTATGTGGCTCAAAGCTAATTACTAGTAATTCTAAACACTTTTGTGATTTTTGCATACGATGGACCAAATTGAGCCCTGGTGTAGGCAACTTCACCATGACTGCTTATCCCAGGTCTGAATTTGGCTCTGTGTTTTAGACTCATAATACTGTTAACACAAATCCCAACTGCCAAAATAAACTGATAGCAGTTAAAGAATTAGTTGTGTGTTTCCCCACTGTCAGAGAAATGTAAAAGTATTTGCTTGGTGTAGATTAATGGGAAGATAGTCTTTCTTTCCACATGAACTTACATTTTCTAACATGTAGTGTTCCACTCCATCTTGAAGAGTGTAATGATACTATAGTTTCCTGTTTTAAATTAATCCATCACCAATGTTGTCAATGAAAACTCTGTTTACCATAAATCCTACAGCTTTTTTTTTTCAGAACTTGGTTCAGGCTTTCCCACCCAGTTGGGTGAGCCAGTATAAATTCAGCCCACCAGTATAAGCTTTGTTTTCTCTCTTCCATGGCTGCTTTCTGCGGAGAGCCAAAAAAGATGTTGAGACTTCACCCTCATTAATCTTGTTCTGTGGATATCAGTCTCCCTGATTCATTAGGACCAGAAAGTTGCCCTTTCTTAAGCACTTTGAATGTTCCAAATTAATCTAGTTCAGAACTAGAGTAACTCGTGCTTTCTGCAGACAATGGCTGCCCCCTGAATGTTGGAGGAAATTAGCCTCCTGGGTATAATTTTAGGACCTGTAGTAGTTTTTTACATTCCTGCATTTAGGGCACTGAGTGAAATGTGAAAGAGAATCCCAAGGGGCTTTAAGCTGTCATTGCTAGCCGTATAGCACCCATTCCCCAGTGGCTGGGCAGGAAATAAGATGGAACAACCTTGAGGGGGAAGTGAAATGATTCCCTAGATAGGCCATTACTGCCTGTGCAAGATCAGCTTGAGACTGATCTAACTTGAACTGGGCTCTGTCTGCCCCAGAGTCAGGGAGGGAGAGAGGTGGCAAGGTGGGCCAAGAAATATGCATAATCAAGGAGGCTTCCATAACATAAAGCAGTTCCGTGGGAAGTATCCAGGACACCTGGGGCCATTTCAACCCTGGAGCAGCTCAGACTTGTTAGGACATAAATGTGGCTCAAAGTCACCTACCCCGACTGTGTTTGCCAGAGGCACAGCACAGAATCTGACCCATGGTCTGCCAACAAATATTCCACAAGCTGCTTACTGTTTTCATTCTCTGTCGAAGTGAACCAATACATATACAACAATACACGTATTTTGAGGAGTTTACTTTATTGATGACTCCCTCCCTGCCTGCAAAAATTTAATATTTTCTACAATCAGAGAGGTAGCCCTGTTAGTCTGGGTTTGTGGAAGTGACAAAGAGTCCTGTGGCACCTTAAAGACTATTTTCTACAGGTACCACCCAGGTAAAAAGACTTCACTGTGGAAATAGAAGCTGCATTACCAGTTGAGGAGGTAAACAAATGAACTGACTTAAACCAAGATTTTAAAAACATTGCAAATTGTTTCCAAACCTTAACAAATGATCACTTTCGCCTGGAATGTCTTTGTCGTTGTGACTTATCCTCTAATTGTCTTACCCTGTTCCCCAGATTATGGTTGTACTAGTATGTTAAATTATAGTACTGGATGACTAGTTTGATCTGTGTTGCTGTAGTAGGTTCCTAAATAGTCCACTGGAGCTCTGTGAATAGTTTCAAAGTTTGTTCAACATATACTTTATTTGGAATTCAGTAGAACAGCGGTAACACTAGAAGGATGTCATGACATCAGTGGAGTTGGCTGGGTGTCTATAAATGCATAGATTGATAAAGGAAATTATTCTGGGTCTTCTTGTTGCACTTCATACAGCCTATACTTATCTAATTAATGAAAGCATTGCTAACTTTACTCAGGTATTACGTTTTTTAAATTAGGCACCCAAAATATAATATTCTGCAATATACTATTAAAAACAACCTTTTTCCTGTTGAATACAGAAAAAATAGTAAGTTGACTTGTTCCTTGCTCTTCTAATGGTTATGCAAATTGTGTATATAGGCATTTATCACACAGTAAACAGGTGCCCCCAGTAATAGCAGGTTTGTGAAAGTATAACTTTTAAATCTAACTGAAAGGCTGTATCTTCACCTTAGCAGTGTTTACAGATTTCAAGAGAACCTTGGCTGTGGACCTCATGCTTGTTAACAGAATCTTCAGCAGAAAGGAAAAAAGCAATGTCAATGCATGCAGTGGACTGGATAGCTCTGGGCTGCCATTGAATGATGGATGGTCTTGCAGCAGCTGGGGGGAAAATAGCTTAACAGAGAGAAATATTAGTGTTGCATTGCATATTCTTGTGCAATATGGGCCTTGAATCTCAAATACCCTACAACTTGCATGTATTTCAGTACAACACTCCTTGGAGTACATTACATAAATCTGAATTCCAGGCAGAACTATGCAGACTTGAAAACCTTCCTTCTCTGAACTCTATTATTTATAAGATTAAAACCCCAGAGCTTTAAAATGGCAGGTTTATTGGCAAGTACAATGTATGTTTCATTCTGAATGGACAAAAGCCTTTGAGCTTACGTGAGTCTGCACGGAAACCTTCCTGCTTGCCCTCAGTGATAGCATATGTACTAGTGGAGGCCACCATTTCCTCCAGAGGTGCAAAACAAGTGTCCTGTAGGGAGCTCCACTTGTACCACTAAGAAGACCCTATTGGAGAAGAGCTCTTTCCTTGCAGAGAGAAGGTGTATGACCTTCCTCCAGAACTGAGTCAGCAACAGAGCTACTTATAGAAAATACTATCTGTAGCTAATACTTTATCCATTCACTTTAGCCCTTGTGTTTCTATGCAAAATATTCACAAGCAGATGTTGAACTTTACAAATATGCTCAGTATTCAAAACTGTTCTGGGCTGCTCACAAACTACTTGCTCTGACTATATTGTCATCTATTCGCTATTCAAAGCATGTGATTAGTCCCTCAAGTCACATATAATTGGTTTTGCTTCCAGACTGGATGTGTGAACTGAAATTTGTTTAAACAGGAGGAGGGAAATCAAAGAGATTTTAGGATGGCCATGCAAACACTTCTGGTCTGTATCTTTGCCTAAACATGTTCACATAAGTATTTGTGAGACTTTCTACAAATATTCTTGCAAACAACAAACTGCCATATTTGCTCAGATGTATTTAGAAGCTAAGTTTTCATGACAGATGATTCTTTACATTTATAAACTCATATAAAAAGCACAAATATGTCTTCCTATTGTATATTCCAGATCAATCTAAAACTTATTATAAAAATTGTCTCTTTTTGCCATGTGATCTCAGGAGCCAGTTATTTAAGAAGCCACAGAGAGACACAGGTTGTATTCCTAAATTTCTAGATGTTGAAAGCACTTGATCTTCTGTATTTGGCTGTTAAAGACTATACTCTGTGAGCCAGAAGAAAAAAGGAATAGAAGTTGGAGTATCAGAGGAATTTCTGGCAAAGCATTTTAAAGATTCAGAGTCGGTCTTCCAAAGTGTCAAATGTCTTTCAGATGTGTTAATGTTAGTGAAACATATACTCATCAACCTTTAAGAAAGGAAGGTTTGTACAGCTGCTTACCATTGCTACATATGCACATAAAAATTTCCTCCCCTGTTCTCAAATCACAGATGAGGGAGGAAAACAGAATACTTTATTGGGAGAAGAGTTATGTTAGCCTCTTTGACTTATACTGCAGCAAGAGACTTTGAAAAGTTGTTGACCACATGTGCTGATCACATCCTCTTGAAATCTGAGAGTTAGCTCTGGAATTCTTTGTACAGGAAGAAACTGTGTCCAACAGAGATACACATGAGGAGTGTGAGGATTATGGAATAAAAAAATGTTGTATGGGCCCGCTCTAAGAATCTGTGTATTAGATAAGATGATGATTAGGCCAGTGTAAGAGGTATAATTGCAAGGGGAAAAGGAAGAGTGTTTGGTTTTTGTAAGGCAAAATCAAAGAGTCAATTAAGCTCTTGTATCTCTTACTACCCACAAATAAGAACACTACTAAATGTTCCCAACCCCTGCAGCAAGTGTCCTAGCTTTCCTTCTCTTCTTGATCATTACACGAAGAAAAGGTCCCAACAAAAATCGTAGGGCTAACAAGATATGTACAAGGCTTCACTTTTTACTCACACTGCTTTTTGTTACTTCTTTTCCCCTCCCTGTTGTCTCTCAGTTGTAAACTCTTTGGGGCAAGGTATCTATCCTACTACCTGGCTGTAAAGCAACTAGTACATTGCTGATGCCATATAAAGAATAAAGAATAAAAATATTATGGTGAAAAGAAATTATTTCCAATTTATCAGAGCTTAACATGCTGTAAGCATTGTCTCCAATTAAATTACCCTCTATTTACCACTTGGTTACTCTAAAATAGTCCAAAGGTATTTCATGTTATATCAGCCAGTTATTAATTATTATTATTATTGAACATGCTTTTAAGGCACCTATCCTCCTAATAGCTTGACAAATGTTACATGATTTAGAATAAGAACAAATACAATTTTCCAGCTATGTGGCACAAATATTCTGTAGTATCGTTGTGACAAAGTGGGCCTACATGTTTACTGGAATTGTGAACTTAACTCTGTCAAGAATACGTAAAAGTTCACAAGATGTTACAATAACATATCATAACAAATGTTGATGGGAAAATGTATGAAAGGGAGACAGCATAACTATATTAGTCCAAACAAAAAGGCCAAATTTATCTGATTCAAGGACTGTGCTGAATTTCTGCTTGCCAAAAATAGGATATTTGGAGCTGGATGTTAATAAACCAAAATTTACTGTTTCATTTCTATGTGCTTTGTATTTCCAGCTACAAACTAGCTTTTAAATTTAGGTATAACAATACTATAGAGAGCGGAATACACTTGAGAAACAAAAGCAAACTGTGCTCAGAATGGAAACAATGGTGTTGCAATTTGCAAGATAAACATTAAAATTTATAATAGTAAGGTCAGCAATGGCCAGATCCAGAACATGGTAAATTCAATCTAACACAATGGTGAAAAAGATTAGCTCTGAGAAAAATATTAAATACTGGGAGGCTGATAGGTTGACTCTTGGCTAGTGCCAAGGAGCAAACTGCTCAAGGTGTGTGTGTGTGTGTGTGTGTGTGTGTATTTGCACACAGATGTATGGTAAAAGGGGACCTCAAGATCACTTTTGCATTTCTCCTTTCCTGGGGTCACTATGTCCATGGCTAATCCTCTGGTGTAAATTAGAGGGCTGCTCTAATTGATACTTGCTGCTAATG
This sequence comes from Dermatemys mawii, assembly GCA_007922305.1. Taxonomy (NCBI): domain Eukaryota; kingdom Metazoa; phylum Chordata; order Testudines; family Dermatemydidae; genus Dermatemys; species Dermatemys mawii. The sequence continues at coordinate 27,518,885 of ML677340.1, forward strand.
GCCCCAAAGGGCAGCAAGAAAGTGGTACAATGTAAGGGTGTCTTCACCAACTACTTTTACTCTGGCTGTGCCCACAAGATGACAGGCAAGGAAGGGTTTGGTGTAAGATCTGTGCCACAGCAGGATCCACCCTAATCCAGCTATGCCAGTTCCACAGCCAGAATTCACTGTCTGTGAAGAAAAAAGCAGCCAAAATACATCTGAGAATGTGGCCCTGGGTGTCATTTAATGCAAGCCTAGTATTATCATTTCATTCTTACAGAAAATTTGAATGTTAGGAGATGAATTCAGAAATATCAAATAAAGTTCAAGCTGTTTAACTTAAATTGCATCACATTATATCATATCAAATTTCTAGTTATTCCTTCAATCAATGTTTATTGTATGACTGCATTGTAATAAAGATTTCAGAAATAGGATGAAGGTTTAAACTTGCTGTAAATGAAGCACCTGTGTTTATTACAACTCTGTGCACAGCACTATTTCAGCAGAGATGCTTGTCAGTCATACAGATGGCCTGATATTAATTCTCTTTTCTAATTGGGTGGTGAGGTGGCATTTATATTATGACTGCTTATGTGATTGACATATGTCTGTGCTGAAGCAGAGTTCAGCACATATTATTATTGTAAATAGAAGGAAAACAACTGAAATAGTCTACTTACACTAGGGTTTGTTTTTACATGTAAATGTTGGCAACAGCAAAAATCATAAGATTTTATGTCAGTAATTATTGCTTTTCACTTGGGCACTAAACACACCGAAGCTGCATTAATAAAACCCAACACCACTATGAAATACTATCATCTGATGATCTATTGATGCATTCAAAGACACAAAGAGACAATGTAACTACATCATTTAAAAAGATAAAATAAAGTATTTAAATTAAAAATCTGTTTCAATAAAAATTTCCCAAATAATATTTCCAGCTTCACCCTCAGATCTGAAGTTCTGACTGGAGTCTGCATGTGGGTGTGTGGAAAAAGTCCTGGTGTTCACAAAGAAGTGACCTGAGCCCATTCAAGCTCATCTCATTTAAAATTATAAACTGGATATCTAACAATAATACAACATCTATCTAAGAAAATCTTTTACTCTATCTAATAAGTGTCATAATTTCTCCTTGTTTTTATTATATGTTTCTGTGCTTCTTTTTAAAACTGTGACACAAAATACGCATATGCACATCTTTTAATAAGTAAATGAATGCTGTAGATTATACAATTTTCATGCAGTCAGCTCTTTAACTTCCAAGCTTTTTACTCGGCAGAAACAGGCTGATAGCAAGAATAATGCGCAGGTTTCCACTGTGTACTAAGGATAAGAATGTCCACATCATTATACGTTCTATTCTATCCAGATATAAACCTGTTTGAATTACCCATTTTTCCCAGTGTGCTGTATATTTAAAACGTATAGAAAGGAAAACATGCTACCCTTTTAAGCAAATTAGCAGTAAAAATGAAGTAGCAAAATGTTCCATTTTTCCCTACTGATTTGCTACTAAGTGCCAGTTTCTTGAAGTTTTACATGCCAGCAAAAAATGATAAATATATTGAAAAAGAGGGAAAGAAAAAATGAACGAGAAAGCTGGCGGTTTAAAGGAGCTGATGTAAAGATGGAGAGACATAGCCATAGAAACTGGTCACATAAATAGTCATGAAATGAAAAGTTTCAGATTTGTATTGAAGTAAAAAAAAACTACTTAGAGAAAGGCCAACAGGCCAGACTAAATAATCCTCGACTTAACGTCCAATTCTGAATCACATATTAGCTGCAGAGATTTTAATGTAAATATGCCATTACACTGTCATTACAGTGATCAGGCTGCATGGCTCACAGGTCACATCTCAGCCACTGTTAATTTTGCAGGCAAAAGCTTTTTTTCTCTTGAAATGTTAATAACTTTCTATTAGTTAATGTAGCGTGACTAAAATTCAGATTAGATATAATTCATTTTAATATCTGTGACTGGCTATCCCGATCATTTAGCAATGGTTTCCAGCTGAATACAAGATGCTAAATTGGACTCATTTGCATAGCCCTGTTAAAGCAATGCCACTCTCTAAATGTAGGCATCTTCAAATTAATTTAAAAGATTTTTTTTCTGGTTTTGCTACCAGGATAAAATCTTTTGCTAACAACTAATTGAAGTTACCATGAGCCTAACACATCTTTTCTCCCCCTCCTCTTCCCAAGAACAAATGAGTAGTTAATATCATTAACCAGTGGGGGGAAAAGTAGCTATAGTGCTTTTGAATGCTAAACTGGCCTAATTTGGTAGCTGCAGATAGATCAACCAACACTATTTATAAGGTTTGCAATAAATATATATTCTTAGTCTTAAGTATATTTAGCTACATTGTTGGAGGTCAAAAGTTAACACTGACTATGACCTTGAAATGAACATTGAATCCATTCGGTTTATTTAAAGTTGTGACATAAAAGATGCTTTTATTTAAGGTACAGCTCAGCTAAATTAGACAGCAGAACCTACACTGGTTCTTCAAAGAGTTCATCATGCAGGAAAATATTCTCCATTTAATATGCACATATAGTATCCTTTAATGGTAATGGGAAATATACTAAATCAACAAGGAAAGAATAACCTCCTAAATTATCAAACCCACATTTTAATAAACAAATGTGTGTGAAGGTTTCCTTGCACAGTTTGAAAGGGAGAAAATACCTGATGGCTAGAAACCTTTTTCTTTTAAGTTAAATGCAAGCAAGTTTAGGTCTGTTATTTACCTTGTATTAGTTAGTGTGAATCACATGTTTAGCATACAGTATATATTCATGCATCCAATGGAAAGCAGTGCATTTTGAATGCTAATTAGATTCCAGACACACACAAATGGAAATAAACACTTTGTGTTTGATCTTCGAATACCCTCATAACTTACACACTTAAAATTGAGAACAATTAATGTTTAGAAAAAATGTTAGACTAATGAATGCATTGTGGACAGTTAGAGGATCAAATCAAGTGTTACTCCATTTTGGCATGGGATTTACTGAGAAGAATTTACCATTATTTAAATAAAAATAATTGAGTTGTGTGAGAGAAATAGGACTGGCTAAAAACAGTTGTTTTAATATACCTTCCTTGTTCTCTTGGATCTCCTAATTAGTAGACAAGACTGTAACAAGAAGCAAGGGACTTCTTATTGGTCAGTAATAACAGTTGAAGCCCAAAAAGATTATAAAGATTGATTATCACTGTTGACTATTCATCCACTGATATTCAGAAAAATAGCTCTAGCAAAGTAACAATTCAAAAGGAAAGCATGGGAGTTAGTGGGACATAGAGCAAAACACATATTAAGCCTACTGGGATACCAAGCAGAAGGGTCAATCTTGAAAAAAAAACCCTGATGTATACTTGTTTAGAAGAAGAATAATGATTTAATTGGGTAAGGGGACATACATTAGGATCAAATCCTGTCCCCTTTTCCTCAGAGTGCCCTCCCTGCAGAGGAAGTGGGATGGTGCCACTGTGTGTGGGGCAGGGTAGGTTTGGTGAGGCCTGTTGCCCCTTGACACCACCTCTGTGGTGACTCCTGTGTTCTGGCACACTGGGGATTTGTGGTAGGGGTGCAGCAGGTCACCAACTTTTCTCTCAGCTTGGAGGCTACTCCAGTCCTCAGCCTGTATTATCAGCCTGAGAGTGGCATGGGGAATCCAGGTGGGTGGGGGAGGAAAGGGGAGGCTTTCTTCCCCCACTGGGGGATCACCAGTGTACAGTTCAGCTGTTCAGTCTGAGCTCGATAGGGATTTAGTGCATAGTCTGTTTCTTATGTAATGTGCAGATCTAGACATTTTTTAATTTTTTCACCAGACTTAAGGATATGTTCTGTGCTCATATCTGTATTTAAAGGTATCTCAGATGATTTATATGTTACTTTATCCATCTCTACTTGTGTTAAAAATATAGTGTCTCTCATCTAATATATGGGATTCTCTTATATAAATGTACAAACTGGAGATTGACAAGATATTTTAGGTCACATTGTTCATCCCACTCAGTTGCTGAATTGTCCTCTACAAAATATTCTAGAATTCTTTGTCCACTCTAGTTATGAGTTTGAGGATTCCTGCACTTTACCTGGGAAAGTGTACTGCAGAAGAGGACCGGTGGTTATAGTAGATTAACTAAATATGGATTTAGTGGAAACTAAATATGGATTAACAATGTTACAGTGTAGCAAAAAAAGGGAACATCATTCTGAGATGCAGTTGCAGAAGTGTTGGAAGCAAGACACAAAAAGTAATTCTTTCATTCTATTCAGCATGGATAAAGCCTCAGCTGGAGTATTGTGTCTTGTTCTGGGCATTACACTTCAGGAAAGATGTGAACAAACTGGAGAAAGTCTAGAGGAGAGCTACAAAAATGATTAGAGGAAAAGAAAACATGATCTATGAGGAATGATTGAAAAACTGGTTTTGTTTAGTCTGGAGAAGAGAAGACTGAGGTGGGACAGGATAACAGTCTTCAAATACATAACAGGTTGTTATAAAGAAGAGGGTGACAAATTGTTCTCCTTAGCCACTGAGGACAAGATAAGATATAAGGGGCTTAAATTGCAGCAAGGGAGATTTAGGTTAGATGTTAGGAAAAAAACTTCTTAATTGTAAGAGTAGTTAAGCACTGGAACAAATTACCTAAAGATGTTGTGGAATCTCTGTCATTGGAGGATTTTAAGAACAGGTTAGAAAAATACCTGTTAGGGATGGTCGAGATAATACTTAGTCCTGCCTCAGTTCAGAGGACTGGACTAGATGATCTACCAAGATCCCTTCAACTCCTACATTTCTATGATTTCTTAAATCTTTTCTGATATCCAACTGAAATTATCCTTTTTTTCAACTTGTCATGCAATCACCCGGTAAACACACAGAGATGTCTATGTGTGTGTGCGAGAACTCATATGCATGCAAACAACAATGAGTTTTTGCAGTTCCAGTGGATGGGTTCACAAATATTTGGTGCTGATGCACCCATTTCCCCTATGGTTGAAGGTTTCACTTGAAGACTTGATAGATAACATTTTCTTCTCTTGAATCATTAACTGACCATTGAAACAACTTTGACCCTGGTGTTCTTTGTGTAGAGCTGCCACAGGGAAATTCTATGTCCTGTGTTATACATGATGTCAGACTAGATCAGTGGTTCTCAGCCTTTCAGGACTACTGTACTCCTTTAAGAAGTCTGATTTGTCTTGTGTCCCCCAAGTTACACCTCATTAAAAAACTACTTGCTTACAAAATCAGACAAAAATACAGAAGTGTCACAGTACACTATTACTGAAAAATTGCTTACTTTCTAATTTTTACCATGTAATTATAAAATAAATCAATTGGAATATAAATATTGCACTTATATTTTAGTGCACTGTATAGTATATGGGGCAGTATAAACAAGTCATTGTCTGTATGCAATTTTACTTTGAACTGACTTCACTAGTGCTCTTTTATGTAGCCTGTTATAAAACTAGGCAGATATCTAGATGAGCTGATGAACCCCATGGAAGGTCCGTGCATACCCCTGGTTGAGAAACCATGGACTAGATGATCATAATGGTCCCTTCTGGCCTTGGAATCTATAAACTGAAGTCAATGGAGTTCTAAGTGTGGACCTATTACAGAATGAGGCTATTAATATGTAAATATTACATAAATCACAGCATACTAATAAGCATAAACTGACCTCTTTCGTTGCAGTAAACATTAAGATTTATTGGCCCATGAGACAAATTCTAACAGGTTAACATTTTATGTGAGCAATTTTAAATACTTTCAGTACACTTTAACAAACTGTCTTATTTATAGCAAAGCTGAGCCCAAACTAAAACCCAAGACACCAACATCCCAGACTTTGAGTAAGTTCAAATACAGATTGGAACTTTGTGACTTCTTCTTCTTCGTACAGTGGGCTGAGCCACAACACCGGATCCAAATAACCCCAACCTTTGGGAAAGTTTGGATCTGCATCCAGAATTTGTGGCTGGACCAATCTTTAATTTATGGAGAACTGGCTCATATAGTCTGATTTCACAGTTCAATGTTTGGTTTTATAGATATAGCAGTAGTTGGTACACATCACTTTAGAAATTGATTAATGTATGTATTTGAATTTAAATGAACAGGTCAACCCAGGGAAGTGATTCCATCATGAGGAATTATTTTCTGGGTCTGTCACCAGGCAGAGTTTGGCTTTCACAGTATACCCTTATAGAGTTCCTGACATATGATATAGCATACCCATTTACCAGTGAGGAAGCATTATGAAAGGCACTTACCAACATCAACCATTTTTATCTGTCACCAATGTAGGGAAATGCATTCTCTTGTAATGAAGGTGAAGACAGAAGCTGACCCAACCATTTGGCTGTTTGGGAATGCCTCAACAGACATAAAGCCACGTCTGAGAAAAAAGAGATGTGGCTGAAGTTCCCTTGCATCCTGGCAAACCTTGGCTGCTAGAATGGGGCTTTTGCAGCCTGTGCAACTTACAACAGCCATAAGACTGCTCTAAATTGTTTTTCAGGAACATGCCAGTACCAGCTCGCCTGAAGATTAGAGCACCACAAAGAAGCCTTCCCCCCATTCTGAGCTGTGTGTGGTACACAGGAGCGAGAACTCAAAGTTGCATCTGTGATGTTTGCCATGAATACTATGTTAAATTTGCACCCACATATATTCCTGCCAGAAATGTTTTTGCCCTCACGCAGTCAGAGAGGAGAAATAATACTGTTTAATACTGATTAGTTGAATTTATTTGACCAATCGGAACTAACCCATACTATAAGATCACATGGCATCAAATACTCACAGAGAATTTTTAGCCCATCTAGTTCAAAATATATATTAAGTGATTCTGAATAACAAGTAAGTGTGAAGAAATTATGATCTGCTTGTGGACATTCTGAAAGTTGGAAAAGAAGCTAAATTCAGTGGATAAATTATGCATTACAAATTATTCCCTCAGGCTCTAATTCATAATGTCATTATATTGTACTATGTTATGCCTCTTGGCCAATCACTGGATAGATATAGCACAACAGATTGCATATAAGCAGCATCCATTAGGGCACTACCAGAATAAGGAAACTGTTTAGAGGCAGTTTTTGCATGCTGTGCTTTCAACCAACCTATTACTATCCACTTTAGTCTGTGAAAAGCAGTTTCTTTCATATGGAATAAGGTATAAAGACTTTTGCAGTCCACATCTGCACTCAGAAGAGATTATTTCACCTGCCCATATTTAAAGTCCATGCATAACTGTATATGTCAGAAAATTCCTCAGACAGATGCTAACTCAAATTTTTGTATATTTGGGGATTTCTGGTTTAGGAATACAGTTCCTTCAATGCACCTGTCTGACCACAGGGAAATAAATCTGTATATAGCATTCGGCAAAATAGGCCCTTAGCGTACATCCGCACTTGTAACTAGATTGTGTGATGAAATGTTCTCTGCTTGTCCTTTCTCTAGATCTGTATCCTTCTGTGGCACTGAACTGAAGTTACTTGTGTCTCAGATCAAAGTCATTTCACGCAGAAGCTTGAAGACACAGTATCTTAAGTGAAGGTCAATGGTTTATCCATTATAGCACCCAACCCCAAATTATTTTTTCAATTAGTAATATTTATATCTGTTTTTATAGTGTAAAAGAATAAAGAAAGGACAGTCAGCATTTTCAAGAAATATAAGTTAAAGGTGTCCTATCATTTAAAATGATATATCATGTTAAAAGGGAAACTTAAGAGCTGGCATATGCAATCTAAAATTAAATACAGATTTTGAATTTCAAGCTGTGAAGCTAAAAAGATCAAAGGAAACTCTTTACAGTTCTTTGGAATTTGGTATTATACTTCCCAGGAGGTCATTTACTCTCATAATTTAGTCTGACTTATTTTGGCTTCAATTCCATTAAAAGTATATAGCAAAAAGCGGGCCACTCTTTACTTTAATTTTTAACTGCAACCTGCCAGTAAAAAAAAAAGAAAAGTGTCTGGAAGAGGATGATCTACAGAAGTACTAATAGCTTTCAAATCTTTTGACTTTTTGAGCCTGATATGATGAGAAACTTATCTGGAATGATTGTATTTTAACCCTTTTGACTGTTCTTGGGCATAATGTGCACATTTATTGAAATGAAACTTACTCATCGCCTTTGCATAGCTCTATATGTTCTGTTGCTTCCACTATAACTGATCCCTTGACTGTAATAATTTGCCTTAGTTAAGCATAATGATAGGAGAAGTCTGAGGTGAGTCATTTAAAGTAGCTATGGGGAAACTTCCAAAGCGAGATTCAAGTTGGGTAAGTATCCAGAAGTTCACATACTGATCTGAATTATCTGAAGCTGCTTTGTTTGCAAATCTCATGAGAACAGGATATCTAATGAAATTAGTGGAGAATACTTCCTACTGCTGGTTGGACTGAATAGACAGAACGTAAGTACAATCTTGTTTACTGAGTTTTGTAAACAGGAAGTGTAATAGTGGATCAAAATAAATTACAAAAACCTCTTAGCATTCAAAAAAGATTCAGAATGGGTTGGGTTCAAGGGATTAACTGATTGATTTTTTATTTTATCTCAAATAGTTTGCACCTATGTCACAAGGAAAGATTCAAGTGCTCCTTGTTTCACAGTGGCGTTAAATATAACCGCGGTAAATGACTAAAAGTGGCCCTGCATTGAAGGAGGATACCAGTCCCCCAGGATATCTCCCCACCATTATTATTCACTCTGGAGTCAGCCCCAACAAAACTACGCAACAGCAGTGAAAACCAGACCCCTCATCATCCATGACAGCAGCAACAGCTACACTCAGGACCATTCATGGGCATTATTCAGCTACGAGGCTTACTCTATGCTCAAGACTGGAATGAATTTAGCTATGCATGGTTTCACTTTTAATTTTCACCTACGGTACTTTACTTCTCCAAGGATGTTACTCTCTACAGAGACGTGCAGGCATTTGGTAGTCAGTGCAGTGCAGATTGTCAGCAGACAACACACCATGTACTCTCTCATTGAGACTCTTGCTTTTGCTTATTTCTTGTTGGTTTTAATTAACTCCCAAAGACAAAAAGTATTGGTTTTCTCTCTGTGCATGGGTAAATATAATAGCGATGATACCAAAGGATGACACACTGCTCTCCTATTGGACCATGATGTCACCTGTACTGACTTTGTTTTTGGCACTTGAGAAACCAGAAAAATTTCACTGATTTATACTGTCTCTCTTTCTGCCCCATTAGGGTGGACTAATGGTGTTCTAGTGTATACTAAGAACTTCACAGCAAGAGATTTTCTTTAAAACAGTAATCAAATCTTCCTTTTTGATTAATGCTTCTGAAAACATAGCTGTTTCCAACTGACAAAACTAAATGTATCGGAAATGTTACAAATGCTTTTTGCAGTAAAAGGAATAGTGGCAGTAGAGAGGTTAATTCTCTTCTTTTCATGCAGGTATCTTCTTAGAAGGGAAGTGATTAAAGCAGTTTCTTTTTTGGCATAAAAGTGTTTCTCTAATCTTGTTGAAGTGGTTAAATTGTGTTTGAAGAGCCAGATAAAAGCCCATGCTTTTTATTTAATGAGTTATCAGTTATATATTCCACTGTTTATTTTGCTCTGCCAATGAAACATATTTTCTTGAAATATCTTTCCCTTTACTACAGTCAATAAGGAATAACCATATGAGACATTCAGGCTGGATTTTCAGCAACAGGCCCAATAAATAGACTTCCCCAAACATGTGCAAATATGTGTGACCATGGCTGGCAGCAAATTTTTATTTACTAAAATAGGTACAGTATGGTCTGAGTATATCTCAATTTTGCATGGGCATTTGGGGCAACAGCAGAAATCTGTGTGCAAATATGCTCAGCAGGCTGCCTAGCAGACTGAGTAAAAATGTCCATACCTGTTAGGCAAATACTGCCAGTAACCAAGAGTAGGAGCGAGACTCCGAGAGCTAATTCCTTAGCTGGTGTTAATCTGCTATGCTGATTTACACCAGCTCAGGATCTGACCCAGAAGGTTTGCCTGTAGATATTCCTTCCCTGAATGCTGGGCAAAATGACATTTAATAATGTCTTAGGCACCAATTTCTGAGGGCATATTACATACACCACTCACAAAACATTGAGCAGTTCTGCTAACTATGGGCAGCACTAGTAGCCACCTTTCTTTCAACATTCACCAGAAGTCCATCAGAAGGCAGAACAAAAATCTCACTAAAGTCAAATCAGGCAAATTCTAGGCTGAAAAATTAACTTTTTACCATGTCACAAATGCTCCTGCTCCTATTTGATCCACTAATGGAACATAAGATACAAGGCTATAGTGGATACACCTCTAACTTCAAACAATGAGTTCCTGGGATAAGGTCAGACATACGCTTAAGAATGTTCAGAAGCCCATCATCCTTAAAAGAGGTACTGACAAGCTCCTCCAGGAAAGGACACAATACTTCCCCACCAGCCTTCACAAGACAGGAAGGACATGGGTACAAAGCACAGGTTATGAAGTGAAGGCCTATTGGCCCATTTGGATCCTCGTTGAGTGACACTGACCTAAACACAAGCAAAGAAGATCTATCTTCTATCTCACTGAGTTCCTGCTCTGCTACTCTTGATGTGGATGGCTTGTACCGATCTGAATAACTGGAGTTCGTTCACATTGAGCATACTGAATGATCTGGGATTAAATTAGTTTGTGGAAATCTCAGGAGGTTTTAAAAGTTTGACTCACTTTGGAAATGAATCTGTACATTTTGAATTTTAGCAAAATTTCTAATCTCATCACCACCATCCTTAATTCTCCCCAGATCAAACCAAATCCCCTTTCTTATGGGTCTTCATGAACTCCCTTCTTCCTTGAAATCCAAACTCACCATATAAAACCTTCCTTCATTCAAGCCTGCCTGTCCTTTCTTCCTCCCTACACACCCTTATAGTGAAGAACTGTAAGAACTAGCAGTCCAGCCTATCTATTGAGATCAGCTGTAAAGAAATGGATCCATTTCTATTTATAACAAATTCCCTTTATCCAAAATGTATAAAGGAGACTGAAGCTACAGTTCTGAAAGTTGAAAAGAAAGGAAGAGAATAAAAGGTGACTTCTTTTCTTAAAGTATTCTACCCTTTCCTCACTTTGCTTTTTGGCAACTCCCAGGACTTTCCAGTTGGGCTGGATTACAATTGTAAAACATTCACATACTTGTCATTACCCTGTTACTTTTAAGCAGAGGCCCTGCAGAACTTCAGTGCTCTGAATCCCCACACAGAGGTAGCGAGACAGATAGGCAGAAAAGCCTCTTGGTTAAAACTGGCCATCTCAAAGACCACTGCTTTTTATTTTTGGGGTTTTAAAAGCGCTCCATTCTGGTGGGCTGGAACCAGAACTAGCCAAATTTTGATGAAGAGTTGTTTAGTTGGAATATTTCTGACCAGTTCTAATAACAATTTCTCTCACACTTTCTCCTTAGCACACTGGTCTTTCTGAGCCTCTTTGACAGCTGCTTTCTCTTTCTCTCCTTCCTTAAACAAGCTTTCCCCTTTCAAACAGCTATTGTACTGCTAAAACTATATCAAAAACAATGTAGTTAAAACAGTACAACCTTCTGGGGCATACATGGTTATTTGATATAAAACTGCTTAATTTATAAGAGTAAGTTGTACCGATGAAAGCGTCTTTATACGGGCATAACTATGTCCACACTAGAGGGCTGTCCTGAATCATATAGATTTCTCAACCAATATAATAATGGAGACAAACCCTCAAAGACCCACATTAGCAATTGTGGATTGCTTTCTTTTGTCAGTTTTTCCTATTTCTACTCTAGTTCAGTGCCTATGCAATTGTCTGATTTATATGCAGGATAGTGTCTCTGCAAAGGAAACCTGGGCATTTTACAAGTTCTCCTGTTCATGGGGTTTTGATGTGTAGCAAATCAAAATATAGTACAAAAACCACAGAGTTTGAAAAGAATCTATTAAAATTTGTGATCTTGTTACACCAAATTATTGTCCTTTCCTCTATTTCATAAAGTTTACTCTGCATATCTTTTTTTCTTACATTTATCATTAAAGTTCCATGCAAAAATGTTCTCTCTTCATCATATCCTTTCAGATTTTCTCCATGTATCTATTGCAGCTCTGCCAGTGATCTCTGGGGGAATAATTGGGCCATGTGTTCTACAGTTTTGGTATTAGATCCTGCTATCTAGTAAATGCGTGGAGTATTTAAGAATCAAACTCAAAATAAGTAGCGAAGGATTTTGTCAAGGATCTGAGCTCACCTGAACTGGCCACATTAACCATGCCAAGAAGACCACAATTTAGGCAAATGTGGCATATACAGAATATCAATATTAACATTATGATGATTGTGTATAACACATACTTCTTCATATTATGCTCTCAACTGCTGTAGAAGAGCTCTGCATCTCAGGATGACCCAAGAGCATGGGGTGCAGTTTGGGTTCAAGATCATTTTCACTGAACTATGTTATAAACACCTTGGTCTCTGCTGCTGAGGCTCCAGTGGTACAAATGGGCTGGAAAAGTGCAATGAAGATTTCCCTAACATGGGGGGAATCTCTGGATTTCATACACTCCTAGGTGCTAGAACTAGGGGTGCTGCCGCACCCCCTGGCTTGGAGTGGTGTCCATCATATACAGAATTTATACTTTGGTTCAATGGCTCTCGGAACTCCCACTATACAAATTGTTCCAGCACCGCTGCATACAACCAGCAAAATCTGCTCTATGATACCATCTCCCAGCTGCTCCACACCCCCAGCATAGTGGGAGGGTTCAAGAGTGGGAGAGGTGTTTCCAGAGCATACTACACTCTGCTATCATAATAACCCTCAAGGCCACGCAAGCCAGCATAAGTTGGAACAGCTCTGCTCTTACTCATCCTGGGACCAAGGGTTCAGGGTTGAGCAGAAGTGTCATACATCTACCTTTGCCCATCCCTCTCAAATCCTCTGTCAGGCAAACCTTGGCTGGACCCAAAGATCAGGGGCCTTAAAGCAAAGACACATACTTATGTGTTTCCTGCTCTTCAGAAGATGGCTATAAATTTGTTGGTTTTTGTTATTGGTTTTTGAAAATCCTCATGCAACTAGCTTCCTATGTCTGTTTGTACAATGCAATTATGCATGCATTAAGTACTACATGAAAACAAAAGGCATTTAACGTTAATCACACCAGAAAGTCATCACATTGTGATCATACATGGCATCAGTCTGGCTGCCCAGCTAGATTTTCCACTTTCATGCAAACAACAGCACTAAATTGAATTACATAAAAAGAAGCTACATACTGACTCCCAGCAGTATGTTTTGACAAAACACTTTGTCTCCTTAAATGATTTCAGATGCTGTAGTCAAAAGCCTTGACTGCAAATAATGGGTTCATAAAACCTATCTTTAAAATTTTACCTGACAGTAATGCTGTGCAAATATCTGCACTTCTAGTTCACCTTCTCCACTTGTTTACATCAGGATTTTAATAGAGTGGCTGTCACAGAACAACAGCTAAAGGCCACTATTTGATAAGTTGCTGTAAAAATAGACTGTTTAAAATGAGAATTTCCTTCTTAAATTCAGCCATCACAAAAGATGGTGGTTAGGAATATATTGGAGAGAGACAATTTCTTGGAGGACTGCAATAAAAACCTTTGGAGTTCAGTGACATTCTAACTACAAATGACTTTGTAAGAAACTACATTTCCCATATGTCTTCAGTTTACCTGGGCAAACAATACAAATAAATACAGGACTTGGGTAGGCCATACAGTGTTAATGTTTTTCTTGCCAAGTCTATTTAAGGACTGTAAGTGAGATTATTTTGCAGTTACAGAATGAACTAAGTACAGCCCTTTAGTCACCCCTAGTGAGTTGAGAAATTTATCGAAAAAATTTACCTCAGATGCAGAGGGCCAGCCTACGATATTCACACCATTCAAGCTCCGCATTGAGGCTGCACAGCCATCCTTTGGCTGAAGAGCTGTGCAATGACCCCTGCATGTTACAGAAGAGGTCCACAGGATTATTTCTTACAGGCCAGAGTGAAGGGCAGGAGCAGGATATGCCAGGAAGGGGGTTACAGCAGTATGATCACGCAGATGGCTCCAGAACATTATGCATGTGGCGCAGAGGGGCTACGGCCTGTATAGGCTGGGCAACTGGTCGTGGGGAACTGCTCTACTGCTCAAGAATTGGATCTAAGTTTTCATGGTTGAGTTCATCTCTTCAGCTATGTTTAATCTGCATAAAGTCTGGTTACTCTGACTTTCTGAGGATGGATTGGATGTTTTTCTCTATGTGCTATAAAGTCTCCTTTTTACTTTTCCTACAGACATGAATATAAACAACACCAATTAAGGTCAGGATGTGTCCAGCAGGTCCATGTGGTGTAACGAGGGGGCATGGAGCCACTCCCCTACATTGCAGTCAGGCACAGCCAGTTCGTACAGGGACTGCTCCCCTTGGCATTCCCTGGGTGCACTTGGAGGGAAAGGGGAGGAGGTAGGTACATAGTCCCCTACTTCCCAGCCCTAGAGCTAGGCAGGTGCACAGTGGGGTACATGTGTAGTAATGTGTATGCCCCCATGTGTTCCAGGACTAGCAGGAGGAATTGTGCCTTATTGAATTTGTACTGGGGCAGGGTGGCTCTAGACCATTTGCAAAGCCTGGTTAAATTGCATGAATTAGTTCTTAACCATATCCGTCATGGATAGATTTCTAAGAATATACTAAAATCTTATAGCATCAGTGTCAACAGGCAGGGGAGAGGTGTGCAAAAATGAAAAGAAGGAAAACTGCCTAAGAATCTCCAAACATGTTTAGTTTGCACTGCTTTGAATCCATTCTCATTCTAGGCAGATTTTATTTTGTCCATCTTTGTTGGAGACCCTCCAGTTACAGTGGCATTTCCATAAGCTACAGGCCAGGGAAATATACTAAACTAAACTAACTATGTTTATTATTAATTAACTAAACTAACTATTTTTATTATTAATTATTATTAGTTAGTTAATTAAAGTATAATAAAACACTGCACTTCCATTTTGCTTTCTATCCAAGGATCTCCCATGTGTTGCATTTACACCTGTGCAACTGGATTTACTTTAATGGTGTCATTCCTGATTTACACTGGCATAACTCCATAGGGCTGAATTCTCAGCTGTGCTAAGCTCACACTTGATGCAGGTGAGTGGGGGAAGCAACGGTAGCTCTAAGTCAACTTTCTACCTCCCCTGATTCTGGTGTAGGTAGGAGAAACCACAAGGCTGCTAAGGGCCATTCTGCCAGCCCAGACTGTGATTGCTCCCTAACATATATCTTGCTACGTTGGCATTATGCAAGGTGAGCATCCCCCCGCTGCCCACTTAGGGTTTGGCCTGCGCTACCTCCCCCTTAAACCCTCCATTTGGGGCTAGGTCCTGCGGCTTGCTGAGAAACAAACATGCAAGTACCACTTTTCACAGCAGACTTACTTACTATCTGAGAGGCTGTGAAAAGTGATACTTGTATGTTTGTTACTACCACTTATCACTTTTCAAAGCCTCCCATGTAATTACTAAGTGTTTTGTGAAAAGTGATATTAAAAATATACCAATATCACTTTTCACGGCATTATTTTTATTATCGAGTCTACAAAAAACCCTACCAATATAAATTACAATGATTTGACATGTATCTGTGCACTTTCATTGTGTTCCCTAAAGTTAATTAAATATTTCAGGAAAAAGAGTCAGTGCAGTCATTGGCCCCATTCTGAGGCCACCAAAAATTTTGTTGTGAGAAGCCCTGATTTAGCCCATTGACTCGAACAAAGATACTTCTGATTTACACTAGTCTGAGTGAGCTCAGAACCAGACCCTTTATGTGCTGCAGTGCTATGCTTGGTGCATAGAGATGTAAATTATTCCTGTGCTGCATGGTATAAAGTTATTGCAAGCATCTCTGATAGAAAGGCCAAGATAAAATTCCTGCTGCAGAAGGTCTCTTGTGATGGTCAATGGAGAATCTACAATTGGGGAAACCTAGGGCCAAAAACTGAGAAATTAAAATTAGAGTCAAATAAATGTATTTTCCTTCTCATTATAGATCATTCACAGACATTCATTAATCAGAATAACTCTTCCATATGAGAGATCCATGTATGGCATATGGTCTGTCCCAGACTTCATAGCGTACATATCCATGTTCCTATAGGGCACTCTAAAGTAGCAGTATTAACAGCAGTGGCAGTGGGACTTCATTGAATAGCTCTAGAGGTTGCAATGCAGCACTGAGGGATTTATTCAAAGGTATCATTAATTAGGCTCCACTTCAGCAAGGTACTTAAGCTTAACTTTAAGCACCTGAAAAGTCCCATTGAAGCACCTATAGAGCTTAAGCAATGTACAGCATCCCACCAAAATTTTTCACGTGGAGTTCACACAGGTGGGCTCCAGAAAAAGAAAACTAAAACCCTGCTAAATCCTTTGGAAAAATAATAATCATTTTCTGAATAGCAAATTTTATAACCCATTAGTAAGCTTCATCATAAAGAGGGGGCTAAGAAGCAGGTTTAATAGGATTAATGTAAAAAAAAAGGTGCAAAAATCCATTGAAGTTAGCAAGTCAATAAACCACATTGCAAAAGCCTTAAATAGATATTTATATGATGGACAGTAGTATTGGCTTCATATTTTGATAATTCATTTACTCCTTGGAAATCTTGTTTCCTCTGAACTTGCCTCACACAGGAACTTTGTGGAATTCAGACCTGTGCCTGGTGTTTTTGGCAATATGCCTTTACCAAATTAAACACAAGTCCATTATCAGCATGGCCTTGTGCTCATCATGAGATTTGTGTAAATGCAATCCCTTGACCCACCTTTTGGCATGCATGCTCCTACTCCTTTCTTCTGTGCTCATCTATGTGATGGAGAATCACTTTCTGCAGTGAATACGGGGTGCAGAAACTTACTGACAGAGCTCCCCCTTTCACCTTATCAGTATGTATCTTGATAGCACCATGAAATGGGAATTTTTATTTCCCCACAGGCATTTTCTTACATCCTCGCAATATACTTATGAAGATGTGCATTTGATTCTACTTTTGGATTGTGCCAAGAATCCTCCCACTTATGGACATTTAAGAGAACAACATCAATAAATCATCATGATTATTATTAAATAATTTTCACCTGCAAAGTGACTTTCTTCAGAAGTTTAAAAATGATTTATCAGTGCTTCAGTAATAAGTTAGGCCTCTCACTGAGATCCGCGTGACAGTAATTCTTTTTGTTTCATGAAATTCCACATAGAAATTGCTTCCATTTAGTTTTGTTTGGTGTTGCACCTATCTCACTTGTTTGAAATTTCTATACTTTTTTATTTTGCCTTACAAAAATGAAGGGTCTGATTCTCATATACACTGAGGCCACCACTCTGCCAGTGTACTCAAAGGCTCTTTTGCACTGACAAAGTGGTATAAAAGGAATTCTGGTTAGGCTGCAAATCACTGCATGTTTGCAATGTGAAAACCATTTTCACTTGGAAAATGGATCCCTCCTTATTTGGATACAGACGTTGTTTTGCTTATTTTTTCTACTAAGAAAAGGAGTCAATGTTTGTTTTTTTAAAAAAAATCACAGCAGCAAATGGGGAAACTGAGGCACAGATAGGTTGTGACACATGGGCAAAACTGTAGGAATAAATCCCAGCAGTCTTGAGCTGTAACCAATAATCATCACCATTACTCATCACATGTTTTTTCCCCAAGCAAGAGTATTCTCTGACTCCCAGAAGAAAAATTTAAAAGTTTATTCTAATGGAAAAAATATAAAATACTCTAAAAGCTAGGAAGTAGGGTGATGGAGGCTGACCCTAGTCACCTATTATTTTGTAATTTTAATTACTCCTCCTTTAATTTAAGCAGCTGACATATCTTTCCATGGTGTTCAGAAAGTTAATAAGGCAGCTGAATAAGGATTTTAGGGTCATACATGTACTCCTTATTTTATGTATTAGCTGCTATATTAATATTATTGTGATCATATACACGATCATATATGTATTTAATGCACCTTAAAATATTACTAGACAAAGAATATTACTATATTTTTTCTTAAAATGTTTGCCAACCCTAAATTGTTTTGGGAAAAACATATAATAATACTATGTTGTTTATGCCAAGCTGCATATTTTTGTACACTGCGTCTTAATTATGGTTCACAGTCATCAGTTTACTGACAACTATCTGCCTAGATGTCACTCTTTAATTTAATCTTCCCTAGCTGAAATTAAAATATTGACTGAAATAATGTTTGCATGGGAAGTGGAAAAGTTCAGAGAAGTGCTTAAACTAGATGGACTTTGGTATTTATTGCTTCTGTGCTATCCATCTAACCATGTGCATGTACAAACCCCACAGTTTTTGTGCATGTAAATCGTAGCATGCAAGAAAAGTAGGTGCATAGTTACATGCACATAAATACATGGAGGCTTTCCAAGTGACTCCATTGGCTCTAGAGGGCAACCTCTGGCTCATAGTCTCAATGAAAGCATAGAGTAGATATCACAGATGGGTATAACTTCTTTAGATTAATAACACATCACATGTATTGTCCTGTGCTCTGAGTATTTTATATATTTTACATATATATTTATATACCAGTTCCTGGACACTTGCTCACATGACAAAATCACCACTGCTGTTGGCTGAAATGGCATAGAGACTGACCTTCCCATTCATATTGATGAGCCATTCAAATGTAGGCCTGTTTTGGAACTATGGGAGAGCCTATAATTCTGTTGCACTTGTAGCATCTGTTTTGTGGATAGAAGACCTCAGTCTCCAAGACTGCCAGTCCAGATCTTCCACTAGCCCTAAATATTCTTTCCAAAGTTTGACTTTTTTTTTGACACTACACTTCCTGTCATTCTAGGGATGGTCTTAACTCTGGTTCCATCACAGGCATCCTTACAAGAACATATGTTTTGCTAACAGGTGCCTTCATCAATGAAAATTCCAAAAATATATGTGAATCTGTATTGCCTAACATTATTTTTCTTCTTTCTTTAGTTTGTTCATTTTGGGGCCATAAATATTATTAACCTACAGTGATTTGTTTCGGCTTTCTTTAGTTAATTAAAGACACTGTAGGATTTATCTTATGATACCACCAGGAGGGCACAACAAGCAAAATATTACATTACTAGATGGTTCATTCATTAGCATAAAATAATCAGTGCTTTCAAATACTGTACTGGAGTTTTAGATGTCTCAGGTTTGGTTTTTAGTGTTTCCATCTAGGAAGCAGCAGCAGAAGAGGAATAAAGGAGGGGAGGAGGAAGGGAGAGAGGCTGCTGTTACAATGAGCAAAGTTTTTCTTTAGAAGATACACAGGGAATTTGACGAAAAGGAGAGTGCACTAGTTAAGCTTGCCTGAGGCATAGCTAACTGGCACCTAAAACATGACATGGGAGTCAGCTACAGTAATTCCTACTCTGCTACTAACAGAGATTGAATAATTACTAAAGCATTCATTCCATCACATGACTTATCCCATTGGGAACAAAAACAAAATACCATATGGTATGGAACAATATTTCTACTAATTTCACATAATATTTATCATTCTAAATTAACATTCTTTTTTCAAGAGAACAAAGGCCTGTGGTAACACACATTTATCACTCCCTCACAATCTGTTTTACCAAACTTGAACAGAACTTATGACTGGAAAGCCATATAATTTGTATTTCTCCAGATGCTACTCATCCTGTCTCTCTTCCCATCCAGACCATCCCCTCTCAATGGGAAGGGGTCTAGTGCAGGAAATCTCTTTCCAGAATCCCCTCAGGGTGATCCCCTCCATTGTTCTACCTGCCCCTGACTCCCCTCAAAAAAACTTGTGGGCTGTTTCAAACCTTTTGGATCCCCAAGAATTTGTTGTAGGCCTAAGTCATTTGTATAGAAGTACTGTGTCAGGGAAACATTGAAGGTCCTTTCTCTGGCCATGACACTTTCCAAGAACTCTTGATGGCTATAAGAAAAAAACAACACAGCTTTGGGCTGTATTATCTTTTCTGCTTAATTTCAGCAGGGTCTGGGTTGGTGGAGAAAGGTATCATGGAGCAGGATGAGGCCATGGCAGAATGTGGAGAGACCGTTGGACACTACACACATGGATTAAGTAGCATGATCTATTCCTGAGTGATTTTCTTCCTTATGGGAGAGACACCAATAATTCATTCTTCCTCTCTCAGGAATAAAATAAGAATCCAGACACATTGATTATTAATCATTCATTTGGGTTTCTCTTCTTTCTTATCCAATGACATAATCTCTACTGACTAATATGTATACTGTAATTGACATCTGCACCAAAAAAAATCAGGTTATAGTGTATGTATCTGCACTAATAAAAATAGCCATCTTTCAAATCCTCCTTTTCAAAGTCTTACTGAAAAGACTAAAAGCTTTGAGGGATAAATCCAGTAACAGAGATGTATGGAAAAGCCCTTTTGGGACCATCTGCTACTTAAAAGGTAAGGAGATTCTAGGCTTAACTAAACAATAATATTGATTAATAAATAATGAGAATAATGAGCCAAAACCAGAAGTCCTTACTCAGTGAAAACTCACTGAAGTCGACAGGATTTTTGCCTGAAAAATGACTGAGCAAAAACTGAAAAAGTACTAGAGGATTTGCAGAAGTGACAAAGAGTCCTGTGGCACCTTAAAGACTAACTAAAGTATTAGAGCATAAGCTTTTGTGGGCTAATACCCACTTCGTCGGATGCATGCAGTGGAAGAATCCAGGGGCAGGTATAAATAGGTAGGCAAGAGCCAGGTTAAAGATAACAGGGTGGGTCCAATGAGGCTGAATCAGCTGTTATCTCTAATCAGGGAGGGTGAGGTGTTCCTCTAGCAGCTCTCCAATTCAGCTAGAGGAACACCTCACCCTCCCTGATTTCTGTAATCACCAACGATCCTACAGAAAAATAATGCTGAAAGTTGAGAGAAAATATATTAGCCCTAATAATTTTCCTTTGGAAAAATATTACTAGTATAGTAGTTTTTAATGAAAGAAGAATTAAGCAATTATTTATTTGTATTTCCAATGTTAAACTCTTTTGTTATCACACGTACACCTCTGTTATTAATATTAGCTATGGTTTGCAAAAGAGGAAAATCTAGTTATCAATGAATAATTCAGACTCCATAACTGTCAGACCTCATTATTTTAAATAAGGCCTGGTAGTTCCAGTTGCAACTGGCTAATTGCATCATTTAAACGTAAAGTCTTAGAATATTTCACATAATTCACAATTTTAAAAACTTTTAATACATTCAAAACTACTGTAGTACATAGGGTAATTTGCTTTAAATCAGTCTGGGAGAACAAAGAGACATTCTAGTTGTGATCTAAGTCCTCAAATTCTGGAAAAAAAAATAAGTGCAATGAAAATGGTACATCCAATAGCTAATATGAAACTTTAAACAGAAATGATCTCAAATATTTTTAGAAGAAAAAGTTGGAAAAATTAAAAATGATCTGAAATGAATGAGTGAAAAACTAATCTGACACCTGACAAAATCTATCACCAGATATTCAAAGACTAGCATTGAAAATATTTCTTTTTGCATATCCGTGTACTTTGCTTTTTTTGGCAGTAAATTCATATTTATCACGGTACAAAAAAAAGAGACTTATTAAGAATGTTTACATGATTTTTTTAACAAATCAAAAAAGTTAAGTGACTTCTAAAAAATGATATAACTCAGTTCTGCATAAAGAACTCTTAAGGTATCTACTTATATAGCCCTCATATTCATAGTACCCAAGCACCTCACAATATGCCCATGCAGTAGGGAAGTATTGTCCCCATTTCACAGATGGGGAACTGAAGCACACAGTAGATTAAATGACTTGCCTAAGGTCCCACAGAATGTTTGTGGTTAAGCTAGACGTTAAACCCAGGTCTCTTTAGATATATCTACACTGTGACAAGTGACCTACTGCAGGGCTGATTTGGGCTCACAGGGCTATAAAATTGTAGAGTAGATGTTTGGGCTCAGGCTTAACCCTGGAGTCTAAGATCCCTCGAAGTGGGTAGTTCTCAGGATCTGGGCTCCAGCTTGAGTCCAAATGACTACATTGCAATTGAGAGCTCCAAACCCCAAGCCCCGCAAGGCCAAGTCAATTGACGCAGGCTCCAAGATTCAGTGCTATGGATTTTTTTTATCACAGTGTAAACTTACTTTTTCAATTCTGCTCCAGTCTGTTGCCCTGTCCACTAGACCGGCCCTTCTACCTGATACACTTACTCACAGTTTTCTAAACAAAAGTTCTACTTGTTTTCAAAGGGGGAACTGAAGTAAAGAAAACAAGAGTAAATTTCAAATCAACATCTGCGGAATGTCCCTTTTTTATACTTGTTCTTGCGGAAATTCAGCACAGAAAAACATACAGATTACACTTGTCACTTTTTCAAACAATTCAGTTTCGCTTGTGATAACTAGATAATGTTGCCAGAATATCTGTCATATTCCCGTTGTGTAGGAAATAAAGTACTAACACTGTAGTTTCAATTTGCATTGGACCTCTAGGGTAGGGAGAAAAGAAGGGCCTCCTAGATCTGGCCATTGGTGGCTCATATCGTGCCTACAGACCACCACCTTTTCTAGAATCAGAGGGGTAGCCGTGTTAGTCTGGAATTGCAGAAGTGACAAAGAGTCCTGTGGCACCTTAAAGACTAACTGAAATTTTTTCAGAGCATGAGCTTTCGTGGGCTAATACCCACTTCGTCGGATGCGTGCAGTGGAAGTATCCAGGGGCAGGTATAAATAGGTAGGCAAGAACCAGGTGGGAGATAACAAGGTTAGTCCAATCAGGCTGAACCAGCTTGTTATCTCTAATCAGGGAGGGTGAGGTGTTCCTCTAGCAGCTGAACTGGAGGTGTGAATAGCAAGAGAAGAGAAGCTGCTTTTGTAGTTAGCTAGCCATTCAAAATCTCTATTCAGTCCCAAATTGATTGTGTCAAATTTGCAAATGAATTGCAGCTCTGCAGTCTCTCTTTGCAGTCTGGACTTGAAGTTTTTTTGCTGCAAAATGCTGACCTTTAAATCTTCTATGGTGTGTCCGGTGAGGTTGAAGTGCTCTCCTACAGGTTTTTGAATATTGCCATTCCTGATATCTGATTTGTGTCCATTTATCCTTTTTCGTAGGGACTGTCCAGTTTGGCCGATGTACATAGCAGAGGGACATTGCTGGCACATAATGGCGTATATTACATTGGTAGATGTGCAGGTGAATGAACCAGTGATGGTGTGGCTGATCTGGTTTGGTCCTGTGATGGTGTTGCTGGTGTAGATGTGTGGGCAGAGTTGGCATCGAGGTTTATTGCATGGTTTGGTTCCTGAGTTAGAGTTGTTATGGCGCGGTGTGCTGTTGCTGGTGAGAATATGCTTGAGGTTAGCAGGTTGTCTGTAGGCCAGGACTGGCCTGCCTCCCAAGGCCTGTGAAAGTGAGGGATTGTTGTCCAGGATGGGTTGTAGGTCACTGATGATGCGTTGGAGAGGCTTTAACTGAGGACTGTAGGTGATGGCCAGTGGTGTTCTGTTGTTTTCTTTCTTGGGCTTGTCTTGCAGCAGCAGGCTTCTGGGTACACATCTGGCTCTGTTGATCTGTGTCCTTATTTCCTTGTGCGGGTATTGTAGTTTTGAGAAAGCTTGGTGGAGATCTTGTAGGTGTTGGTCTCTGTCTGAGGGGTTGGAGCAAATACGATTGTACCTCAGTGCTTGGCTGTAGACAATGGATCGTGTGGTGTGACCAGGGTGGAAGCTGGTGGCATGAAGGTAGGCATAGCTGTCAGTAGGTTTTCGGTATAGGGTGGTGTTGATGTGGCCATCATTAATTTGCACCGTGGTGTCCAGGAAGTGGACCTTTCATGTAGACTGGTCCAGGCTGAGGCGGATGGTGGGGTGGAAGCTGTTGAAATCATGGTGGAATTCTTCCAGAGTTTCTTTCCCATGGGTCCAGATGATGAAGATGTCATCAATGTAGCGTAGATAGAGGAGGGGCGTGAGTGAACGAGATTTGAGGAAGCGTTGTTCCAGGTCAGCCATAAAGATGTTGGCATACTGTGGGGCCATGCGGGTGCCCATAGCGGTGCCACTGGTCTGGAGGTATATATTGTCACCAAATTTGAAATAATTGTGTGTGAGGATAAAGTCACAGAGCTCAGCAACCACTTGTGCTGTGGCATCATCAGGGATACTATTCCTGACAGCTTGTATTCCATCTCTGTGTGGGATGTTTGTATAGAGAGCCTCTACATCCATGGTGGCTAGGATGGTGTTTTCTGGAAGGTCACCAATGCATTGTAGTTTTCTCAGGAAGTCGGTGGTGTCACGGAGATAGCTGGGAGTGCTGGTGGCGTAGGGTCTGAGTACAGTGTCCACATATCCAGACAGTCCTTCAGTGAGAGTGCCAATGCCCGAGATGATGGGGCGTCCAGGATTTCCAGGTTTGTGGATCTTGGGTAAAAGGTAGAATAGCCCCGGTCGGGGTTCTAAGGGTATGTTAATTTGTTCCTGTGTTAGTGTAGGGAGTGTCCTGAGTAGACGGTGCAGTTTCTTAGTATATTCTTCAGTGGGATCTGAGGGAAGTGGTCTGTAGAAACTGGTGTTGGAGAGTTGTCTGGTAGCCTCCTTTTGGTAGTCAGACCTGTCCATGATGGCAACAGCACCTCCTTTATCAGCCTCTTTGATTATGATGTCAGGGTTGTTTCTGAGGCTGTGGATAGCATTGCGTTCTGCTCGACTTAGGTTGTGAGGCAGGCGATGTTGTTTTTCCACAATTTCTGCCTGTGCACGTCGACGGAAGCATTCTATGTATAAGTCCAGACTGTCATTTCGACCCTCAGGGGGAGTCCATGTGGAGTTCTTCTTCTTGTGCTGCTGGTGGGATGGTGTCTGTGTATCAGTGCGCTGTTCTATGTAGTCTTGAAAGTATTCTTTGAGTCGGAGACGGCGAAAGTAGGCTTCCAGATCACCGCAGAATTGTATCATGTTTGTGGGGGTGCTGGGGCAGAATGAGAGTTCTCGAGATAAGACAGACTCTTCTGCCGGGCTGAGTATGTAACTGGATAGATTGACGATACTGCTGGGTGAGTTAGGGGTACCACTGCTGTGGCCCCATGTGGCAGGCAGGATTTTAGATAGCTTGCAGTCCTTTTTCTTTTGTAGAGAGGTGAAGTGTGTAATATAGATCTCCTGTCTTATTTTAGTAAAGTCTGTTTGTGTGGAGGGTTGGTTGTTTATCAAGGTCTCCAGGTTGGAAAGCTCTTTTTTGATGTTTTCCTGTTTGCTGTACAGGATGCTGATCAGGTGGTTCCTCAGTTTCTTAGATAGTGTCTGGCATAATCTCTCACTGTAGTCTGTGCAGTATGTAGAAAGCAATGGATTTTTCACCTTCAGTCCATTTGGTATGATGTCCATCCGTTTGCATTTGGAGAGAAAGATGATATCTGTTTGTATTTGTGCAAGTTTCTTCATGAGGTTGATGGATTTCCACTCCATACGGCTAAATGCAGTGCCTTGCATGTTGTCAAGAATCAGAGGGGTAGCCGTGTTAGTCTGGAATTGCAGGGTATTGGGGCAATTGGGATAATCTTTTCTCCCTTCAGGGAGGATGATGGAAATGCCAGTCCTATAACTGCTACTGAGATTTTCATTTGCCCGTATGCTACCTCCTTCAGTTCTCCATCTTAGTTTTTACTAACCAGTGTATGAGGCATTGTGAGATTTCATAGGTCATGCCTCATACTGCACCATGAAGTGTCATGTTAGTACAAACACAAGAGGCAACAGAGAGGACAGCTCCCAGCCATATCTCCATCTCCTGTGCTTCCTGGCCACACTCTCCTTCAGCAGCTGGACCGGGTGGATACATGAATCTAAGTTCTCTTGGGCTCTGGGCTCCTTGCATTTCAGGATTAAGATTCAAAGGAGCATTAGGATGGAAGGTTGCCACAAATATCCTGTTCATGTATCCAGTAGTGTGGCTGTCAGGCTAATGCATTCTCACTTCCAGTCCCAACCAAGCTTTTTTCATGTGGTTGAATCTGCTTAGATTCACAGATCTACAAAATCTGTGCTTAATCTGTCACTGCTCGGAAAGCTTGCAGGGACTTTTAGGAAATTTCCTGTTAGCCCAATCTAGGCCTGAAAAGAATGGAAAAGTGTTTAAGGGTGACCACTGCACAAGTCATTTCAAACAGAGTATTTGCCTCACCTTTAAAAGAACAGGTCTTCAATCCAGATTCTGCTTAATTACAGTTCCTTGGGGAAAAATATTGCTCCTTTCTCCCACAGCTGCATTTGTATCCCCTGTGTGCTGTGAAAAATGTCTTCATGGCATCCCTGGAGGGTCAGAGGAGGAGAAAGAGAGAAGATTTGTGGAGGTGGAACCATTGGAGCAGGAATAGAGCAACAGTGGGGTCTATTGTGGCCTCCTGGCTACAATAGTATCCACAGAGTGGCTTTATTTTTGTCCCACCACTCCAGGGCAAAGATTCTTCTCCACTACACAGACAAATCCCTGCTGCTTGGTCTTAGTGTTGGAGGAACAAGGGTTTGACCCTTATTAATGGACATATTAGTTCAATGCTTGCATGAAAAGCCAGAAGGGCAACGGCACAGGCACCATTTGTGATACAGCATGGCCAGAGGGCAGCAGGAGAGTGTAGAGGGAAGCAAGCTTACTAGAAGTTGGTTGGAGCACCTGGAGCCAATTAAGGCACCTGAAGCCAATTAGAGTAACTGAAGCCAGGCACATGATAAACCCCCCCGGCTTCAATCAGTCAGTGAAAGGGAGTTGGAGCAGTTCGGAGGAATGGGAGCAGAGAGCAGTTTGGAGGAGCGGGAGCGGAGAGCAGTTTGGAGGAGCGG
>ML677340.1:27545882-27810002 GCA_007922305.1 Dermatemys mawii
GAGAGCAGTTTGGAGGAGCGGGAGCGGAGAGCAGTTTGGAGGAGCGGGAGCGGAGAGGAGTTTGGAGGAGTGGGAGCGGAGAGCAGTTTGGAGGAAAGCAGAGGAGTTTGAAGAAGTGCTGCGGTGAGCTAAGAAGACCCAGACCATAGGTAAAGGGACACCTGGCTTGTGCAGAGAGAGGGCAGGAGGTCCCACAAGCTGAAAGTAGGAGAGGGAAGTAGCCCAGGAGAAGGTATAGCTAGTTCAAGTAGTTTAATGCTATCCTCAGGGCCCCTGGGCTGGGACCCGGAGTAAAGGGCGGGCCTGGGTCTCTCCCTCTCCACTCCCCTACTCTAGGATATGAGTGGGGTAGTTAATACCCTGTTCAGGGGCAAAATATGGTGCCCTGAACCCCCCACAAGAAGAGAAAGCACAGACCCCCTTATAATAGTGCAGGCAAGTTTGCCACACATTCTACTGCACAGGTATGAGTGACGGGCAGCTTTGCTGGGGTACTCCACTCTCCCTTCATGATGCAGAACTGTGAGTGGTATGGATACACTATGGAAGGTTGTGGATGTGACCACTGGATCCAGTACTTCACACATGGACTGACCGTAATCCCCACACAGTGGAAAGCAAGGACTGTGAATATTTGGAAGTTGCATTAACAGCTACAGTGTGATTCTGCCAGTGCTGTATGGATGAGTGTGTGAATTCTGTCCCTCCCCTACAAATTATTCAGAGAACCCTAGTGCATAAACAGTTGACTCAGGGGGTCAGGATATGGCTCATAACTTCCTATGACACAGTGTGTGAGGGCTGCATTAGGTATAGTGGGCCTGGGTCTTGTAAAAATGCAAATGACACATCCCCTGGAATCCTTACGGAGTCTTGTTTCCCTTTTTTAAAAAAGTTGAAAAACACAGCTTTCTTGTTGAAGCTAGAATGCCTCAGTTTCAGCCCACACATCCATTAGCAGAATAATTACGGCTGTGCAAATTCCATAGCAAGGGTTCAGTTCTGCTCTGCTATGCAGCAGGCATGCATGGCGGGTGTTTCATAAAATCCACCTCTGCACTTGTGTGTTGTGCTGTTGATAATTTGAAAAGACACACAGCTAGCATATGTGAATCTGCTTGTATGAGAGCTGAATGCAACCTGTTGTTTGCATTGTGTTCCTGGTTTTAGTGGAAGCTAAAAATAAGGCAAGAAAACACCTAGCAATAATTACTCTTGTCAGAGATAGACACAGAGTTCAACAGAATATAATATTCCCACAGTCTTTCTGATCCATGAAAGCCTGGATAGCAGTGGACCCTGTATTTGTGGAAGGCCCAGTTATTCAGAGAACAGACTGAAAGAACATTGCTCTATAGCAACAAATTTTGGTTGGTTTCAACTTGAAAATCCTGGCATAGTGCATAGCAAGAAGCACAAAGGCACACCCTATCCTTTATGATCATGAGTTCTCAGGAGCATTAAATTCCCTGGGTGGGATTTTCAAAAGCCCCTAAGTGATTTAGCAGAGTCAATTGGATCTGTGCTCCTAAATCACTTAGGGGATGGGATTTTCTAAAGCGTTTCTGAGCAGCCATGCAATATGCCAATATTACAGTAGATATAGGGCTGGAGTAATTCTTTTGCATTACTGGGAGGTGTGCTTAGGTTTTACAAGTTGAGAAAGGCTTACACCACAAACACCAGCAATTGTTTTCATATCACTTTAAAAAGTAGCCAATTATAAGGTAGAACACATTCCCACACCAGACTCTAACAATTAGGACGGTAGCTCAGCTTCTGGCCTTAAATTATTTGGGAGAGTCCATTCAAAGAAGTATCAAAAAGATAGCTTCCCTTTATATACCAGGCTACACAAATCTCTCAACATTTCTAACACTTTCCAATACAATAAAAGAATGATATTTAATACTATAGAACATGGATATCATGCTGCATATTTTCAGAGTGCTGTATAAACATCAATGGCAGGGCTTCCTAGAGGGGTTCAAGCAACATTGCTGCTATACCATTTTAGAGCTCAACTCAAACAATGGTGGTCCTGCCTTTCTCAAGAAATCATCACTCAACACAATCTCACCATTTATGGTCTGATTTATAACTAGTGAAAAATTCAGCCTTTTAGGGCAGGCTGATGATACCACTGCTCTGTGCCCAGAATTGGCAGCAAACTCGTTTTCAAACATAGAACACAAGGTCTTGTTTTTAAAGCTCTGAATGGTTTAGGGCACAACATCTCTTCATATTTCCCATAATAAATATTTTGATTGGTGGGGACTCTTTGTAATCAGGCCCCACAGTGAAACTCAAGAACATATATCTCTTTGGGTTTTTTCTGAACTATGGATGTTATATTCCTCTTGACTGGTACTTGCCTAGGCCTGATTTCTTTGAGAAAATATATTAGATGAATTCCGCATAGAGGGGAGTGGACTTATCACCAGGGATGAATGTCATCTGTTTTATGTGCTAAAAATGGTGCTGAAATATTATGGTTTGTGTCATACAAATGTACGTAGCAATAATATACAATAATATCAGCAACACTATATCTTCAAACCAAAATAAGGATTAAGGCTATCAGTACTCAATTCTACTGTAATTTTATAAAAGTTAAAATTAAAGAAGTTCAGGCCAACTTACATATGAATGTTAAAATCATAATTATAACATTTTTTTCATGATAGAAGATTTTCTTCTAAAGCTTCTGGTACAAATACAATATGGTCCAATAAAATTAATAAGACAAGTAGCATTTCCTAGAACGCACATATTTTCTATCCTTGTCTTGAAATGTCTGGAGACTTTTGTAACTGAAGACATTACTGTCTGCAAGCAATGTGTCAGCTTAGCTGTCTGAGCAAAGTCTTCATTTTTAAATATTATGTTCTGGAAAAGCACCAGCTAGGTTTCTGAATGACTTATGTCTGAGGCCCAGAGATATCACAAGGAAGTGGTGACTTACACTTTTCTATCTTGAAACTGCCCAACATTGGCTTTACCCTTGTCACAAGGCAGGTGTCTGTAATGAAGTTGACTATCATGTACAGAAGCGCACTAGATATGTTTCAGACTCATCTTCAGCAAAAGGACTTAACTTCAGCAGCTTGTGTATGGACTGTGTTCTTAAAGTCAGCGATTTCACTGACAAAAAAGGCATCCTTTTTTTTTCTTCACAGTTGTAGACTTCTAGTTCTAAATGCATGCTAACCTGAAACACAGAGTAAGTGGCAGATTCAGGTATAATCTTTGTAGTATTCCTCTTGCATATAATCAGAAGTGCCCTCCCCGACCTTTTTTTTCAAAAAGGCAAATCTCTATAATGAATCTTTCTTTGAGATTTGGTGCTTTAGGTTTCTTGCCAAAAGACATTGGTCAAAATTCATTGTTCTCTCCAACTCTTAGTGGCCATTGCAGCTTGTTAGAGAAACAGGCGAAGTAAAAGAGGTTTGTTTTGTTTTTGCTGGCTTACAAAAGCTTCCTAAGTGTGGAACACTCATGCTACTTTCCACAGATTTTAAAAAGACAGACAAATATAGTGCCATTGACTACTAGGGAAAAAAAATTAAAGTGGAGGACTATCCATAAAATAATCAGAGAGGGGAGATTTGAAATTACTGTACCACCTAGAAACAGGAGAGTTTTGAAATACACAGTCCACCCAAGTGCCACCTGATAACCAAAATAGTGTAAGTCAAGGTTTTAGTGTTTGGTGAAAATGTCAAAATGATCACCTGTGTTCACAATGGGTTTTGATCATCACCTCTTAGATCTATTATCATAGCAAGAGAGAGACATCCTTAGTAAGAAACAATAGGAAAACTCATTACTGAAAGAGGTTAGATTTTTTTAAAATAAAGGCTTAAATTAAACTTACATTTCTCACTCTCTAGCATTCACTCTCTCAACTTTGATTCCGTCACATAACCTCACATAACATACCATTGTGTTCTGTAGAAAGATCAGCAGTTATACCTTTGCTAGTGGTGGGAGTGGGGTGGTAGAACTGACACCTAGGGGTTAGTCTATCCTAGTTTTTGCATGACTGAACAGGAAGGTATTCTGAGCCAGATCAAACTGCTCTGGGGGGAACCCTGGTATTGCTCCATTAAACCACTTTAAAGCACGTGGACAGGAGGCAGAGCCATGATCCCATCTTCGATCCATAATGGCTCTGACCATTTGATCTTACCAGGTGTACTGAAGACAGAGGCTTTGCCATCCAAATGGGCACATAGCCTCCCCAAAGAGGGGTGGCAAAATACCACAATCTGACATCTGGTGTTTAGTGTGGCTGCTTACCAGTAATCAAATACGTTTAAGGGAAAACGAAATCATCATTGACTGTTTCATAGAAAATAAAAGAGAGCGCTTCTCAACTGAAGATAAATTATGTAGTCATACTTAATGCATCTTACTTTGTTTTCAGCAACATCCCATCATGTGAAAGGAGCGGTCATATCATCTGTGAATGTTTCTATATTAATATTTTAAAAACTGAAGCAATCAACAACAGCTGAATTAAGAACAATTCTTCTGCCAATTACAAAGCTACCAGGATTATCGTAGCTGAATTCTGAGTACATCATGGTGAACACAGATAAAAGAACAACAATTTTTTGCACAGCTGGTCCCAGCTAACATTTCTGTTCTTGATTCACTTAATCATCTGATCTTGTAAGAACATTCATAATGGAAATAATCTCAGACAAAGAAATATATGAAGCTTTCTTATGGAATTTATTTTTGACCCTAATTGTGATGTTAAGAAAGGGCTATAATAGGTACATATAGTCTGTTCACTCATAATAACATAGGTGCAATTTTTATCAGTCATAGTCCTTGTGGTAACAGTGGGATTGTCACTGTTTTATTAGTTACATTTGCACTTTTTGATGTTCCTCAAAAACAACATTCTGTTTCAGGAGATGTGTCTGTCAAGGAAGCTGAGCGAGAAAGTGGATGGTGTGGTCAGTGGCTTCCAACACTTTGTTTATGTCTCCATGGGGTGGATGTATTTGTTAACCCTGCTCTCACAATATGGATCAGTCAATGCTGCCAACACAAATATTTTCAAATATTTCAGAGTCCTGCTGTAAAGTTACAGTTGATTTTCTGCCAGTATGACTGAAATACTGTCTCCTTTGATTGCAGATACATTTAATCTTTTAGCAAAAGGGCGGATACCAGATAAGTGATGGTACAAGATTCCAGCTTGCATTATTGACGCTTATATCCAAAGTGTCCAGTTCAAATGGTGAGAGAATGTTAACAAAACTGGTAGCATGAGTCTAGTTGCTATAGGACAGAACATCAACAAAATGTGTGTTTTCGTTGCTCCAGAAGGCTCTCATGTGAGAGAAAATGGACTTCCACAGAGATGAAAATCTTTCTCCTGAACTGGTGTTTTGGCAAACTGTATTTTCCTGCACATACTATAATTGAGGATCTTTCTGGTCTTTACAGAATAATGGACACCGGTCCTACAGAATTCCTTTCATTATCATGTAGAAATGTCATCAGTAAACTTTATGTGTGTGCAAAGCATGGCACATGTGCATAGCCTTCCATAGAAATGTCAGAGAGTTGGAGGCTGTGGACGTAAGCCATCTGCTCAGTGGTGTAACTACTGTATGAGCTTTAGAAAAAAATATTTACTGCACATTATAGGTTTCCTGGCAGATTTAGTTTGGAGAAACTGGATCAGACAGACTAGAAGCTTGATAGATTTCTCTAACCACTGTTTCAGAATACACATTGCTGAAGCTGAGAAAATAATTCAAAATAATTTATTAGATGAATTTAGCCTCCTTTTTGTACTTGTCAAATAGCTATGAGCAGATCATAATTTTGCTTAATACATTCATTATTCTAATTTTCTCTACATATTTTAAAATGAATTTTTCTTTTAATACCAGGGACTGATCAAGAACAGTTTGCTGCAACTGTTCTGTACCGGATATTTGAAATTTAAACTGTTGGTTAGTTGAGAGTGGCCACATAATTCAAATGGCATTGTTTTTTTTATTCCCTTATTGGGTGTGAGTAGCTCCTATAATCAGGACAAATACATGAAAAAAATTAATGGGGCTTAGATACTTTTAGGAGAATGAAGCAGTTTAGAGAAAAGGGTGCAGATAAGGAGGATTAGAGAATTTTAGAAATATTAGGTGATTAAACAAGAATTGGTCTTATTTTAATGGCAGATAAGAAGAGTTGATTTCTTTGATGGCATCATGGATACATTTTCTCATGTTCACAACCAGTGCTAACCCTACATTACTCTTCCTGAGTCACTCAGTTATGGGCAAAGGTATGCCCTACACCTCCCTGGATTGATAATGAATCAGTAAAACTGTGAAGGCCATGATAGAGAGTTTCATGGGAGTGGCTATGGTCAAGTAAGGTTTCTCCTTTGTGAGATTTACCTTTTTCATCCTGTTTGACATTTCTGAGGCTGAGCTGTGTTACAGATTAGTAGCTCATGGCAATAGGCCACAGAGATGAGATTTTAGTGCCATATGGTACATAGGCACAGAAAAAAAAGAAAATGTGTGAAAAATGACAATGATAAAGTCATGTTGATAATTTGGCTGTAGAGGTTGCTGAAGTGGTTTGTTGCATTATGATTAGGGACTGGCCAACTGGTATGAATCTAAAACTCTCAAACCAAACCAAACTTGAACCTGATTTAAAGTTAAAACAAATCTAGTGCTTATTGGTTCAGTTTCTTAGTTTTAATTTCAAGAATTGGTGTATTTGGTGGGTTTGGTAGGGACAGAAAGCAAAAACCCAGAAAAACCTGCAGAATATGCATTCCAGATAAAACCAAGCAACTCTGGAAATACATTCTTATGTAATTCCCAGCCCGCCATCTAGACCAAGAAGTTCAGATAAATTCTAGGAAACATCCCCATATCAAAACCAGCCCAGCCCTCCAATTCTTTTGCACTTAACCCCTTTCTTAACTGTGAAGCCTTCATCTAAAACGGCGGTTCTCAAACCAGGGGTCGCGACCCCCTGGGGGGTTGCCGGTCGCCTCCCGAGGGGCTGCAAACTTCTTGTGCCACTGAAAAGGCGCCGAATAGATTATTTCCGGATTCAGCTGCTTTTCAGTGGACATCCCGCGCTATTTTGGGAACGCTTCTATGTCTGCCGAAAATAACTGCCGAATCCGGAAGTATTCAATTCGGCGGCTTTTCGGAGGACTTACAAGGGTCTCCCGCGCCGAAAGTGAAAGCCAAAAAGGGTTGCGGTTCTCAATAGTTTGAGAACCGCTGATCTAAAACATAAAGACGGTAGTAAAGAATCATTGCTGTGGGCGCAGAGAGCATAGTTTGTATACCCCTTTGCCTGCAGAGGCAACTGTGCAGGAGAAAGCATTCACTCTCATAGAATGGGAGACAGCAGGCCTCCTCTCTTGGCACTTATTCTGTGGGAAGCACCTTTACATCTTTAGGCTATGACCATGGGAACTGTGCTGCTAGAAGAGGTTCCTTCTGCACCAGCCATGTTCATTTTGTAACTGCACAAGTCATCTCAAGCCTCTCCACTTAGTGAGGACAAGGTTGCAGTTATCTTGTGCAGCTGTGTATCCTTCACAGGTAGGGTTTTGCAGCAGCAGCACGTAAGATGTGAAAACAAAACAAACATTTCTTCTCTTATGTTGTGTTAAGCAGTAGATGTGACTTTGTTTCCTGCTCCACCTGTCCTGTATTATCATCATTATTCTTATTAGTTTCTGTTACAGTTACAACATGGCATGCTAAAGATGGTGTAATCTCTGTTGCACAGAGTTTACACTCCAAAAATGCAATTGGCAAGCAAGTTGTCTAAGCAGAAGTTAGGCTTTTGTATAGGGTGTCCACAGGATATCACGTACCATAGTGTCATAGTTGTGATTTGGTAGTGAAAGGAAATCCATAGCCACTGGGACTACTATGTCTGAGTCATACGTTCGAGCAATGTAAAGATTTTTTTCCCTTTCCTTCTGTATTTTGCATTAACAACATACCACTTCTTAGCTGTCAGTATTGCTTATAACATAGTGAAACATAAACTACTTCAGTGCAGAACACAGCTTGATATTACAAATCTAGAGAGGCTCTATGATAATGACTTACATATAGATGGTAACTTTTATTCAGAAGACTTCTATTCTTAATGCTTTGTAATGTTGTTGTAGCTGTGTTGTCCCAGGATACTAGAGAGACAAGGTGAGTGAGGTAATATCTTTTATTGGACTGACTTCGGATGGTGAAAGACAAACTTTACACAGACCCCTTATTCAGGTCTTTACAGACTTGATAAACTGATATATGAGCATTGCCCCTTGAAACACAACTGTCAACAGTACACAGCAATGCCACACAAGATGTTAGGGCACAAAGTGAAAATAACGTCTCCAACTGAAGCTGAAGGGGCAATTCTTTTTTGTTAGACAGAATACCATTAGCCAAGTTGGAATTTGACGTAGATGAAAGGGTTCACAGCCCATCTCTTGCAAAAGCTGCCACTGGATTTTAGGGAACAGAAGTGATCAGGGCCTCAGTTTTGCATCCCATCGTTATGGGCAAGTACCTATTTGCATGGTTCAGATAATATTCCTATTCAGTGGGTTCTACTGTTTGGTAAATACTGAATCTCATTCAATCCCAAGCATCTTTTCCTTCTGTAAGGGTGCGGAAGACATTGTTACAGCGAAGTGCTAGGGCGCTCTCACCCTTGACTCCAGGAAAGGAAAGGGTGCTCATTCCCCCCCGCCCCCAACTCCAGGGAATGAAAGGGTATTATAGTTCATGCTGCTGTTACTGGTTGCTGCTCTGTTATCACATACTTCACATGCCGGAGTCAACTGGTTCTCGTTGCCTGCTTGCTTTGTGCAAAACTAATGAGACACCTGCTTGTATTACGTAATACTAACAAGATAGAAATAAGGTATTAGTTATTCATGAGGTTTTTAAGAGATGCAAATGTTCCTCTTATTTCTCTGCCTGTGTTCCCACGTGCAGTGGGCTTCACCCCGAGCACTGCTCCGGTGCGTCGGGCTTTCCCCGTCTCAGTGGCAGCAACGAAGGGAGCCCCCGTTGCGGGTGTGTCACTTTTGCCTTCAATAAACTCACTACTCTATTCAGCAGCTGTGTGTGTGCCTCGTTCCTATGGGACACTGAGTACCCTGCAACACCTTTCCACTGGCTTTCCTCTCTTAGCTGACTCTGTCTTTCTAGATGGACCCAGTGATCCTTAACCTTCTGCCGCATCTTCGGGGATCATGGATTGGCCTGAACTTCCACTCCATATCTTTAGGGGATTAGTCGTCTTCTTCTATCCTGTATCTTAAGAGGTGAAGCATTGCTGAACCATTTTTCCCTACTCCCTGTTCAATCCTACTATTCTCCCTAACTACATTCAGCAGCAATTGGAATGGATGCTTTCTTGCTCTTCCTTCTGCTGTCCCTCTGCTAGCTTTTCACCTATGGTGTTGAGATATACCCCATACTAATCTGCATTTATAATTCTGATTGTAGTGCAAGAACATCCTTATGTGCATCTGTAATGGTTATGCCTCACCACCGTGGCACCTCCTGCTGGTTGTTCTGGGAATTAGCTCAATCTTTTCACAGGGTGTCCTCCCACAGTGGTTTCTCACTTGCTATCACTTCTGCTCCAGATTTGTATTGCCTCAAGGATCGTGGCATCCTCTTCAGGACACAGCTCTCTGGCTGTGCCTAATTCCATTCCCCCCCAACACCCCTTCTGGAGGAGCAGCAGTCCTCTGTCCAGTCACTCACCTCTGTGGCTGATTGCAGACCAAGGCTATAGACACTTGCCTCAGTGGCAAACTGCAGCCCTTCACTGGCCACTTCCTTCAACGGCAAGTGTGGACCATGGGGAAGGGAAGACCCAGGCCGCCCACTACTCCAGGTCCTGACACAGGAACCCTCTAGGAAGCAGCAACACGCTGTGTCTCCTTCAGCCCCACCACCTGTTTCCCTGGGTCACTTCCCTGTAGCCCTAGCACCTTCTCTGCCCCTGTATCCAGGTTTCAGTCTTTCAGCCAGTTAGGGTGGAGCTCCCTCTTGCTCTCCTGACCTGGCCCAGAACTATCATCCCTTCAGGAATCCAATCCTTTCTCCCTTGGCTACCAAGCAGGAACTGACTCCTCTGCCTTGCGGTGCTCTTTATGTATGGGCCTGCTCTGCCCTGACTGGCTGCTACTTGCAGCCCCTCACTGGTTGGCTGTCTGCTGCACAGCCTCTCCATGGCTGCTTTTAACCCTTTCTCCACAAGGGTAGGGTAGACCCATCACAGCATCATACTCTTCTTCTTCTTCAGCGCTTAGCCGAACAGTTGACCATAGCTATTGTTCACCATTTGGTTCATTTCTGTGTGGCCACAAGGGCTTGAGCCAAAAGTCCAACATTGGAACAGACTTGATACACCCATGTAATCATACTGTTCAGTGTCTTTAAATCAAAAACTTACATAGTCAATGGAATTGTAGCAGCAGGAAGAGGAGTGTTGTCACTTTTGCTGCTCCATGATGGAATGGTGAATGGCACCCACTTCACTGAAAATATCTAAGAGGATGGGAGGTAGAATGGGTCTATCTTCCTTGCAATACCTTCCTTATGTTTCAAGGTGGTTGGAACTGACCAAATGGATGCCCTTCTGAAGTCTTCAGAATCTGAAGGGGTGGAAAGGCAACTAGGCTACCAAAGACAATATCATTTAAAGGTGAAGAAGGAAGGCACTTTGAAGAGAGACATAACTGGATATTTTTTCCTTCTTCTTTTCTGAATGTGTGTATGTGTTGGGGGAGGAGGAGTGTTGGCATGGAAGGCTGGTTGGAGTTCTTCACTTACCTCCCACTTTTCTAGATCTAAGGGAGTGCAGGGTCTAGCTTTGTATATTATTCACATTTTCTATTTGTGCTAGGGAAGAAAAAGTATCTATTGACTCCTCAAGAGCCTTCTTCTTCCTTCTATTCAGTTGGTACCTGATCTCTCACTTGTTAAAGTTAACAGAAAGACACCTGTGGAATTTACTGGGCTTTGGATTGGGTGTGTGTCAGAAGAATGAGGTTATGCCAGCTGGCCAGAGGAATGCCATCTTCTCCTCTCTCCACTTTGGCCACGGGAAGGAGTGCCAGGACCCCAGGAAGGATTTTCTTCCCCCCTTCCTCCTCACTTGGCCTTCAGATGAGGGAAGATTGTTGGTTGGGCTGTCAGGGCTCCTTTCTTCCTGACAGCAGTTGAATGAGAGATCGATGGCCAAATACTGAATTTCAGCTAAAAAACACTGGCTATGTTCTACAAATTAAATATTCGATGTGCTTATTGCTAATGCCTTGTCCAAAAAGATATCATCTTTCTGAGCCCAGTGCCTCTCAATACAAAGCTGGAACAATGGTTCAGCGCTGGCTGAGGGTGGACTCAAAACACCAGTAAAGCTAATGGAAATATTTCCACTGCTTCAATGGCATTTGTATCAGGCCTTGAGGGAAAAGCACCACCACTGCTGTTTCTTGCCGCACTCCGGATTTTCTCTGAGGGTTTCACAGCCAAGTGCTGACAAGAGTGAACCTGCTTAATTTATTGAATCTGAGATCACAGTCTATGGTGGCTTGGCTGCAGATTATTAAACTGTACTAATCCAGGGAAGCGTATTTGTAAATCCCACAGAAAGACACTGACAAAAAACCATAATGCGTTAGTGTTATACACTCAAGTTTAATGTTTTTTAATGATACCTTATTTTATGTGTGATCTCATTCTGTAATTAGGGATGGATGAAGCAGTTGAGATAAAAAAAAAAGAGACAAAACCTTTCCCCTTTATATATCTTCATCTAAACTAATAATTTGGAAAAGTCTAGTTAATGGTTTACTCCCATTATTTTTCATTTATGTTGGTTCTTCACTTCTAGGCTCTGGGCCTACCCAAAAGAATTGCTGAAATACTGAAAGAAAATGTCTTCTTGAGGGATTTCTGGCCCATTTTTGGAGATTAAGGTGGTCTGAAAATCTTTGGATAATGATTCTAAGTTTTTGAGGTCTATCCATCACAAGTTCCAATGGACCAACTACATACAAATGGTGGCCTCTTCACTTTTTATCAGGGCTGTCAAGTGATTAAAAACAATTAATCGAGATTAATCTCATAATTTAAAAAAATCTTGATTAATCACAAGATTAATCATCTGTTAAATAATAATACCATATATTTAAACATTTTGGGTTGTTTTCTACATTATTCAAATATATTGATATCAATTACAACACAAAATACAAAGAATACAGTGCTTATTCTTATTTATTTTTATTACAAATATTTGCACCATAAAAAACAAAAGAAATAGGATTTTTCAATTCACCTGATACAAGTGGTGTAGTGAAATCTCTATCATGAAAGTTGAACTTACAAATGTAGAATTATGTACAAAAAATGACTGCATTCAAAAATAAAACAATGTAAAACTTTAGAGCCTACAAGTCCACTTAGTCCTACTTCAGTCAATCGCTCACACAAACAAGTTTGTTTATATTTATGGAAGATAATGCTGCCCGCTTCTTGTTTACAGTTTCACCTGAAAGTGAGACATGGCACTTTTGTAGCCAGCATCACAAGATATTTACATTCCAGATGCGCTAAAGGTTCATATGTTGTTCCTTCATGCTTCAACTAGCATTCCAGAGGACAAGTGTCAATGCTGATTACAGGTTCTGTTCTGTAACGATCTAAAGCAGTGCGGACTGATGCATATTCATTTTCATCATCTGAGTCAGATGCTACCAGCAGAAGGTCGATTTTCTTTTTTGGTGGTTTGGGTTCCGTGGTTTCCAGATTGGAGTGTTGCTTTTTTAAGACTTCAGAAAGCGTGCTCCACACTCCATCCCTCTCATATTTTGTAAGGCTCTTCAGATTCTTAAACCTTTGGTTGAGTGCTGTAGCTGCTTTTAGAAATCTCACATTGGTATCTTCTTTGCATTTTGTCAAATCTGCTGTGAAAGTGTTCTTAAAATGAGCAACTTGTGCTGGGTCATCATCTGAGACTGTATAATATGATATATATGGCAGAATGCAAGTAAAACAGAACAGGAGACATACAATTTTCCCTGAAGGTGTTTAGTCACAAATTTAATTAACATATCATTTTTTTAAAGAGCATCATCAGAATGGAAGCATGTCCTCTGGAATGGTGGCCGAAGCATGAAGGGCCATACAAATGATTAGTATATCTGGCATGTAAATGTCAGTCACAGAAGTGCCTCTACTCTGGGCCCCAGCCCAGGGACCCTAATAGTATCAGCTATGATAGCTGACTTTTCAGAAACAGGACACATTCAATTCCAAGGGCCACTTCCCCACAGCACCCCCACTTCATCAATATCTACTTCACCCTTACCTCAGGGCCTCCTTCCTTGTGCCAGATATGATTTGTACTGCTAAGTCTCTCCAACAGCATGGCTTCCTCCTACATCTCCTGACACACACACTCACCTGACTAACTTGGAGGTTTTTAACTAGTTTCAGCCAGCCCCTGATTGGCTTCAGATGTCACAATTAACCTAGCTGTCTTCCCTGTCTTCTGAAAAGCTCTTAATTGGCCCCAGGTGTCTTAATTGATCTGGAGCAGCTGCCATTTGCTTATCCTTGTAAAAGGGATTTGTTTAGCCTGTGGCTAATATATCTGTCTCCCAGTACTTTACTATAGCCACATGGCCTTGCCCGGTAACTAAATATATATACTTTGTATACACGCAGAATACAGTACTATATCTTACCTGTGAAGAGAAGAAAAGTGAGGGAGATTTTGATAAATAATCAATGTGAGTCACTTTTTTGTATGAGGAATGACACAGAAAAAATCCCTATAGCTATGACTTGTTTTTGCCTTCTAGAGAGAGACAGAGAGAGAGAGAGAATAAAGAAAAAATAAACATGTCTTATTTTTTAGTATCTAGCCTCTTTTCTCTTTTTTTAAAGTAGACTCTGTATTTCATATTAACTGAAATGATATCTGACACTCATTGGATAATCTCAATTTTTCAAAAATTCAATTTTTTTATGGTATATGTTCTTTTGAAAAAATGGAATCTTTTTTGTATTTAATATCAGACTGATTAGAGTAAAATGTTTTGGTTAATTTTTTTTCAAAGCTGTTTGGTCTGATGTTTTCCTTTATTTATATGCCTTATGGCCTTCTAAGAAAGAAAATTCTGCTTGTAGCATAACATGTATTTTTGTTATTGATAAAATTTTCTTTATTCACCAAACTGGCTTTTGCCCTTACAATGTGCTGCACATTCTTTCCCTTCTTTATACAGCTTCCTCTTCATCACATTCCTGCACACTAATATTTCTTCAGTCTTTCTCTCAGACTAACATGAAATTCAAGACTGAGGTTGGGCCTGCTTCCTATGCCCTTTAAAATGTTAAAAGGATATGACAAAGAAGTGAAGATTTTTCAACTTGGTTTCATTTTTATATCCTGACAT
This sequence comes from Dermatemys mawii, assembly GCA_007922305.1. Taxonomy (NCBI): domain Eukaryota; kingdom Metazoa; phylum Chordata; order Testudines; family Dermatemydidae; genus Dermatemys; species Dermatemys mawii. The sequence goes on from ML677340.1 coordinate 27,560,383, forward strand.
ACTATTGACAATTTTTAACAATATTCAGCTAACTGAAAATCCTGAGAATTAGTTTTATAATACAGCATATGATTGCTGCTTATGAGATAATTAATCAGATATCTAAGTAAAATTGTAATTAGCAGAATTAATTTAAAAACTTTTCTGCCATACTTTATGTAAATATGTTCATTTAATATATATTATTATGATTGGTTTAACCTTTAATTTTCAAATAAAACTTACTAACAAATGTACTGGACTGGGACCAGCAGTGAGATGGTAAGACTTTTAGATTTCTGATGCAGATCCAGTTTAGATTGCAATCTAATATCTGTCATTTGAAAGGCTGGCCAGAAAACAAGAATTCCGTTTTACAAGGGAAAGTTTCTCACATTTGTTTTTCATTTTGCATCAGAACAAAATTAAGACCTGTTGAATTTTTTTTTTTTTTTTTTTACAAAAAACATGTACACAGAGCCCCCAGAATAACCAAAGAATCTGGGAAGTGAGAGATCCACATTCAAGTCCCTGCTCTGAATCATGCAGAGTCTACCAGATCCCAAATGAGGGCCCTAACCACTAGGCTATTGGCTATTCTAGGGTTTCTATCAGAAATTGCATCCTGGACCTCAGGAACATTTCTGTGACATTTTTGGTTTTCGAAGAATCAGCATTTTCCAATGAAAAAAGTGTTGTCAAAAAATTCGTGACAAGCAACCTCTGTCAATGAGTTTGGTGGTTTTAATTGATTTCCTCCTGACCACCCTAAAAGTCACCATTGTAATCAGCAAGTCTCTGCAAAGTGTCCAATAGTTGAACAGTTACGGGGAATTAACTACCATCTGTACCCTAGAGGTCCATCTTGTACAGTAATCCACACTGATTTACTATACCTATCACTCCATCAGATCCATTGCACTGAAATCTTGGCTGGCTAGAAGTTGTTTTTTTAATGCATTATTTCAACAGTGATGCACTGTCGGAAGTGCAGATAGTGGATAAAGTCCTGGCCTCATTGACAGGATTTCACCCAATGCATCTAGTCAACAGTGGCTGGATCCTACCCATGTCTGAATGCACCAGAATCATTCTGCATTTCCCATCACACCATTATGTAAAGTGTATCTTTTAAGCTACTGTGATGCTTTCATGACACTAATGTGGAGTTTAAAAATAGTATTAGTTATTTAAAAATGTGCAAAGATGACATAAATAATTTACTGAGCTACAGCAAAATGCTGTGTAGTATGACATGACAATTATATTGTACTGTCATTCCAATGGTAAGAAAAGTCTTTGTTTCGTTGTAAACTTATTTTTATTGAACATGAAGAGTACAACATATCACCAAGATAACAACAGCAGAAATGACAACAGAATAACACAGGCACTACAGGTCAGCACAGAGTCTCATCCTTTGATTTGGGTGGTATTTGGTTCCCTGATTTTGAATACCACCTCAGAGTGGTGTTTAGTGTCAGGAATTAGTCTCTTTACACTGAAGGATCAGTCCTCTTACTCCTCTGAGCACAAAGTCTGTGACTGACTCTGGCCTTCTGCCTCACCCCGTACACAGATGCAGAGGCCCAGGATAATCTGGCCCTAGGTGTTTTGTGTAGAGATATGTGCTGACTAACTATCTTCCATGAGGGATGGAGTGGTTCATTATCTTGCCAAAATCATTCTGGCTATGTCCAGGTCTTTGGCCAGAATAGAAAAATGTCTTTACTTGCTTACATGGATATATCATGTAGGCAGCAGCTCTGCACCTAATAAGTTATGTCAGTCAGAAAGACCCTCAGGCAGTAAAGAAACCTTTGCTGACATATGCTGCATCTTTTAAAAGAATTTCAGTGCAACAAACAACAAGGCATTTTTCAAGTATAATTACCGCCATGTTCAGTTAAACAGAACTTGTAAGACAATAGGTAATAGCATAGGAGACTCCCAGTAAAATTACAGATGTCAGCTATCTAATGTCAGAGTCTTTGGGGTAGTTAGCATGATTGTGAAATATGTATGATATTCCTCACTGTCATCACCACTGCTGATGTTGCAACACCAACATTTGTTTTTAGGGGGTTGCTTCTGGCGGTAATGGCAATTCACAATAACACTGTAGGATACATGAATTGTGTCATTACTGACAGTACTTTAGAAATGGCATGGTTGCTAGGGTGAAATTTATCACTGTCCAGGGGTCCAGGAAAAGTCCTACCTATCACTTTAGTCCCTCTAAGGTCCTCAAAATATGGGTTAAGTGAATGTAAGTGGTTCATAGGACATATGCTGGTCCTCTGCACAGGACTGAATTTCACATATAAAATCAGAAGAACAGAAAACATCTTCTAATGTAATGCAAGGCTACCTGGAGTAACACAGCTGTTGAGCAGTGGGTAGAATTCCCCAATATTTCACCTTGAATACCATGCTAATTTTGCTAAATTAAAAAAATATGAACAACAAAACAATTTAGTGTCATTTAAACATTGGACCTTCAACTTATAGACTGTGTCATGTACCTGAAGGGTATTGTATCTATCACATTCACATCCTAGACTCTCTGAAAGAGAACCATGTCTTTTAACATGACATGTGAGATCTCTACAGACAGCCAATAGGTCATCATGATTACTGCAAAATGTATGCATGGATAATATTTAAGGAGTGATGTGTCTATACTAAAAATTCTGTTCTTAAGTCTTGGAGTCACCAGGAGGTGACATATCTTGGACATGTTCCTTTCAGGCAAGAAGTAACAGATGCTTAATTCCCTGTCTGGTCATGTATGTATTGTGCATAGTATGTCTCACAATGGATGCTAATTTGCCTCCTACGATGCAAGCCAGTGGTAAGATTACAAAATCTGTAAGAGAGAAAATCTACTGGAAAAAACAAAACACGGGGAGCTGCCCTGTTTATGACTAAGTTAAAGGATTGCTAGGTATATCTGGGTGTTCACACAGGATTATTTGCCAATGAGGAAAGCTACCTATTTGTTTATCTTATGAAAGAAGGATCACAGCTGTAGACAACTATAAAATGCTACAAGGATTTTGGGTAAACAATATTCTACAAGACATGAGAGTGTCTTGCTAATAAGTCCAGGCTCAAGAAAGTGTGTTATGATTTTGTTTTACAGGTAACCATTTGTTTCCAATATTTCTGCTCACTATTACTTGAATCTTTTTAAATACACTTATGCTTGCCTTTGCTATAAACATATCTAAATATTATGCGTTAAATGGTGCGGTGCTCTGGGGTGGAACTGGTAAGCTAGCACACACTGCTTCGTTGGAAGCAGCAAATCTGTGATCATTGTGAGTGTTCAGCAAAACATGGGATGGACACTCCAAGAGATACTTCATGGGTTCAAGAGTGCCTATTGCTAGCCTGTAAAGAGACAGCAGGCCTCTAAGACCTATAGGGGAGTGCTTGCTTTGCTCATGGCCAGTGGAGGGAGCCGATCCCCGGCAGGCACAGACAAGACTTTTGATGCTAAGGGCAGGTGGTAATAAGGTGCCTCATAGCCCTGGCTAGCCAGGGGGACGTGTCACAAATGCACAAGCTACATGATAACTCTTGTATTACCATATGTAGATTGAGATCTCGAAAACATGTGGGTTTAGATGTAAAACTTTTTTTTATAAGTAGTGTTTCCTCTCTGTAACAGACTCTCACAGGTCCCTACTAAACAACTTCTTCTGATATAAGATACTAACACTGTCTTGCTCCCAACTCTATTCACTTCCATTACACAGTATTCTTTGTAATATGCATATGATAATGCACAAAACACTGTCTCCTTTAAAAAAAAAATAACCTACCAAGGAGAGAAACAATATAAGGCCTGACTAGTAAATAAAAGTCTAGAGACAAACCTGCCATTCCATTCTTTGTGATACCAAAGAGTGAAACGCTTTGTGTGACTGATTTCAGAATGGACTACAGCATCTGCCTCCCCTCCCATGCCTTAAAACTGTTTACTTACTTAGCATACTTTACAATTTTGAGTCCTGCTTTTTTAATGCACTTAAGTAGAAAAGTAGAGAAACTAAAATTTCCTATGATCTACTTTGTATCAGATGTATGACCACACAGATTTTGGCTTTTAGAGAAATTATTTTCCCCCCACCAGAATACAGTAATAGAAAATAAAACAGTTTCCTCTTCAAGGCAAAGGCATTTTGTACCTAATTCCATGTAACATCTCATTTGATTTTGTGTCATTTTACTTCCAGTGATTCTGTTGCTAAATAAGAAACATCACCATATTGGAAGAAAGTCAAACTAGAGATTATATTAGGCTCAGGCAAATGGTATTCACCTTTTATAGCCCCTATGTTTTATAATGAAGATACTTCATTGAAACAATGATGCATACTTCAACAGTTCCCTGGAGAGCAGTGAATCCTGTTTGGAGAGATTCATGAATATGTGTATTAGCACAATCCAACTGGAACTTGCCCTTAAAAACGAACCACAAGAGAAGCTGATCAGTTTCTGCTTATGTATATAATCAGAAGGTTATCATATTATCTCTCTCTCCACAGGGAAAAGCAGATGCATATTCTACACCACTTTAAGATGAGAAATGCCAAAAGAAACAACAAGCTTTTCACTGCCCACGCACACTCCCAGTGACGTTTTTTTACATAAGAGCTACAGAAAGACCTTTTAGATAAGGAAAGGAAGAATACATGATCTGTTTCTTTAAATGAAGATTTGCTTTGCATATGACTAGTCATAGCCTAAACCTTTTAAAAAAATTTACATCTGCATAAATTTAGTCAAAGCCATTAATAAACCTGAAGTGAGTTCAAAGATTGTTATAGATGGAAAAAAGATGAGACAACCATTTCAGAGTCAAGGCTTGCAAAGATATACATGAAACTCTGTGTCCTGAAGATGAATTAGGGACACTTGGGTAGTTCTTGAAGCAGTAGTTTATTTAAAGTACAAAGAATTCAGTGAAAAATACTTCTGGCCAGCAGTTAGTGCCTGGCTTTCAAGAAAAATGGCAGACCAACACTAAGCTAGTGACAATGATAAAGAATATCCACGTAGATTTGCAGATTTATCTTTAGGTTTGAGCAACCTCAGTAGTGTGAAAAAATAATTCCATTATAAGACTATTTTGCGTCTTTGGAAACAAATTAGAAAGGACTAGTATTTGAAACTCTCTTCGATGTTGCATATTATTAAATAGCCATTACACATACTGTACAGCAACAGTAATAAATATCAGTTAAAACAAGTAGTCATTTTAATCCATGTTAGTAAACATTTAAATAGTCAAACAAAATGGGAAAGAAAAAAATATTGTAAACTATCCCAAATGTAAAAAGTGCCTTTGCCTTATTATAGTCTATTTGGTATCTTCTGAGCACATAAAACATCTATATTAATTGTTTGTAGTATAAAATACAAGCTAGAAAGATCTGCTTAAAAAGAAGTCCACAATTTTATTGCAGCAAGAAAAAACTTGATGACGTTGATGGGCATGTTTAATTTAAGCTGTCAAATAGTCATTACAAAGACATCTATGATAATGAATTTGGAGAAACTGTTACAAGAAGCTACTTCTGATCATCAAAAGCAAAAATGGTGTTGTTTTTTTATTTTTTTAAAGTACATGTCATGAGTCCAATCTTGTCTTTTTGCAGTCCAAAGATGAATACAAAACCTTTCTGGGTGTCTAGACTCTTCTTGTGTTGGAAGCAAAATCTCTCAGACTTTATGCACCAAATTGTTATGGCTTGTTTTTAAGGCAGGGAAGGAATGTATGACAATTTCTAAATAAAATATACAGGCAGGGCATAATTATACCCTCTAAAGAAGATATCATTTAATAAATGTGCAGAAGATTTATCCCCACTTTGCACCACACACCAAACTCGTATGCCTGGCAGATTAGCACTGAGCTCAGCTTCTACTTTGAGAGTATTATTTTTTTACTTAGAAACAGATTGAGAGTGTGTGTGTGTGTGTGTGTGTGTGTGAAGTACCCTGCTTGCCAAGTTCAGCCACTTGAAACACTCAGCAATATTTATATTTTTCCACAGTTAATAATAGGGAATTGCTATACCAAAGAAGAAGAAAAACATTTTTTTCAGGAGATAGAGAGACAGGCTAACAGGTTTGTTTTTCTTGTTTTGCTGTGGTGTGTCACATCCAGCTATAACACAGCAGTTATCACCACGTCATCAAATAACCAGCATAAGCAAATGTGCTGTCCATCAGCAATGACTCCACATAAAAAAAATCTAAATAATGATAGCAGGGCACTACTACCATCCCCACCCCACACCCATGCCTTAGAACAGGGACATTAGCAGTGTTTAATACAGGCGAAATACTTTAGCACACTGAACACCTTGCTACTTCCAGACACTTTTCGCTGCATGTAGCTCTGAACAAAAATACTCATGTAAGACATTGACACCAGAGAGTTCTGTCCTTTTGTGCTGGTATTGTGCACAGGCACCAGAAAAGCAGCATTTTTTTCACCACTGACGTTTGGTGAAATTTTGGACTTGTACAAAAAACAATGTTCACCTTTCACCAATGTGACTGCTTGTTGTTTGGTGAAAATAAAGCTTGTGCATCACATAAGCGGGTGGGAGGGGGAGGGTGGTAGGGGGAATGGAAAGTCAAAGAGTAAATTCCAATTGCTGAGACATGTTTTTATGAGTTGAATCTTAACCATGTGATAAGCAGCATTCTGACTCTGAAGGGAAGGGAGTTTGAAAGCATTAGAGGAAAACCTTCAAGAAGCACTGTACAAATTTAACAGTTGGTTTATGAAAATTACTCTTTTGCTTGACTGTTTGTTCTATTTTTTGTTCCAAGGCTTGACTGGAAATTTTCATAGCTAAAACTCTGTATCATCTTGGTAAATGGAGGGGGAAATACGCAAATAATTTCTGTTTTATGAGTGATAAGTTCCCTCTACCCTACGAATGTGTCTTTGATGTAAGAGGGACAAACAGAGGAAAAGGTAAAGAAAGATGTTGTGAAAATTGTGGTGGAAGCATAGGGTCACAGATAATATCAGATGCAACAGCAGAATGGGCAGAGGTGGCAGATGTAGCATGTAAGCACATGTACCAACAGCCGTAGCAGACACTGCACCATTCTCCTTCTTCTCCCACTGATAAAAACCAGAATAGGCAGCAGCCAATCCTTCAGTCATCTTGACTGATTCTTCTCATTCTAGTAACTCACCACTCTCAGCATCAGCTGATGAGCTTCCTCTCCTATGCGTTTGTGGTATGTACCACTGTACGGTAAGGAGCACACACATCACTCACTATCATCAATGATATTAATAACTTCTGTTTATTTGGTAGATGGTATAGAGGTTAGCTTCAATGTGGCTGGGTCAGGGAGGGTCTCTGTGCCAACTACCGTGACAGAGGTATTGTTGGTATTACAGGCAAAGGATAAGTAAACTAGGACAGTGAATGCCCGTGGGCAGAGCCAATAGTTATCTAGGACACTTGCCAAAGAAATGGAAAGAAAAGAAGAATTAAGTAAATTTAGTGAAATCAGCTGCACGATGATGACCCCTGATGATGATATTGAACCAATTTTCTGCTGGTATAAATTGGCATAGAGCAATTGAAGTCAATGGAGCTCTACCAATTTATACCAGCAGAAAATTGGCCCAGTGTTGGTTTTTTTTTGTCATGGAAGTACTGCAAGGTGAGCTTCAGACCAGATCAAGTAGTAAGCATTGGCCATTTGAATTTATTGTTTCATAAGATCTTGGCTAGTGTAAGAAAACCTGATTATTTTTGTGGACATATTTAAAATAATTAAAATTTTGAAGACAGTTATATCCCATCCAAAATGTTAGGAGAAACTGTTTCGATAAACAATTTACCAGCTCTTCATCTGATGTCAAACAGCATACCTTCACTGACATCATAAAACTATACAACTGATGCCAGTTGATGATCTGATCCAATATCTTAAAATAGCCAATTTGTGGTGAAAATTTGTGCTGTTTTGTATTATTTTTATTTTCAGAGGCTATTCTTACTGTGTTGGGAATATTTACCCAACTTCATGTAATAAAAATCAAATGAATGATAGACAATGAAATAAAAAAAAAGGAGTAAAACATGATCTTGTTATTTTAAGACTTGATCCTGAAATTCTTTACCCATGTGAGTAGAGCAATTGACCTACAAGGACAATTCATGTGAATGAAGGTTTTGCAGGATCATTCCTGAAGATTGCAGGGTTTTGTGAACTACATTTTACCAGCAAAACTCTTCAATTAGAAAAACCCAAATGTAATCCGGCTACAAACAGGGATGATCTGAGACACATTTCTCTATTCTCTTAAATCCCAATCCTCTGCATGATTCAGATCCTGCTATGTACTTAAGTCAGTAGACGTGACATGAGACATGACAGTGCTCAGCACCTTATAAGATCAGTCCCTTTATTATGATTGATCCCCAGCAAGGGTGATCACTCCGATCAAAATTGGTCGTCATATACTTAAACCATATTTCTATGTCTCTATTTTTATTGTAACCTATAACTTTTTCTTGGTATTATATGGTCCTCTATATTGTTGAATTTACCTGCTTGTGCTCAGTTCATTTAACTTCTGTATCATTAGAAATAAAGTAAAAAGAAATTTAATAAATTTGGATTATCTTCTAAGAAAAATGTGGTTTCCTTTATTCACAGTGTCACACGAAAAACGACAGATTATTGCTTTGCTGATATTACATTGGAAAAAAAAAGTAAACCTAAATAGACTATATAAAGTATATTAATGTCTTTGTAACAATGTCTCTGTTAAGATGAGCTTTTTCCATTTTAAAATTGATATACTAAAATTCTATATATTTTTTAATTCTTATAATTCAAAACAGAGAGTAAAATTTGACAGTATTACAGTTTCCACATAACTAAACAAAAGCTTTCTGAGAGTTTCGGAAGAAATTTTTTATGGTTTGTCTATATTATAAGTGCCCTCTACTGCCAAAAAACTATATTACATAGAAGAAGAAAACTGAGAAATACCAAATAGAAATCCACCCAGGGATTGATAGAAAGGAAGAATATGACACTTATTGGTATTGCTGCTCAGCCTGCGGAGGAAGAAAGAGTTTATTAAAAAACCAAACCACACCAATTTGTGAACAAATATTTTGTAGCTTATCAGTCCTGAAAGTGTTTTTTGTGATTCCTGTTTTTCAATTTGAAATTGACCTTGGCTTCTCTAACATCTACCTACCTTTCTCTTGCTAGGTGATATGACCTCCATTACAATCGTATCTGAGTGTTTCCCACAAGTTAAAAGATGACAATGCTTTCTTATCATAACACAACGTTTATGGGCAAATTGTGGTCCAGACTGGTATAGCTGTGCAAGCAAGTAAGATCTCTTCATCCCCTGGCATGTCCATATTAGCATTCCTTCCAACTCATTTGGAATGTGGCTTACCAAGCAGATAGAAGAGGGAAGGAGCATTGGCTGCCCTCTCTACTTCCTCCCCTCACTGGCCTATGGAGCTGACAAGGGTGTGGTAGTGGTGTGAAAGATGAGGAGAAGTTGTCTGCATTAGGTAAAGAGATGCCTTTCCCTCAGGTGCTATAGAGGGAATATGGATGGACTTTTGAGTCAGAATTTCAAGCCTTCAATGAGATGGTGAACATTATTTTTACTTTTATCTTTTTCCCTGAATTGTACTGGGATTTCATTTTTAACAGTTCTGTGTTATACAACAAAGACAAAAGAGCAGTTTTCTAGCTCCTATGTTTTTGTTAGTAATATTGGCCAAGTCAAGTATAAAATTATCGTTCAGAAATTTAGGGATTTTGTCATGAAAAACTCTGGAACAAATGAAAAGATGTTCATTTTGCAAAGAACTTAAGTTTTTAGATAAAAAGCTTATAAACACATATTTTAAAACTATATATATAGTGTATGATACATTTATATGTAACATATGTACAGAGTGTGTACAGAATATATATACACACGTATTGCTGTATATTGCATGTAAATTTTGTGGCTGTGTATTGTGGGATACTACTGTAGTAAGCCACATTGATCCATGAACAACAAGGATAAACAAGTCACAAGAGGTGAACTATCAGAACAGTTTTGTAGTCTTTTTCCTTACTAATCATCTAGTAGGATACTAACACTACAATATGTTTCAAGCTCCCACCCATGTTAGTTTTTAATATTGGCATGTTTGTTATGTTTCAACAAAACTAGAATACTGGTAAACGTGGAAAATGCTGCCACTCTTTTTGTTTTACTTCCACTCTTTGCAGTCAATTTCTGTGGCTCTGTGTTGGTTACCTAGGAGACCACTGCAGAATGTAACAGGATTGGCTCTGTTGTCAGAATGATTGTTAGAGTTGTCAGGAGTTTTGTGTGGTCGAGGTTTATGAGGGATTTTGTGTGTGTGTGTATATATATATATATATATATATATGCTTGACAAAATGAATTTTTTAATTGCAATATGAAATAAGCAACCTGTTCTGATCTGTAGTGTAGGATTGTTTCCTATGGTATATTCTAGAATGCTTTGTCCAGTCTGGTTTAAGTGACTTAAGTAACAGGGATGTCATCACTACCCTTGAGAAAGATTCTGAAATTGGTTTCCCTTGGAAAAGTTGCTTAGGTATGAGATTGTACTGTTATTGTATTTGTTAGGAAATTGCATTATTTCTTTCAAAATTTCAGTAAAGATATTCTTTAAAAATGAATTAACTACATAGGTTTGTTAGGTTGCATAATTAATTCTTACACTTAAGAGCTGAGATTTTTTAATAAGCAATTCACATTGAAATAATAGTACAAATTTGTACTGTACCAACAATATTGAACATAAGAAAGCAGTTGTTCTCAACTACTCATACAACAAATACATATGCATGTGTATGTATATACACTCACATTTTAAATAATAAATAGCAACATAAACTTTATTTTAATTATTTTACAATATATGTATATGTTTTTGTGCATGTAAGAGATACTGGACTGACAGTCCTGGAAAGTGAAATCCTCTGTTCAGCTACAAGAAAATTTATAGACTCAGATTCTGAGGACAAAAGAGACCATTATGATTATCTAGTCTAACCTCCTGTATAACACAGGTCATAGAACTTTCCCAAAATAATTCGTGGAGCATATCTTTGAGATAAAATATCCAATCTTCATTTAAAAATTGTCAGTGATTGAAAATCCACCAAGAGCCCTGGTAAATTGTTCAGATGGTTAATTACCCTCACTGTTAAACGTTTATGCCTTTTTTCCAGTCTGAATTTGCACTTCAACTTCCAACCATTGGATCATGTTATATATTTTGCTGCTAGATTAAAGAGCTCAGTATTAAATGTTTGTTCCCCATGTAGGTTCTTATGAACTGTAATCAAGTAATCCCTTAAACTTCTCTTTGTTAAACTAAATAGATGGAGCTCCTGGAATCTATCACTGAAAGGCAGGTTTTCTAATCCGTTAATCATTCTTGTGGCTCTTCTTTTTCAACATCCTTCTTGAATTGGGGACACCAGAACTGAATACAGTATTACAGCAGCAGTCACACGATTGCCAAATACAGAGGTAAAAATCTCTCTACTCCTACTTGAGATTCCTCTGTTTATACATCCGGGGATTCAATTTAGCCCTTTTGGCCACAGTTTCAAACTGGGAGCTCATGTTCAGCTAATTATCCAGCATAAGCCCCAAATCTTTATCCTGAGAAGCAGTGATTCTGAAATAGTCCCCCATCCTGTAAGTATGGCCTACTTTTTTTTGTTCCTAAATGTCTACATTTACATTTAGCCATATTAAAACCCATATTATTTGCTTGCACCCATTATACCAAGCAATCCAGATAGCTCTATGTTAGTGACTTGACTTCTGCATTATTTAACACTCCCAATCTGTGGGAAATCTGCAAACTTTATCAGTTATTTTATGTTTTATTCTGGGTCATTGACAAAAATGTTAAATAGCATAGGGCTAAGGACAGGCTCCTGAGGAACCCCACTACACAAACACCTGCTCCCCATTTACATTGACATCAGTTAGCCAGTTTTTAATCCATTTAATGTTTGCCATGTTAATTTATTATTATGCTAGTTTTTTAATCAGTGTTGTGTAATACCAAGTCAAATACTGTACAGCAGTCTATTACACAAACACTATTCTCTTTATCAACCAAACTTGTAATCGCTTCAGATATATATTTAGCTTGAATTGATAGGATCTATTTTTCACAGAACTATGTTGATTCGCATTAATTATATTTCCCTCCTTTAATTCTTTATTAATCAAGTCCCAAATTAACCACTTCATTATTTTGCGTGGGATCGATATCAGACTGACAGGCCTATAATTACCTGGATCATCCCACTTGCTCTTTTTAAATATTGGCACATCATTACTTTCTTCCACTCTTTTGGAACTCCCCAGTGTTCCAAGTATTAATAAGCTATTTTAAAACTCTTGGATGCTAGTTATCTGGACCTGCTGATTTACATAGTTTGGGACCTGCAGGCTTTCCCACTCAACACCTCCAACCCTACTCTGGAGGGACAGCTCTTTGGAGTGAGCATAGGTTAGGATTCAAATCTCCATGTTCATTGGAGCCATAGTCTCTCCGATAGGACTGCTAACAAGCATGCGTTTGTTCCTAACTCTAGTGGAGAATTTTGTTCTGGTTGAAATAAACTGAGATGACAAACTTGATTACAGTGTAGAAGTATCTTCACAAGGAAAAAATATCAGTCACTAAAGGACTTTTTTATTCTAGCTGAGAAAAGGAATAATAAGAATCAATAGCCAGAGTGGTAGACAGATACATTCAAATTAGAAATTAGGCTTAATTTTAGTTTTTAACTGTGAGGGTGCTTAACCACTAAAATCAACTACCAAAGGGAAGTGGTAGGTTCTTCATCTCTTGAAGTTTTCAGATCAAGGCTGGATGCCTTCCTGGAGTATGTACTTTAGCCAAACATGAATTATTGGGCTCAATATAGGCATAACTGGATGAAATTTAATGGCTTGTGATGTGCAAGAGGTCAGACTAGGTGATCTAATGCTCTCTTCTGCCTTAAACCGTGTGACTCTATGAATTTCACACAAGCAAACAAAGATCCATCAAATAATTTTGGCATCTGGCTGTGTCAGAGTTGAATAAATGATTAGAGATGAGAAGTAGAATCAACATGAACAAGAGGAAAAGTTAGTCATTCAAAGTATAGTCATTATTATTATTTATATTATGGTAGCTCCTATGGGTGTAACTAAGGAACAGGGACCCATTTTGCTGAGTGTTATACACACAAGTAGTAAGTAGACAGCCCCTGTTTCAGGGAGTTCAAAGTCAAGGTTTATAACAAGATACAGCAGGTGGATGAAGCAACTAAGGATGTTGACAGTTAAACAAGCATAGCTTGTACACTAGGAAGTAGTCTCCACTTGCCAAAGCATTGCCACAAGGTAGAGGTAATACATACGGTGGGAGGAAAAGGGGCAGAGTACAGTTACAGTCTGTGAGCTTATACGATGCTCAGCACAAGCACCCATGGGTGCTAACTGGGGATGGATGATGAAGAAGCCATGCCATACCAAATCATCTCCCTGCAGGCCTCCCTTGTCCTCCCCACCCCACATACACACACATGCAGGACTGTTCTGCCATAGAAGAGAATGCATGATCAGTGGCCCAACAGCTATGCTCCCAATAAACAAGATAGTTTAGTGTTTGAAACAGACTACAGCTGTCATACATACACTGCCTCCGTGTATAAATGAACAAGTTATAGATTCATATAGTAAGTCATATACATTCCAGTAATATGCATTACTTTAAGTAGTATTACAGTACATAAATATTGTGTATGTATAAATATATAGCTGTCAGCTAGAAAGAAAATAAAAAGGCCACAGCCTGATTTGCTTAGTACAAAGTTGCACAAATAAACACAAAGAAATCATCAATATTGCCCCTGGCATTTAAGTTAATACTCATGACCTCACCAGTAAGTAGACCTCACCATTACGAACATCCCACTTGAAGTGATAGGTACCAAATACCGCTATATGATAAAAATGCTACTTCCTCTGGAGAAGTTTATCAGTCATCATTCCTCATCCCTTGTAATGGAGGAAGCTACCCCCAATCTTTCTTCAAGTGAAGGCTTCTAAAGTAAAGACAATTAGGTGTCACATGGAAAATAGCAATACCCACTTCTTTCCTCTTTCTTTGGCTCAATCGTACATGGAAGATAGTATGCCATAAAATCCATGGAGCAAAGTCGTGCCTGAGTCAGGCTGTGATGATCCCAATGAACAACACCTTAAAACTTTATTAATAGTGAATTAAAAAGTAATATAATTAATGCCACCAACATGGGTTTATGGACAATAGATCCTGTCTGTGAGGCTTTGGGACTTCATCTACTGCATCACCTCATGGCTCTACAAGAGACTTGAGAATTGGGAGCCCTAAAGTTTGGTTCTGCACTAAAGGTACCACCTACAGGAACCTGACTGGAAGAACTCCAGAATTCTGATTGGACCGGGTACACTATTTAAGCCAGAAAGAGACACAGGAAGTTGTCCATGAAACTATCTTGGACCCTGCCTTCTTACCTAAATCCTAAGCCCTGCCTTCCTGACTTATTTCTGGTTCTTATTTCCCTGAATTTCTCCTGGTTCCTGCTTTCCTGACCTGCTCCTGATTTTTGCCTTCCTGGCTTGTACCTGATCCCTCTTCCGGTCCCTGACTCTGACCCTTGGCTTGATTCCTAACTCCGGCTCCTGCTCTGACCACTGGATCTGGCTGTGCAAGCCCCAACTGTGACACTGTCAAGATAACTTGATATCATTTTTGATGCAATTACAAGCTTGAATGGAAAAGGTGATAGTGTAATATACTTAGACTTCTGTCAGGCATTTGGTTTGGTACTGGATGACATCTTGATTAAGAAACTAAAACAATACAAAATTAACATGGCACCCATTAAATGGATTAAAAACTGTCTATCAGGTCTCAAAATATACCTGTAAATGGAGAATCATCTTTGAGCTGGTCTGTTTCTTGTGGGGTCCCATAGGGATTTGTTCTTGGTCTTGTACTATTAAATATTTTTATCATTTTATCATGACCCCCAAATGTTTTAAAACATTTGGGGGTCATGGTGGATAATCAGATAAGTATGAACTCCCAGTGGGATGCTGTGGTCAAATGTGTTAATATAATCCTTAGGTATGCAAATAAGGGAACACTTAGCTGGAGTAGAGAGGGTGTATTACCTCTGTATTTGGCACTGGTGTGACCACTATTGGAATACTGTGTCCAGTGGTGGTAATAAATCATGAAGGATGTTGAAAAATGGGAGAACATTCAGAGAAGAGCCATAAGAATGATGAAAGGATTGGAAAACATTCCTTATAGTGGCTCAAGGAGCTCAATCTATTTGGCATATTAAAGAGAACATTAAGAGACAATTTGATCACAGTTTGTAAGTGCTTACATGGGGAACAGAAACTTGGTAATAGAGGGCTCTTTGATCTAGCAGAAAAAAATGTAACAAGATTCAATCACTGGGAGTTTAAGCTAGATATATTCAGACTGGAAATAAGGTGCACACTTTTAACAGTGCGTGTGATGAACTACTGGAACAATTTGCCAAGGTTGTGGAGGATTCTCCATCTCTGGAAATTTTTAAGCAAAGATTGGATTATTTTTTCCAGTTTAACCACAGCTATAGGACCTGAAGTAGAAATTAATTCAGGGAAGTCCGATGGCCTCTGGTACACAGGAGGTCAGACTAGATGATCACAATGGTCCCTTCTGGCCTTAAAATCTATGATGAAGATAAGAAACAGTCACTGCAGTTGTAGAAGAGTTCAATTTAATAAAGAAAGGGAGGGATTCTCCTCTCCACTGCTGCCCACAGCACCCCATCCCAGATTTCAACCCATTATATTCCATGGCACTGGTGCCATAGTACCAAACTTCTCCCTTCAGGAGTTAAAAATTAGTGCCCTCCTCCACCTATGATCCCACTCTGCTTCTGAAAAGGCCCCTCCGCTGCTTTTAATGAACAAGTGGGCAAGGAGTTTAGATTTGAACAGGGTTGTTTGTCTCTGGTGACAATATGAAATGAAATCACCAGAAGTGAGAAGAAGGATCAGCAGCTTATAGGTCTTAAACCACTAGACCAATGTCCAAGTCTGTAAGCTATAGAGAGGCGCGAACACTTCAAAACAATCTCACCTGCATTTTAACCAACATTCCTGAATTTGTGGACTGACTGAATCATTGCTTGCGTAAGCATCAACATTTCTGTTCAAAAGACTACCTCCCCTACTACATCCATAGTGATCCCTCCTCCCACATGTCCAAAATCAAAATGATAGTTCCTGAAATGTCATATTTTTATAATACTCTTCCATCTCACACAATTCCGGCTAATCCATTTTACGCCTGGAATTCTAGACCAAATCTTTTGTCTCCTGACATGTCAATAAACAACCATAGTTTAGTGTTTGAAACAGACTGCAGCTGTCATATATAATGCCACTGTCAGAGAGACCACACAAAGGGAAAGGATCTAGCTTCACTGCTTCTCTAAGAAAATACTATTTTTAACTCTTGCCTTAGAGGTTGATAGCTACTCCTCCACATAGACTAACCTCTTGGAGTTATTTTCTGCTCATATAATCAGAATCTATTAGCATCTGCCCCTGGTTATCAGCACTAAAACATATAGTGGAACTTTTGGAGTTTTACAAAAGTAAAACTTCATCTTCTCTGAATCCATATAGTACCTAAAAGTGACATACCCATTCTACTACTCATTTTATGACCCTCTGCAGTTATTTTAGATATGGTCATCTATGTTAGAAATAGCTAAGATTTTTTGCATGGTGATCAGCACCTTCTCTAAAGTTACAGAGCAGCTCTGAGTATAAAACTTAAAAAGTTTTAGAGCATTGCTAGGCTAAAAATTACCCTATTTAGTGCTGGAAATCACAACAGCTATGATCGAAAGAGGCACTTGAACCAATAGGCCTAGTTTTAACAGGCTGGTGTTTTCAGTGATAGATCCTTGATTCTTTATTTCATTTCCCCTCTTGGTGTATAAGAGCCTAAATGAACTATCACATAATGTTGCAAAGCCTCCCAAGCTTTTGCTGGGGGCGTGGTTGTTGAATACAGAGAGTTTCAATTTGTGTTGATTGGATATTTTAAAATTGAAAAGTGGTTTAAATTGTTTTTGTATTCTGTATGTGTACCTAGACCAGGGGATAGGCCTAGTTTTAATAAATATAAATAAACAAAATATTGCTAATTACTTGAATTTATATATATTGTAGACTGGTGTTGTATTCTTTGTACTTAATTTCTAGAGCTTATATATGGTATGATAAAAACCGAAGAAATACATTATGTAACAACTCTTATTACATTATTTCTGAACCATTGTCTGTCCTGAAATAAAGTAGGTGTCTCTTCCGAGTTCTCTCAACAAGTAAACTTTGATTCTTCATCACACTGCCTTCTTTTGGCCTCCCCACCCACACTGGCCTTTATTAAACTGCCAGTAACTGCTCTTATGGACAATGGATCTATTATATGAGACAGGAAGACCAGTCAGCATATGCTAAAATGGTAACTGTCTGTACAGCATCCTCTGCTCTAACTAAATGAATGTCAGCCCTGTCTTAGTCTCTAAGTGTTTCTCCGTACAATTTCTGCCTTTTTTTTATTGTACCTTAGTCATCCATGTAATTCTTTGAAATTTGACATTCTCGCTAACTACAGCTTTGGCCCCTTTTTCCAACCCCAAACTGACACAATAAACTGCTAGAGAAGAAGATGTAACTGATATCCCACACAGGATCATCTAGCTCTCATATATCTGTTTATCCATGAAAACTTCCACAGTAGGCAAGTGTGAATCTTCCTTGAGCACACATCTATTATGAATTCTGTGGAACTTTCACACTCATTATTTCTTTATGTAGCTCTCAAAAGTTTAATAACAAATAAAAAGAACAAATAAAAAAAAGATGTCTTCTGCTACAGAACTTACCAGCTATTTCCAGGTGCAATTTCATTAGTGAAAGTAAAGAAAGGGTCCAAGGACCATCCATGAATGGTCACTCCCCACCTATCTCGTGTCTGGTCTTGGAAAATTTCCCACTGGATGCTGCTAGATGGGCATGATAGGACAAAATGACTCAGAATGTAATCATCAGTCACTGAAGCTGGAAATGCTGGAATTTGATTTGTTATCTAGGTGCAAATCAGTACCCCCCAGCCCCAAGCTAACCACTTTTCACGCCATACCAAGCTGCTGAATGTGTCAAAGGCTCCACATGAGAAGCATGTCAACTGACAAGTTTGTGATAAATGGCATCATTTCCTTCAAAGAAACACCACTTGGCAACTCATAGAGCTGTTTACAGACATCGAGTTAGATAAAATTTTGAGTGATATTAGGAGCAGCACCAATGTTGGCCATAACAACATATCATCAGAGTTCTTGAAGCACCTCAGGACTCATGCTCATCAGTTGCTGGCACAATTCTTCATGCAAGTGGTCAATAAAGAACAACTTCTAGAAAACTGATGAATGTCAAAAGTCATTGCTCTCTGGAAACCAGAGAAAGAGCCCATAATATTGCAAGCTATTGATCGATATTTCTGTTGTCTGTGCTATTCAATGCGCTGGAGCATCTCATTCTTCAGAATATCACCCAAAAGTGGAGTCAATACTAAATGTTGAACAAGCAGGCTTTCAGAGAGATAGGAGTGTCTGTGATCAAGTGCTAGCTTAGACAACATTAATTAAAAATGGTTTTCAGAAAAATCTGAAGATGAAAGTTGTATTTCTGGAACCAACTGCAGCATATGACATGGCCTGGTATACAGGGTTCTTAGTCAAATCATCAAGAGCAGACTGGGATACATCCGACGAAGTGGGTATTAGCCCACGAAAGCTTATGATCTAAAACTTTAGTTAGTCTTTAAGGTGCCACAGGACTCTTTGTCACTTTTGCTATTCCAGACTAACACGGCTACCCCTCTGATTCTTGACAACATGCAAGGCACTGCATTTAGCCATATGGAGTGGAAATCCATCAACCTCATGAAGAAACTTGCACAAATACAGACAGATATAATCTTTCTCTCCAAATGCAAACGGATGGACATCATACCAAAGGGACTGAAGGTGAAAAATCCATTGCTTTCTACATACTGCACAGACTACAGTGAGAGATTATGCCAGACGCTATCTAAGAAACTGAGGAACCACCTGATCAGCATCCTGTAAAGCAAACAGGAAAACATCAAAAAAGAGCTTTCCAACCTGGAGACCTTGATAAACAACCAACCCTCCACACAAACAGACTTTACTAAAATAAGACAGGAGATCTATATTATACACTTCACCTCTCTACAAAAGAAAAAGGACTGCAAGCTATCTAAAATCCTGCCTGCCTCATGGGGCCACAGCAGTGGTACCCCTAACTCACCCAGCAATATCATCAATCTATCCAGCTGCACACTCAGCCCGGCAGAAGAGTCTGTCCTATCTCGAGGACTCTCATTCTGCCCCACCGCCCCCACAAACATGATACAATTCTGCGGTGATCTGGAAGCCTACTTTCACTGTCTCCGACTTAAAGAATACTTTCAAGACTACATAGAACAACGCACTGATACACAGACATCATCCCACCAGCAGCACAAGAAGAACTCCAAATGGACTCCTCCTGAGGGTCGAAATGACAGTCTGGACCTAAACGTAGAATGCTTCCGCCAACGTGCACAGGCAGAAATTATGGAAAAACAACATCGCCTACCTCACAACCTAAGTCGAGCAGAATGCAATGCTATCCACAGCCTCAGAAACAACCCTGACATCATAATCACAGAGGCTGATAAAGGAGGTGCTGTTGTCATCATGGACAGGTCTGACTACCAAAAGGAGGCTACCAGACAACTCTCCAACACCAATTTCTACAGGCCACTTCCCTCAGATCCCACTGAAGAATATACTAAGAAACTGCACCATCTACTCAGGACACTCCTGACAATAACACAGGAACAAATTAACATACCCTTAGAGCCCCAACCGGGGTTATTCTATCTTTTACCCAAGATCAACCAACCTGGAAATTCTGGATGCCCCATCATCTCAGGCATTGGCACTCTCACTGAAGGACTGTCTGGATATGTGGACACTCTACTCAGACCCTATGCCACCAGCACTCCCTGCTATCTCCGTGACACCACCGACTTCCTGAGAAAACTACAATGCATTGGTGACCTTCCAGAAAACACCATCCTAGCCACCATGGATGTAGAGGCTCTCTACACAAACATCCCACACAAAGATGGAATACAAGCTGTCAGGAATAGTATCCCTGATGATGCCACAGCACAAGTGGTTGCTGAGCTGTGTGACTTTATCCTCACACACAATTATTTCAAATTTGGTGACAATATACACCTCCAGACCAGTGGCACCGCTGTGGGCACCCGCATGGCCCCACCATATGCCAACATCTTTATGGTTGACCTGGAACAACGCTTCCTCAAATCTCATTCACTCACACCCCTTCTCTATCTACGCTACATTGATGACATCTTCATCATCTGGACCCATGGGAAAGAAACTCTGGAAGAATTCCACCATGATTTCAACAGCTTCCACCCCACCATCCACCTCAGCCTGGACCAGTCTACATGAAAAGTCCACTTCCTGGACACCAAGGTGCAAATTAATGACGGCCACATCAACACCACCTATACCGAAAACCTACCGACAGCTATGCCTACCTTCATGCCACTAGCTTCCATCCCGGGCACACCACATGATCCATTGTCTACAGCCAAGCACTGAGGTACAATCATATTTGCTCCAACCCCTCAGACAGAGACCAACACCTACAAGATCTCCACCAAGCTTTCTCAAAACTACAATACCCGCACAAGGAAATAAGAACACAGATCAACAGAGCCAGACGTGTACCCAGAAGCCTCCTGCTACAAGACAAGCCCAAGAAAGAAAACAACAGAACACCATTGGCCATCACCTACAGTCCTCAGTTAAAGCCTCTCCAATGCACCATCAGTGATCTACAACCCATCCTGGACAACAATCCCTTACTTTTACAGGCCTTGGGAGGCAGGCCAGTCCTGGCCTATAGACAACCTGCCAACCTCAAGCATACTCTCACCAACAACAGCACACCGCGCCATAATAACTCTAACTCGAGAACCAATCTATGCAACAAACCTCGATGCCATCTCTGCCCACACATCTATACCAGCAACACCATCACAGGACCAAACCAGACCAGCCACACCATCACTGGTTCATTCACCTGCACATCTACCAATGTAATATACGCCATTATATGCCAGCAATGTCCCTCTGCTATGTACATCGGCCAAACTGGACAGTCCCTACGAAAAAGAATAAATGGACACAAATCAGATATTAGGAATGACAATATACAAAAACCTGTAAGAGAGCACTTCAACCTCGCTGGACACACCATAAAAGATTTAAAAGTCAGCATTTTGCAGCAAAAAAACTTTAAGACCAGACTGCAAAGAGAGACTGCAGAGCTGCAATTCATTTGCAAATTTGATACAATCAATCTAGGATTGAACAAAGATTACGAGTGGCTAGCTAACTACAAAAGCAGCTTCTCTTCTCTTGCTATTCACACCTCCAGTTCAGCTGCTAGAGGAATACCTCGCCCTCCCTGATTAGAGATAACAAGCTGGTTCAGCCTGATTGGACTAACCCTGTTATCTCCCACCTGGTTCTTACCTACCTATTTATACCTGCCCCTGGATACTTCCACTGCATGCATCCGATGAAGTGGGTATTAGCCCATGAAAGCTTATGCTCTAAAACTTTAGTTAGTCTTTAAGGTGCCACAGGACTCTTTGTCACTTTTGCTCCACTTGGCTCCATTCATCGCATGGCAGGTTAATTGACACACAGCTACACTCAACTATGGGCATCTTAACTGGGACATTTTGACTTGCACCAGTACCATGGATCCCTGTGTTAATCAATATCAATACTTCACACGTTTGCTGTAAGGATGCTACCACCAGAATGGTAGCACTACCACTATATGCAGACTTCTTCAACCAGCCACGGGCACACTTGTCACTGAGCACCCATTGTAGGCTCACTTGCCTTGCCTAGATTTCTCTGCAATGTTGATATGATGATATGGTGTGAAGAATGATCTGCAGCTGACATCAGAAACCAGTCTCTTACAACTCACCCAACTAGTTTTGGTTTGTATCCAGTTTTGGTTTGCCATTCTACTCATGAGTTCTTCTGAACTGATTTGGAATGGGCCAGGGCAAAGTGTAGCTAGATTTCACACCTGGGGAAAACAAGAGGATCCTCTATGGGGCAGCAGTCAAAGACAATGTCATACATCACTGACTGTCCTCTGACCGGAATTGATGGTGGTCTGAGGGTTCTGCACTTCACTGATAAGACTGCTGCAAATTGGCTTGGCAAAGTTTTATATCTGAAAAGAATGCTTCAATTAAACAAGAGAAAAAAAAAGATTATTACTGTTTGCTCACTTCTTGTAGGCAACAAGGAAGAAGCGAGTCTCATAACAAGATATGAATGAGAAATGGCTAATGGATTGGTGGACCAGTATTTAGAGGGCATTCCATTCATGAAGGAATGGCATGGAAAGAAAGATGGAAGAAGCTGTGGCAGCTACTGTTGAATGAGGCACTGAGGCTGACATCAGCAACTGAGTGTAGGGGATGAAGTGATGCAGTAAGAACCCAGGATGAAATCTTCACCACTGCTCTGTTACACTAAGGGTATGTCTACACTGCCCTCTGGATCGGCGAATAGCTCCAGGGGTCAATTTATTGTGTCTAGTCTAGACGTGGTAAATCGATCCCCGAGCACTCTCCGGTTGACTCCAGTACTCCACTGCTGCAAGAGGCACAGGTGGAGTCAACGGGGGAGTGGCAGCAGTTGACTCAGCGCTGTGAAGACATCGCGGTAAGTTGATCTAGGTACGTTCACTTTAGCTACACTATTCTCATAGCTGAAGTTGTGAATTTTAGGTTGGACAGCCCCTCTCTCCCCAGCCCCCCTGCAGTGTAGACCAGGGCTTAGTGAAAGGAACAGAGTATATGTTAAAGCCTCATATTCAGTCAGGGAGGACTTGCTTGGTGCACAAATTGCAGATGACAGCCTTCTGGCTGCTATCCAAGAGCCCCCTCACAAGTGCAGGGGAAGGAGAGGAATGTCAGGAGTGTGGCCTCAGCATGCAGCCTATGGAGATTCAGGGCAGCATTATGGCCCAGAGGGAAGCCCTTGGAGACTGCTGTAGTCTAGACAGGCTTCCAGGGATATTGAATTAAACCTGGGGCTACTCCAGCTGTTGGAGCAGCCCAGGAACTGGAGGGTTCACCACGATGGAAAAAACCACCTTAGCTACCATTCCTCCACAGTCAATAACTATGCTGAACTTCTTAGATATGTAGGCCATGGAGACGTTATGTAGGACCTTACGGTGAAGACAAGAAGTTTAAACTTGATGCAGTAGAATAGGTGGAATAAATGGAACGATTAAAAGAAATGTTGCAGTTTGATCAACACTCAACCAATTTTCTTCCAACTACCAACACCAAGAACTCATCTCTTAGCCCTTCCCATTGCTGCTGTAGCAGAAACCAGAGACTCACATTTAGCTTTCTTTCACAGAAGTGTCACTAAATGTTTAACTTCCCCCTTTGTGCCAAGGCCTAGAAAGAAAAAACTGTTCTATATAAAAGATTACCTTTATGCTGTCTGATGCTTTTCTCTTCTTCCTTTCCCCCACATAATAGACAATATGGTCTTTGGGGTAAATTAAGGAAGCCATAGCGATCTCAACTCAGTCTTTACTTAGCATTTTAGGACTCAGTTCTACCCTCTGGAACCTCCTCTAATGGGAATTACACATATGTAATTTAATGTAGACTTTGGCCCTTAGGATTTCAATTTGCCAGTAACATAAGTTTGTGTGTATTTAATTAGTGTTAGGTTTTCAGATTGGGGTGTTGTATTTTCTTGCTAGGAATTAGAATTATAAGAAGGTGTAAAATTAATGGTAACTCATCTTTGGTTCCAGGGTTATTTTTGTTGGGAGGGGATAGGTCTCAGAGGTATTGAATTTGGGGTGAAATAAAGTGAGCTATATTTTGTCAGAAAAAGTCTTAGAAATCAAATTTAATAGCAACACAAGGTTTCTAAGTTAATTGGTGAGAAGGTTGCTATGCTCCAGTACAACAAAGTTTTACCAAAAGAGCAAGATTTCCATTATTTCAGTGGAAGCAGTATCAGGCCCTGGTATTTCAAAGGCCGTTGTTTCACTGCATAATACATTTGTTAGCATCTTCACACACTTAGCAGTAAATTCAGACTAGCTCATTTTGTAATTGTTTACCTGCCTTTAAATTTTCCTTTTTTTAAAAAAAAATCTAGCCATTTTTGGTTTAGTGTAAGACAAAATGCATAGTGTAATATATCATAAGAAAAGATCACTTTAAACCATTGTTAAAAGAAAATTTCCTTCTTCGAGTTTCAGCTGACATTATTCCACAAAAGTCAAAATACAGAATCTTCATCAGTTTCTGAAAACAATGACCTGTCGATAGTTTATTCATACTTAGGACCATGTTATTCCTAGGTCAATGGAGTTGTGCCAGTGAAGTGAGAGTAGTTTCTGGCCCCTGGTAAATAACTCTCAACCAAGTCAGTAAATTTAAACTTTTCATCAGGACCTGAAATTATATTATACATAATATTAATGTAATATTTATATGTTTTAAAATATATAATACATAATCATATACAATATTTATACAAACCTTACACCGATACCGCTTCTATGGAGGAGGCAATAATACTGTGTCTGCCTACACTCTGAGTGCCAGAGGAGTCTGCTAATGCTACCAACAATGCTCAGTAACACAGACGGGACAAGTATGCCTTGGTGGGATTGGAGGTGTGGCCACATCTCTGTTTTCACTGCACACTGGAAGTGATTGGAGTGCTTTACTGGGGAGAAAGGTCCACCTTTTTTAGAAGGTATAGCTGGAGTCTCTTTTAGAAATGCTCCTTAAGCACCTCCAAAGGTATCTGGCCTGATCTTAACTTCAGTTACACTAGCATAAATCAGAAGTGGGACAACTGAAGTCAATAGTGTAAAGTATACGTGGAGTCACAATCAGGCCCATTTCCCTGTCTTTCAGTTCCTTGGACATAATGCTTCCAGCCTTCTCTTCTAGTGTGGTTCACTCCCCACTCTCCTTACTCTTGTACCATGGTTTTTAATCGACAAGCCAGAACCCTATAATATCTGTGAATGCCCAGAAGGATGGTATTTTCTCTGAGAGTTCAGATTAGGTTGAGAGCCTTTTCTGTAACAAATGTAGTTAATGTATTAAAGAATCCCACTAGTCCCTATATTTTTAAATTTAGATGTATTTGTATATATCCATATATCCTGTCGATATAGATATTTGACATTATGCAGATATATACCCCTATAATTGTGGAAAGCACACAGTGTGATGTAGATCATTTACTAAGTCATATTAAAGGTGCTATTACTCATGACAATGTAATACTATCTGTAATTTCTGTGATAAACTTGACATTATAAATCCTTTAATCTCAGTATTTAAAAGCTGTTCTATGGCTCATTTTTCAAACAGCATTCCTGCTAACACATTTACTGCTAATGAACCACTAACATATCTCTCTTTCTTAGATAAACGCTATTGACCAACATTATTATTTGCTCCTCACATAATTATTTTTTTTTGGCTTTTTAATTTAATTGCGTCAATAAAAAATACACCAATAATGCATTTTTAATTACACTTCCCAGATGACCTATGTAAAAAGAGGTTTTATAATGAAGCCACAGTAATTAGCCTGTTGCAGTCCAGTTTGGGGCTATTGTCTAGTTGTCCTTTCTGTGGTTTGCCATAACATGACTAGAATTCTAAAAGCCTTATGTATTATCTCTCGTAACACTTAGGAAGGTATTAAAAATGTGTGCAATACTGGCAGAAGCAGGCTTTCTAATTATTGTCAACTATTTCCAATGTGACTTGGTAGATTCCCTTGAGAACTGAAACAACAGCCCACTCCAGGATTTGTAATAGGCCCTAGAGCCTAAGTAGTTGTAGACAGAGCTGTTTCCCTCAGGATAGATAATTGGTTTACATAGCAGCTCAACATCTGAACTAAATCCATTTTTTTCTGTTGTGATTTCCCTGTTTAATATATATAAACTATTTGGAGGGTATTAAATATGATGTGACTCAATGCTTTATAGCAGAATAATTTGCATGTTCTTCTTTACTTGAAATGCTAATAACTATTATTACCCAACATTTTCATGCATGAAATGATAAAATATTATTAAGGCCAATTCTGTAGTTCTTAATCAAGCAAAACCCTCATTGAAGTCATTGGGAGTTTTGCTCAATGAAATACTGCAAAATTTAGCCTTTAGTTTGCTAAAAAGCACATCCGTGGTTATGATAGATATTGTACATCATGTTATTTTCTGTCAGATTATTAAATAAGGGCATGCTACAATTGAGTATTTTTGCAGGTGTAACCAAAACTAGATTATAGGATGCTTATCTTTTATTTTGAAACACATTTTAATGAGGAAATTACTGGAACCATTTAGTTGGGGGTTACAGTTAAAACTGGTAGACAGTCAAGTCATATAATTGCTGTTCCTGGTAATAACACCATGCTGCCAACAAAACAGGCCAATCTTGAGTTAATGCAAATATTTCTATCTCCAAAGAATCAGTTTTTAAATGTAAATTTTACTTAGTGCTTATAAATCTAGAAACAAAATGTACATACAATATTCTACAGGCATGGACCAAAGCCTTCCAGTAACTTTGTCATTATTTCTGGTGTTCTGGACCAATAATGTGGAATGCTTTTGTTATTTATTAAATTCAGAAAAAACCTGAAAGAGCCAATCAAAATTATCTTTAGTTACCTGTTTTTCAAGTTGCATAGTAAGAGCCAGTTCTGCTAAGTGTTGAGTGCCATGGGAGATGAAAATATTCTAATTAACCCTAGGGATTATGCCCTATGTTTTCTGTTTAAATGGGATCCCCGACTGCATGGTGCAATGGTACGTTTCATGTGTCTTTTACTCTGAAATCCAGCCACAGTCAGAGTTAGAGATAGCTGAGATAACGAGTCTGATCCTGTATTTTCTGTTCAACCACTTATTTCACTGGGTTTCACAAGAGGTGGAGAATTGGGCCTAAAGTTTGCTATCTGATAAGTACAAGTTACTACAATAGCTATAAGTCTTCCCTTTCATTTACTATTCAGCTCTGCTGAAAAATCATTTATTCATGTTACACCACTGGGAGACAATATTTGCTAGAATGCTGTCTTGGTGAATCATTATGTCCAGTGTTAAAATATCATTGCTGGATATTTTGTGCCGCTGAGATGACAATGTGCAGAAAAAGAAACAGTGGACAAACATTTAGCTATAGAGGACAAAATATGACGTCTACACAGATATCCCGAGGGTTGTATATCTTCACAGAAGTACCCATTGACATTTCTCCTTGTAACTAGGTGTGGATTAAAATCTTCTGACAGTTGTAGCCATGGAACTCTGATGTTGACTTCAATAGGTTTCACAAGTGTAATTCAGAGCAGAATTGGGCTCAACAGCAAGAGGTACTGAGACCTTGCTGCTCTCATTGACTTCATATCTGTAATATGTATAAGTCCACCACTAGCGCTCCTGAAGGCTCCAATTTAAAAAAGCACTTAAGCACTTGCTTAAGTCTATGGTTATTCAGAAAAGCAGTTAAGTGCATACTTAACTTTAAGTACATGCTTGCCTCAAACTGAAGTCAAATGCTGATGCAGGGAATTGTGAATTTAGCATTCCATAGCACCCGAAACAAAATCAATGTGTTGCAATGGAAAATTCAAGAGCAATTTTTTCTAGCAGCTGAGAAATTTCTGTGATTATTTCCATGTAGAATGTTTGTTAACAATAGTTAAACTATTTTGAATGTGTTAACTGTAGTTCAAATGAAACAGATACATTTCATGCTAACACATGAAGTTAGAGATATTATAGCTGTGGTAAAAGTAAGTATCTTAGAGGAACAGAAAAGATGAGAAAAAATCAGTCATGTGAGTTGTCAAATATAACCTTTTGGCATTCTAATAAACTGTTGCTTAGATAGAAATATCAAGCTATTACTAATGGCTATTAATGTGTACATGCTTCATGTAATTTTATAGTATCTTATTTTAATATCTATAATTTTAATGAATTGCAATTTAGCAAAGAAACAATTTTCATTTACTTTATATAACATAATTATGGACCAAATTAACCCCACACTAGTCTTAATTACATTTAGTTTCATTTGGCTGCTCAAGCAATTAACATGCCACTGTATTTTGGAAGTAAAAACCAAGTTGTTATGGTCTTTCTTCAAAAAACATGTACTTGTTCATCTCAAGTGTAGCTGCTGTATAAAATCGTCCTTTGGATTTTGTTTTGTTTTGTTTGTTTACTGGAGGTTCAGTGGGTTGTAGCACAAGAATGTAAGTATAATGAGGCCCTTCTGCACCTGGGGTCCTGTTATACTAGGCTTCTTAATACTTTTCCCTCCATCTTTTATCTGCTGGTCTCAGATTGTTCTTATGTATTTCTCTATTAATTGGGAATTAATTTTAGTTTTGCCATTAGTAGTGATAAAAAATATCTCAAACAAACTTGTATTTCCCCAGGACTCTGAACTGTCACTCAGAATTTTTAAGAAGAAAATACTGTGTCTTCGAATAAATCTTTTCACTAAACTGGCTAAGGAGCAACTAAAGGAAGAATATTTTTAAAAGCAAAGCTAGACACCCCGCTCACTCCACAAAAAAAGACTTAAACATTGAGCTACATACTGAAGCGCTTACTCAAGGTTTACTCAGTGAGAGTTTTGCCTGCGTAAAGACTTAGGGAAAACAGAGTAAGGACTTTAGGATTTGGTTTATTAGCATTTAGTACTACCTATCAACTCATCTAAACATTTTAACTAATTGAGAGAGAAAATGGTCCTTTGCGATACCTAATTAGGGCCACACAGGTTTATTTAGGACATAGGCAGGGCATATTCTCAAAGAAATAACTTAGATACTGTGATGTCAATTTAGAAGGGCTTGGGAATGCTCCAGGAATGACAACATTTCGTATCATTATAATTGTTAAATAAAATGTGGCCTTTATTTAAATACAGTCTAACCATGTATTTTCAAATTTAAAACAAAGGCGATTATGCCATAACACCTTCACACTTTTCAGTAGAAAACAACAATGTATTTATTTTAACTATACATTCAACAGTTTTTGTCGAGTGGCTCTTTTGACATTTCTACAAGGAATTCAGGGGCCCTTACCCTAGAACCACAATTTAGTATATTTTCCATCACTCAAAATTCATCTCTATTTAAGAGTCTATTTTTAAGTATCTTGCAATACTGAGAAAGCAATGGCTTTATACTCCCCCCAACCACAGCCAGGCAATACTCGGGGCTAAATGCTGCTGCCTTACAAGTATAGTCACACTGATGTCTTTAGAATTATTTGCATAAACAAGTGATCGGGATTTGGCTCTTCATTCTTCAGCTAGACATGGTGAGGTCCACCAATGATGTCCGATTACATCATGCCAAAAAGCCATGAGAAATAAGATATTTTTCCACTTTTCATAGAAAGGAAAATAGCGGGTATTTTCTGTTCTACATATCCCCTCTAAATTCTTTACTTCTCAGATGTAAAGGATTCTTACGCAGGCAAATTAAGACAACAGGACTATGGAAGTGTTTAAAGCCTTGTGTAAATTGGAAATTTGCCCTGATTTCGATCTTCGGTGTAGCGGCTCCAGTGCAAACCCTTGGGCAAGTAAAGCCATTATAAACCACAATCTGAACTGGTGCAGTTTATCCCAGTTTCAAGCAGATGCACATCGCAGCCTATGGCAGTTTACCAAGAGTTTTCACTGGAACAGCTACACTTGAGATCAGCCACCAATGGCTGGAATGCCTGGCATATACAAAGCTTAAGAAAACAAATTTGATATTAAATCACATATTACTGTCAGCTATATGAAAATAACATATACACTGTGTATTACTTTGAATGGTGTAATACTTTTTAAAATTATGAGCCAGAGCCTTCCTCCTTCACTCACATTGAATAGTACCTTTCCCCACATTGATTTCAGTGGGATTTCATGGAGTACGTGAGCAAGGGTGGAGAAATCTGGCCCTACAGCAATAGCGTGATCAGTTTGGGTCAAATGCTGGTCCACTGAAGTCAATGGAAGTTTTGCTGTTAAGTAGGGCCAGGGTTTCATTCCTGACTGAAGATTCATGTAACAGAGCACAAAAACACAAAAAAACTGTTAAAAATTGAGCTGATTATTGTTTGTTGTCTCCCACAAATTCTCTCTAATAATCTTTCTAGGCAAAAAAAGCATTACCGTATCTACTTGCTCTTCCCTGTGAGCGAATTTACACTGTGACCCACAAATGCACTTTGAAATCAAAGATTATATTTTCACACCCAATAAAATTAATGCTACTTCCTACTTATTGCGTGTGTGTTAGGAAAATATTGTGCTAACTGCCAAAGGTAGTAGCGTTTCTTCACATATCGAATGCAAAAAGTGGTAGTACAGCCTCACGCACTCATTGACTTATGTTAAAAATATGGTACTTCACAGAATTTTTATGTGCACTTGCTCTCTATTAGCACCCTTAACTCATTTGCAGTGGCTTTATTCTCAGAGCACTACTCTAGCTTTTAACTACACCTTCAATGCAACCCATACCTGACTAATTCTACACAAAGCAATTACCTGATCAATTGTGGAGAAATATGAAATAGAATATGAAAGAAACCCAAAGGTGGTTGAGGGGGAGTTCAGAAGATTCAGTGCAGGAGGAGTAGGAAGCAAAGTAGGTCTGTGACACTTTTGTGCTGTCTGTGTTTTGCCTGTCCTAGAGTCCCGTGTGGCCCCAGTATAAGTTAAACAGCATATGCAGGGACTGCTCTAACTTATGACAGCCCATCCTGGGCTGCCTGTAGGTTGCTGTGCAACACAGAATCCATGTAGTGCTCAGCAGAGCTAGCACCCTGCTACCCTCACCTTATCACATATATGCCTTTTACACACAGGGGCTGTGTGAGGGCCCTTGCAGAGCTGCTTATGTCAGCACTACACTGCTACTGCTCAAGGAGAATTCTCTTGTCATCTGTAACAGCCTCTTTACTGCCCCTTGACACCATGGGAATGATCTATAGGGGCCAGATTGGCCCCACCGTGGTTTAGCAAAAGTATTATTTAGAAAAATCAACCATGGAAAGTGCTAAAAAAATAACAAAACTTACAATTACTGAATAAAACATCTAGAATTTTTAAATGCACTGGCTTTTTCCAGTGTGTGTCTGGGAAAGGAGCCTCTCCTCACCTCTCAGTGAAGGTTTAATAGCAGAATGCTGTGGTGAGAATACTTATTACTAAGAGGATGGTATTTTTAACACATGTTACTATACATTTAATAGGAAATTAAGAAATATTAAAAATAAGTAAAACTAAATGACAACTGGAAAAATAAATGAGTAAAGTACGTTATATGATACATTATCTTTGCTTTTTTCTTGTGTTTATACATTTGCTCATTAATTTGCAAAATTCAGTAATTCACTATGGATCCCCCAGTCAGTCATTGGTGTAAATTAGCGAGGTTCTACTCTATTTCACACTCAAAGCACTTCCATTATGGTTGGATAATGGTTATATCATCAATAAAGAGTATGAATCCAGTTATGTGGAGACCCCAGCTTAACCTTTCCATATGCTATTGATATTTATAGAGCTTCTGACATAATCAATTAGCCTGAAAACTGGCACTCATGGAAGGTAAGCCCCATATAAAGGAACCATTGCATCTGCATTTTCATTAACCCTTCAAATAAATGTGTATGTGGAAAGTATAAGCAAAAATAGTCCATGTGTAATGTACCATAAATCCCCAAATTTGCAAAAGACAGACCAGACTGTGAGAAGGACTGTTTTTCAGTGGTGTCCTCCTTACTAAGTTCTGCAGTGTGATCTACAAATGCTTTAGTCTTCAGTGTGATTTTTGGAAACACAGTGAAAATGATACAAGAAACCAACTTCCTTTGTTAAGGTGAAATTGCCCACAAAGTATCTGCAAATTTATCAAAACCCGTTGTGCCTTTCTACTGACTTCAGTGGTGTTAGTATCAAGCCCTTAGAAAGTACAATTTTGGTGCATACCATTATCAGATTTACTCTGGTAAACACCCTGTTTTTGTTGTTTTCAAAAGTAATGGCTTTCAAAATTTCAAAAGTAATTTCATGAGTAATGGCTTGAGACATGTTTCACACCATTGTATTATTTAAACTGCAGCTTCCTACCCTCAGGGGTCAACCCTAAATGCAGAGTTCCCCTGCATCCTGTCCATGCCCTGCCTCTAGAAACTCCCCTCTCCTTCCCGTTATTGAGCTTCACTGATTCACACATGATTTTTTTTTTCAAGAGGGTGGGATATTTGTTTATTTCAGGGTATCATGCCCATAGAATTTTTGGCACCTGGACATAATTTAAAATACACAAACAACTATTAGTGCCTGATTCTCCTTTCATTTGAATCACTTTTCCACCTTTGTAAGGCTCTTTCATTCAGTGGAGTTAATCTTGATTTACACTGGTGAGAGAAGAGAATCAGGCCCAAAACAGTAATGTAGCCATTGTGCCACTAAGGAGAAACCAAATATTCTCCCATGTCCTCTTTGTTATATAGAGAGTGACTCGGCAGAATTCCTTAAGTCATATATTTACTGTGGAAACCATTTTACTGCAGGGTCTTGCTCATGTTTGTAAAACCAAGTTATAGGATTCCATAGGGGTAAATCAGGATAGTTCCCCTACTTTCAGCGTCTTATTTTTATTTTAGAAATCAGCTAATTATTTGCAGATTTCTCTTCTTTTGTGTGTGTGTGTGAGGGAGGATCAGAGGAGAGTGGCAAGAAGATGTAGTTGCACTATGGAAAAACAGCATATAGTGGGATAAAATAATAAAACAAAATATGTAAAGAAGAATGCCTGTGGGAGCAAACCAAACTAAGTCCCTAGTTAGAGTCTTTCATTTTAACCGAGACAGAACCAGGGCCCAATGCTACAATCACAAGATATTAGAAGTACTGATCTACTTTAAACGGCATTCCAAATGTGAAGAGGTTAAAAATATCTTAATTCCTGAATGTGTGTGGAAAGGATTTTTTGAGGTCACTTTGTATTCAGCCCCAAATGTGAATCACACCTGAATACATCTCCAGGAGAGATTAGTGCTCAGAAATATGAGGGAAATCCAATGGAAGAGGGCAGTCATGAGGATATGTTGGAAAAAATGCATTCAAATTCCCATGAAAAAAGCTACCTGGTGGTAGTTCTGGTTGTTAAAAGACACTTCTCTGTTACTTTTGTTGTGCCCCTATTTTTGAATCTTTGTTACAGATCTGAGTATCAGAAATGTGTACACTGGCAGGCTGTTAACCATTGAGAGTAGAGAGTGTTTCTACTGTTAGTCAAGCAAATCAGTTGGCGAGTGCTACCTCAATTTGGCAATTTAGCATCATGGATGGCCTTCTGCTATTGTGTTACCTGAAAGAATAAATAGTATCACAGGAGATGTAATCTTATCACCTACCTCATACTTAAATCTAGAGTCATAAAACATCTTGCCTTTTCCAAAATCACTGCCTTCATTTTGTCAATCCTGAAATTCATTCATGTACATTCCCGAGACTTTCTAAGGTATGTGTAGGTCCCATCTGCAGACCAGGAATCAGAATGAGACTATTGAATCCCCAGAACACATTTAACAGACTCATAGAAGCTTCTCTTTTATAGTGTTTCAATTACCTAATACTTTCAAACCAATCATTTTCCTATGAAAATAAATATTCAATATACTTCTCTTGTATCTAGTTTATGATTTTGTATAATGCCCATCACTAGCATTTTTAAATACTTGCCAGAGAAATGAGATCTGCTATTTGTGTCCCTAGTGGATTTCACGGAGTCTGTTTTAAATTATTCCTTGGTTATAGGAGGATTTGCTTAGGTATGTATGGTCAGACTGGAAGAACAGACTATTATAAGTTTTTCCCCTTACTGCAAATGGTACCTTTTGTGTTGTTAACTTGTAAATCTAGGTCCTGATCCAGCGGCAAGGTGGCTGCTCTTCAGTGGTAGGGGCAGACATTCCTGTGTATTTGGGCTACAGTCCTGCTCCCATGACAGTAAATGGGAACAAGTCCACAATAAGTAGGACTAGGCTTTTAAGGTCAAAATCTGGTCTCACTGCAGTCAATGGCAGTATTCCCATTGACTTCAATAGGCCAGGATTTCACTCATGTTCAAAGTGCTTTGGTATTCTTAAGAATATGAGATGCAGGTAAATAATTAATTATAGATTATTAATAGTATTATTGGAGAGAAACTCAAATTATTACACAGAAGAGATTTCCTTAAAGCATGGAGACTGGTTGGATGGAAATCCTAATACAGAATACCAAGAGCAAGATGACAGCTGGCAAGGAAAGTTACATTTGCTGCAGGATCAAATTTAGGATTACCCTGGCAAAAATGACTATACCCTAATGTTTTATATTGATTAAAATATTGCAGTTTTGCTTAAATTGTAAAGCTAGAAAATGGAATACAAGAATGGCATCCATTTTATCATTCAATAAGGGATGTTCATGCTATAAGATGGTGTACTAAGTAAAGAGCTGGTCTTGTGAAGCACTAGTTAGTGGTCTAGTCCATTTTGTTTCAAATCACATCCCACGCATTTAATGCAGCTGTACTCTTTTATTAAAATGGGAAAATATATTGTTTATAAAGGCTACTCTTGACAAATAGAAACCAAAGCAAGGTGCAAAAATCTATTGTTCCCATAACCAGAGATACACTGTGAAATGGAATAAAGTGATAAATATGTAGTATAATTGTTTGTTGTTGCTATCTATCTGTGCCTAGTGACAAGGAAGTCTAAATGAATTACAAAGAAATTTTTAATAAAAGAACAAAAAATAATGGGTTCTATAACCTGTGAGAACTTTGTATAAAAAAAATCCCCTGAAACTGAAATTCTCTTCAAAATCATCTCAGTTTCTCTTTGGTCTTTTTTTTCCCTAGCTCTTACTTAAAAGCCTCTGGGTGATTTGTCCTATTCCCTGCCCAATAACAGCCAAACCATTGTTTTAGGGAAGATGTTTTTTAATGTTGTATATTTTATTTTATGTTTTTTTCCCTAGGACATCTCATCCATACATTGCAGAAAATGTGAACATAAGCAGCTGCAATATGAGATGAACTTTGAACACCAAATAGGTAGGCCCTAGAGGGGAGGAACTGAAATATGAGCTGCTTACTCTTCAAGCCCTTTAAACCCTCCAATCTGTTTTAAATTATTTTGGTGCCTCTATTTAAAGGTTAAATTTTTGTTGTTGTTGTGAGCCATAGTTTAGTAATACAAAGCCTGGGCAATATCAGCATAGAGTCAATTCACAGATTACATACCCAGGGTCTTTTCTGATCCTGCCTAAAGTGAACGAGCATGTTTATACTTAGCAACACATTTTGACATGAATGAACTTTTCATAAAATAAACACATGCATTCAGCGGGAAAAAAATTAACTAGCTTGACCATCATGCTTACATATGTTATTGGTAGACCATATATCTAAATCTGAATATAGTTGCAAATATACACAAAAAATGTGTGTGTGTGTGTATATATATATACATACAGAGGAAGAGATGTGTGTGTGTGTGTGTGTGTGTGTATATATATATATATATACACACACACACACACATATATACATATATATATACACACACACGTGCATATATACACACACACACACACAATGTGTGTGTGTGTATATATATATATATACACACACACACACACACATATATACAGTATATATAAAGGCTGTGACACTATACACTGTGACACTGTATATTATACATCAACCCTTTTCCATTTAATTATTTCTTTATGTTGCATTTTTAACATTTAACTTTTCATTAAAAATGAAATTATTTTTCCAGTCTTTTCATGCAAAATCTTGGCACCCAAAGCATTTTTAATGTTTTGCTTTTCTTTCTATAGCATTTTGTTTTAGGGCACTCATAATTTGAGCACTAAGGCTTAGATGTCAGCATGAATGCAGTTTCGATGCCTGCTTTTTGCCATTGCCACTTGGAGTTTAGCTCTAGTAAGTGCCAATGGCAAATTCCTAAAGGCTAAGCCATTTTCAATAAATTAGCATCAAGACACTGAGTCTTTGTTTAGCATTTAGGTGTAACTCGATTCAAAATGCATATTTGGGGATTTCTGACAATGCTGTCTTTGTTTTTTATGCAAATAGAAAAAGCCTTGGAATCTCTTGAATTTATATGATCAAAGATGACCACCGTGAATGTATCTGGAAGCATTACCAAATGACAGAAATAGCAGAGATGGTTACATTACAAAGATGAAAATAGACACTTTTTTGAATTATGCCTTCTAAAGAACACTCCTTTTTGACAACTCATTAGTTTTATGTGTTTTTAATCAAACTCATTCTGAGACACTGCATTTGACATGATACTCATCAAATGTTACAGTAGGCTGGAGACTCAGACATCTAAAATATAACAATTAAAGGGTTTATTCTGCACTGAGTGCAAGCTAAACTGTTAGAATTAATAAGAGAATTATACACATACACATTAAGAGGTGAATATAATTTTAGTATTTTAAGAAAGTAGCATGACATATTTTTCTGTCACTGGGTGAACTATAACCTTGAGTATAAACAGATCTTTTTGATTCAAATCTTGATAGCCATCACTTGCATGCTGTTGTTCAGTGTTGCTTACTTTAAGTAATGGCAATCCATTCAGTGAAGACAAAGCTTCATAAAATAACTATCCTTGCTGTGAGTCAGCAAGTCCAACTCAATATGAAAGTCCAAATACAGAGCCTTGTGCCCATCCCAAGAATTGCTCTGGGAACTCCAGAAGTATGTGAAGACATATTTATAGCAAAACAGAGGATTTATATTAATGTAAAATGATAGTGTAGTTTAGTTTTTTTGTATCTGTGCCTCCCCGGGTGAGGAAAATAAACCAGACTATGAATTCACGCTCCAAAGCAATTCAATTTTTGTAGCATTTTCAGATTTTTTAAAAAAGATTTTCTTTTGTGTTGTATTTTACATTTTTTTGGTCCGATTCTGGTCACATATATTTAGGCTTTGACTATTTTAAGTTTTCAGCTTAGATAAAGTTAAGAAAAGGAACAGGAAGCATCATCTCCTCTTAATGCTGACATAGGCCCTGATCCCTCCTTGGCTTCAACAGGCTTTGAATCAGACCCATCAGTCCGTGACAATGCCAAGCAGAATGATAGCAATGCTGTGGAATCACCCTGGGAGAGTATTAATATTTTTTAAAAAGCATAAAAATATAACTTCAAATTAAACAAAGGGAAATTGCAAATTTGGAAGAAAATTA
Source organism: Dermatemys mawii (assembly GCA_007922305.1). Classification (NCBI taxonomy): domain Eukaryota; kingdom Metazoa; phylum Chordata; order Testudines; family Dermatemydidae; genus Dermatemys; species Dermatemys mawii. Next base: position 27,598,121 of record ML677340.1, read on the forward strand.
TCTGTTTTGAATCCCACATTTTTCAATATTTATTCCTAAAATACAAATCTGATATTACTTAACACGAGTTTTATTTTGGTGTTACTTCACTCCTGATTTATCTCACTGTGACCAGAAAATCTGGCCCATAGTTGATTTATATTTTTGAAATAAAGAACAAGTAAAATTTAAAAGAGAAAGGAAAAGGAAAGACTTTGCCACACAGACTGTGGCAGTCACACTGCTGGCATCAGAGGGTGGAAGTTAAAACAAATTCTATTCTTATCTGCCAAAAAAATTGTGTTTCTAGTTTGCTTAGAGTTTATTTTGGCCCTTGGAATTAAGTGAACTGGAATTATGGCAATGTAAACAAGGATGGAGTCAAGAGACTAATTATTTCTACAGAATCAATTCTCTATCCATTTTAAATTCAGCATAAGAAATTTCTGTGAAACTTGCCAGAAACATGGTTGAAGGAAGATTTGAGGTTAGTATACTCATTCATTTGTGAGTTCTGATAGAGGCACAGCCTATTATAACCTTTTCTACTCCAGAAAAACCTTTCAGAAGTACACTTCTTTACTTTATTTTTAAAATCAAATTTGTCTGTTCATTAAGTTTGAGCTCTATTTATTTAGCATTAAAAAAATTAAGGTCTCTTAATAGTAGGACTTGTTAAACCGGGAAACTCTGGGGGTTCAAAAGGAGGCTTTGGCAGGTATTTAGTTGTGACATGTTTATTCACAGTGGATCTGATTCAAAGCCCATTGACTTGAATGGGCTTTGGAACAAGCTCAATATCTTCAAGAACTGGAGGAATTTTTCCTTAATTTCTGTTTTGCAATATTACAGTCTTTTCTGTTTAATTTTTTGTATTGCTTACTATAATTATGTCCTTTTTTCAAAATGTCCTATTTAAACCATTACATGGTTGTCATGGAATTGTTGGTAATGTGTGATTACATTATGTTGTCTTTTGCCAGGACATTTGTAAATGAGGCATTATCCTCAGAGATTTTCTTGGCTGAAAATGTGAGTAATTAAAAATGTAAACAAATATTATCCATTGCATATGCCACAATAATAAATACCTCAGGATAATACAAGTTAATGACTCTTTAGGGATCTAGCTTAATTCTGCTACAGCATGTTTCATAGGTGTACAAATAAACAGTTAAGTATTTAATATTTTAGGCATGCATATTATATTTACACAGTACAGTTCTCAATTCCAAAAAGGCAGCATTAGTGTAAGAGCAGCAACAGCAGCAGCATAAAGGCTGCATTAGGACAAACATTGAGCGAACATTGTAAGGTGTCCAACCCTAGAAAGCTTCACCACTTAGGGCATATCTTGGTCATCTGTGCAAAGCCTGAGTAAATGAGCACAGGGCAGGGGATCACTGCAAATGTAGGGAAAATGAATTCCGTTCCTTTCCTCTTTCCACTTGTAAAGTCCCAGATCAGACACTCTGCAACCTATGAGGGCATTGCAGTCATGAAACAGCATAACTGTGGAGCCAGTGGACATCAGCTGATTCCACCATTCCTTTTCTTTGTAAACACTCCGGCATGAACTTTTTGTGGTTTATCCCCTAACAGACTATGCAATGAGAAACTATGTGGTTCTGGTGCTTTAAGGGTCCTCCCGAGATTGGGGTTTGGGGAAGAGGCCAAGAATTGGCTTTTGTACAGTTGGTATATTTTGGTGGAGGGTGACTAGGGTGTGAATTCAGGATCTCTTTCTTTCTTTCTCTTAATTTTGCTTATGAAAAATCAAATCAAACTGCAGTATCCCAGAGAAAGGCACAGGCTAGTCCTTTGAGCACAGTACCCAAATCCTAGTGAAATGTAATGGTATTTGGTGCCAAACTCTTAGCTCCCTTGGAAAATTCTACCCCAAACCCCTAGAGTTCTAATCCTCATTCTTCCTCTGACTCCTTCTGTCACCTTGGCCCAATTATTTAAACAATCTGCTTTAGCATCCCCCTCTGTAGAACAGGAATCACAGTACTCACTTCCTTCCCACTTTATCTTTCTTCTAAGCTTCTTTCTTGCCTACTCTTGACTTTATTCTTATTTTCATGCCACGCCTCATGCTTAGAACAGCATCTCAATTAATGTTTGCTAAATTACCTCCCTAAATTAGCATTAAAAACTCCTAAACATTCATACGTTCTTGGAGGCAGTTCAGTTATAATGTCCACTAAAAGGTCAGTGATCCTAGGAAACTGCAGAAGGACCATATAGTGAGTCATTCATATGCCAGGTGTTTAAATCTTGCATGAAGGTACAGTTTAATTACTGCTGGTGGATCTAATTAGCTCCACTCATGATTTGGAGCCCCTTTCTCTTTAAGCAGAATGAACTCTGCAGTCATCCAAATTTAGGCAGAAAGCTTAGACTGAAGGTTTATGTTTGGTTGTTACAAAGATGGATTTCTCGTAAAACCGAACCACAAGGAAGTGGTAAGTTTGGATGAGCTAGTGTGTGTGAACGTTCTGTTCAGAATGGGATGGAAACTTCACCTACATATTTTAACCAATTATGGGTTTCACCCCACTGAAAAAATAAGGATCTTGGACTAAAAAGTATAAAGGTTTTCAACATTATTTACATAAATTCTATCTCAGTTCCTTGGCACACTAATTAGATATGTCTTTTTTTTTTCTGAAGTTTGTTATTCCAGTATTATACTAGAGTATTTACTTTCTTTGATAAGCTACTTTGTCTTATCTGTAGGAACATATCTCTTTGTGTGTCCTGATGTAAGATGAATGCTGTCCATGATGTAAGATGTATGGTTCACAGAAAATGCTATCTTTAAAAGACAGGATTTTCCAGTGCTTAGATTTGAGATTTTCTCCATTGTTTCTAGACTTGTTTGTTTACTAAGAGTCTTATTTTCAATTACTCTAAGGTCCCTTTACAGTACCAAAGTGAGGCAAAGGGGACAATTACTAGGCAATTATGAGAATCAGGCAGTCAGAATCTTGTACAGCAACAGAATTATATTCAAAAATTCCAAAGATAGGAGCAATCAAAAACAAAGAATGAGTATGATTTCACTCTCTATTCTATATTTTCATTTACCAGTAACTCATGTTTTAAAATAACAGTCGGCTACACAACTCATTTTAGTAAAGGCTATACTCTGCATTCTGCACAGTATGGTAAATGAAACTCCCGAAGATAGTTAATGTGCACAGTGATTTCAAGTTAGTTGGTATTGTGTGTTTGCTGGCTCATTTGTTTTGATTAATTATTTCAGCGGGGAGGGAAAAACAAACTCAAATCAGGAAAATTAATAACTAGTTAAAAAAATTTCTTCACCACATTAGTATATTTTTATTATGTCTACTGTTTCTTTAAGAAGCACAGAACTTACAAACCACCATTATTTGTCCTTCCTTTGGCTTGCTCTCTCACACTTTGTAAGGAAAATTTGTCATATTTGTTAGATCAACGTAAAAGTACCTGACAGGCCTGTAATGTTATTTTCGTTTCTTGTTTAAAGTGGCTTCTTAGCAAAAGAGACAATGATCAAAACTACTAACTTCAACATTCTAGAATTATTGGGTTGATTATTAAATATTTTATCCTCTGTATCTCTGTATTTTCCCATATTTTGTCTCTTGCCAGCAACTCTACTGCACAGTTCCCAGGGCTACTTTCAGTATTTGACCTCACGTCAATCATAACTTTTCCTCTTAGCCACCAATGCTTTCTTCCCTTTCCATTCTCTTCTATGCTACATGGGAGAGGGCGTGGAAAAGGCAATAGCAGGAAACAGCAGCAGAGATGGTGTGTGTGTAAAATAAATATAAAATATAATAGTTGAAATTACATCTTTCTAACTTGGCTTTGGGTAATTTACACCACCACTACGCCTGTGGAAATGGAAAGGCTGAGTGGTGAGTTCAGCCATAAACTTCCTTTGGCGGTTTTACCTTTTCTATTCTATGTGATAGGTTTCTTTCCATAGTAGCCTATGGCATTTGTTTGGGGAGATGAGACTTCAGTGACATATAGTACACAGCAACAAATTAAAAAGATAAGGTTGTCTTACAAAATTGTGATCTAGCTGAAATGAAATATTTATGGTCCAGATAATGCAGAGACAACACAATGTGGTAATTCAATAAAATTGCACTGATCTTATAGTGTGTTTTCAACATAACTGCGTTTGTCACCATTAAAGCCCTGTTGTGTTATGTCTTTCCAAGGTGGGGCTCAGGGTATGGATAAGGACCACCTTTATACAAATATCTCCAGGGCATATGGCATGTTGTCTGATAAAAATATTTTCTATCTTTCCCTTTGCTAACCATGTTAGTGGCTGGTGTAAACTCAACCCAAAGAGTATGAGCTAGGGAAAACACACCAAGACAATTTCTTTACAATGGAAGTCAGCATGGCCTCTTATTTTCCTTTTTAATTTCAGGTTTCGCACTTATGTTAACATATTCCAATCTGATTATATAAAGATTTAAAACTCAAGAAAGGAGGCTGCTCTCTTGGTTTTCAGGTGTCCCAGGCTCCTGCTGTGCTATCATTAGCAAAAAATGGAAGGTATATTTCTTCTGCCATGGACATTCCCAATTTCTCTATTGTAGAAGTTGCTGTACTATATTTCAGAGAGATGCCAGAAAAGACCCATTGTTTTCCCAGTGAGTCTCCAGTGTGCATTCCTACAAATCTTGTGCATGCAGAATTATCATTTGTACACACCTGGGTATTTACCTGTATGATTTAATCTAAGTCCTCAGGAGAGTGATGTTTTGTATGCACACATCTGTTCGAGATCAGAATTAGGCCCCAGAAGTCCGGATTGCAACAGTGTCATTCCTGAAAAGCTTGTGCTTATTTAATGAAATTGAAATTCAAGTCTAGTTTAATCAGCCTGGAATTAGTGAGACTGGATCAAATTTTGTAATGTGATTTTTAAATTGGTTAAAATGTGAAATTTTAGAAAATTTCTGATTTGTGATGAGATTTTTGTGAAGCAAAAATAGGAGTTTTTCATGGGTATACCTGGGAAAATTGAGATAAATTATTCTGAATGCTCCTCACTGAAGAAAAGATTTGATTGTGTTACTGGATGGAGCAGAGAGACTAGTTAGATATAAAAAAATCACATCATGGGCAAAATTAGCAAATAAAAGAATGAAGTTAAAATTTCAGAAGTTTTGAAATCTCTGAAATGTGTTTCAATTAAATGTACAAGTAATATGCAAGCTAAGAATTTATGTATGACAACTAAGTAAAATAATACTTAACATAAATAACCCTCTTCAGCCCTCCCTAAATGCTCTCTCATTTATTTTCTACCACATTACAATTCTTCAGAGACTATTGTAGGAGATATCACTCTTGGAAATTCAACTGTCTAAATATTCTCTATGCTCTCTTCTTCTGAGAACTCCCACTGCCTCAAATGTACAAAGACACACATTTTTAATGAACCAAATGGACTGGTGTTTGTAACTGAGATAAGGTGTTGGGAATGGGTAATAGAAAGTCCCTGCTGAGTAAATGTAAAGTACCCATGTTATGAAATGTGAAAACAACAGGGTCTTATAGATAAATTATAGACAAAATAATCCTGTCACTTGTAATTTGAATTCAGTACCTGAGCACTTGTTCTGAGGTTACACATTTTTAAAACCAATATTTTTTTTAGTAAACTATATTACTGTTCCATGTGAAATATTGTAACAACAGATGGTACACATTTCCCAGGTCTTAGTGCAAAATAGTATATAGATTATGCAATTAAAGACTGTATCATACTGTACATGTGCAAGGGGACTGAATTCAGGTTGCACAAGCAATCTTAATCATGTCAATTGTTAACTTTTGTGTGGTTGACGATGCAATCTTAATAATGTTCTTAATATTTTTGTGTTATTTTTATTTTTAAAAAAGAAGCAAACTGAACCTTGCCTCCAAATGTTCATCACATGGTATTGTATGGACACCCACATGTCATCAGCAGGGTTGGAGCCTTTAGATTTTCTGCATAGTCAGCTGCTGCTTGATCTAATGGGGTTACTAATAACACTGGTCTACAATTTTTTAAAAGTCATCTGCTTCAGAGATAAAATGTGATATTTATTATGTATTTTGATTTGCTGAATCAAATATGACAATTAAAACAACTGATTGGCTACTGTTTCTAAGATATTTAAGTTTTTACATTTTATGTCTATGTATATTGTGTAGTACAGTTTTAATCATAAATTTTAAACCTAGGTCTTTTCATGTGTTTATGGTTGCTTTACATGATAATATTTCACCTGTCCTGTTTATGTAACACTTTAAAAATCAGCAAAAGGGTTATATAAATAAAATGTATTATGAAACAAAAGGCAAAAAACCATTATGTACATAGTTTAGTCCTATTCAGTGTCTACTCGGCGCTTCTTGGCTTGTCTCTTGTATTCATTAAATGGAGCATCTCTTGTCACTGTCCAGCAATAGTCTGCAAGCATTGATGGGCTCCATTTGCCCTGATAGCGTTTCTCCATTTTTGAAATGTCCTGGTGAAATCACTCGCCGTGCTCGTCGCTCACTGCTCCACAGTTCGGTGGAAAAAAATCTAGATGAGAGTGCAAAAAATGTATCTTTAGTGACATGTTGCAATCAAGGCTTTTGTATGCCTTGAGGAGGTTTTCCACCAACAACCTGTAGTTGTCTGCCTTCTTGTTTCCGAGAAAATGTATTGCCACTGACTGGAAGGCTTTCTATGCCGTCTTTTCCTTGCCATGCAGTGCATGGTCAAATGCATCATCTCGAAGAAGTTCACGAATCTGAGGACCAACAAAGACACCTTCCTTTATCTTAGCTTCACTTAACCTTGGAAATTTTCCATGGAGGTACTTGAAAGCTGCTTGTGTTTTGTCAATGGCCTTGACAAAGTTCTTCATCAGACCCAGCTTGATGTGTAAGGGTGGTAACAAAATCTTCCTTGATTCAACAAGTGGTGGATGCTGAACACTTTTCCTCCCAGGCTCCAATGACAGTCGGAGTGGCCAATCTTTCTTGATGTAGTGGGAATCTCTTGCACGACTATCCCATTCACAGAGAAAACAGCAGTACTTTGTGTAGCCAGTCTGCAGACCAAGCAAGAGAGCAACAACCTTCAAATCGCCACAAAGCTGCCACTGATGTTGGTCATAGTTTATGCACCTCAAAAGTTGTTTCATGTTGTCATAGGTTTCCTTCATATGGACTGCATGACCAACTGGAATTGATGGCAAAACATTGCCATTATGCAGCAAAACAGCTTTAAGACTCATCTTCAATGAATCAATGAAGAGTCTCCACTCATCTGGATCGTGAACGATGTTGAGGGCTGCCATCACACCATCGATGTTGTTGCAGGCTACAAGATCACCTTCCATGAAGAAGAATGGGACAAGATCCTTTTGACGGTCACGGAACATGGAAACCCTAACATCACCTGCCAGGAGATTCCACTGCTGTAGTTTGGAGCCCAACAGCTCTGCCTTACTCTTGGGTAGTTCCAAATCCCTGACAAGATCATTCAGTTCAGCTTGTATTATGAGGTGTGGTTCAGAGGAGGAGGATGGGAGAAAATGTGGGTCCTGTGACATTGATGGTTCAGGACCAGAAGTTTCATCCTCTTCCTCTTCCTCGTCTGAGTCAAGTGAGAATGATTCTGGTGCATCGGGAACCGGCAGTCCTTCTCCGTGGGGTATTGGGCGTATGGCTGATGGAATGTTTGGATAATGCACAGTCCACTTTTTCTTCTTTGACACATCTTTCCCAACTGGAGGCACCATGCAGAAGTAACAATTGCTGGTACGAGCTGTTGGCTCTCTCCAAATCATTGGCACTGCAAAAGGCATAGATTTCCTTTTCCTGTTCAACCACTGGCGAAGATTTGTTGCACAAGTGTTGCAGCATATGTGTGGGGCACACCTCTTGTCCTGATCTCTAATTTTGCATGCCAAAATAAAGGTGATAGGCTTTCTTAACCATAGTGGCTATACTGCGCTTTTGTGATGCAAAAATCACTTCACCACAAACATAGCAGAAGTTATCTGCACTGTTCACACAAGTAGGAGGCATCTCTGCTCACTTTGGCTAAACAGAAATGTGTCCCTTTGCAAAATCAAACACTGACAAATAAGAGAGCACGACACTGTATGATTTCTAGAGCTGATATAGGGCAATTTGTTCAGCAGAGTGATGTAAGCTTCGTTATGATTGCATCATCCATGACTTCTAGGAATAACATGATGCAATTCATATAATGTATGACGCAATACCAGCTTCAGATTGCATCATTCATTGTTTTGCCTAAAAAGCAAGTACTGTCCAAACCCAGTCATAGATTTATTCATAGATCCAGTCAAAGATGTATTTTAGTCATTTCTGGTTTAAATTGAGATCCCTTCCCTTTATAACTCACTTATCCTCCGCCATTCCCATGTCAAGGGTCCTATATACTGACCCAATAGCATATCTTGAAAACTAGAGCCAATCAACAATTTTAAACATCATTTTCATTCTCAGTGACCCAGAATTAGTAAAGTTTGACTACATTTATTTCAGAAGCATTTTGGCTGTAGAGCAGTGTAATATGTCATTCTCTATGTAGATCAGCAATAGTGGAAGATGAGAACAACACTTTGCCAGTGGGTTCACAAATATTTGTAAAATCGTAGGTAACCTTGCTTATATTCACACCAAAAAAATCTTTGTTGTGACTTTAGTCTCAGCTGACAGTACAATTGACAAAAGAGATTAGATTAAATTTGTCACTCAAAGATGGTCCCCTCAAGTCAGGACTGAGCATAATTAGAAGGATCAGTGTTTATGTCTCACTCACCATAAATACCCACCTTGAGCCAGGGAAGCGAATGATCCAACCAGTGGACCAAATTCAGAGATGAATCCTGATCACTTGCCACCTGAGGCATGTTGTTCATATGCTAAGAAGACTTCCCCTGCTGAATCTGTTCTGTACATAAACAAACTTCATGTTCTAGTGTGGTCATTTCAGTACCTTTCAGGAACTCAAAATGTATGTCTACTAAGCGTAGTCCTTCTTCTTTTTCTATCTCGCTTCCTTCCTTTAAGAGAGAAATTAAAAACCAAATCCCTTCACTATGATTTGACCCAAATTTGAGATATTTGAAAGACCACATTTCAATAAAAACACACAGAGTAAATCAAGGTACTGTTTTTGTAATATGACACTGTGTCTCGTGGTCTCCAAACAGACTGTGAGAAGATCAAATTTGACCATTGTGGTCCCTCTCTTGTGAATACATTCTCCAAGAGTTCCACCTTTGGAGAAGAACACCACAAATGATGCATATTATCACAACTGCCCCTCCAACATGTGAAGAAAGTGCCGTTTTAATAGCTGAGTCTCAGATTGCTGAGGACTTTATAGATTATAATCAAACGTGAATTGTATTCAGAAGTGACCTAGAAGCCATGCTAAACCATGGAACATCTGTGATAAGTGTTCATGATGCCCTAACCAACCAACCAGAAATGGAGATGGTTGAATTGTTCAAGGAAAATTATTCAAACAGATTTTGGCCATTTATATATATATAATTGTAGATATAGTCTGGCCTAAACTATAACAGTAGGCAGCCACATTTTTGAGTACGCCCTGTGGGAAACTCATATTGTAGCAGTGGTTTACGAAGCCTCCTCTTTAAATTCTGGGTTAAAGAGTCAAACTATGGGCAAAAGTCTCTCATCTGATTCTTGCTGAGAAACTGTTATACTCAGAGTCATTCATTCTGCAATTGGTGGTTCAAATTAATTTCTTCTCTTTTGTTGGCTGCAATTCTGTCAGGATTGCACCTGCTTTGCCAGGCCTGACTTTGGCTCATTCTCTCTGACCAGTGCTGGCAGGATGGCTTATATCTTAGACATGCACCAGGCAATGATCCACACGCCTTCTGCCTACAGCTCGTTAGAACAATATTTACCTATAACACGTTAGAACAATATTTATCTATACCATTTAGTCACACTGGTGTAAGCAAAGTGTATACCATCTCCACACTAGCTTTCCATATGCTGGCATGGAAGGAAGTAGCAGAAGCAGGCCAGGGGAAAGCAAAACCAGGACCCACTATTATATGCATTATGGATCCAAATACATCAGACCAGCACTCTAGGTGCTAGTCTAGCCCCTGGACTGCACTCATAGCAATTTGAGGAGGGGAGCATGTATCAGAGGCTGTTCTGCAACCCGGCATCTTGATCCTGCCTGTGGATACAGAATTTCATCTTCATGACCCCTATTCAGCTTTACCCAGGTAAAGCCCAGTCAGTCTGGATTTCTGAGTGAGGTAAACATCACTCCTTTGCTTTGGGGAAAGTAATGTATTTTTCTGCATGTAAAGTAGCTGTAAAAATGTACAGCAACATATAATTTGTTTGTAATAAAACAATAAAAGCAACAAGCCACAAAATAAGTCTGTTCAATATTGGCCACAAGACAGCTCAATCGGATATAAATTGAATAAACAATTTCATATAAATTCAATTAATTAGTGTGGTCTTAAATGTGCAAGCAACCTATTTTGTGAAATTATGAACAATAACTTGTTCCGGAACTGCTGTTATATAATTGCCTTAAGTCAGAGGATAAAAGAGAGAAAAAGCTGAAAATCCATTATGCTCATGTAACAGTCTTACGAAAACTAATTAGCTGCTATATAAATTTTCACACCTCTATTTCATGATCATCTTTGCTGCCCACAAAAAGAAAAAAGTAAACAAAAATAGTACTAGAAACATAAGGCTACTAGACCTGATTCTCAGGTCTGCTCTAGTTACTCTGTGCCACTCAGGCACAAGATCTCCCTAAAACTAGATAAACTGGCCCCATAGGTATGTCTACACTGGAATTAAGAATCCATGGCTGGCCTGTGCCACCTGACTCAGGATTGCAGGGCTCAGGTTAAGGATCTGTTTAACTGTGGAGTAGATGTTTGGGCTTGGGCGGGAGCCTGGGCTCTAGGACCCTGCCAGCTGGGAGGGTCCCAGAGCTCAGTCTGCAGCCAGAGCCCTAATGTCTATACCGCAATTAAACAGCCCCTTAGCACCAGCCTCTCAAACTCAAATCAGCTGGCATGGGCCAGTTGCAGGTGTCTAATGGCCGTGTAGACCTACCCTCTCTGAGGTTTCTTCTTGTGGATGGAAAGACATGTAGTCCCAAAGCACATTCTGTTATATCACAATTCCAAGTGTTCTCTCGTAGGTTAATGTGTTCATGGAGCCGAGGGATATTTTTATTAATCCCTGATCTGTTTAGTGTCACACATGGTATTGATTAAGTATATGTAGATCCTGATAGTTTGAATGTTTAACTGTACTGTGAAGCAACGAGCATGTGGGGGAGTTTTTGTTTGTTTGGTGAATGGTGCAATATGTGTTAGCATAAGAATATCTTGGAAATGGAGCCCTTGATTAGGAAATGGAATTTCCGTAGTAATATGTTATTGACCTCTCTCCACATTTGCACAATATTTTAGGGGGCATTTTATATCAGTGAGAATACACAGAGGTGCTTCAGAAAAAAAACTGCTATCAAGAAAAAATATTGGTCTTTTTGTAAGCAGTGTCTGAAATTATGATCTCACCACTGGACCACACTGATGCACACTGGGTACGAGGCGGTGCAGCTTGAAAATTAGTGATGCTATTGCTGAGTTTTCCAGTATCTGTCAGGAAGTCCTTTACTGTACTGAGTGCCCAAAAAGAAGTGATTCTCTATTTTCTGGTAAAGTGATATTGCAGGGCTTTATTACTTGTTTCACTAATGACGTTACTTATATTATGACATTCCTATGCAGCTTAACACACCTGGGTACAACTATTAGAACCTTAAAGGAACACATTTAGCATGTTGAATTTCATTATATGAGGGGACAGCGATTACCCTAAAGCTAAGTATTTTATTAATTTGAAGTAGGAAATCCTTCACATACAGAAGATAATATAGACAGTGAATTGAGCAGAAGGGAGACCTTTTGGGTATTCACTGTGGACACATTATCCCCAACAGGTTTGAATGAAGAGTTCTATCTAAACCATTTCAGTAAGGATGTTCAGCCATTGGCCTCCTTCGCCTCATTATGAACCAATAAATCTTGCATTTACAAAGCCCTAGGATCAATAAAAACAGCACACCTGAGCTAGGATGCAACCACTGCAGTGCAGAAAACCACACGTTTGAACATATCAACATTTCTATTGCTAGCAAAAGACAAAGTTACCTTTTCTATTCCCCAGCTGAAGAAACTCTCCAGTTCCCCCACAGGATCCCACTAGGGAAGATTACTTGGGAGCAATGCTAAATCAGGCCATTCTCCAGGTGCTCTGACCATGTCTCATCTCTGATTCCTTCGCTTCTGGAGTGACAACAGATACTTTAGGGCTCCTAGGTTACATACATTGCAGCTTTCCTGTATGCATGTGTGTGCAACCTGGCCCCAGCTGAATTTGGACTCTAGGAGCTCAGTGCATGGAGTTATGCTGGCACTACTGTCACTCTGCAGTGAGGAGCAAATCCAAACCTCATTAACCCAGATCTCAATGGGGTACTATTAAAATCCATATGGGGAATTCTCCCCATTGAGGCTATGGAGCAGCAGTAGAGATACTCTTCGGATGCTATTTCGATCATTAGAATGGAGTAGTCTCTGGAATCCTAGTGTCTTCCTTTCAGGGTTGGGTCAGAGAATCCGCTTTGTGGCAAGTCCTTTGGTGCCATACTCCCATGATCTTCCCCATACCTCCAAACAATGAATGAACCCTGGTCATTGCTATACAAGAAGCACCAGTAAAGATGGGCTCTGCACGCTGCAGGTATGTTGTACACTGCTCCAAGATCTTGTTCTCCCCTAGCACAGAGAGATTGAATGGATTCGAGTTGCACTGATCCTACAGAGATGACAGCAAGATTTTCCCCAGTTTTTTCTGTTTGTTTGTTTCCATCATTTCATTACATCCTTAGAGCATGTAATGGAGCGACGACTCACCCCCGCGGCACCTCCTGCCTGTTGTTTGGGAATTAGCTCTTTTTACTACTTCCGGAGCAACCTCTGCCAGTGTCTCACCGTTGCTGGCCCCCGTGTCCCTCCCGGACTCTGGTGCCCTTTTATCTAGAGTGCTTCTCCCTAGCAATACCCCACAGATCTCTCTCTGGGTCTCCCCTCTCCAGGGAACCCCCAACCCTCTTATTCCCACCTTGCCTCAGTCTAAAGCTACTGACAGTCATCATCAAGCCCCTGCTCCCTGGGGCAGACTGCAGTGTAAGAGCCAGTCATCATAGGCAAGGGGTTTTTTGTACCTGCTGCCTTTCCTTTCAGCCTCATACCCTTTTCAGGCCTTTCTATCAAGCCCGCAGCCTGGGAGGTAACCCAGCCTGAGCACTCCAGCTCAGCCTGCCCCTTCCCTACCACTACTCCACTCTCAGTACCCTTTAACTCTCAGGCAGCTAGATCCAACTCCCTCCTCAGCTAGAGGGAGACTGTTTAGCTCCAAACTCTCAGCCCTTTTATCAGGGCCAGCTGCCTTCTAATTGGGCCTGGCCGCAGCTGTGGCTGCCCTCCCAATCAACCACAACACTCTCCAGGGCTGTTTTAACTCCTTCCGGAGCGGAGCAGAGCAGAGCAGGGTGACTGCCCCGCTACAGAGCACTTTATTGTACATACATAACACACAAGAATTTATTAAAAATGAGGAAGTAAATAAACAGGACACAATGATTTTTTTAAATACATCAACCAATTCAACCAAATTAATCAATCATAAGCATCAACCAATAAAAATCAAGTTTTTAAATGTTTAATGGTGGCTATAATTGGACGTGTTTGGTTACATACATTAAATGTCACAAGTATTCACAATTATTGGTTTAAATTATTTTTCTATCAGTTTTCTTACCTCTGTGAAATAGAAGTCCAGGACATTTTTAACCTAAGCATATACATTTGTTAAAACAAATAAATGTTGTGATTATCTTTATTATATATAAATCCTCAAGGGATTCATTTAATTGACCATACCTTTCAAAACATAATCTATGGCTAAATTAAGCTTAGCAAATATAAAATTTGAAACCACATCTCCTGAATTGACAGGGAAGTTATTGCTTATTTTTATTTTTTCCTACAATGCTGTTAATGAATGTTTTACTCAGACCCCTCACTTCATATATGTAGCCAAAGTATATATAAAAACCCCTAAGTCTTTATTTCTCTGTCAGAGATCATAAGTCAATTCTTTGTATATTGTAAGCATCTCAGTAACAAAATAAGAACTTATTGATGCTAAGTACATTTCATAGCTTGTAGAAAAGACACACATCATTTACAACAACATGAGACCACAATCTAAGCCCGCGGCTATAACCACACTAATAAAACAAATTTTAACATGTTGCCAATAGAACACGCTCCAGTATAACTACTATCCCCACCATAACAATGACATAGGATTAAAGAGAATAATCTTCTAAAAAAATCCCATCACATTTAATGCATCTCTGGAAAAAGCCAAAGGCCCTGATTCTGCCATGCTTACTCACATTGAATGGAACCATATGGTCCCATTGGAGCTAATGGAATTGGTTGGGGAGTATGGTAACACTCAGCCTAAGTAAGAGTGGCAGAATCAGGCCCTGAATGAACAAATGGGTTCTGTACCTTGCCCTAAAGGTTAACAAACTGGGCTGGGTCAGATCAGTGGGGTAAGGAAATGCCAGAGCTGAGGGGCTTCAAGAGACAGAGTACTCTGACACCAGTTCCTGAAATTTCAGGTCTAGGGACTCTTTTGGAGAGTATTCATTTAACACTCATTTTCTTCTGCACACGTTGAAGAACATACATTATTTTTATATTCAATTTATATTTCATCTTACTTCCACAAGCTGAGTGCAATGTATAACTAATTACTTTAATAAAGCAATAGCTGCCTCGAAACAGACATGGAAACAGTGTTAGTACTTAATTTTTTATTCTGAAGCAATAGAAGGGTTTATGGCATAAATCACATTTGTTCTAATGACTTACAGGCCTGATCTTGCTGTCCTTAGGCAGTCAATGCTTCTCATGGGAGATTTCCCTGCCCCAGGTTAGCTAAATCGGGCCCTTAATGGATATTTTATTTTCAAACTAAATTAATTTTGTTTTAATCTTGCTTTTTCAAACAAAAATAATCATTAATATTTTCTGTTTCTTAAAAAAGTCAGTGCCAGCATTAGGACACTTCTCTAACCAGCATGGATTATGAATATGCAAAACAAATAATTAAGATCAAACTAAAATAGATCATTACATTACATTTACTGCATCAACCGTGCCTTACAGCCTTACTGTTTGTGAATAAAATGCTATTAAAACTTAGAGACTAAAGTTTCATTTTGTTTTAGTCTTTTGCAGTGTCAATCTACCTGAAAAGATCTACTGTAGAGTCCTCTTACAGTGCCAGTATGGTTGAACAGCAAGCAAAAGACATACCAGAAAGGGGAAGACAGATATGCCACTTAAATTAAATAGGAAATGAATTGGCCAGCAAGTTGGCATGTCTGCTGAGACAAATCATAGACAACATGTCTCTCAACAACAGCACTTATTTGTTTTCTCTTGCCAAGAGATTCATCACTGCCCAGGCAAAACAGGCAAAATACATTAGTGTCATGGTAAACTGATAAAGAGAAGTGCCTCAATCTAGCATCCTCAATGGTGAAAGTCTTAGGGCTGTATTGATCTGTGTTATATAAATCTTGTTTTCTGTCTCCAGAAGTGAATCAGGAATGACCCTTAAGGTTAACAAACATTGTAATGTCTTTCAGCTGGGGCAGATGCCTATGTGTTCCCCACATTGTGTTTGGTCAAGTCCCATCTTGTCATTTTACTGCCAAGGAGCTTAACTAATTGCTGGCAATCATAAGACAGTTTGATGGAAGCAAAGAATTCCTGCAATTGTTGTGCCTCTCTCTCTTTTTTTAGTCTTAACAAGCATTCAAAGCCATGTAGCAGAAAACAATCAACACTGAATTAGTCAGCAGGAGTCTTAGCTGAGTTGGAACTTTATGTAATTGGCATGTCATGCTCTTACATAGCCAGGAGCAGGCCTGATTAAACTGATGCATTTTGTTTCAGAAACTTTTACAAAAGAGGCTTTACCTCTTCTTGTTTTGGTTGCATGTCATAGTATGTGTTTAACATGATCCCCTTCTCGTGGGCATAACCATAGTACAGACATAGGGCTTTTGTAATGGGAGACTGTTGCTACACTTGAATGTGAAGCAGAATATGAAAATAGTGCCAGTATTAAGCAAACAAAGTTTACTTATTGATGGTTCGCTTTTAAATAATGCACCTGAAACTTATGTTTAAAGATGTACAAATTCATTCATATTGTATAACTATACTGAAAAGAACTCCATTGAGATATGGATTTTTGAATTATTTCATGTATGATTTCATATTTTATCTTACGTTTAGTAAACCTATTCCTATCGAGCAGGAGAGTGTTCTTCCAATTGAAACACTTCTTAAAGACGCTAAATAGTTTTCCCATCTGATCCAATACCATTTTACTATGCGTCTCACTCTGCCCTATAGGATAGATTTAGACCTTACATGGAATGATAAAAATGCCAGCCTTTATGGGGAAAGAAAGGAACTAATGCTTATCGTTAAAACTAAGTGCATACCAACTGTATTCTCATGTACTAGCGTCCCTCTTGTCATAACCTTAAATCAAATAATATAGTTGAACGTGGCATAGATTATTCAAGCTAAAAGAGAGCAGTTTCTGAAGAAGTACTCTCTGCTTCTATTACGTCATAGCTGACAATATAAAAACAACCTTCAGAGAACTACTATAGCTTCACCCCCCCCCCGGTTTGTCATAGAAAGGTCAAGCCAGTTTTCAACATTTTATATGTATGTCATTCTCAATACAGCAACAGAATCTCTTACAGAAAACAATGTAAGTAAATGTCTGTGCGAAGCTACTAGTCACCTGATCAAAAGCCAATGTTGAAAAACACTTCTAATGACTGTCTCTTATGCATCAGTGCACCTACTAATGAGCTGCCAGAAAAGGCTTTGCAAAGCTTTGCTAAGATAGAACAGGAATGTGAAAAGCCTGAGATATAACTTCCCTGCTGTGATCCCTGCCTTTCTACTAACAGGGAGCCCAGGCTCTGAGCTACTAATGAGCATGCTGGATAGTGTGTCCAAACCAATGCTGGCTATAGACAATCCACCTGTCTGCTTTCAGATACAGAGTATGGTGCATGACAGTAAGACACCCTGTTGTATCTTTTCTGTAAATAATTTAGATATTTTATTGATTTTTTTCACATTTTTATTTTGTCTTTGCATTGACCTTACTCTCAATGGCAACTATCACTCTGGGAAAGAAAGCAAGCAAGTTTCAAGGAAGTGTCCCCCCCCCACCTCCTGCCTAAGGAAATTGGTGCCATTATGTCAGATTATAGCAATCCAGAATTTAGAATTAGTTCCTCTATAAGTACAATTATGCATTTCAGTTTTGATATGTACAAAATGTAAAAACTGAAAAAGAATAAACTTAAAAATCTCAAATCTCCTTTATTTCAACAAGAGGACTTCACATTAGAGTAGAACATCTGTTTGACACTAAAAACAGTGGAAATTGCATAAATTAAAGCCCATATTTCAAAAGGCATCTCACTCCATATCTTTATCCATAGACAAAAGCCAGCAGGATACTGATATAAAACATTTACTTAACTCTGTTTGCAGAAATTCCTGATAAATGGAATAGTTACCACAGGATACCTTTCAACTCCAAGCTGTTCACAGAACATGTCTTGATGATACTTTGGTTCCTTTGGGTTTTTCTAGAGGTTACCCTGCCAGTTAACATATTATTAGCCAAACACACAAAATTGTAGAACAGAAGCAATGTAACATTGCCACTTAGCAGTAGCCAGTCACTTTTACATGGAAAGAAAAATAGAAACATTGCAACTGGATTCAGTAATAATTATTTGAATTATTTCCTGCAGTCTCAGCAGAAAACCTATTTAGTTCACACAAGTCTGCATGAGCTGTTAATTTCAGTTAACATTTTTTCTGTTTTCCACTGTTTGCCACCAATGACCTACATTTGGACATAATGATCACTTCCTAGCTGCAACATAGCATGATAACATAGGTAATGATTATAGTATAGATCCTACAAAAAGTCTTTTTAAGTATGTTGAGAAAATATTTTGGAGATCTATTCTGCTCTTGACACAGATGTCTAATTCTCATTGACATTAATGGGACTCGTGTGCACGTTGAATGGAGGGGAAAAAACACTTTAATTTCAAGTGTTAATACTCTCTACAGGCTGGTATTAAAATACTACTGAGTATTATTAGTATTATTATTTTAACCCATTCCAATTGGACATTATTTTTTCTGAGTGGCTGCATTAATTTTATGTTCCATAGCTTTTGTTTCAGTTAACCTGTGGAACTCCTTGTTAACTGTTCCACAGGTTCCAGTTAACCTGTGGAACTTCCATAGCTTTTGTTTCAGTTAACTTGTGGAACTCCTTGCCTGAGGAGGCTGTGAAGGCTAGGACTATAACAGGGTTTAAAAGAGAACTGGATAAATTCATAGAGGCTAAGTCCATTAATGGCTATTAGCCAGGCTGGGTAAGGAATGGTGTCCCTAGCCTCTGTTTGTCAGAGTGGGGTATGGATGGCAGGAGAGAGATCACTTGATCATTACCTGTTAGGTTCACTCACTCTGGGGCACCTGGCATTGGCCACTGTCAGTAGACAGTATACTGGGCTAGATGGACTTTTGGTTTGACCCAGTACAGCCCTTCTTATGTTCTTATGTCCTTAAAATTTTAATGGTGTTTAAACTTTTTTTCAATTAACATCTTGGATTTCCATATTAAAATCACGTATTAGGAGACTCTGATATACTTTCCAGTCCAAATTTTGGGTTAAAAACATTTAGTTTTGCTTATTTTTAAATTGTTTAAGTGGCTGATTTTTTTTTAATTATTAATATTTTTGGCATTTCAGCAATTTAGAAAAATGTAGAGAGAATGACCAGGTGTAATAAAAAAATATATTCAGATTTATGCATGTGGTTAAAAGCTAGAGTAGCCTAATAAACACCTTGTGCCAGATATGTTGCGTACCTTAGTTTGAAACTCCACCCTCCGCCCCCACTGTAGCCCAGACCTAAGATTTTAAGCAGATAGATAATAGGAAAACAAAAGGAGTAAGAATGAAGATGCTTCAAATTCAATCCTCCCTTAACACAGTTATTTTATCTTTGTCGTAACTTGTAAATCTGTTATAGAAGACTTTATACATGATGGTTTAGATATTTAGGAATTTTATGTCAATAATTACTGTACATATTATAGGGCCACTTCATAAAATTATACATCACCATAAAATAACTGCTATGGATTATTTAATTTTGAACTTCTAAAGACCAAAAATGGAAGTAGTTACAATAACCATTACTTTCAATTTTATGTAGTTAAGTGGTTTTACAAAAAAAATTAGCCTTCCAAATTACATAGTTATAATGTATTAATGGTAGCATAACATGCCATTACATTATACAACATCATTTCATGAATATTATATAAAATTAGACATTTTAGACTCTCTGGTCCTTATAGTTATTAGAAGGCACTCAGTTTTTCAACCATATTCTTCTTAATACTATTACTTAGTTTCATCTTTGATGATTCCACACCTCATCACCTTGGGCAGATGCACAGATTAGTATCTTTGCCTCCATTCCTTCTTCTGGAATAGTGGTCGTCATCTAGCTGCCTGTGGTTTCCTTTGTGGATCCTGTATCTCCCCTTTATCATTTCACTGCAAATAAAACATATTCTGCTTTGAGGGCTGCAGGAGCCATCGTGCAGCCCATTGTGTACCCCAATAGTCTCCCCTTTTGTGTTTCACTACTAATAAAAGATATTCTGCTCTGAGGTTTGGAGGAGACAAGATGCATCCCAAAATGTGGATGAGAATGTGATGCAGCTGGCCTGTCTTTGAAGGATCACTCTTCAGAATTTGCACATAACAAAGGACTCTATGGTATTTAGATCTGTTTTCTTCTTGCAGCATCTCCTGCTGTTGGTCCATCTGCACTATATGGGGAGAATGCTGGGAGAAACACTAGCTCCTGTGAAGTCAAGAGGAAAACCAAAAATTTTATCCCATTTTTTTTTTTTAAAAATCTTGATGATGCAGAAAGTCACCAGATATCCCAGTGGCTTACAACAGGGATGAAGCTGTAAATTATTTCTCTTCTGCTACATTACCTGGCATTTCTTTACATAAACATAGTCACTCTTCAATCCAACTAATGCCTCAAGCTATTCAGACCAGTCTGTATTTTTAATTCACCATTTTCTTTATTTATTCTGAGCTTCTGAGTTTTGTCATCTGAAAATTTTAAGGTGTCTACTTAATTTTATCCGCAAAGTCACTAATAAGTATGTTGAATAAGACTGATTCCAATATGATCCTCTGAAGTGAGCCAACTCCCAGTCAGTTGCATGCACACCTATAGTCTCATTTTGTTTCCTGGCTCTGAGACAGTTGTTTTTCAAACATATGTAATTACTGTTACCCCGATATAGCTCTCCAATACTGCAGTGAATTTCTGTGCTAAAACTATTGCTAATATCTGGAAAAATTAGTATTTGTCTATGTTATTCTCTTTAGCTAGACAACTTCAAACACGTCAAAGATGACTATCAGGTTTGTCCAGAGACTCATGCAGACCAGTATGCCAGGATCTCCTCCTCTCCAGTTGCCCATAAAATCAGATTCATAGCTGAGGGTTGAACTACTGTATACGGCAGAAAGTTAGGCTAACAGTTCTTTCTTATCTCTCTTTTCTAAGGATAAGACTACTATTTTTAGTTAATTGCATACCTAGAAATGTACAGAGCACAAGAAGGTATGACCCATCCCCATTGCAAAATAAACAATACAATATAGACATATAGGGCCTAATTCCCTACTGTGTTTCAGTTGCCTTGCATTGCTCTTCCAGAATAAAGCAGAACTAAAGTGAATTTGGTTGCAGGTGGATTCTCCTGCATCAAGCAAATGGCCAGGGAATAGATGGCATAGCAGAGGCTCTCATGCCCAGGGATGCAGAGCTGCCAGAATAAATGCATGGAGGTGTTGGCAACTGGGTTAGATTAGATAAACCTGAATCTGCTCTAATTTATGCTGGTGACTACCCATGATGGTTTAAAGTCAATTTGGTCATCCCCTGGATTTACGCTTAGAGGCTTTTGGACACATTGGTCATAATGCACAGAATGAACATAAGATAAGAAGATCTCTAACTAGAACATAGGGATTGCTCTGTTGCTCAAATGAAAGATTCATCTTGTCCTGTCTGTTGCAGTGGTCAGTACCAGATGATTCAGAGGAAGGTTCAAGAACCAGTAGGACATCTAAAAAAAATCTCCCCCTCTCCCCCATGAAGGTTTCAGCCTAATGCATACTAATTAGAGATTGACTTAAACATTGAGATTTTATATCCCCTAAATATTGTTTTTAACATTAACAATTACAACTCTAGATGTTCTTGTTATCATATATATGTCCAATCCCTCTTTGAATCTTGTTAAGTTCTTAGATTCACAAGTAGATGCAAGTAAATAATTTATTTTTCAGTTCAGCGGCTGAAGCAACAAACCCCCCAAAACAGTTTGGTTTGTATTAAAAAAATATGGTTTGATTTGAACAACATTTTTTGAAGATTGAGTCAACAAAATATTGTTTTTGATCAATACTTCCTGGATGAAATGTCAATTTGAGTCAATAGTTTGATTCAACATTTCATTTAGAAAATATCAATTCAAAACAAAATGTCAAAACAATTAATTGAGAAACTGTTGAAATGAAATTGAACCCAAATGTGCTCATAGTTTTGGTGGCCTCATAAATCCATTTTTTTGGTGAATTTCCTACTTGCCAAAAAAATATCACCTAGATTCACATTCTGCAACAATGAGTTCCACAGTTTAATTACACACTGTGTTTCTTTTAATTGCTTTTGAATTTGCCATCTTCCAATTTCATAGAATGTCTACTCATTCTTGTG
Source organism: Dermatemys mawii (assembly GCA_007922305.1). Taxonomy (NCBI): domain Eukaryota; kingdom Metazoa; phylum Chordata; order Testudines; family Dermatemydidae; genus Dermatemys; species Dermatemys mawii. The sequence continues at coordinate 27,620,266 of ML677340.1, forward strand.
TTATGAGTTAGTATGAATAGATATTCCCAGCCTGTCTTTTATATACATTTATCATGTCCTCTCTTATTAATCTCTTTTCTAATGTAAACAATCCCAATCTTTTTAGTCTCTATATGAGAGTTTTTCCATGCCCTTAATCCTTCTAACCACCTGTCTTTGAAATGTCTCTAATTCTCAATACCATTTTTGAGACAGGGTAACCAGAACAATCAATAGTATTCTAGATGAGGATGTATTATTAATTTATACAATAGCATTATAATTTTTTCCATATTATTCTATATCTCATTCCTTATGCCCGATATCTTGTTTGCTTTTTTTTTTTTTTTGACCACAGCTGCATATTTTTGACCTCCGTTTCACTGAGCTACCCACAGTGACACCCAGGTCCATTTCCTGAATTGATAGAGTTAATTTAGAACAGGGGAAGGTGTATGACTGGTTTAATTTTTCCCATCCAATGTGTATTATTTTGCACATATCAACACTGAACTTCATCTGCCATCATGTTGCTTATTCACCTAGCTTCCTTACATCCCTCTGCAGTGACTCACAATTTTCTCTGAAATTGACAAACCTAAGTCAGTGCAAAAATTGTATAAGAAAATACTTCAGTATTTCTTTTGTTGGTGAACTAACAATACATTTCACAGAAGAAGTGAGTTTAAAAGAGAGATTTAAGGGAAATTGATTACTTGGACACACCAGTCAAGGGAAGTTTCCAGGCATAAGGGACAACATGGAAGAAGGCATTAAAAAGTGTGAGATACCCCACAATACAGCTAAGAGCATACAAACACCTCTTGAGGAGCTTACAGATTCAGATATCATTTATGAAGCAGACAAATAAAGAGATTTTAGAAGTGGCTTTTTGGAAATGCTGCAAAGTATAATATCTTCAGTCTCTTCTCTTCTAGCACTACGGCAAATCCTGTATTCTATATGCAATTGTATCTTAATCTTGGCATCCATACTAATTCTAGCATGAGCGGTAATCCTGCTCAGTACACAGTGCTAGAAGTATTTATATTTAAATATTTATTAGTAAAGACACCATATATTTCAATGTCTTATAAATCCCAGGCACTCATGCTCGCCCTAATAATAAAGAAATAGTGTTATGTCAATGAATATGGAGGACGTCAAAGTACTTTACAAACATTAACCAGATAAGCACTGAAACTCTCTTTGTAAGTAAAGGAGGTATACAGAGGTGATTTGATTTGTGTAGCAACACTACTAAGGTCCTGGTCCTGCAGTAGCATCTGCTAGCATGGGTCCCTGGATCTGTACAGAATCCCACTGATGTCAATGAAACCTTATGCAAGTGTAGAGAGACTGTTAGCAGATCCTAATGCAGTGCAGGAGGTAAAGAGAATAATTGAAACTTCCAGAGAAAATCCATTCAGATATCTTCACCAAAACATATTCCTTCAACTCACTAGCATAAAATGATGCTTCATTTATCAGCCAAACACTAATGATTCATACATCATAACTGCGTGATACTATACAAACTGATATAGACTATCAGAAATAAAAACACCTATGAATTTACTTTGTTCATCACCTGAATGATTGGCATTGATACTTTACATCATCAGTGTAACTATGCTCTTACATTTAATGTTTTAGAGCACAATTCTGTGACAAGTGATGGATTGTGTGTCACACTGAATAGACAAAGCTCTGCTTATGAGTTCACAATAAGATCCAAACTCGGAGAAAAATAGGGTCAAACCCACATCTTTTCTACTACTTCAGGGTGTGCAAACAAGTTCTGACATACACCAATTGGTCAACCTGTTTCAAGCCAATTTTGTATTGGTTCAAACAGTTTTAATCAAAACTTTCACTCATAGCAGAGTAAATAATGGAACTGAAAAATTAACCCATTTTTGGCAAGATTACAAGAATCCTCATTTTAATTCTAAGTGTCTTTTATTGAACCTAAATGTGTCTTGTTATAAAAGTGATTTGCTGCCAATATTGTAACAAGTGTTTCCCCTTTTAAACTGGAATAAAGCTAAGTCTTATGATTGCATATGCTTGCAGATAGTACAAGTAAGGGCTCTATTTTTTTACAGTATGGAAAAATGCTTTTCCATAACCTAGGAAGGAGGAAATGCAACTTGGCAAATAAAGTTATACTAATTGCAATTTTTGGAACAGTTATACTTTGTTCCTGAGAAATATACTGAGTATATATGATAGTATAATAGAATATGTATGGGGGATGGGAGGGTGAGGACCTGATAGGGGACAGGTATGTTGATTCCACAAGAATTTATTTTTAAAATATCTGCCATTTAGGGTAATCTGGTCCATTGAAAGGGCAAACAATTTACTCTTCAGAAGTACCTAATATCAGCCTCAGGGATGGACGTCATTCCTGACAGGGATAATTTGGAGTATCCATAGAGGGAGTTAACAAGCAGGGGAATAATCTTCTGCTTGGTGACAGAATTTTAACAAGGGTCTCTGGTGAGCCCTTTTCAGCACATCATGGTTTTGTTGAAATATTCTTCTCAAAATACTGAATCACTGACAGCTCCTGTAATCTTGCCAAAAATTGAGTAAGGAATAAAAATAAAATGTTAACTTGAAATGTGTGAATAATTTTGATTTGATGATAATATCTATTGGAATCAAGGCCATATTCAAAGCTGACTTGAAACACGTTCATATAATTCAAATCACACTAAATATCTCAAACTTTTTAGGTGTTGTTCTGATATGGTGAGAGGAGGGTATATTACAAGCTCCTTTCAAACTTTCCTCTGATCTAATTGAAGATTAAAGACATTTTAGGTCCTACAACCTGAACCAGAGTGGGTCAAAGGACATAATGGGCTAGTGCTAAGTTGACGGGATAAGGCGGGCTGGGTGGTTAAGGTAACAAACTACAAGCAGATGAAATGTGTAAGAACCAAAAGAGGGAGCAGAGTTGTTCAGGGTGACTTCAGGATACATAACTAGGGAACAAAATTAAAAAAGGAACATTTAGGCTGAATTTACTGACAGTATTGCGGACTAGAGGAAACAGCTGAAGCCCCAACTCTAGTCAGGACAAACTAGCCAGACATGTACCCAGAAGCCTCCTCCTGCTGTGGATAAGCCCAAGAAAGAAACCAACAGAACACCACTGGCCATAACCTCAGTTAAAACCTCTCCAACGAATCATCAGTGATCTACAACCCATCCTGGACAATGATCCCTCACTTTCACAGGCCTTGGGAGGCAGGCCAGTCCTCACCCACAGACAAACTGCCAACCTGAAGCAGATTCTCACCAGCAACTATACACTGCACCATAGTAACTCTAACTCAGGAACCAATCCATGCAACAAACCTCAATGTCAACTCTGCCCACATATCTATACCAGCGACACCATCACAGGACCTAACCAGTTCAGCCACACCATCACTGGTTCATTCTCCTGCGTGTATACCAATGTAATATACACCATCATGTGCCAGCAATGCCCCTCTGCTATATACATTGGGCAAACTGGACAATCCCTCGTAAAAGGATAAATGGACACAAATCAGATATTAGGAATGGCAATATACAAAAACTTGTAGGAGAACACAGTAGTAGAACACTTCCCTGGACACACAATAGCAGATTTTAAAACAACCATCCTGCAGCAAAAAAACTTAAAGACCAGACTTCAAAGAGAAATTGCTGAGCTACAGTTCATCTGGAAATTTGGTACCATCAGCTCAGCATTAAACAAAGACTGTGAATGGCTCGCCAGCTACAAAAGCAGTTTCTCCTCTCTTGGTGTTCACACTTCCAGATCAGCTGCTGGAAGTGGGCCTTATCCTCCCTGATTGAATTTACCTTGTTATCTCCAACCTGACTTTTGCCTGCATATTTATACCTGCTTCTGGAGATTTCCACAACATTCATCTGATGAAGTGGGTCTTCACTCACAAAAGCTTATGATCCAAAATATCTGTTAGTCTATAAGGTGCTACAAAACTCTTTGTCGCTTTTGCAGATCCAGACTAACATGACTACCCCTCTGATACTAGACAGGGAGCATTGATACTCTGGTGGTGGGGGGTCAATTTCACAGTAGGATAGAATAAGTCTATTCCGTCTTTAATTTCTATTTCAGCCCAATGTTTCTTTATAAAATAAACTAGAGGCATTATCTACAGGAAGCTCAGCTGAATTAGAGAGGGCATCCCTTGGATTTGCTCTAGCACTTCCCTAATGTCTTAACTAGAAATAGGTTTACCAAAGGCACCCGCTGAGTACTATCATCCATTCCCAATGTGTTCCCTGCCTGCCACCACTAGTGCAACTGATGTTTGCTTTTATGTGAAGTATGCTCTATTTTTCCATTGTTTTCATCATGCAGCTGTTCCTGCTTCTAAACTCTTGACTGTGGCTGCAACTTAATGACAGGAAGGTTGCCAGTGGAATTGCTGTCGGTACAGTTAAGTGATCTATAAATCTATGATCGAAGACTATGGTCAGGAGAAAGTAGGTGCAAAGTTGAAGGTGGCCAAACCATTTAATCAGATGCTGTGAAAATACTGTCTTCCACCAAGTACAAATGAGGCTCATCACCGCTATCATCAAGGAGACACAAAAATTCTCTTTTAGGATGCACTAGGAGAGTGACCCAGCTGGCGCTTTCTCATGTTGTACTGAGTTTTGACACAGATACTACAGCTTAAAAAAAATTACCAAAGAATCCAGTCACCAAAAATGCCAGTGTTCTCACTACGTGTACCTTTGTTGTGGCCAAATGAAGGCAACAACACAGGTGCTGACTGTTTTATATTTGCTTTTATTAGGAACCATAAGAGCAACTCGTTTCCTAGTCACCTGTGAAGCTCAACTCTGTCCCGTTATAGTCCCTACAGAGGTGCCACTCAAACTCTGAACTAGACTCTGTAGTGAATTGACAGGAGACATAGCAGTGAATCTTACAAAATGCAGCACTTAATTGGTATCACTGCTCTGAATACCTGACTGTATTTTGCATTGGAGCTTCGACAGAGATGGGCTATGTCATGAGATGATTAGTCCATTGTACTGACTGGCTGGAAATGAAGTATTTTTGTCACAAAGCACACAGAGTTTTTAGATATTTTTTAATGTTTGAGTTGAGTTTTTTTTCTCGTTCATTCTTTTTGGAATCCAATGAGTGAAGTGAGAGTGGTCTCCACCCAGAAGTCATAAGTTACCCCTAAAGGCATTTCAGGGTCTTTGCCTATATTTCCTTCTCAACAGGACTAATCCTCGGGATAGATAGGGCTGCTGTGTGCCACCCAGGCAGTTTAGTATTGCCAGAATGGCCAGCTAGGGATTCCCTTAGTGTAGGAGAATCACTTGATGGCCTAAAGTCAGCATACAGATTCTAAACATATATCTCCTAGAGCCACAGTGTAGAGGGTGTGTCTGGGAGTGTAAAGGCCCATTTGGAGCACTCTGTGCTTTGATGATCTCCAAATGATTCAACTCTTCCTTGGGTCTAATTTGTATCAGGGAATAAACCAATTCCCAGCAATCTCATGGACTAGAGGAAACACAAAAATGGCATAAATACACTTTTGTTCCTCTCCCGTTGGGTCTTGCACAGCTCAGCAAGACTGGACACAATGTACAGTCTCCTTTGGCTTGATCTTGCAGTCTGCTCTGAGCATAAAAACATATACAAGCTCATACTCAGCATGAAAACATGATTAAAAACTCTTGTTCTGATATTATGAGTTTCCATATCTCCACAGGTTCCAGTACAGAGTGAGCTTCATTTAATTTATACTGGACTGTGTACAATATTAGAGTTTAAGTACATGCCATCTTCTACCTGGCTAAGGAGGCAATTTCAGGGTGGTAAAAAAGATCAAGCCTAGTGGGTGAACAACAATTAGCATGTGAGCTGAAATTCCAGGAGCCTGAAGGAGTTTGTTTGCAATAATCAGAAAAAAGATTGTTTTCTGAAAGAGCTAGAGGCAAGACTGGTAAGAATATCAGGAAAAACAGGAAAGGCTAAATGAGGCACCTATTCTGCCATCAGTTGCTGAACACACACACCTATTTTCCATTTAATTTAAATCCAAGATCCTTAAAATTTGCTGCCTAGTTTAAATTACTCTGCTCAGGTTTTCTATCTATCTGACAGACATAGTCCTGTCCATCCTCAGCTGCTGAGTACACCTCTCTCACACATCTTGTCCAGAACCAAGACCATCCTTCTATCCCTCCCTCCCAGCTATGGAAATCCTGTCATACTCCCTTCCACCCCCAACTGTAAATCATTCCATCATCATCCATCCCCAAGTGCCCATCTCCCAACAAAAGACAAGCACCCAGTCCCAACCTGCCATCTCTCAGAATGCATGTAAGGCCTCAGTCCAGCAAAGTACTTAAGCATGTGCTTAACTTCAAGCATGTGAGTAGTGTCACAAATTTAGGTAAAACTATTTACACAATTAATCACAAACAAGTATGACCAAGAGCCTGCAGTGCTTATTCTGGGTCCACTGAAATCATGTAGCTTCTAGCTGTACATGTCACATATATGTAAATATGTAGAGGTTAGTGTTTGTGGGTTAGAGCACATGTGGAAAGCACATACTTGTTGGGAATTTTTCATTTAAATATTTCTCTGGTGAAAAAATGCTGATTTCTCTAAACAGAACTAAACAGGAGCCACAAAAATTTTTAGGAAAAAAAGTTTTGAGATGGTAGAAATGTCTTGTATTAACATTGTTGAACCAGAAAGTTTTGCTTCATACAGTTGAAATGACTTAGTTACACTAAAAAGATTTTAAAAAGAAAAAAAGGTTTTGATTGACCCAAACCAAAAGTCTCAGATTATCTCTTTCTGAAAAAATTTGAGATGGAAAACATTTTCAAAATTTCAAAAGTTTTTGCAGGTCAGGAAAATGGTTTGCTTTCCTGCCCTCCATGAGACACCAGCGGGAAGATGAGTGATAGAACGGAGAAGTAGTTATTGGCTTCTTTCTTTTCCAATAAAGTAGCATCCCATAGGCCTCTCTCAGACTTCCTCAGCAAATTGGTAGAACCAGCTCTGAGAGCCTGTCTCCACAATCACAGCAGTTCTCATTTTCAAAATATGCCATTGTTCTTGTTCTCTCTCTCTCTCTCTCTTTTTACTGTTTTGTTGACTGTAGACATAGGAGCTAAGGTTTCAGTGCTGAACTAGAATAGATATTTAGTCATGCTTCTCTAAGGCTAACAATAGAACAACTAACATATGGAAATGTTACATACCTGGGATTACTTTACTTTACATATCTAATGAAATGAACAATGTACATCCACTCTTTTCATTAGGCATGTAAGTGAAGTGATTTGGGACAAAACAAGGGATTCATGTTATGGCTACTAACTTTGACAGTCCTAAATGACGGACTATAAAACTCTATAATCTCTAACCATTTTTGTTGCCTGTCTATGGACCCCTGCTGTTTCAGTTGTATGTTTTTTGAGACTCGGTGATCAGAATTGCAGGATGTTGTCCATTTGCTTTCCTTTTATGAATAATCAAATATTACCAGCACTTCATTCCGAATTATGCCATAATCAGTGTGTCACGGGATCAGTTATTTCCTCAGACACCTCCTGAGAACAGGCAAGAGTGTCTTCGGAAATAGTCACAGAACTGAAAATGTCACGCATAATCTCACTAGTGCTTATTAATTTTTTCTGTGGATACTTAGAGATTGTGGTAACTTGAGATGTGTCAGCACTGACCACAGGGACTATTTTCTTTGAAACTTAGGACAGAGCAGACATACTATCTGCATCCCAAGTTTGACTCCAACATTGCATAATGAAAAGCAATAGTATGTTTATTGGCTTCTGAGAATGAGACACGGATCTCGTTTCTACCTTTTCATATTTGGATCACCCATGTTTAACAGCTCATCTGGCTGCTTCAGGCTTTGGCTACAGGCCAGCTCACAATGATAGCTGGGCACAACTATGTTATAATTTCAAATGACAATTTGTGACAAGCTGCTAGCAGTGTGATAGTCCTCCTTCCATGGTCCATGCCTACAGATTACTGTAAACACAATGAGACTGGGCTCAGTTCTGCTCTGAGTTACACCTGTGCAACTACACTGGCTTCAGCAGGATTTTATTGGTATAACTGAGAGCAGAATGTATCCCATTGTCTTCAGCTAAAAAGACAGAGAGAGGCAGGAGATAATATAACAGAAAGTTAGCTAAGGAGTTTCAGTGACACTCATTGCACAATCAGTGGGAAGCCTTCTCTATCTGAGGTGGCCTCATTGTGACCAATGCCTTAGACAAACCATTCTTTGAAATATGTCTACCTTGACTTATTATGAGACTAAATGATCCCTGGTCTTGCCTATCATTGCTACTTAGTTTTATCAGTGTTATTAATCGCTTTGTGCTGAGTGTGCTAATCTCTTTACATATAAGTAGAGTGACAAGGTCCCTGCCTTGAAGAGTTTATAATCCAGATCAGGAATTCTCAGATATTTTTGTAGTATGGATCACATCTGAATAAAAATATTGTTTTTGGAACCACCTCCACTCCCATTCACAATCACATAAATTATTTGAAGTAACTACCAGGATTATTTACACAGAAAAATAATATTATTATTATTATTATTTCCATTTTAACACACAATAATGAGAGTAGACTACCCCATGGAACCAGCCAGTTCTAAAGAGGCCATGAGAAGCCACGCCAGAGACCACAGTTTCAAAACCACTGATCTAAAGAATCTTACTGTGATGGGTTCGGTCACAGAGATCCCCTTGGGACTGTCACCTGATGTGCTGAAATTACCTCTGATCCCATTTTCCCTGCCAGCTTCGGACTTCCTTGTTGAGCCAGAGAGGCTAGCCTGTGGCAAGCAACCCAGACCCAGGGTCTGGTCCACACCTCAAAGCTGCAGACTTAACTGAAAATAGCTCAGCACCCAGACACACAGTTTTCAATGGGATCCAATCCCCAAATAAATCCATTATAATCTATAAGTAAATCTATAATCTATAAATAAATTTATAATCTACTGATTGAGTTCATCCTATTTGTTTGCATGTATTATATAAAGCTTATACACGGTACAATCATAAATTGTCTGCCCTCTATAACACTGATAAAGAGATATGCACAGCTGTTTGCTCCCTCAGGTATCAATCGCTTACTCTGGGTTTACTAATAAACAAAAGTGATTTTATTAAGTATAAAAAGTAGGTTTAAGTGATTTCAAGTAATAACAGACAGAGCAAAGTCAGTCACCAAGCAAAATAAAGCAAAAACTCACAAGTCTAAGCTTAATACATTGAGAAACTGATTACAGGTAATATCTCACCCTCAGAGATGTTTCAATAAGCTTATTTTACAGTTTAGACTCCTTCCTAGTCCTGTTCCCCAGATACAGTCCTTGTTAGTTCCAGCAGAGTCTGCTGAGCAGACATCTCAGGTGGAAAGCAGGAGTTTTCTCATGTCTGGCAGCCCCTTGTGTCCTGCTCCACCCCTTTTATAGCTTTGGTGCAAGGCAGGAATCTTTTGTCTCTCTGGGTCTCTACCCCTCCTTCTAAATGGAAAAGTACCAGATTTAAGATGGATTCCATCATGTGACATGGTCACACGTCCTGTGAGATCCCAGCCTCCATTCTTCCTTGACTAGCCAACAGGTACACAGGAAGGTTTTCAAGTAAACAGAGCTATTTACATGGTAACAGAGCTATTTACAGTTCATTGATTCTGAAGCACCCTTAATGGCTTCTACTTAATATGTTTACAATAGTAATACAAGTTTATATCTTTTTCTCCTAACTCCAGACATAGAAATAATACATGCAAACAAATAGGATGAACTCAATCAGTAGATTATAAGTTTATTTATAGATTATAGATTTACTTATAGATTATAAATTTATTATACCTCACAAGAGACCTTTTGCATAAGCATATTTCAGTTACATCATATTCACATTCATACACATATTTTCATAAAGCATAAGAAGTGTAACATCACACTTTCATTCTTTGAATCTTCTACTATGCATATAATGGACCTCAATTTATTTTTTCTTATACATGTAAGGTATGTTTAAAACAGAGAGAGATGAAGCATATCAAAATAGCAATATGCCATTTGGAGGCCAATGGCGGAAACAAATGCATTAATAGAATTTTAAAAGGAGAACACAGAAGTTATGGGGTTTATCTCATAGGGAGGTCATATTATGCACTATTGTACATTATCAGACATGTTAGCACATTATAATAGAATATAGGCAATATCCTAGATTGCTGGCAAGAAACTATTTACATGTTGAGAATTCGAAACTAAAAGCCATTTTCAGCAGCAAAATGCTAAAAAAGATAAGCCTTAAGGCTCTTTTTTGAACCTTTAGAAACTTATGATGCAAGCTAACAAAATAGAGCAGAAAAATAGCACATTGCTCTTTAATTAAGGGATAAAAAAATGTGTTCACAGCAAAATTTGAGGAGGATATAGTGTACACAACTTATGAGAAAATTTCTTGAACAGAAAAGGCAATGATCTGATGTGACATAAACACTTTTCTCAAGCTTTTGTTTCTAAAATAAATTAGTAACAGAAATGTTGTACACTGCCAGTACAGACAATTTGTTCATCAAAATATGTCTCACTATATGATATAGCTCAAAGAACACTTTGTATCTGAAACACCTGTAATTACATGATACTTAAGATTTAGAAGGCCAAATAATTATCCCTGAGATACTGGTCCTTGGTGCCATCTTGTGTTGATACTATATGCTTCTCAGTGTTTAAAGAGGCTGATTTTCACAGTGCTATGCTGTTCTACATCTGCCTCTGTGTGCCTCTGAGAAAAACACAGCTCCATCTGTTCAATACCCAAGAACGTCTAATTTTTTTAAAAATAGACCTTTGCCACCACTGCCCTAGCAGCTTGATTGTGGAAATCAGTGATGTTCAAAGTTTTGGAGTTTTTTCAGTAAAAAGGCTTGAAGTGTGAAAAGTGCTTTTTACTGAGCTAGTAGGGAGAGGTAATGTTATTGCATTTATAGAAATACTTCCCATGAGTTACTTGACCAGCTGGCATCGCTGTATGTCTCTAAGATCTGAAAAAAAAAAAAAATTCTGAGCATGCCAATGTCTACTTTATGGCACAGGGTTTCTTAGAATAGAGTGACCAGATAGAAAGTGTGAAAAACCAGGACAGGAGGTGGGGGGTAATAGGCACCTATATCAGAAAAAGCCCCAAATATAGGAACTGTCCCTATAAAATTGTGACATCTGTCATCCTATCTTAGAAACAGATAGTTTCTGTATAGAAAATATACAGCAGACAAAAAGGAGACACACAAAATGGATGCCCACATTTTCAAACTTCAGTGCCTCAAATGAGTCACCAAACTGGTGTCCTGCTTTTCAAAGGTGGAGAAGCAAATGAACGTTGAGAGTTGAGAGTTTGAGTTTAAAAATCAAAGCATTTTTATTTAAGTGTTAGGGATTTAGATAACTAATTTAAGCCACCCAGGTCTGAAGAAGGAAGCATGTCTTTAAAAAAGTGATTTTTTTGGTGATCCATTTAGGGAAGAGCAACGAGGGAGGGTAAAAAAGAATTTATCTGGATCTTTTCTGCATACTCAAACTGATTTTACTGTATATAGAGCTGTTCTGAAGCATGAAAGAGTTGGGTTTCATTTTATTTGTATGTGTTTTTAATATCTGTACACTTCCTACTTTTAACTAAGTTAGAAAGCAGAAAAACTGTAGAGCAAGTGAGCTATTCTTGCAGTACTTCAATATGACCGAGGCCAAGAAGTACTAAAGATACCACAAGAAAACTAAATTTTTTGAAATTACCAGGATGAATTCTCACTCAAATAGGATGAGGTACATTTATCAAAACTTCTGAACCAAGACTTCAAATCTGACGCTCACCCATAACGTACAGTAGTTTCTATAACATTTGCTACTTTTACTCCCTATGAGCATGCTTCACTTCTCTCATTGAACCAGTTATTAATCCTTATTTTTTCCTTTCTGAGCATGTAGCTGTGGCTCACCTCAAACTTTGTTCAGTCACTTTACTTTTTAATCACATTTGCTGCTCATGAAAGGTGCCAGGTTGATAGCACAGGAAACTGAAGTCTTTATCCAGAGGATAAGAGCAGCAGACAAAGCACAGCACAAATTTCTTTATACTCCCCTTTCTGTATTTAGAGGAACACAAAACCCAGTCAAGCACCAGGCCAGGCTCTAGGTGCCTTTGCCATATAGTAAAACCAGAGCCACATCCTACAGTAAAAAACAAACCTACTAGCTTCCTCAAAGCTAACAAGTGGAAAAAATGTCAACATTTGAGGCATTGATCCCATCCATCAGTGCACAAATCCCAGGCCTCAGCACACCTCTCTCTCCCCAAAAGCCTGGGAAGAGATATGGGCTTTGTAGCCTTCTCTGTGGCTTATATGCTTTTACCTCTGACCTGTAGGGACCAATCTTAAGAGTGAGAATGTAGTTCAACCTTCATGTACATTTGATCCTTGGCTTCTCTGCTGTGTATCAACTAGTGGTGTCTGATCTAGACGACATTCTACTCTTAAATAAACAGAATGCACCCAACTTTCATACGCAGTACCAACTATTTTCGATATGTACAGACCTAAGAAGCTTCAGATCATTGATATAGAAGAGAAGCGCTTCGATTTCTATTAATTATTCTCTCTCTCTCTCTGACACACATATATCCCATCAACACCTTGGACTGAATGTAAAAATTCAATCCCATTGTCACATGCTGTTATAAGCATGCCTTTGTGGCTTGTATATCCCTGCGGCCTGATTCTCTACTGTCTTGCACATTATCTAGATATAAATCACTGCCAAGTCTGAATGGCAGAATTTTACACCCACTTTCTCGAGGTGTTCATGATTACAAAAAGGGCAAGGGGGAGAAGAACCAGATCCAAAGTTTTTCTCTCTCGCTCTCATTCAGTTATTCACCTCAATGGAATCGATCTGGTCTTATGAAAAAGGTCTAACACTGTAATCTGCTGGCAGTTAGTTAGCAGCACTTACGTAATCAAATCTCTGCATTAGCCATGAGGTAGATAGGTAGTCACTGATTTGGGGCTATTCTAATAATAGTAACATATTTTGGACCATCATTATTAAGAGTCATTCGTGCACCTGGAGCTGCATTTCTTGTAATAAAACAAGTACATGGCTCAGCTACATTAATGCATCTATTAGTCACACTGAATGTTACATGCAAGATGTTGTCAGAAAAATCTGACACTCCTACTGTAATGGAATATGTTATATACTGAAATGCACATTCAATGCCTTCATTCTTCTGATTGATGCATGTCTTTGAGCCTGATTCAAAGCCAAATGGAAATATTTGTATAGTTTCAGAGGGCTTTGCATCAGGCCCTTAAACTGTCAAACAATAATTAACCTATCTTTCTAATAGGGAAGATTGTTAGGTTTTGTGTATGAGCACCTCTCTTACGTTGTATCTAACCTTATGTTCTTTTCCTTTATCCAGCCTAACAAAACTTGCATTTTAGATTTTGTGAATAATATTAATTAGCTTTTCACATTCTTAAGATAAAATTGAAAATACACTTAATTATAACCAATTACAAGATTTTATCCAATAATGTTTGTATGCTTTTTATTAATCTTTCACGCATGGGAAATAAAATGCAAGTAGTCTGTGCATTATTATTTTAAAATACCCACCATCTCTGAAATGTCTTTACAGAATATACCATTCCTCCAATTTCAAATACTTCATTTCTCATGGAACACTCGAATAAAGACCTAGATGGCCAGTAAGGTGAGTTCTTCACTATAAGCTGGCTATGTCTAATTATAAAAGATGAAGGCTTTGAAAATTTACATAATTGCTAGCTCTGGTAGAGGTCGGTAACATATTTGTATTAGCTACTTATGCTTCATACCAACACTTTCAAGCACCACTTATCAAAAATAAGTCTACCAAGTCAGAGGTGCTTAGGTGTCTAAATATTGTAACCTACTAAATATGCGTAGTACCTCCTATTTACATCACTAAGAGGTACACAGGCTTTAAAAAAATAAAGGTGTTTGCTTTGTTTTGTTGTCACTTAGATACGAAGGTGACAGGTACTTCAGAAATATCACAGATAGGATTTAAAATGTTCTTTTCCTTTAAAATAAATTTGTTTTAGTTACCAAAAATGTTTTCCCCTTTTTCAGTAGTAGGAAAATTCCATTGGACTTACAGCTACGTGACGTACAGACTACATAACAAATCAATAAAGCAGCATGTACATTTCAAATTCTCTATTCTTAAAAAAAGAGTAAGATTATGTTACAAACATGTTTTTTTCTTATTACGCTCAACATCAGCAAGCACTCTTTGGGAATCCTGACACTGAATGTTTCTTTTCTCTCATTTTTATCATATATAGTGATTTGATGGGTTTTGAACCCTGGATCAATTTGGTGACACTGTGGCTGATCTTATTTATCTCTGCTTTGCTTGGCCTCTTTCATTCTGAGGCTCCAGCCTTCCATTTTCCTCCAGCGGTTCATTAGACTTGATCTCTTTTAGCCATTTTACTTTCTCTCTTCCTTCCCCCCCACCCCTGCACTGGATTCCAGGTTGCTTTATTCCATAAGTTCCCCTATAGGTTAAGCCTCAACTCTTATCCCCTCTTCTCTAACTCATAGACAGTATTTGATTCTGTGGTTTTTTTAACCATCTCTATAAATAACTAGGCCAGGGTACAGCCCTAACACGTATAAAAATTCTGATTACGTGGGCTAATGTTTGCACAACGAGGTGCAATAATTTTACCCAGTAACACCCATTGGTAGAACGGCATCAGAATTGTGCAGTTGACAGATAATACTGAGAAGCAACTTAAAACTTCCTTTTAAAAAAGTTTGCTCGGCTGGTACAAGCTTCCATGCAATGAACTAAATATATGAAGTCAAAGGAGACACAAGCTCTTAAAAGAGCTATTGTGAGACTTATAATACAGTATCCCACTCCATACATGTCTCTAGTAATTTGGCTATTTGTTATATATTATATAATATATGTTTTTGTATTTTGTATATTTATACTTGGATACAATAGATGCCTTCATCCTGCATCAATTGTTCATTCAGAAATAAGGAAATGCTTAAGTTAAGGATGTACTTGGAAGAGAACTCAGGAGGTCATCTAGTTCAACTCCCTGCTCAAAGCAGGATCAACCCCAACTAAATCATCCCAGCTAGGGCTTTGTCAAGCCAGGCCTTAAAAACCTCTAAGGATGGAGATTCCACCACCTCCCTAGGTAACCCATTCCAGTGCTTCACCACCCTCCTAGTGAAATAATTTTTCCTAATATCTAACCTAGACCTCCCACACTGCAACTTGAGACCATTGCTCTTTGTTCTGTCATCTGCAACCACTGAGAACAGCCTAGCTTAATTTTCTTTGAAACCCTACTTCAGGTACTTGAAGACTGCTATCAAACCCCACCTCACTCTTCTCTTATGCAGACTAAATAAGCCCAGTTTCCTCAGCCTCTTCTCATAAGTCATGTGCCCCAGCCCCCTAATCATTTTTCTTGCCCTCTGCTGGACTCTCTCCAATTTGTCCATATCTTTTCTATAGTAGGGGGACCAAAACTGGATGCAGTACTCCAGATGTGACCTCGCCAGTGCCAAATAGAGGGGAATAATCACTTCTCTCAATCTGCTGGCAATGCTCTTACTAATGTAGCCTAATACAATTGTAGCCTTCTTGGCAACAAGGGAATACTGTTGACTCATATCCAGCATCTCATCCACTGTAATCCCCAGGTCCTTTTCTGCAGAACTGCTGCTTAGCCAGTCAGTTCCCAGCCTATAACATTACATGGAGTTCTTCCATCCTAAGTGCAGGACTCTGCACTTGTCCTTGTTGAACCCCATCAGATATTTTTGGGCTCAATCCTCCAAATTTGTCCAGGTCACATCGGACCCTATCCCTTCCCTCCAGCATATCTACCTCTCTCCCCAGCTTAGTGTCATCTAAAACTTGCTGAGGGTGCAATCCATCCCACCATCCAGATCATTGATGAAGATGTTGAACAAAACCGGCCCCAGGACCAATCCCCGGGGCGCTTCACTTGCTACTGGCTGCCAACTAGATATCAAACCGTAGATCACTACCCACTGAGCCCTACGATCTATCCAGCTTTCTATCCACCTTATAGTCCATTCATCCAATCCATACTTTTTTAACTTGCTGCCAAGATCATATCTAAAGCTTTGCTACATTCAAGGTATGTCATGTCTGCCACTTCCCCGTATCCACAGAGTCAGTTTTGTCATCATAGAAGGCAATCAGGTTGGTCAGGCATCCATATTGACTATTCCTGATCACCTTCCTCTCTTCCAAGTGCTCACTGAGATAAGAATGACCGTTGTGTAGTTCCCCGGATTCTCCTTCTTCCCTTTTTTAAAGATGGGCACTATATTTGCCTTTTGCCAGTTGTGTGGGACCTCCCCTGATTGCCACAAGTTTTCAAAGATAATGGCGAATGGCTCTGCAATCACATCACACAACTCCCTCAGCACCCTTGTATGCATTGCATCTGGCCCCATGGACTTGTGCCCCAGCTTTTCCAAATAGTCCTTAATCCATTCTTGCACAACTGAGGGCTGCTCACCTCCTCCCCATACTGTGCTACCCAGTGCAGCAGTCTGGGAGCTGACCTTGTCTGTGAAGACAGAGATAAAAAAAGCATCGAGTACTTCAGCTTTTTCCAATCATCTGTCACTAAGTTGCCTCCCCCATTCATTAGGGGTCCCACACTTTCCTGACCTTCTTGTTGTTGCTAACAAACCTGTAGAAGCCCTTCTTGTTACCCTTCACATCCCTTGCTAGCTGCAACTCCAGTTGTGCTTTAGTCTTCTTGATTACACCTTTCCAGCTTGAGCAATATTTTTATACTCCTCCCTAGTCATCTGTCCAAGTCTCCACTTCTTCTAAGCGTCCCTTTTGTATTTAATCTCACCAAAGATTTCTCTGTTAAGCCAAGTGGGTCACCTGCCATATTTGCTATTCTTTCTGTACATCGTGATGGTTTGTTCCTGCACCCTCAAAAAGGCTTCTTTAAAATACAGCCATCTCTCCTGGACTTCTTTCCCTCTCATATTAGCCTCCCACAGGATCTCGCCCATCAGTTCCCTGAGAGAATCAAGGTCTACTTTTCTGAAGTCCAGGGTCTGTATTTTGCTCTACTCCTTTCTTCCTTTTGTCAGGATCCTGAACTCGACCATCCCATGGTCACTGCTGCCCAGGTTGCCACCAACTTCTACTTCACCTACCAATTTTTTCCCGTTTCTGAGCAGAAGGTCAAGAGGAGCACAGCCCGTAGTTGGTTCCTCTAGCACTTTCACCAGGAAATTGCCCCTAACAGTCTGCAAAAAAACTTCCTGGGTTATCTGTGCACTGCACTCTTTGGGAATCCTGCTCTCCCAGCAGATTTCAAGGTGATTGAAGTCCCCCATGAGAACCAGAGCCTGTGATCTGGAAACTTCTGTTTGTTATCCAAACAAAGCCTCATCTACCTCATCTTCCTGGTCTGGTGGTCTATAGTAGACATCCATCATACCATCAACGTTCTTGCTCTCGCCTCTAAACTTAACCCAAAGACTCTCAACAGGCTTTTCTCCAGATTTATACTGGAGCTTTGAGCAATCATTCTGCTCTCTTACATACAGTGCAACTCCTCCACCTTTCCTCTCGCACTTGTCCTTCATGAACAGTTTATACCCATCCATGACAGTGCTCCAGTAACATGAATTATCCCACCAAGTCTCTGTTATTCCAATCACATGATAGTTCCTTGACTGTGTCAGGACTTCCAATTCTTTCTCTTGTTTCCCAGGCTTCCTGCATTCATGCATAGGCACCTAAGATAATTAGCCGATTGCCCTAATTTCTCAGTGTGAATCAGGAGGCCTTCCCTGTTTCACACTCCGCCTTGTGTTTCCTCCTGGTATTCCACTTCCCCACTTACCTCAGGGTTTAGGTCTCCATCTCCCTGTGGACCTAATTTAAAGTCCTCCTCACTAGATTAGCAAGCCTGCCTGCGAAGATGCTCTTCCCTCTCTTCATTAGCAATCTTTCTTCCTGGAACAACATCCCATGGTTGAAGAATCCAAAGCACTCTCTCTGACACCACCTGCATAACAAGCATTTACTTCCACAATTTGATAGTCTCTAACTGAGCCTTTTTCTTCAACAGGGAGGATGGACGAGCACATTCCTTGTGCCTCAAACTCCTTTATCCTTCTTCCCAGAGCCACATAGTCTGCAATGACCCACTGAAGATCATTCTTGACAGTATCATTGGTGCCCACATGGAGAAGTAGGAAGGGATAGTGGTCCGAGGGCTTGATTAATTTCAGCAGACACTCTGTCACATCCTGAATTCTAGCTCCAGGCAAGGAGCACACTTCTCAAGTTTCCCAGTCTGGACAGTAGATGGATGACTCCGTCCCCTCTTAGGAGTGAGGCCCTGACCACCATCACTTATCTCCTCCTCTTGGGAGGAGTGGTCGTGGAACCCCCATTCCTAAGACAATGCAATGCATGCCTTTCGGTCATTGGGGTCTCCTTCTGATCCCTTTCCTTAGGTGACTTTTCCAAACCATTCTCTGCCATAGTACCTGTGCAGAGAGCCTGAAAATGGTTTCTTAACTTTATTTGCATTGCGGGTACATTGGGGGTATATGGATTCTCCTCCTGCAGAAGTTGGTCCAAGAAAAAATATTACCTCACCTTCCTTGTCTCTCTGAATCTAAGATGGATGTTTTGAGCTAACCCAACAATAACAGCTGCAGAAATAATAGTAGCATCATACAGAAATGCCTCAGACCTAATCTACATACAGAAATATGGCAAGAATAAATAGAAACACAGTTGGGATAACAATGAAAATACTAGTTATTAGGGTAACCAGAATGGACACATGTGAACAATTGTTAACTATCATGGCTAACTGGTTTTGAAACTATAGCTGACGCTAACAGGGCTTAAAATGGAGATATCTTACTGTGCCGGTGAGGCTCACACAATTCATGCACCTTGGTGTGATGAGTTTTTAGTCAGTGGGCATATTTTAAGAGCCCACAGTTCAAAAGCAACATGATGTCTATCAAGTTAAGTGCATGCATAAAACTTCGCAGGCTCAGGGCCTGAATCTCCCTTATTAGTATTAGAATGCAGATGATTACAAAATCAAAAACATTATGTCACCTCCTAGGGAGTTTCCTTACATTAACATCTTCAAAACTGAGCTCTGTTTAAAAGAAGGGGTGTGGAGGGGGGCATAAAAAGATATTTCTTTGAAATATCTAGATTCTTCCCAAGATGTGGCAGCTTCAAAGGAGTTCCCAGCAGAGTGATAGAAGTTCTAGTTTAAACTAAAGGTAAACTGAAAGATCCTAAGTACTTGGCCCACCCACGGAGGACTCAGATTGGCTGGTTTGGTAGACTGTCACATAAATATACCACTTTTCTCCTCCCTCCCTCCAGAATAAGAGCCTGGTTATGCATTGCTTGTGCAATTTTCAGTGGGAGTTTTGGTGTAAATGTTTTAAAAGGTAGAAACTGCCTGCTATGCGAAAGCCTTAAAAGGAACTTCCTTATATTTAAGGTGTGAAAATTTATTTTTAGATATTTACATATTGATATTTCTGTTACTCTTTTTAGCAGAACTCTGGCTATGACAGCTGCCCCTCCAATAGCAGGGTTGCTACACAGGACATTCTCTAGCATTGTCCAGTCTAGTTTTACAAGTCTTAGGAGCTGGAGCTTGCCATAATTCAGTAGCTCTCACTTTGGGGGATTTTTTCCCCTGAACATTTAGCCTATAATACCCTTTTTTTTCCCCTCCACTTCATAAAATTACTGTAAATGAAAGCTCTTCTATGATCCTCAACAACCCATATTTATTTTTATTTTTATTTTGATATTTATTTTAACTGAAGTTTCAGCTTGATATTTTCAGCTTCGTACAGAATGTGGAGTTTATAATGGAGATACTGACATATCTGTATCTATATTTGTCTATATCCACAGGGAATTAGAGAGGCCAGTGGTGAAAACCAGAGACTGAGCATCAGGATAACTGGATTCTTTTTCTGGATCTGCCATGGACTCACTGTGTGACACTGGGCAAGTCTATAAAGCCTGTATTGCAGTTTAAGCCACAGCTCTCAGCAAGGAGGAGTGGAGAAACTCTACCATAGCCCAGTGTGAAATTTTGTATGAATTTAAATCAATGACAAAACTTCTATTGACGTCAGTGAAGCCAAAATTTCACCCATTGTGCCTAGGAGATCGTCACTGCTATACCCTTTAAAAGAATGTCATGTGTCCACTGGTTGAACTTAGCCCCCATACAGGTTTTTAATACTGCCACCATCAAGGGATAAAGACTGTGACTGCTTCCCATGTGTGAGGTAAAAGGATAAAGTTCAGTCTAGCATCCATCCCTTTCTATGCCTCAGATGCAAATGTGTAAAATGGGAATAATAATTAGTCTCTACCTCACAGGTGTGCTGTGAACTTTATTTAGTGTTTGTGAAACTTTGTTAGATCCTCAGCTGAAAAACACTAAAGAACTGCAAAGTACTAGTCTTACTGAGATGTGGATTAATATTGTAATACTAGCACTCCAGCTCATTACCCTTCTCAAGTAGTGATTAGATTAAATTTGTTTTCTATTCAAAACTCATTTTTAGAAGGAAAATATACATTACAACAAATATTCTTTTTCAAGGCTAGCACTTTCCGGGCCTGATTCCCTTCTCACTTACAGTTTTACGCCACTGTAACTCCAGTGACTGCAGCAGTCACCCCTGATTTCCACCAGTGTAGTAGAGAGGAGAATCAGGCCTTATATATTTCTGTTCCAGATGAAAGAACATTTTCCAGTGTTAGTTTCCAGTGACGCCAATCTTTCCTTAACATACAGTACAAAATTCTGAAATGCATGAAATGTTCAAAAATCATGTAATTTTACCTGTTATATTGTTCTGTTTATGCAAGTAAAGATATAGGTATTTAAAATTTGTGATAGGGAATAGGGCTCTCTGTTTCTGTTATTTAGAAACCAATAGGCTTCAAGGGTATATTATTGCCTGTGAATGGTAAGCTATAGTTCATGACCTAGATCTAACGGTTACTTTATCAGTTGCAATGGACAATTAAGTGACTGAGTAGTGAAACTGACATTGAAGAGCAGATTTTGCCTCCAAGCAGCTTTCAGGATTTAGATTTCACTATATCATGTTCAGAAAGGTCAGAGCTCTGGCCAGATGACCAGTATAGAAGTGCAGATGGCACTGTTTGTCACCTGACTGCTATGGGCCTCCACAACCTGCTGCAGAGGGCTGGAGTTCACAGAAAGGTTAGACATATATAACTGCAGTGCATTACGGGTTTGTGAGCAACATGGCACTCCTTTTACTGAGCTGCATGGAATAGAAGAAATGTATACAGTAACCAAAGCCAGAGGCTGCAATGACAGATCAGTCACAGGCACAGTAAGGATGTCGCTCAGACAGAGCTTCAAATCCTTCTTTCCGATAACTACCCCATATATGAATACATGGTTAATAGGTATATTCTTCCCCAACCCCCAGTTACATAATCTTCCATTTTCCTTTCCTCTCCCCGCAATATATATTAGAGACACAATTTTTAAAATGATTAGCAAACATATGTGCAAAATACATGTCTATTTGTGCAGGTGACATGATATTTGTCTCGGCAAAACAGATAACTGCATGCAGGTGACCAGCACTGGTCATTTCATTTGTATAATTCCCTGCCACAGTCAGACTTTCTTGGCCTGCTGCCTCTCTATACAGTTGGCTCTCTTTCTGTACCATGACCCAATTTGCATGCTCAGTTATGGTATATGCACACACACTTTAGGTACATGTTTTGCACGTGCAGTCATGCATCTAACCATTAAAACAGAACAAAACAAAACAAAAAACAGGCGCACTATGGCCCTATTTTGAACTTTCTAGAAAATAGCACAGAATAGCTTGCCTCATTCTAAAAACTGATTCAAAGGAGATCCAGACAAAGTCTGAAAACTACCTTAGCTATTTTTGTGGCAATTTGTAAGGAGAGCTTAAAAGGAAGAGATATTATTTGAGGGCTTTTCCAGGATATCCCATCTCCAGATTCAGACTGGCTATAATTTCATGTTAGGAGACTGGGGAAACCAATTTTCATTTTAAAAAAACCTTAATCCTGGCCAGAGATGGATTAGAAATGTCTATCTTTCAAAAGCACTGGATGGGAGAAAGATTATTCTTGGCTGATTAATCTGTACTCATCAAAAACAATTGATTCACAGTCTTGCAGGCCCCTTCCCCAAAAACAATGAGATTGGCTTAAAATTGTGTGATTAAAAAAATAATTTTGGGATTTTTTTTCTTTGCTCTTTGGGTTTTGAGCCTTCAGGACATATTTGGGTTACATTTTCAAGATTTTCTCTCCAACCACAAGGGCTACAAATTTCCTTTTGTTTTGTTTTTTAACTGAAAATTGAGATTCTCACTCAATCGCTTAAATCCAGGAACTGTGGCTCTAAGTAAAGGACCAAATGTCAAGAGACTCATGCTAATTCATGACAGTTTAGAACACTGCCTGTCAGTCCCTAGCCTCTAGGGAACACACACACTGGCAGGTCAAAATGAGCACTTTCAGGACCAACAAGCTTTGGTAAACCATGGTCCCAAATCTGTGCTTACAAATAAAAAGGTTATGTCCCTTAGTTTCCACACAGCCCATCTGCACTCACTCACCAACACTCACCTGTACTCCACACCACCTACAATGGTCACCAGCGGCACAAAGGATCAACACTGATGGGGACTGTCTGCTGCCCAGCAGCAGGTGTCCTATGCTTTGGTGAAGAGGGACAGTGTCTGACTGTGCTGGTCAGGGAAAAGATAGCTGTCTGCCTACATGAAAAACATAACCACTGTAGCTAGGCATTTGTAGTATAGTATCCTGAACTGTAACCCACCAGTCCTTCCAACTCTCCCACCTCAGAACCAACTGTTTTTGATGCGTGCAGAGTAACCAGCCAAGATAACTGCCCATCTTTCACCTGCCCAGGCAGCTAAGATTTTTCACCAGATATCCCAAGTCTCCTCCTCTCTCTATCAACAGAGACAGTTCCCCACAGCATCCCTAATTTCCATCTCCTCAACCCCATTTTCCACTTCTCCACAGTACCCTCCATTCCCTATTTTCACATATCCTTTTTCTCTCCTAGCAAGCCCAGATCCCTCCTTTGTCCTAGCCACAGCATCCCTCACATCTCAGCTCCTCCTTTCTTTCCTTCTTTAATCACAGCCAACCTCTCTTTTCCAAGAGCCTCAGGACTGTATTCTGATCCCAGCCCTAATGCCATCTCTCTTTATGGTCTTTGGACCAGACCACTCTGCCTATAATTATCATCGCTACATACGTTAATTCATTAATAAAAAGACAGCACTATTTCCCCCTTTCTCTGAATACTTCACAGTAGGGTTGCTTCCCAGAGTTGTTCCAAGGCTGTTTTCACTCATGGAGAAGAAATGTTATAAACACATTTGATAAATACATTCCCACCCTGAAGCTTATGGGAACACTCTATAAACAAAAACTGGGTAAATCTTACTCCTCAATACACACCACGTTATACTTTGTAAAATCACTCTCTAGCTGCACATGAGGTACCGCAGCAACAAAAACTCAGATTTGGGCAGAGGTTTACACTGCAGGCCTTCAGTGAGCACTGCTGTACAACGATTTGATGGTCAGAAACTAATATTGGATTGTCCAGAAAGTCACATTCACTTTCATGTAATTAAATACATGGAGTACAGTGACATCTATAGGAGATTCTATGTTGTTACAATAAAGCTTGTTTTTCCTTGATGCTTTGTGTACACATAAGTTTTTTCACAACAAAAATCTGTGTTATCTTAAATGTATCAGGAAAAGGTAAATTAAACATCAACATTTTAATGCAGGTGAGGTCTCTCCTGAGAGTTAAAATGAACTAGAACACATTCAGTAAAATACGCTCAAACACAGCCGTAAAAGCTGATGGGAAAGAGAACAATTGCTATGGTAACCATATAATGGAAATAAAAGAACATGGAAAGTAAGGAAACAAGAGAAGGAGAAGATAGAGGAACATGAACATTTTGACTGAAATGTCTATAATAAATACTGTTTAATGCACTGAATGAAACACGCACGTGGCTTTCAAAACATGGTAATATAATGACCGTATTGTAAATGCTGCATTGCTCTGCACCTTTCTGTTGATCTTTGAACGAAATGCTATTGGGGTAACTTTCATATTGAACCAGTGCCCCATTTGCCTCTCCTACAGTGAAACCTGCAGGAGAAGGTGGAGGGGGGAAGAAGACTCTGAAGCTTTTCCTCACAGAGATATGTCTCCATTAATTGTGTCAGAAACTTGAGGTTTGCTGCTTTGAGGACAAGCCATTGGCTGGTCCACAATCTCCATGGATCCAGAGACACAAGTAGGCGGCCATGGCTCCTACACAAAGGCCTTATGATCAGCAGCTCATTGCCTTTGTGGCCCAACTAGATCTGCACCGAGAGGACTCTTGCAGCTGGCAGTGTTCACAAAGAACCCCCACGAAGGGACCAACGGATGTACTCCACATTTTCACCAGTGTCACTCATTACAGAATTTGGCCCCATATTGTGTCTTGCTTAAGCAAATGGAAAGGGCAGTATTTTCTACTGGTTATTTCTATTATTTCTAACTCCAACATAGCAATGAAATTAGCATGCAGCAAGTTCCCCTAGGAGGCAGTGGTCCAGGAGGGACGTGTGCAATAAAATCATTCCAAAAGGAAAAAGCTCATTCTTTTACAACTTATCTGATATAACTTGCTGCTATGGAAATTAGCATTAGTCTTACTGAGTGGACAGATAACAATAGCCTTTGTAGTTCTTCACATTGATATAAAAAAAATTTACTCAACTCCACCCATACCTCCAATCTCATTTCCTACTTCACTCCTGTTACTTGTTCTTCCCAAGCATCTCTCAATATCTTTCTCCCAAGCCTCAGGTTCATACCTTCTTCCATTATGCCTGCTAATCTTAGACCTCTCATCCTCTGCTCATTCACTAAAAGGTCATCCATAGTGTTCGTCAAATTTCAATTCACAAAGCACTTTATGAATGAAATAATTCATCATCAGGATTATGACACCATGTCATTCTTGGTACTTTAGACTCTGCACTATATATAGTATCTACATCAGGATTAGAAAAAAATCACTTGCCCATTGGTTCAGTGATATATAATATATATATATATATATATATGTATATATATATATATATAGCGAGAATAAATAAATGTATGCAATTCCTTCAAATTCTTCTTCTCTCCTGAAGAAGGAGTAGGAGCTTCAGACATCTACCAGACAGAAGCTGACAAGAAAGACTGAGTCACTGGGAAGGGTTTAGGGTCTGCCTTCTCCTCATAGGAATTGCAGCACCCTTCTTCATCCCACTGAATCTGGGTGAGTTGGTCATCTTCTCAGTAAGCTTTACTGTGATTCCACAGTGGGTACTGCAGCCTGTCCCTCAAGGTCTGCAAAATGCTATCCACTCTATGGGGTTGATTGTCTCATGGCAAAAAACTAAGGCCCAGAACTTTGGAGCTGAGTCACCAGAACTGCCAGTGCAGATGAGGTCAAGTCCATGGAGCACCGATGAGTTCATCTACATAGGCTGCAAGCAAAGTTCAAACAGTTGTAGCAAAGCAGATTTTTTTGACAAATAGGTCTCACCTTCATGCATGAAATCCATGTCTCACCTACAAATACAACCACTTCTCTGCGCTGAGACAAAAATCAGAAACTATCAAACCTACATATTAACTGTATTGCTATATGGAGCAGAAACCTAAATACTTTTACAGGTGGGGTTGGAGAGGCTAGTGACATTCAATATGCACTTCCTGCACCAAATCCTGAGCATAAAGGATTTTGACGCTGTGCAAAATGTTGTAATCTTGCAGAGATCTGGCCTTCCTTCAATAGCTCACCATATTCAAAAGGAGCATGACATACTTTTGGGCTAGGTCACCAGAATGGACAAAAGTACGTCATGACACCAGGCTCTCAAACTCTCCATCAATGCACAAAAAGGTGCATGAACTGAACCTACCTGCCGGTGCTCATTGGACCACCCCAGAAATTTGTGGATTCATAGGATTAAATCATGTATGGGAACTTCACAACAAGATGCTTGATGTGACACCATCAATCATGGTCACTCTGGCTGACGTGACTGTCTTCAGTAGAGTATGTGCGTTTGATGATGATGATGATTGATGATGAGTAGAGCTGTGCGGGAATTGAAATTTCATTCCCACAGAAAATTTCACATTTCTGAACTACTTATTCCAGATTGGAAGACAAAGAAACAAAATGGAATTTTATGAAAAGGTACTGTCCAAGTTCCCTGAGTTCCAAGATTTCCCAGAAACCCACTAGGCAGGACACCATGGAGCCAGGAAGCTGTGGAGCCCTGGGCCCCAAGCTCTTGGTCAGGTGGGCTGCCGAGGAGTTGCAGAGTCTGAAAAGCATGGACAGTCTGGCAATGCAGGCTGGCAGGAAACAAGGTTGGCTATCTGGCCAGCCTGCCTATTTTCTACCAAAACTTTCAGTGGAGTCAACAAGGTCCTGAAGAACATTTGTACTTCATCAAAGCAGTATCTTCCTATGGAAAACTGTTCAGTCAGAAAGTTTTTGACCAGCTCTATTGGTTAGTAGATACATTTGTCTAGTCCAGGGGTCGGCAACCTTTCGGAAGTGGTGTGCCAAGTCTTCATTTATTCACTCTAATTTAAGGGTTCGCGTGCCAGTAATACATTTTAATGTTTTTAGAAGGTCTCCTTCTATGTCTTTAATATATAACTAAACTATTGTTGTATGTAAAGTAAATAAGGTTTTTAAAATGTTTAAGAAACTTTATTTAAAATTAAATTAAAATGCAGAAGCCCCCCTGACCAGTGGCCAGGACCTGGGCAGTGTGAGTGCCACTGAAAATCAGCTCAAGTGCTGCCTTCGGCACCTGTGCCATAGGTTGCTTACCCCTGGTCTAGTCATTCTCTGCACTGGAATCAAAATACAATCTCTGTGAGGTAGTAACAGCATTTTCCCTAGAATCCAGATTACTTCAAATTTATAGTTCTGTCAGTAGTTTCACTAACCTCAGTAGGATTAACGTTTGGTGTAAGATTGCTCTCATGAGCATGGTTTGCACAATCAGACCAGAAATTTGTCTTTAGGGCTTGTACTCCAGTAACAATCATATTTTGAGCCTAGGAGTCCAATATGCAAAAATACCATTTCTCTGAAAGGGGACTTATCATTTACTCTTCTTTCAATGTGATTTATTATACAACATGCTCTTTTTGCCTCCTAGATAGGCTATTCCATTTAAACACAGTATTAGAACATACACATCCTGCTAACTGGTAAAACCCATTCTCCATCTTGCAACAGCCTAATTGAAACTGTTTTAACTTAGATTCACATTTAGTTTCTGAGAAATTGTTTTTAGAAGCCAGAGCTACAAAAACATAATAAACCTCACCAACAAGACCTTTGCCAGGCCCAGTTGCTCACATGGAAGTCAAGGCAAAACTTCTTGAAGTCAAAAGAGACAAGAGCGGGCTCATGCTGCGTGTTTCAATTGCTGGTTTCTGCATCTTCATTACCAAACCTCTCTTCTCATCATGCACCTGCTCTCCAGTTGTCATTATAAACACCCTTCTCAAAGACGTGAGTTTACATCTCTCTCCGCAAACCATTTTTTAAAAAGAGAGAGAGGCATTTTAAGGTACACCCTGAAAATCATGATATAAAAATCATCCATGAAAAATGAAAAAAGTTTAAAATTCTCCATATAAAGTAAAACACAAAACTTTGCATTTTAAGTATGTTGCTATTAAAAGGAAATCTAATTAAATCCCACAGCGATAAGGACCTCGTGAATTTCTAGTTGCTATGGTAACAACTTGTTTTTATTAAATAGAATACAAAATTATCTTCAAATACACATTTTGTTGATTTGTAAGTGAAGGGTGCCCCAACTCAGGCTAAAGAACATTGAGGGGACAGCAATAAACAACTCTTTTTAAAAAGAAAAAACAGCTTGTATTTGAGGATATTAATTTAGACAAGTTTTTCTCATATGATCACTTTAAAATAAGAGAACAGGGAATAGGATAGGACCCCTGCAGAGTCTACCTTTAGTATAAGTTATTATGGGAAGAAATCTGGAGTTTAAGCCCTTCAGAGGAATAGAGAATGAACAAACTTCAATACAACATTCTTCCCTGAGGCTGAACTGGTATTTAGAGGCAGATAAGGAGGGACAGATTTGCTCGCTGCATGACCTCATTGAAGCACCAGATATTTTACATACCCATCCTCTATCCTCTCCAGTCCCTGCCAACTGGCAAATTCTCTAGGAAGAACCCTCAGCTAGCACAAGGAGAAGCCTCCAGAGAAATATTGTCATTGCCTATGATATCTACAGCAGATACATATATATTATTAAAGTAGTTTGCCACTGGATGTCATTGTTATTCCGCAGAAATACAGGTAAGAAAAATTTCTTTAGCAGTAAAATCTTTAGCACTACAGAAACATGGAGCAGCATATCACAGCTTCAGTGTATACAAGCTGATTCAACATCATTATCCTGATTTCCAAACACAACTTAACTATTTTTAAATGGATGCATATGCTGTGTGTCCTACATGCAGCGTTTAAAATAGCTGACAAAACATTGCATCAAAGAGCACAATACATTTGTATAGTAAATTATTCATATGCTAAGGTGTTTTGTGGATTTTTAGTATATTCTGGTTTGAGCTGAACTTGCAAAGTTCAGAGGCTGATAGATTTATTTCCATTTTCCACCCCGGACTCTAGAAGCAGGGAGAAAAACTCGTTTATGGCCCCAATCCTGCAAAAGCACTTCATACAGCTGCAACATTCTGCTTGCACAAATCAAACTGTAGGAATGGGATCTGTGTCTGTTATGTATCCCCCTTTGTGCTTGATATACAGAGG
Source organism: Dermatemys mawii (assembly GCA_007922305.1). NCBI lineage: Eukaryota > Metazoa > Chordata > Testudines > Dermatemydidae > Dermatemys > Dermatemys mawii. The sequence continues at coordinate 27,649,464 of ML677340.1, forward strand.
ATGCAAGCCTGATCTTGCTGTCATCTTGAAAGCTTGGTACTGTAGCTCAAAGAGAAGACTGGGCAGCTTCTCCCACAGAGCTGCTGCCATAGTTGTTGAGTGGTTTAGTGTACCTGTAATAGAGGCATGAAACACAGGAGTGCTGGGTCTTTATTTCATATCTGTAGCTGAATGATAGCTTATACCCTTTTCACAGGGCAGTGAGGCATAGCCATGAACTCTAGTGGCTAGTGTTACAACGCCTACCTGCGTGCTTCCATCATAACAGTTTGTAGCCACCAATTGCAGTGAAGAAACAGCTATATGCTGTCCCATCTACAGGAGCGAGAGAAGGACTTTTCCACAGAGTTTTTCCACTAGACCTCAGCTTCTTTAATTCCTTCTCAGTGACCATTGCAGTGCTCCAGATACTGTCTCAGTTTGCCTTACTTATCGCAGGCTAGATTGTGCGAGTCTCACTCACATTGAGTCTTGCTCTGATGGAATTCTTTGGAACTGCTCACACGCAGAGTTATGCACACATTGGTGCATCACTGAATTAGATTTAGAGTGAAATAAGGGAGAGAAGAATGAGACCCAGGGTGTGCAGATACTTCCCTCTGGATTTAGTTTTGAATATAAAATCTTTAAATTCAGCTTTGTACCTTTTGGTTCCACTTGAGCAACAACACAGAGTTGTACAACACAAGTACAAAAGCCCTAGCCTGATATTAAATATATGTCCAGTGGTCATTTTCTGTGTACTGGAGATAGATCAGAAGCGGTATACATTGACTCTGTAGCTTGGCAAACAGGTATTCAGCTTTGTATCAAACTAGTCAACTGCTGCCAGATTTGCATGGATTGGGGGTGTGTGTGCAGAGAGAGAGCAGAGTAGTTCATTAATCCTTCTCACATCTTCCTTATTCACCTCAGTATTCAGAGGTGTAAATTAGAGAGGCAGATGTACAATCTGGGAAGTTTTCCAGTTTCCTTTTTAGAAAGTGAAGCATTTAGCACTGTGGGCACTCAAAGATTTTTCGGTCTCTCACAAAGCCACCAGCAGCTGACTGTCTGAGTGGCATAATTCTGCGGGACTCACAACTCAGTCAGAGAGCCATCATTAACAGAGTACACCATAGCATTCTTGCACTTCAGTAAACAGTAGGCCAGGATGCAGGGAGGAATAGAAAAGTAATGGTTTATTTTGCAGCTACTAGGCAAAACTGACTTCAGTGATCTCTGATAGAGGAGGAGGTGGGAGATTAAGAGGGGTTCCATTTCTTGGAAGGGCAGAGGGGCAAATAAGTGACTTAGTATTTCAGGGATGTAATGGGGTTCTTGCAGGGCCCGCTTGGCTCGTGCTCCCACCTGACCCAGAAAGCCACTCAGAGTCCTTGTCACCTGTGCTTTATTTTACCAGAGGTGCTCCCACCACCTTTACAGCACATATATACACAGTTCCTTTCGGTTTGTCTCCCAACAGGAGAGAAGGGCAAGGTATTCCTTCCTGCTTTCTCTTAGAGCAGCTTCCCCTCCTTCCTAGCTCCTCTTCCTTTCCAGGTGCTTTCCTGTCCAGCCTTCCCCCTCCTCCCCCAGCTTCCTTCCCCTGAGGCTTTTATCCAGCCCCACCCTGAAAAGGCAGCAGCTATTCCTGCTTTGCCAATCAGGGCCAGGTGGCCTCCCCAAATCCAATTTACCTTTCTTAGGTGTAGCTGAGGTGACAGAGGGTTGCTAAGCAGTTCTCCTGCTAGCACCCTGTCACAAGGGATCAGGAAGGAGCTGGTTGGTTTGAAATCAGCAGAAAGGAAATCTGGACCAAAGCACAGAGAAATCAGAATAATCTGGACACTGTCATTTTCCTCCCCACCCTATGCCCTGTTTACACATGGGGGTCCTGGACTAATGCTCATTTACTCAATGACAGTCTATTGACTTCAGTCAGGTTTGGATCAGGCCCAAGATGTATCTGTGCCATTGTTAGTAGTGCCCAATGTTGCAATGAAAATTACTCTTGGGTTTAACACCAACCTTTTTCATTGGTCTCATATTCCAGCTTTTAAATTAAAAATAAAATCTTTCTTCTTTCCATTACATTTACTTGCTCTTTTAGCTCCTGTGCTGAAGTAGCAGAAAGTATGTGTAAATCTTCCCTATGCACTCACAGCTTTACCTGGACCATCCCAGACTCCTGTGATAAAATCTTGATACCACCCCGCCCCATCATGTGTTCTCTTTCACATATATACATGCATGTGACTTGTACTATCCACCATCCTGGTCACGATCAATGACTGAACCTCCAGTGCTAAAAGCATAAGCTAGATTCTCCACTGGCTTATACATTGCTTTTTAATTAACACCAGATGAAGTGAGTGCTCATTTGCTGTAAAATGCTACCCTTCCAGTTCAATAGTAAAACATAGGCATACATATCTACACAGGATGCAAGGCAGCAGAGAATTAGGCTCAGGGGCTTGGAATGGGAAAGTGGAAAATACTTTGGAATGGGAAGATTCCCTCATTTCCAGTGGCATATCACAGCATTACTTCCTAGCTCTGAAAGATCCTGAGATATTGTACTGTAAAATCGTGATATTTTCAACATATGGAGAAGATCTTCTAGGTCCGAGGTTGGTAACCTTTCAGAAGTAGTGTGCCGAGTCTTTATTAATTCACTCTAATTTAAGGTTTCGCGTGCCGCTAATACATGTTAACATTTTTAGAAGGTCTCTTTATAGAAGTCTATAATATATAACTAAACTATTGTTGTATGTAAGGTAAATAAGGTTATTAATTTTAAATGAAGCTTCTTAAATATTTTAAATTAAAATGCAGAGCCCCCCAGACCGGTGGCCAGGACCTGGGCAGTGTAAGTACCATTGAAAATCAGCTCGCGTGCTGCCTTTGGTATGGGTGCCATAGGTTGTCTACCCCTGTTCTAGGTCATTGTCAAAAATGGTCCATATTTGACCTGGACTGTTGCAACTTATTGTACATAGGTATGAGCACTTCAGTGTTTCAAGAGACTACAATTAGTCCAGAAAGCACCAATCCAAATCCTCATCAACATCAGTCACTGAGAGCGCTTACCCTAGTGCTCCACATTCTATGTGGACTCCACATAGAATATTGGGTTGTATTCAAGAACTTAAAAGTCCTCTTGGAAATGGTCCAGGATGCATCAGAAAGCATCTCTCTCTATAGGACTATGAACCTTTCTGACAGCAGTATTCCCCACACTGAAGATATCACCTCATAGGTGAAGCTTGTGAAAGTAACAGGACTCTCTCAACAACATGGCTCAGGTTTGGAACTCATTAATGGAAGAGAGAAGAATGACTACAAATCTCACTGCCTTCAGAAATAACTAAAATTTATTCAATGTAGTACTTCCACAGAATAAACTCAAGACAGATAAGAAGAGAGAAGGAGGGGAAAAAGGGAAGCAGAACCTAGAAGTAAGAAAGTTAAATTATATTTCTGTGTCAGTCAGAGACTTCCTGATGGACCCCAATACTCCACCACTCTATGCCTCAGTTTCCCATCAGTAAACTAGGATAATAATACTTCCCTACCTCACAATTGTTTCTCAAATTTTATTAAGTTTATTAAGTTTTTCAACTGGCAAAACTGGCAAGTGACACTGCTGTCACTCTAATTCCAAGTACTTAATTCAGGTCTCAGCTAGACTATGCCTCTAAATGTACAAGCATATAGTGGTGGTCTGTCATGGACAGTGGGCTTGTGTTCTGCTAAGCTTTTTTTGCTTGAAGCATAAACAGGGCAAACATGGTTGTAGAATGTGTTCAAGAACATGTTACAGTGAAGGCTGCAGTCATTTTTACTACATACTCATGGACTGGACTGCTGCATGATTCACTAACAGTGTTGCTCCATTCAGATTTGACCATTCAAGTGGCCCTTACAGTACTGTGGCCTGCCAGATCAAAGTTGTAGTATGGCTAGAGCCTTCCTTACACTTGATTCTAACACTTTTTTAAAATTGCTTGCTGTTCTTTTGAGCTGCTACTAGATGGCACTCAATACCCTCTTATTTTGCACTTGCAGTGTTTTAGGTTTAGGATATATAAGACAGGCTGGCTTGTTTATTGTTCACTTTGTTCTGCCTATAGTTTTGTGGTATGTTTCCATTTTAAAACTTTTTTTCTTTGTTGGTTTCTTTCAATAACGTTTTCCTGCCTAGACATTAAATATTCCTTCCAAGTGGAAAAAAGCAACTTTTCAATTATCCACCCATTGCCCTTGTGTTCCGTTTGCCTAGCTCAGCACAATGAGTCTCTTGGAACTCATCAAACTTTCAAGAGGTTTGTGGTCTTTTAAAATAAAAGAACTAGTCCACACAACTTTTTCTGGTAAATTATTGCAGCACTTTAGAAATTAATTTGCACTTTCTTCATATTCCATTATTTATCAATTTTAGAGCACACCTGATCCCGAAGTAAAAAAATATGTCAGGGGAAAACAGACAATACCTGTAAACATCTTTAAAATATTTTCAACAAAAGCTTTTATAGAATGGAAGATGTCAATACATTTCAGAGGCGGTTGGCTAAATCATACCTTCCATTTTGACAAGGCAAATCCAGAGTAACTCAATTAAGGTAATGAATACAGTTGGATTTTAAGTGGTCTAAGTGAGGGCTCAAGTCAGCACATTGTGAATGCAAGGACAAAACATCTACACCACATACTACCACTTGATTTAAAAGGAATCAACAATGCTGTTCTTGGGAAGTATTTAAATCTTGGCCCTGAAGAAGTTGGCTGGAAGAGTCATTAGTTCCAATGGTTTCTGGAGCAATCAGAGCCTTTAACAGTGGAGAGGGATAATACCTAATAAATAAAATGTAAATATGTCCTAGTATTAATTCGATACCTGACAGGTTTTTAAAAATTTCTGAACTCTTTTATTTTGACCGTACTTTCTCCACATCCATCTTTCCTAGCTCTCCCACTCCAAAGTTCTGTACTAACACCCATTAGCAGGAGCTCTCAGCCTTAATGCTCTCTGGGCTAATTAAAACAACTGTAGCATCTAAGCCTTTCCCCACTGCCTCCCTGATGCCAGAGCATATCACGGAGGCATGGAGCTACACATGTAGGACTTGTACACTATATGCTGTTGTAAATGTAGATGTAGCCCTTGACTGGAGAAGCACAAAAATGGAAGGCTCCCTTGGCTCCTATGCCAACAGGTCAGCCAAACTCAGTAACTGGGACCAGAAAGTACACACTGGCTGCAAAATGTTGCCATTCTGATTTGGTAGTGTTTTACACCAGCTCTGCACATCTATAAAGAACAACACAGGGTCAAGGGTACAGGAGAACAGGTCCATATGTCTTCAAGGGACTTGATCATGTGAACAGTAAGTTATAATTGAGATTCTAAAGGGAAAAAGGGGGAGCACACAAATGAAAAGGAGCGATAAGAAATAAATTTACCAGGAAAGAGGCAACAGATTACAAAGAGCACTCTGTGTAGAGAACAACTTTCTGCTGTTGCAGAAGCTGAGCTCCGCAGGAATGGAACTGCTTTCTATCTCAAAGTATAAACTTGTGAAGACAGAAGAGAAGACTTTTTCCATTTGTAACTCCACCACACTGGTATGCTCTTGCCAAATATGAAGCCCAATGTTCATCTATGACATTCTTTAACACATTAAGATCACTTTCTGTTCTCTTTCTATTGTGTGTATCATCCTGCTATGCTTTTATTTATGTTGGGTGGGGATGTTAGTGGATATTTTTCATTGTAATCCATTATGTTTCTCATTGTTATTTTACAGAGCTCTGGCAGTGCCAGGTATCCAAGAAATGGGCCGAGAGCTCTCTTGTCTGTCCTATCTCCTTCTGAGACAGCCCCTCCCACTCTGTGGGTGGTGCTGGTTAGCTTGGGCTCCTGTCAAAGAGGTACTTGTGGTCTGCTTACCTCTCTGCAGCTTGCCATCCCATCACCCTGAGTGCTCTACTGTTCTATTTTATGTCCTGTTATCACACTCATCCCTGTAGCATCTGTGCACCTTCAAGTAGTGCATTAAGCAGTGTGACTAACATCTGTCATGTGTTTCGTTCTCTCATCCTCTCCTCATGGAGAGAAAATTGGGCAGTAGAATATTTTGTTTTGGATTTTTTTAAAAATAATATGTATACATGTAAATTACTCTAAGTATGTTGTAGAAAGCAGGTTAAAGAAATTCATCCTGCACTTAGGCCTGGGCTACACTGGGGAAGGAGGGGGCATAGCTGAAGTTGAAGTATCTTTGTTCGACTTGTCCGGCCATCCTCACAGCGGTGAGTCGACTGCAGCGGCTCTCCCATCGACTCCGCTTATCCCCTGCTGAAGTGGAGTACAAGTGTCGATTCGGGGATCGATTTATCGCATCTAGATGAGACGCAATAAATCGATGCCCAGTACATCAAACATTACCCACCGATCCAGTAGGTAGTATAGATGTATCCTTAAAAGGTGGTCAGGTTGTTATGGGCCTTAGTTCCTACACGTGTTCATTCTAGAGTCTGGGCCCAGCCCTAGAGAAAGCTCTGTCCCCTGCATAGAGGAGATTTACTTTTATTGTAGAAGTTCCATTGTGCCAGAGGAGCAAAGTTGATGGGATCTAAAGAGTGAACTGGGTCTGTTGCTTATTTCTTATGGTCCCAGAGGCCTTTGTATATTGTACACCAAAACATTAAAGGTGCCTTACTATTGTTATAACTCAGATAATTTTCAGGCCTATTGCACAAGAATTTGACTTTGCTGTAGAGTCAGAATATTCATTAACAATGATCAAACAATTGAGATCTATGGACCCAATCCTGCCAGGTCCTCCTGAATGCCTCCTGAACTCCCACTTAAGTCAATACCCATTGAAACTGGAGTTGAATGCACTCGACATCTTGCAGGCTTGGGCTTGCAAATATTAACTAAGTCAAATGTTTTATTTTAAAGAGATTAATTTTTAATAAATATGTTTCAGAATTCCCTCCTGCTGGAGTTGAGTTAATTCCCATCCACTGGGAGAAATAACTGAATTACTTAACAGGGCATGACTATAGGGTTTTTCTCGAAGTGTGTGAGTTGAGTGGGAGGATGTGAAGCACTTACAGCGCGGATGCTAAGTCACATGAATTTTGCATTTATATCCTGCCATAGTAAAGCCTATGGTTATTCTTAGCTCTTGCGGGAGTGCCTCAGTCCAGATCAGCTCTTGAGAAAGTTCTTTCTCCCTCATTCTCTTCACAGGCTAGGTCTAAACACATGGGAAACTCTGAACATTAGGACAGAGACCTTGAATTGGACACTGTTCACTAGGGAGCCAGTGCAGAGAGTACAAAACTGGGGTGAATTGCTCACAGAGATTCTGGTACCATTTGTTTAAAATCATCATCAGTGGGAGCTCTTTGCCTAGGGTGACTTTCAATACTTAAGTGCAAAGGTCGCACATAGGGTTGGTTAGAAGATTCCCTCCCCTCTTCCCCAGTGGAAAGTTTTTCATGGAAAGTTTAGATTTTTCACCAAAAACGCAACAATCAAGAATTTTTATTAGAAATGTCTAAAACAGTGTTTAATGGAAGTTGTACTCCAGATGCCTTGAGCCATCATCTCCCATGAAGCACCATGGTCCGATCCCCTCTTGGTGATCTTCTGTTGGAATCGCTGACCATGCTGCCTCATGTGAGGTGAAATTTGGTGGGAAGTCTGACTCATGGAGGGGAATGAGGTCATGAGGTACCCAAACTGCATCTCAAGAGGCACCAAGGCAGCATTTCCAAATCAAAAATTTTCATGTGTTGGATTAATTTTTTTGAATTTTGCTGAACTTGAACTTAAAATTCAAGTTTCAGGTGTTCAGCTTCTTGATGAAAGCCAAAGTTTTCTGTGGAAAGCACATTTTCTTTGTGGAAAAAAAAAGTTGCCAGAAAATTTTTAACCAGCCCCCATGACAAATACATAGATCATCCTGGGAAGATAGAAGCGTGAATTTTTGCTGCTATAGCTATTGGGCATGTAATGGAAAAGCCCAGAGGACCCAGAGACCACAAACTGATCTAATCAGATAGCAGACGACTGTTGTCAGGATTGCCTCCCCACTCTGAACTCTAGGGTACAGATGTGGGGACCCGCATGAAAAAAGAAATACCTCCACCCCCCAAGTTTATTTTACCAGCTTGGGTTAAAATGTTTTTCCCCAGAACACAACTTCTTCTGTGTCTGGACTTAGTATGCTGCCACCATCAAGTGAGAATGTCTCAAAACTATTGGACATGGGCCACTTGAAGCCCCTCTTTCTCTTTCCACAAAATGCCCAAACTTATTCCCTCCCAGGGAAGCTTGAGAGAAAAGCCTCGCCTGATCCTGCGAAACGTGCCCGATCCAAACCTAGGCTCTTACACAATGGAAAACAAGCAGTCAGATTCTTAAAAGAAAGATTTTAATAAAAGAAAAAAAGAAAGGAATAAATCCCTTATAACCATCAATAGAACAGCATCTACATCAATAAAGAGTTACAGACAACCCCCTCCCCGAATTTCTCCTCCTGCTAAAGCTTACAGTATTAGAGAAACACAGAGATAAATTTCTACCAACTGAAGAGTTTTCCAAGTGATAAAAAGAAGGTAAACTTACTCACTACCTAACTTGATAAAAAGCTGATAGTTATAGTAAAAGAAAATCCTTTGTCTCCTGAGGAATTTCTCATTGGTCAGTTGTCCACCTCTCAGGTTACCTTTAGCTTAACCCCTTACAGGTAAACAGTAATTCTAGGCTACTTTATACTTATGACAAACGTAACAGGAGAAAGTATATTCTCTGAGGCCCTTTCCTCTTCCTACCCAAGGTGCCTCAGTCTTGCCTAGATTAATCTTTACTAATTGCTCTTCATCAGGTACTGATTTCAGCTGCACACGGAGAAAGCTAGGAGATGGTGCTGTATACAGGTGATATAAAGGAGATGTAGCTCTAGGTGGCCTTGGTGTACTGTTGGCACTTCAGCCTGTCCTGTCTGATCAGTTCTTTCAACGGATTCATACTCCCCACAACATTGCCAGCCACTGTTGTGAGGAGTGCAAAGAACCTGGATTCATAGGTTTGCCACTTACTATTTCGTGGCTTTACCTCCTTGGCAGTGAAATATGTTTCTATTCTTTGATGAGTTTCTAGTTCTTGTTTAGATTAGCTCATTTTATTAAGGTTTCTGATCATATATTCTTCCATATTTCATTTATCTTTTGCCATACTTCAGGTAAAACCTCTTTCATTTAAGGTTTGGGCAACAATACACAAATTTGTCAAACACCTCCCTCAAACTATGTCATTCCAAACACCTTAGTCATTGGACATGTCCAGGTGGTGACAGTTCCTGCATTATCCCTTTGCTCTCGACTAACTATTGAAGGAAATGTTGCTATTTTTTCCTAAATCTTTCTCAGTTTAATTGTTTTGAGTTAGCACTGCAGTTTGGAGAAACTTTACTACCCTAGTGTTTTTGTGTTCTACCAAAGAGACTTCTATACTAGGATGTCTGACTGATACTATCACTCTTTCAAAACTGCAGGTTTTCACTCATCCTCTGCTAGAAAGAAAAAACATATTGATGGAACTAATGATATCCAAACCACAATCATTAATCCTTATATACAAGTATTATTCAGCAAGTCATTGTATAGGGCATTATATGAATCTGCTCACAGTCTCAGCGAGGTAAAGCACTACTTACAGAAGACAGTAATTAATAGTGGTGGTATTTATGTTTTCAGGTTTTAGGGCATTTTATCAGAACCTATTAGCAAGTTGCATTGTGTGCCTTATTGTCCCAGGGGCACATGTTGAAATAATGTTGTTATTTTTAGAGGCACAAACATCTCTTTTTATTGCCTCATTTAACCCTATGAATATTATCAGTACATTGCCTGGAAATACTCCACTTTTTCCTAAAAGTATTACTCTTTTGAGTACTAGATATTTAAAACAACATGTTTTACCTCTCCTGACATCTACCATCTTAGATATTATTTTGGTTCAACTCACTTGGTCACTTGGTTCCTAATGTCCTGTCTCTCAACAATTCCAGTACTTATCTTTCCTATCTAGGTTCATTTGTTTATTTTATTTTATAATGCCCTTTGCTAAGTTCTTTTTCTACTGTATTTTAAAATCTAATCTGAAGCTCTTATTTATTTTAAAAGTAGACTTGCTTTCCTTTAATAAGGAGGCTTTCTAATTATCCCTTTCAGGCCTTTGGCCAATCTTTGTTGCACCACTTGTTCTTTTATAATTTCAAATTGCTTTGTCATTAGCATTGTTTACTCTAGAGTTATGTCTAACATCATTTGTGGCTTTCCTCAGCTATGAAAAAAACAAATAAAAAACAAACAGTAAAATGAAGTACAAAAATGATCAGAAGCCACACTATAGAATCCAAAAGGCAGTAAGGATATAATTAGACCTCATTTCAAAAACACACATCCTGTTTTGAAACACCACTGAATATTTGAACAGTTTGGACTTGCATCTGAAATGAGACTTTACAATTGACAGTCCCATCTCACTCTCACTAGACACATTAAAACCTCAGATTTCAACACTTTGAAACTCTAAAAGGACCTGGATAAGAATCTTTGCAGTTCAGGTGCATCTCTAGACAAAACAACCAGAGTGAAACTTTTTATCGACTGGAAATAAAAGTGATTCTGAGATTCAAACAGAATTTGGTTCTTTTTTCGCCTTCTTCGTTTGTATATGATTCTATATTTCCTAGTTTTGACCAATATGAAAAGAACAGAATTAGCTAACTAGTCTTACTATTTCTGTGATAGAGGTAAGAAAGTGATTTTTTCTGTTGAAATTCATTATGCAGAAATCCACTCAAATATGTGGGCTATGGTGTGAAATTGGTAAGTAGATACAATAAGCAGATGATACTGCAATATGTCTTTCAGTCTGAAGATTCTGTCTTCTAACAAAAAAAGGATTGTCTTATGATTAAGGGAGTGGACTAGAAACATGGGCAACTCACCTTACCACCATTTGCTTAGTGTGTTTTGATATATTACATGGACGTTCCCCAACTACCTGCCCCTTTTCTGTGTTTTCAGTTGAAGTTCTGTTAGATAAGAGCTGTCTGTCTCTTACTATATATAAGTACAGTACCTAACACAACAGTGTCGTCATCTCAGATGTGGCCTCTAGGCCTTCACATGGTACAAACAATACATAATAATAACTATAGCAACACTAGCATGAATAAAGGAATAAATGCCTTGCAAACTGCATAGTCCTTTATGCCAAATTAAGTTAACTATCACGAAATCAACATACTTTCTAAACAAAAGCAGTGACCAACAAACAGTTAGTTTAGAGGGAAACAAAGTATTCATCCAAATATCCCAAAATATTAATTGCATTTGTCAAACATGGCTTGTATTTACCTAGGATAGCATGCTTTATGCTGTCCAAAAGGAATTCAAATAGCTCTGTTCCTGTGATGCTACATTTTAACATACCATTGTAAACCAGTTCTGCAAAGTTTGCTATGCCTGCTCCATGTAATATATCAAAACACACTAAGCATGCTTGCATTGTCATTGACGCATGTACAAGTGGAAAAGCAATTGATAATGGAATTGTTGCAACTCGGCAAGTCTTGCTCCCCAAAGAATCTTTATTAGGCATGAATGACTTGAGGAGCCAATTCTCAATTCAGTAACTCTTTATTGGCACAACAAGCTACACAACTGTTGCCAGAATGTACAAGAGGTAAAAAACACACTGCACAAGATAAGGCTTCCCAGCTTATTCAGGGTTTTATATGCTGTGTCCATTTGTCAAGCTGTTGAGGTTAAAAGGAGAAAGAGATATAGCAGGCATACATAGTTTAGTGGTGGAATGGGTTGAGTGCCACTTGAAGGCTTCTTGGGTTTCATGTTCATTTGGAATTTAATAATTTAAAAATATAAAAAAAACCCAACAAATATTCTCTTTCAGTCTGCAATTATCTAGGCACTTATGGCTCCATTGCAATAGTATCTGAGCGCCTAACACTAATGAATTTATCTTCACAACAATGCCTGTGATATATGGAAATATTATTACTTCATTTTGTAGATGGGGAACTGAAGTACAGAGACTTTGAGTGGCTTCCCCAAGATCAAATGAAAAGTAGAAGAGCTAGGAATTGAACCGAGATCTCCTGAGTCTCATGAAAAAGACCATGTTTTTTTCTCCAGTGTCTTCTAACACACAAAAGAAAAGAAGGACAGAAGCTGGTAAATTTTAGACAGATATATTAGCAGCTAGAACAAGTAGGAATAATAACTAGCCTAGAGAATATAAACAGAAAATCTGGCCACATACAGATTGCACGTTGGCAAAGCTACACATGTAAATTTGACCATAACATTGAGAGGTGCTAACTGAGCGCTAACTATGCCTTGCTTATCTTTGCATTTAAACAGCTAACACTTTTATAACTTAAAATGTAACTCACATCTACTATTAATTTGATATATTTGGACATTTTTCATTTTTAACATTTTGATCAGATATTATTCCTCTTTGGTTTAGAACTGAAGCAAGTAGGAATTAATCTATATTCCTAGTTGACTAAAAATCAAGAGACTTTTTAGTAAACACACCAGCAATAAAAAATGGCAAGCCAAATTTTAAGTTTACCAAGCTTGTCAATATCCCTAATTATGATCATCATCATCCATGAGGTCTATCACATTACTGGGAATTTCAGTACCACAAAAATAACATGTATTGTACTGGATATGTATAGAATACATAAATATTAAAAACTCCCATTAAAATAGTTAGTGTGTAAGTGAATAACAGCACAACTTGAGGTAAAAACTCACTACTACCTGTGAGTGAGGGGAGCATGTGATTTCAGATGGTGTGTGTATGAAACCAGAGTGAATGTGTGCGAAAACAATTAGCTATCTCTATGTATCGGAAGCTCAAGGTGAGGTCAGTGCATCTTTGTTTGTATTCAGGCAGCTGGCCAAAGAATATAGAAGCCATTATTATTTCATTTTCATTAAATTGTATTTTAGGGAAGCAGAAAATAACTATTCTCCTGGCACATATCCCATAGGATATTTCCTGTGCGTATTTCCCACAGGCACATATCCCACATACTTTCAGAGTAAGGACAATATTTCCTGGCTAATTAATTATCTCTTATCTCTCCCCCTTTCAACCTCAACTAGTAGGAATACTGCAATGCCTGTTGGCTACTAGCCAAGAGGACTCACATGCTTTTTTTCATTGTTAGACTACTGTGAAATTTAGCTGTACATTTCTCCAGCACTGTTCCCTCGTGATGAGGCCGATGCTCATTTAAAAATAGACTTGCTTCAGAAAAGCCCTTTTGCAATTCATTATCCTTTATTTTATTTTTTCCTGGCTAGCACATCACATTCCTTTATATGAGTCCAATCCTGTTCCCAGTGATGGGCTTTGGAGCAGGATTGGTTCTTAAGTGAGCAGAAATTGTTAGCACAACACCTCCGTATATTTGAATAAGCACCAAACCCTGCCATCCTTGGCACTTAAGCAAAACTCTTAATGATTGTTATAGGAGTTTTGCCTGAGTAAGAACTCCAGGATTTGGCTACAAATGCATTAAGGGACAGATCTTGCTCTCCCTAGAGTTTTGTCATGGACTGCACTGGGAGAAGGATTTGGCCCTAAATGAGTGTAACGATAAAGGTTTGTAAGAATAGGGCTTGCCTAGATTTTATTCTTCTTATGTTTTCCTCAAGCCACATGACTTGATCAACTCTACAGTTTAAAATTAGGACATAAAAACTAGGGACCCCAGTTATCTGGCCTTTGCAATGTTAAAAAAATCAAAGGCAAAAAACTTATGATTTTCATGAATTCTAATAAGCAGTAGTAGCAATTTTTGTTCCATATCACTAATCTCCCATCACCGGTTAAGCCTTTGTTTTTTTAAAAAATAAAGCATTCACTTTTTCTAATGTGTCAAGGTAGCTGATGATTGGGATGAAGGGACTTACTTCCACAGTGCAGCCAAAGATTGAATAAGTAATAGTGTTCCCAATATAACTTTTAGGAGTGCAAGCCAACAACAACCAAGTGTTTGTTCTCTAATTGTATAGGTCCCATTTAGAGATGTAATAGTAAAGATGCAACTGATGGAAAGAGGCAACCCAAGGTTGTCCAACTGGGCTATATTTGTTGTGTTTCCTCTGATAAACAAAAATTCAAACACTACTAATAATAAGAACAATAGCTGGGACTCTGCAATCCATTGTACTAAATTAACCCCACTACAAAACGAATGCCATAATCTATTTGGAGATCTGTTTCCACCCCTTCAATCAAGAGTTGGGAATAGATGATTAAACCACAAACATAGTCCTGCGTAGAGTAGGGAAATTTAAAACATTTAAAACATAAAAGGGTATTTTAAAACATGTTAGCTAATATGTATTAACTAACACTTTTAAAAACAGCTCTTAGCACCTAATGTAAGCAAAGTTTAACAACTTTAAAAATATGTCCTGGTCAAATCTAGTCTCTGTTTTCCACCTAAATATCATGTAAAGTCCAACCAGACACAGGATGCCTTCTCAAAGAAAACATTTTCCAGTAGGTTGCAATCAGTAAACCATTGCTTCCATGAACCTTCCTGGCACAGCTAGAAACATCTCACTTAATAATTTCAGGTTGAATTTACAGAACAAACAAACAAAAAAAATCGACAAGGGCATGGGCATTGCATGTCCATTCCTTATCATTCTCTATCACACATTTGCCTAGGTACATGCAGCATAGCACAGATAGCCTTTCATGATTTTCTGACTATGATGATAGTCATTCTGCCAGTGTCATTAGAATTGCCTCCTATTACTGTATTACTTGTATCTTTTACATCTTTCTTCCTCTTGAGATTTCTTTTGTTTCCTCCCCACATAATGTTGCATGTTACTCCCAGTAAATCCCAGCCTTGTTAAGCAGGACAACACATAGCGCAGTTGACCCAGAGTGGACAATGGAGGAACCCCCCTTCCATCCGCTTGCCTGGAAGGGAGCATAGGATAAACAGTACACCATATTCTTACAGCAGATTCCACCACCATATTCTTACAGCAGATTTTTTCCTCCCTAAAAATAGAGGGTCTTTTTTTCTTTCCAACAATTTTAAATAATCCCCTTCCAACAAAGAACAAACACCACTCCAGCTCTTGCAAAGCTTAGCAAGTGAGGCTGCTGCAACCCTGTCGAGACTGGGTCAGCACTGATTGTCCCTCTGAGAAAAAGGAATGCTATATTTTAATCACACTACTCAGAGACCCAAGACAGCACAGTTAACCATACTGAGAGCACAGGGCTTGGCAGTTTCCTTCACCCTTAGGGCTTTCTAAAATATTATTGACTTCCAGACCAGTCAAGGCCTTGTTTGGGCCCACTTCTATATTCATAGTGGCATATCAGTCGGTCAGAGTTACCCAGAAAATAGTGGTAAAACGCTTCAAAAGATGAGATTCATGCAAAACTGTGCTGGAGATTTAAGGAAAAGGAAAACTAAGGTCAGCAGAAGACCAACAGGTCAACAGGAAAGGGAAAACTTAAAAGCCATTCCAACCTCTTTACCCATATGGGGCAGTTGTTTATTGCACAGGCAATTTTATTTTCAATAGGTCAGAGTGTAACTCAGCTAACATACCCACGAGAAATCTAATGGGATTTCAAGCTCCTCCCTACACTTCTGCACTTGATACCTATATCAGTGGTAGCAGTACAGTGAGACTAGCCCATGCATGGTTGCTGTAGCCCCTCCAGCACAGGTAGAATGGGAATGGACAGGTAGGGGTAGATAGTGGGCAGAGCCTCAGCTCTACTCTTCTAATGTGCTGGCCAACACAAATGGGGAAAAAATCTGCACCAGGTAGAGGAGCATGGGGGAAACAGGACATCAAGAGTCACAATCCAGTTCCTGCTCTGCTCCTGGGGCTGTCCAACTACTATGCACTGCACCTTCCTCAGGGCTCATGGCAAAGTCACTGTTTACCCCAGCAGGTAGTTGATATGGAGCAGGTATGGATATGGAGCAGGTAGTTGATATGGATAGATAGATATGGAGCAGGTAGTTGATATGGAAATTTACTGAGAGTGCTAAGATTGCACTTCAATGGGTAATTGAAAATCTATGCATGTGTGTATTTCAATATGAAACTTTGGAACATATCAGCCAATGACCAGCTCACCAACCAGGCAAAGAAAAGGCAAAAACACGTCATCAGGGGCTTGACCTTTTTGGATGACACCACACTAAGA
The DNA here is from genome assembly GCA_007922305.1 of Dermatemys mawii. Taxonomy (NCBI): domain Eukaryota; kingdom Metazoa; phylum Chordata; order Testudines; family Dermatemydidae; genus Dermatemys; species Dermatemys mawii. The sequence continues at coordinate 27,665,773 of ML677340.1, forward strand.
GCTCAAGTGAATGACTGATGAAAGGATAAACATCAGCTGATCTTTGCTCAGTGTTTGTCTACAGCCCCCTTCTAAAATAATAATTAGAAAAAAACAATAATGGAATGCCCACAAGGCATACTTCTGGGGCATGTGTCTCCTTTGAGAAGAAAAGGTATAAATGCTAAGTCAGTGTTAGTTAGTTCCCCAATTAACATCTGAAGAGGTCTGTGATGCTGTAAGACAGAGGGTCTCAGGGTAGCCAAAACCTTGCTTCGGGAGACATTTGACCAACCAACTACTTGAGAGGGGAAGAGAAGAGACAAAGTCTCCATCTGCTTTGTTTGCCAATCAGGATGCTATGTGAGGCCAACATAGTTGTTGAGGGTTTATGTTTGGGGAATTGAGGCTTATTAGGGAGACATATTACTTGTGTGATTCTTTCTCAGATAAACTGCTGTGCATTGAGCAAATTGAATCCAAATTTGCCCAGCTATGGCCTATTAAAGATTCATTTCAACACATGGCCTCTCTGTTGAATGCTGAATGGTGCTGATCCTGATTTTTTGATGAGGTGTCTTAAGAGTTGGTGTGATTACAATCCACTGTGTAAGAAACTGATAGATTAGAACAGTGGTGGGAAACCTATGGGCCATCAGGATAATCCACTGGATTAGAATATCATGATTTACTCTATTATATCCTGCAAACTGAACACAATATTTTTTCCTGATGAATCCAGCCTCTGTAACCCACGAGACAAAGCCAACAGTGAAGATCAGAGATAGATCTGAAGATATATCGACATATGATTGCAGAATGTCTGTCTCTATACTTATAGATTTGGGATGTGCTTCTGACAACATTTTGACTGTAAGGACATCTAAGTGATTTTGGAGTGATGTTTTCTTCTTTTCCTTTTTTCAGATAGCTTTGTGAAGTTTTCCTTTGCCTCCTGCTTCCTTGTTTATATGTTTTCCACATTCTCCTGACACAGACCACCGTTTGTGGAGCTCTGTACTAAATAACTGTAATAGTAGCACCTCACACACACTTTTTGGAAACAAACTTCTCTGGATCCAGCTGTTCACATTTATGTTTTGGCTAACTGGGGGCAGTTACTCAATACTCAAGTCTATGTTCTTGAAGCAGCTGGACTAGAGTAGAACAGCCCATATCATGAGCTCAGCACAAATCTTAACTAAACTCAAGAGCTGGCTGTTTGTGCCTTTAAGATAAGAACACAAAAGGCGACTGCCTCGTTACAGTGTTGAAGCAAAGGGCCTGTCCTAGCCTTGTACTGAGGACTTCCTTTCCTATCCCAGGCTCACTCAGCTTTGCCTGCACTAGCATCAAGTAAGCCTTCTTAACTGTCCTGCTGGCTCCATATTGGTCACCTCCTGGCCCTTTTAGGTCTCTGGAGGACTAAATCTTATTGGTAGTCTGGCCTAAATAGGTTTTCTTTATGCAGGTAAGCATCATTGTGCTGATGCCTCCAGTAAGTGGTAGAGAAGGCCTGATAAATCTGTCACAATCCCCCATGATCCTCTTGAATATCAGAACTGCACAAGTGTATGTCATTATGTTGTCTTTTAGAAAGGATACAACCTTTAAAATTATTACTATTTAGCTCAAGTGTTCTTGTAGCAGATGGTCTTAGGCTACATTCCTTAGACTGATGACTAAGAACTCTATGAAGCCCTGGTGGTATAGTCAAATCAGTCATGAATAATGCTGCATTTTTTAAAAAAAGTTAATGACATATTTCATAACATTAGACACATTTAAATATTTGAGACATGCTGTGAAAATCAGATGGCACATTGGACCACAGGATCATTTAGTTAATTGCAAGTTAAACGAAAAAGGGCATCATTTCTCCTCTCTTTGGCCAAATCTGGCTTGCCCCACTCATGTAAGCCCACAAATATCAATGGGAATGCTTGTGAGTGTAAAGTGGGCACATTTGCTCAACAATAGGTCTCAAATTCACTTTAATATAACAGTAGTGATGATAGTTGCACTGACATTATGTAGGCAGACCTCCCCATACTATGATTCGAAGACAGTGTTGCCAGTATTACAATTCTGTTGCAATATTTTACTCAAGGTGATGCCAATAAATAGTGACCGTCTGGTGCTCATGTTGTTCCAAATTCCTATTTTCATCTAGCTTACATCAATGGCATTTCAGACAACCATAATCAAAATGGCAGTCCATTCAAAGGCACATAACAGAAAAAGAAAGAGAAAAATAAAGTAAGAGAGACAGAATATTGAAAGGAGGAGGAAGTGCTGAAGAAGGGAAGAACAAGTATTATCTGGTGTGAAATCAATGCCAACTAGTCATAGAGAAAAGTAAATATTACTGTCTTTAGACTTTGTTTTCTAAACTGGCAATGCAGCAATATATGCCACATCACTTAGGCTTAAATATCACAAGCAAACTGAACATTCACCATATATATACTGGAGAGAATGCATCTGATGTTAAACAGGGCATCAACTCAGCCTTCTTCCCCACACACAGATCAGTACTCACTATCAATATCTAAACCTTGATTCAGTATGTGCTTTAGTTCAAGCATGTAATTAATTCCCATTAAAGTAAATAGGACTAAATATCATACTTAGATGTTTTGCTGAATGAAGGCTTAAATGACCTCAGCGGTGCCAATAAATTCCAGGTGCAATAAGGGCTACCATGTTTTAAAAATTTGACCTTCCCCACCCAAAGAAATTTCAGAATGGGCCTAGTTATGATTTTCTTGTGAAGCTTTTTTTTTTTTTTTTTTGTATTGGAGCCAGGTGATCTCAGAGCCAAGATATTCTATAGTCATCTCCTTTCTCATTTCCACTTTTAGTCCGCCTTTAGAAAATGGGTTATTTTCTAGAGCATGAACAAATAATAATGATCCAGGATACATCAGTTTTGTTAAATATAAGCAATAAAATATAAAAACAACATACACAACTGATAGCCCTTAAAATGTTGGACCTAGTCACAAGAACTGCTGTGAAAATAGCTTTCTAAACTCTGCTTATTCAGCCAGAGGTTTCCCTTTGCCAATACCAGGATTAAGCACAGAGACAAACATAATGGACATGTCTTTGAAAAGCACTTCTCGGCCCTACATGAACCTCTCCACACACTATTTAAATAAACTCCACACTCCTACAGACACTGAAGTTCACAGACTTTAAGGTCAGAAGGGATCATTGATTTCACTTAGTTTGACCTCCTGCACATTACAGTTCACAGAACCTCACCCACTCCTGAAATAGACCCCTAACTTCTAGCTGAGTTACTGAACTCCTCAGATCACGGTTTAAAGACTTCAAATTACAGAGAACTCACCATGAAGAAAACAAGAAGTACTTGTGGCACCTTAGAATTCACCATTTACACTACTTACAATATGCAAGTGACCCATGTCCCACGCTGCAGAAGAAAGCGAAAACCCCCCAGGGTCTCAGCCAATCTGACCAGTGGGAAAATTCCTTCTCAACCCCAAATATGGTGATCTTTTAGATCCTGAGCATGTGAGCAAGACCCACCAATCAGAATTCTCTGTAGTAACTCAGATCCTTTCCCCTCTAGTGTCTTGTCTCCAGCAGTTGCAGATTTTTGCTACTGGCAGTCGCCGATAGGCCACATGCCATTGTACACAATCACATCATACCATCCTCTCCATGAATTTATCAAGCTCAGTCTTGAAGCCAGGTAGGCTTCCCTCCCCAACAACTGCTTTCTTTGGAAGGCTGTTCCAGAACTTCACTCCTCTAATGGTTAGAAACCCTCATCTAATTTCAAGCCTAAACTTGCTGATGGCCAGTTTATAGCCATTTGTTCTTGTATCTACACTGGCTCTTAACTTAAATAACTTCCCTCCCTCCCTGATATTTATCCCTCTGATGTATTTATATAGAGCAATAATATCTCCCCTCAGACTTCTTTTAGTTAGGGTAAACAAGCCAAGCTCTTTCAGTCTCCTCAAATAAGGTTAAGAATCAGAGAGATAGCAGTGTCAGTCTGGATTTGCAGAAGTGACAAAGAGTCCTGTGGCACCTTAAAGACTAACTAAAATATTGAAGCATAAGCTTTTGTGGGCTAATACCCACTTCGTCAGATGCATGCCGATGAAGTGGGTATTAGCCCACAAAAGCTTATGCTTCAATACTTTTGTTAGTCTTTAAAGTGCCACAGGACTCTTTGTCAAATAAGGTTGGTTTCCATTCCTCAGATTATCATAGTAGCCCTTCTCTATACCTTTTCCATGTTTAATTAATTTTTCTTAAACATGGGAGACCAGAATTGCACATAGTATTCCAGATGAGGTTTCACTGGTGCCTTGTATAGTGGCACTAACACTTTGTTGTTTCTACTGGAAATACCTCTCCTGATGCATCCTAGGACTGCATTAGCTTTTTTTCATGGCTGTATCACATTGGCAGCTCATAGTCATCCTGAGATCAACCAAAATACCCAGGTCTTTCTATTTTTCTAGCACAATTTGAAAAACTGGCCCAGAGGTTGTTTTGTGGTGGCCTGATGCTTAAAACAGGGTATGTTAACACAGTATATCCTGTCTTTATTTGTGAGGCACAATATGTTGCATGCCTACTTTCTAGCCTACAGATTGGAAAGCATGGGATAGACACTGTCATAAACCAATTAGTCTTGCCTAAGTAGGATGTGCGTCAGACAAAGGTTTAACCGGACAGCAAATAACACTGAAAGTGCCATTATTTCTTAAAGAATCCCCAAGAAGAGAAAGAAATCAAGACAAAATTTATAAGCATTTGTAACTGTCATCAAAAGAGGAGCTACTATATTCTGTTCTATTCTAGTCATACTGCATACATCACTGTGCTTTCTGAGTACCTTGGTATTGTGCTGGCTGCCTAAGAAAGCCCTTGAAATCTGTTAATGTGCTACATGGAAAATCTTATCTACAACAAATTGTGTGAAAGCTATTTCATGAGTCACAGAGGACATGGAACTGACGGGTGCACCCAGGGCAGGGGTGACATAGGGGACAAACTGAAACACAAAGTAGTAAATCAATGGAATCAAAATGACATGTTTTGAAATGGACAAGCAACTATTGGTAAATGGCCAAAAGCACGCTAAATAGGAATGGATGAGCAGGATGCATACCAGTAAGAAATTAACAATTAGCATTCAAAAGTTTCACTCTGAAGCCACAAAAATACTGTAAGAAAAATGCAACCCCAGATACCATGGAAATGGTCACCTTAGAAATACATATAACAAATAATCATATTTCCTAATCTGGCTAAAACCATGAAGTACTGGCAGCCTCACAAGATAGCTGGATCCTTCGGCACTGTTTCCAGACCAAAAAGAGTTGAATGGCTTTTGGATAAGCATCTAAACAGAACAACTTAACACTTATTCTTCTATTTTATTTTATTTGCTTATTTAGATTTTAAAATGTGCTTCTTCAAGATCTAGAGCAAATATACAGATCACTTAATATTACATACAAAATTCCAGCTAATCCAATAGCCACATTAAAAATCCTTCCCAGACAAATAGTTTCACCTTCCCAAACCATTCTCCCCAGAGCAAAAAAAAATAGGTTCTTCCATTACTAGTAGATGGTTTAATGATTGACCTGACTCTAATATTTAATGACATCATATATTGACTCTAATATTGATAGCCTTTTACTGACACTCCACCTTCCCCCATTCTGCTGTCTCTGGAAATCTAAATTTATCTAGAATGAATTAATCCTGACTTCTGATGTTTATCAGCTATTCCCTCCATTGAATCTTCTACTCAGTGTCTGTCACTGTCCTTGCAATGGCCCTTCTTTTCCTTAGTCCTGAAGTGCTGGGGTAATGTTTAAGACACTGCCACTCTCACTTCCGTCTCCAGTCTTTTCCTCTCCCTCTTTCCTCCACTTCCTTTGAGGTTTACTCTACCCTGGGGAAATCACAGCATTTTATAAACACAATACAAGTCTCACAACTCTCAGTGGATATCTTAATGGCAATTTTATAGATGGGCAAAGACTGTTTAAAAGACCATTTGAAACAGACAGTCAGTAGCATAGTTGGAGGTAGAAACCAAATCTTCTCAATTTCATTCCTGTTCTTGGACAGTGGCCCCTAGCAATAAGGACAGTTTCTTGCAAAGAGAGTTAAAAAGTATCTTAACCTATTTTCAGGTATACTGTCTCCTGGAAAACTATTTTTATAACGATGCTAAAAACCAGATCTATGGTTCTAAATAAATTTTCCCCTCTAACAGTTGCATTTCTTGACTGAATGAAGAAAAACAGGTGTAGATAAGTCATAATACATTAAAATTAGAATAGAGTCATATCTCTTCTGGTCCAAGTAACAGATAAACTGCTATTGTGCTCATATGAATTAGCATACCCCATTTATGTTGCCAGATTACAGCTAATCATGGAGTTTTGCATTTGAATGATTATAATCCTATTATTGACTTTTAATGTATGATATGTACCTTGTTGAACTGAGCAGCCATGTTATAAGGGCAGCTTGGAAAAGCACTGGTTCAGGACACCCACTGCTGTCTCTGAAGTTGCATCCACTTACTCTAGAGCCATTGTGTTCTCACGGAATATGCAATCCATGTTAGGGACACTTTTGCACACCCACAGTGGCAGATTGACACGAGTTACGCTATTTTGCCACTTATCCTCTTTTATGTGCCTTCTCACACCCTTACACCCAGTGTGTAAGTTACACCAACATTTGACTTTGCTGAATTTTGATAACTGCTCTCATTCTTTGTCTCTATGTCCCATTGTCCTATTGCCTCTTCTCTGTTGTTCCTTCCTCCACCTCGTACCCTCCACCAACCCTTGTGTTCTGTCCCACCACGTTTTTTCTCTATTGCCTTTTCAGTGACTTGATCCTTCTCCTCCCACAATGAAGTAAAGAGAAAAAAACACTCTGGTGTGACTCTTGCTTGCCTCCACACTGAGTTTAGTCACAAGAGATCTGTGACTCATCATTTGAACTGAGCCCAAGTACCCTGAATACCACCACTTAAATCAGAGCACTTCTGGAAGTTTACAAGCAGATTCTTTCATGTGCTCAATGTTTTATAGGCACAGCAGGGTGGGAAAGGTGCAAAGGAGCAGGTTGAGTCTCACTGATTAATGGTCTGATTCTATATAAGTCCCAGCATAGCTCAATACTGCCAGCTCAGGGCAGCTCTAGTCTATGCCAGCTGACTATGGCCCTCAAGGTTCACCATCAGGAATCTCCAGAATACAGTATATTCTAGACCAGGGGTCAGCAACCTTTCAGAAGTGGTGTGCCGAGTCTTCATTTATTCACTCTAATTTAAGGTTTCACATGCCAGTAATACATTTTAACATTTTTAGAAGGTCTCTTTCTACAAGTCTATAATATATAAATAAATTATTGTTGTATGTTAAGTAAATACGGTTTTTAATATGTTTAAGAAGCTTCATTTAAAATTCAGTTAAAATGCAAAGCCCCCCATACCGGTGTCCAGGACCCAGGCAGCATGAGTGCCACTGAAAATAAGCTCGCGTGTCGCCTTCGGCATGCGTGCCGTAGGTTGCCTACCCTTGTTCTAGCCACACATAAGACTGGGCTGGTTTGTAGGGCCACAATTAGGAAAATAATGTACCTCTACACTTTTTCTTATTTTCATTTAAGCTCTCTTATACTGAATAGTGTATGTGGTAATAGCTTTGGGAACCTGCTAGTGAATGATTACTCCTGAAATCTGCTTATCAGGAATATGTCCAGAAACATCAAAACGGAGGAATGTATACTGCCTTATAGCCTCAAGCTGCAGAGTTTACTTCCTGAGTCAGATGTGTAAAACTGAAGCATTAGCATCAATATAATCCTGACTTGTGCGTCCTAGTTTCCCCTATTATGTACAAGCGTACAAGTGTTGTACAAGTACTATACTGCAGCTCTAAGAGGAGCATTTACATTACTTTACAGCATTTCCCACAAACTGAATCCTGAAGACTTAAAACAGTATACAAAATCTCAGAGTTACGGCTTTAATAAGTGTTCGGTTGTGCGTGCTTTATGTCTAAAATCCTATGGAAGGGTTTGTTTTAGCCATTTATTTATATTTCTTTGGGACCTTACATGAAAATATCAACAGCAACAATTCTGATGAAAAGCCCACCTATGGAAAGACTCAAGTAAGTTCTAATTCAAATTGACCGAGAATTGTTTGCCTTCTTCCTGAATGAAGATCCTTTCCTCTAAATACAAAACCACAAATGATTATTGTTTGGTTTGTCAAACACTAAATGTTGTTCAGTTCAAATATTAGCAAACAAACAGAGACTATAGATATGAAAGGCAGGCTCCAAATCAACCAAAGTAACTGAGTTCCAAAACAACTAAAACGGTACTTTTTTCCAGAGAGAAATATCCAAAATGAGCTGATTGCATCTATTTTTGCCTGCATTTTTATTTATATGCCAAGATTACTAAATTTAGTCATTTCTCTGTCTCCTTTTACCAGCTGTGAGCCAGCACCATTGGTTTAGAAAATGAGTTACTGTTATTTCTATTAGAGATGGGCTTGAATCAAAAACCCCAAAATCCAAATACCCTAGAACTTTGTGTTGGGGCTCTGAACTCCAGTTTTAGTACTGATCTGAATATTGCACCTAGCCCGTTTCTTTCACAAGCTGAAAAAAATCTCTGAACTCAAGATGCCGGATTCTAATTTCACTTACATCAGTGTAAATGAGGATTACCTCCAGCAAAGTCAACTACCTTGGTGCAAAATGGCTAGGACAGCAGAACTGGAACCTGGCTGTTCAAAATCTAGATTGGGGTGGGCAAATTCGGCCCGCGGGATCATCCTGCCCAGCCCAAGCTCCCAACTGGGGAGGCTACCTCTGACCCCTCCCCTGCCTTCTCTCCTCCCCCGGGGACATGCTGCCACGTGGACAGTGATCTGGGAGCGGGGGCAGGGCTGCACACTCCTGTGAGGCGCGGAGCCAGACATGCTGCATTGAGCAGCATGGTAATAGGACCAGGGCAAGAGGGTTGGATAAGAGGAAGGGAGATCCCAGGGGGCAGTCAGGGAGCAGGGAGGTTCCTGGGGGGGCAGTTAGGGTGGGCGGGAGGTCTCAGGAGGGGGTGGTCAGGGGACAAGGAGCAGGGGCAGTTGGAGGGGTCAGGGATTCTGAGGGGGGCAGTTAAGAACATAAGAAAGGCCGTACTGGGTCAGACCAATGGTCCATCTAGCCCAGTATCCTGTCTACCGACAGAGGCCAATTCCAGGTGCCCCGGAGTGAGTGAACCTAACAGGTAATGATCAAGTGATCTCTCTCCTGCCATCCATCACCCCCCTCTGACAAACAGAGTCTAGGGACACCATTCCTTACCCAGCCTGGCTAATAGCCATTAATGGACTCAACCTCCATGCATTTATCCAGTTCTCTTTTAAACCCTGTTATAGTCGTAGCCTTCACAGCCTCCTTAGGCAAGGAGTTCCACAGGTTGACTGTGCGCTGTGTGAAGAAGAACTTCCTTTTATTTGTTTTCAGCCTGCTGCCCACTAATTTCATTGGGTGGCCCCTAGTTCTTCTATTGTGGGAACAAGTAAATAACTTTTCCTTATTCACTTTCTCCACACCACTCATAAGTTTATATACCTCTATCATTCAGCATGTTAGAGGGCAGAAAGTGGGAGGGGGTCTGATAGAGGGCGGGGCCAGGTTGTTTGGGGAGGCACAGCCTTCCCTACCCAGCTCTCCATACAATTTTGCAACCCCAACACGGCCCTCAGGCCAAAAAGTTTGCCCACCCCTGATCTACATCTTAGTTTTGCTGCGCGGACTCATCTCTGCATACCATACACTATTAACAGTGGTTCTCTTATTTCTAAGGGCTGCAGCATTATTTCTTTGAGTCCTTCATGGTTCAATGCACCTCTATTATATGGAAGACACTGTATAGTTTGAGAATTAATTATATCCACCTATATCATCTTAGGCAAACCCTATATTATGTTTTTTACACAATGGAAAAATCTGTGGAAAAATCTGTACCTGGTATCAAAGATTTATAGGCAACCTATGACCTAATTTGCTATCTCTGTGTAAATTAGGCAGAAAAGCAGTTGGACAAGAAGGCTATTCCGGATTCAGCTTCATTCTCATACCTCCTAATGTTTGTTTGCATTCAGATATGGGAGGGCTCTGAGACATTTGAGAGAGAAATGCTCTTCGGGTGACAGGGAAATGAGATCCAGAAGCAACTCATCCAGAGTGTCCTTGGCCCTGATAACTTGCCAAAAATCTGCCATAGAAATTAGAATAATAATGCATAATGCCTGCACAGAAGAAGAGCAATACCAGAGCCTGAAGATATAGGGCAGAGTGCATTTCAGTATTAGCCAGCTACAGAACGGTGACTGGAGTGCCCAAGAATACTGGTTTGTTAGCCAGATTTACGTGCACTGTCTTTTCAGCACGTGGTATCTGGAATAAGAGAACATGAATGCTGCCACCAAAAAGCTGATATAACCCCAGCAGTACAACCATGAGAGACCACCTGTTAGGAGGCCCTCCCTATATGATTCAGTAATTGTGGATTACTTAGTTCATTCTGGAGTTACTAATCATAATATGAATACGTGTATTCATACACGTGTATTCTCACACAGGTGAAGCTGGCACAGATTGTACTGTAGTGCAGGGCCTGTAACTCTAGGTTGGTTCGCAGAGTAACTTGACTGCTTACGATTGCCTCTGAAACACCAAAGGCCGTCCTATACATGGAGTCTAAGACTGGACAGTATACACTCCTTTTTCCATTTTTTGCCATGAATGACTTATTCCTGTGTAGAAATCTGCACATCTGGTACTAATTAGAGCTTGTTAGAAGATGTCAACAAATACGAAATTTTGACCAGCTCTAATACAGACTGAAGTGGTATTTATGTTATGTACTGGGACGTAAGCAGTCTAGAGCCAGAACCAGAGCCATGGGTCAGAGCTAGAATCAGAAGAAAAGGGAATAGGGCTGGCACAAATTAGAGTGAGACAGGAACAAGGCAGAGCGGGTCTGAGAGCAAAGCTGACACAGGACAGATTGCAATTCCAAGTGTAAATATTGAGGAAACAGCAATCTCCTCCTGCTGCTGCTAAACTTAAATGCAGTCCTGTTAGCTTCTTGCCATTGATCAGGCGATTCTGCCACAGACCAGATGGATTTATAAACTGGCTTGAAGGTGAAGCCAGGGAGCCCCAGGCTCAGCCAAAGGATCTCAAACCCATGGTTCCTAACAATTTACTGTACAGACTAGTGTATTGTTGACCCAAAAATACAAGGTGGCCCAATATGGAGAGATATGCAGGTACAACAGAGAATATAGAGAAAAAAAACTTTCCCTTGATAAAATAATGTTTGTGTTCCCCTTCAAACAGTCGTAGCTTGATTAATATAATCTCAGCACTGAGCCCACAATTTGCTTTTTCAAACGTTTGCATGGACCAAACTTTAATGATACAAATATATACAAGAGTGAATAATGAAGAGATGAAGAGACACAGAGACCAACTTGAAATCCAGTTTATAATTTGTCATGAGTGATTTTGTGCTTTTGTGTGCAAACTGCACACAGATGTGCAAGGTGAGAACAGGACCACATGTTATATCTTGATTTCAACTGGAGTATGGACTCAGGGCAGCCAAGGTACTGAGCGTGGCCTTTTTTTTTTTTTTTTTTTTTTTGATCATATCCTTTACAATAGAAATATCATTGCAGTTGCTAAATTTTAAGCCCAGTCAGCACAAGTTATGAGAATGCACAGCTTGAAAGTATTTCTCTTCTTGAAAAGCACAAGAGACTCATCAGTTCAAATATCCCTCCCCAGAAGAGTTTACACCTGCTGAAACCTTTCAGGCAGCTGATCATTGACTGGATGCAGTTTCAAAAGCCTGTCACAATCTCGCTGTTCCTTGGAGAGAATAGTGGATTTATCATTACAGCACAGGAAACACAAGAAGGATAAATATCTATTTCTACTCCTTGCAGATAGAAACAAGGAATGTGGAATGGGTAGACTGCTACCATAAAAGAGTTTCCTGAAAATTCCCAATTATCCTGTCAGTCAAATAAAGGAATTGAAAACAACATTTATACCTAAACATGATTGACTTCTATATTGTTCTTTAATGGAAAATACAGCAAACAGGTTGTATTATCCTACGTCAGGATGAAAATTGGATTATGCAGTTGAATTCAGCCATAGCAGAAACATCTCAGAGATAAGGTTTGCTTTCAATATGCCATAAATTAGAAAGTGAGATAATCATTTAATATTGACTGATTTGCATATTTTTTGTCTCCCTACAATCATCAGAGGAGAGAAAACCATGAAAGAATGCACAAAACTTTCTTAAGATTAACAAGATTTCTAGAACTTAAGGAGAGCTCCTATTTACCATTTTTGAACATCCTGTGACTTTGTGTTCTACTTCTAAAAATCACAGTCTAATTGGTTCCACTATCACTACTGCAGCGCATTATCAACTACTTTCACTTCGTGCTCTATTTTGGATGAGTTTGAAGGTGTATGCTGAACACCAGGGAGTAAACACAAAGTAGAGCCGTATTATGAAACAGCAGCATGGTGCCCAGCAACATATTTCCTGGCAAAATATAGTATATAAACAATATGAAATATTGGTCTACCAGCACCTCATTTGGAGGGTAAAACTATATAAAAACATCCAAGCATGTTAAGGTGAAAATAAACTTCCATGATAATAAGGTCACAAGTATCATGGAAGATTATTCTACTAGCATAAGAAAAAACAGCTAATGTGGGTAGCTACCACTGGCATATAACATTGTTCTTTAACCCTGTTGCCCATTTGGGGTGATAGTGTACAATCTTCCCTGGTTCTGGGACACAGTTTGATAATAAGAGAAAATAAGTTGATATCTTTTCCTTAATTTTAGTGAATAAATTTCATGCATAAATTTTTGATTTACCCCTTCTAGCAATATTTAACATATTAAAATTGATATAAAAACTGGCATTCTATCATTCTTTAGTTATGCCTGTGACTAGAGCTTCCATACAGCATTGCTACTTTAAATTTTTGGCAGGTCAGTAGATCTCACAACACAGTAGCCACAAGTTCCTGATAGCAATGACCAAGATTGCACTAGTAGTACCTTCATATATTCTCTCAGCACCGCAACACTTACTTATATGTAAGCAACTCAAAACAGAGTCTTATAATGGGATGTGTAGGACAATCTTAAAAATAGTCAGTGCCTATATATAGCATTGCCTATTATTAAGGTTAGCCTACATATCTCATTACAAGTCCCTGTTTTCAGTTGCTCATAACTTGTAACCTTTAACTGTTTGGGCTAAAATTTCCCAAGCAGGGTGTCTGCCTTATGCCAAATCTTTCTGAAAAATTTCACCTAAATTGGGTCAACAGTTTCCAAGAAAAATGCTAGGGCAAAATACATTATTATTCCCATGTTAAAAAATTATGACGTCCTTTTCTTTGACAAGTTCTAGCTCCTATGCTTTGGAATAGGACAGGAAATTTGGAAGAGGGGCGGCCTTTTGCCCTCCCTCTGAAAATCCACTCAAATTTCACTAAGTTAGAAGTCTTTGAAAAATCTCATTTCTCATATAATCAGTACAGACTTCTTAGATTTTAGAAGCTAAACTCTCCAAAAATCTGTAAAATGGGAAAAATACCCCCACATCTTTCAGGGATGTTATGAAAGTACATTCATTAATATTCATGATAAGTGAAGTAATACAGTGATAAGCACCAAAGAAAATTTCCTGAGGAAATTAATAATTCTGTCTTCAGAGCAGGGTTTGAAGAGTGTGTCATAAATAAGGAATGGGAACCACACATTGAACAATGAGAAGAAAGAAAAAAGCAAATACTGAGAAGTTGCTCATTAAATGAGCACCGTTTTCCCTGCACACTGAATAAGGCAGCAGCTCAGTGGAATAAAACAGTATGTGATCATGTAGTTAAAGAGTTATCCAAATTCTCACAAGGAGGTTGAATTAAGGTTGCACAGATAACTTTAATTCTTGCATTTCCTAACTTTTGAGTTCTTGACTTTTCAGTCTTAATAATGTCCTTTTAACAGAATATTTTTCACACACACAGAGCAAGAACTCCATCATAATTAAGGTTAAGATCAAGTTTTTGTTTTAAAACTTTACTCTCAGTCCTCTAATGTCTACAGAGTTGCTTGGATTGTCTTGAAATTTGGTGTGCCACATAGGGGCAGGGGGCCTGTCAGTGTTCCAAATTTTGGACTATTTGACAAAGGGGTTCCCAAGATATAGCCCTTGACTGAAAAACGGTATTATTTAAAGTTCAAAGAGTCTGCCTACCTTTTTTTCATCACACATAGAGATTGAGCCAGGGCTCAGATCATTACTTCGATGTGTCCAGAGCTTGACTGTTACTCAAGTGATGCCTAGCATCTACTAGGCCTTGGGGAAATCAAAATGTTACTTCAAAAATAATTTGCTTCTCCCATTTAGCATGTTGCAAGCCTCATGTGCTGACATAGCAACTGTGTGGCCTAGTGGAAAGACCATTGGACTAGCTCTGCCACTGGACTGATAGGTGACCTTTGATAAGTCACTTCACCTCCCTGTGTCTCAGTTTCTCATCTGTAAAACTGGGACAATAATGTAAAGTTCCTTAAGAGCTACTAATGAAAAGCACTATATGAAAGGCCTTTTGATTATTACCTAGCCACAGTAAGATGTCAGATGTGAACCTAGGTGAGAAATGCAACTGTCTAAATGAGCACCACTGTTACCAGCAACCATTTCTTCTTCCGTTTAGAAGGAAGGAAAGGAAGGAAATTAAATGGCAAAAAAACTTAGCATAGAGTTAAAGTTGCCCGGTGATAGTTGTGCCCTTCCAGATTGTCGAATTCAGCAAAACTCAAACTTCTGAAAACTCGGAAATACAGACATAAGGTAAAAGCCCATGCAACTTTAACTCTGCCCTTTGAGTGATGCCCCACAACATTCATAATGCACATTCCCCACTCTGCCTTTCCACTGTAATGGATAGCCTACCTAAGCTTACCCAATCCTCAAACATTGAGCCTTTTCCCCTGAGAAAATAGTACACTCATAACATTTAACAACCACTTCATACCCTCTTACAACCCCTTCACACTTGAACTCAGGATACCATCTAAACTTATACTTTCCCTTATCCATTATTACATCTGCAGACAACCGCACTATCCTACCTCATTACTGACAATACCTATACGATAAGACTCCCTACTCTGCTACTGACAGCCTACAAAATTCTGTACTGAAATGATGCCGTGGTATTGAAATGATATGGACCCTCAAAGTATATATGTACTTTGATAACACACATAGGAGGAGTTAGACCCAGATTTCCTCATGTCACAATAACAGCTCTTCCAAGCTTATTCCTCCACCACTCAGTTCAGCTATATCTAACACAATGAATGCATCTGGAATGCATGTGGATAATTCCCAGCCAGCCCTAGAAATTGCCAGCCCCAGGAAGATTGTGTGCATGTTTACTTTAACTTGGTTTATCTTAATTTCTGTTATTCAGAAGTTTGAGTTTGAGTTTTGCTGAACTCAACAATCTGGAAGGGCATGAGCTATTGCTGAGAAAATAATATTATATATAATATAAAATATTTATTTATATATTATATATATAAAAAAGAGGGGACAAAGCCATATTTAGCTTATTCTGTGAACTAATATATATTAGATCACAGAATAAGCTAAATATGGCTCTGTCCCCTCTTTCCTCTTAAAAAAAACCATTTTTTTTTCAAAAAAAATAACCTCTCCAAAACCCAACATTCTTGTTGTTCAGAAAGTTCTTTCCACCGTTCTTGAAATCTGACTTGAAATGTAAGAAACCATGAATTTGTTTTTGAGAATATCTATCACAGTGTCTGATTCAGGAATTCTCCTTAATCCATTACATAACTGTAACTCACTTTACCATACACACTGAAAACTTCTTACAGGTCTTCTCTGACATACATTTACATTTACATGTACAGGGGCAGGCACAGAAGTGGTTAACTAATGCCTCCATATCATCTCACTGCATACACCTTGACTTTATATTGGCCGGATACATAATGTTGATAAAAAAATATTGCAATTGGCTGTCACAATGCATCAGGAACATCTCTAGTTTCTGTGATATTCCATACTGAAGTGAAATATGACAAACACAAAGTAAAAAACAATTCATTTTAAAATTTCACTTGCACTTATCTCCCCATCCAGATCCTCTCTCCAACACAACTGCCAGGAGGAAGGAGGTATTTATTTTCTTCTATGATTATTAATCCCTTGGCATTGGAGTTTGTAGATCAAACTGATAATGTTAAACAAAATACAGAGAAACTTGTACAAGTGTCCATCAGATGTTGTCTCAGAGGTTCCGTAGTGTTCAGAGAGCTATATATAGGATAAAGGTCCTCATGCTTGAGGACTTACATTGATCACTGACAGAGGATAAGAAGCCAATGCTATGGCAGTATTTTATTTTTCATGTACAATTTGCCCTCCTCTGAAATATCTGGTATAGGCTAGTGTTGGAGGTTTAGATACCATGCTGTTTTATATAAGTCAAAGGAGAGTGCATGAGAGATATATGAAGAATATAGATTAGATTGACCGTTGGTCTCTTCTGGTTCCATAAATTATACTTTAATTAAAGACTAGCCTGAACCAGCAACTGAGATCTGAATCTCCTACATTTGGAGGAAGGAGTATGTGTCTGTGGACTCAAATCTCCAGTTCTGATTCATAGATTTCAAGGCTAGAAGGAACCATTGTGATCATCTAGTCTGACCTCCTGTATAACACCAACCATAGCACTTCCCTGAAATAATTCCTGTTTTAATTAGCAGTGGTTTTCAACCTGTGGTCCCTGGACCATTGGGAGAGAGGGGGATCTGCAGACTATGCCTAAGATTTCCAAAGGGTCTGCACCTTCATTAAAAATTTGTAAGGGTCCACAAATGGAAAAAGGTTGAAGACCACTGAACTACAGCATATTGTTTAGAGACATTTCCAATCTTGATTTAACACTTGCCAGTGATGGAGAATCCACCACTACCCTTAGTAAATTGAGGCCTAGCAACCCTACTTTAATTGTGAGCCTAACCAGTGAAAAGTGGGTTAATGAACTGTTACAATGACCTGATATGTACAGTTGTTTAAGAAATGATTTAAGACAGCAAAATTGAATTATTAATGTTAAAAAAGGCCTCCTGATACCATTAAAGGACTATGTTACAATTATAACACAATTAAACAGGGAAGTAGGGGATTGCAAGTAAATGAACCAAAATTGGTTCTTCAGAAATTAGACCTAATATGACCACAAAATAATGAGAAGATGGACTATTCTATCCATTACCTTTTTTGGGGCCCCTAGAGAGAGAATTGGGTGACTGTGGCACAAGGCTTGCTACCATGCTGCAACACCCTTATATACTCCAGTGGGAATACCTGACATTATCAGTGCACCAGCAAGGACCCCATGTGAGATCTTGCTCTGTCTTCCTCTCCCTCATGGGTCTCTTTTTAACTTGCACTCTCCCTTTCTCTCAACTTATCACCTGATCCTGAAATCAGCTGCACTGCATGGAAACAGCCTGGCATGATGAAATGGTCCATCCAGCTCTGCTCAGTCTTCTAAGGACCAGTGAAGGAGAAGATCTTGACCAGACCAACCAGATGATGTCCCTGACCGGGTAGATGAGCCAGGGTCCAGAGCAACAGCTGTGACTGACCAGCCTCCTGCTGAGAACATTAACAAATGCCATATTTCCCCCAATCTTTATTATCATCTCTCTTCTCCCACTTGTCTGTTTTGTCAAAAGCAAGAAAGTCTATCACTCCCAAATTAAAGAGAACTAATCCTTTCTTCCCTACCAAGAAGGAGTTTAACAAAATAAAAGACTAAGCAATATTCACCCTCTTTAAAAAAGATACTTTAATAAGTTTTAATTAAGTTCATTTTGCAATATTACTTCTTTCAGTTTCAATGTGTTTTTCCTTGTTTTAATTCTTTTCCCCTAGTTCCAGTTAATACATTTCCAGACTTCCATATGAATTTTCCAGTGTGCTAGCAATGGTCCCAAGCAGGCTGTGTTCTCTGCATACCGAAACCTGAAACTTCCTTAAAACCATTTAATGGTGAACTATTTCAGGAACATATTAACACTTTTGACTCTTTGGTCCTATATATTTCATCTAAAATTAATACAACAGTAAGTACTTATAGGCTAGGGAAAAGTGTGGTGGGAAGGGGGAGAGGGATATAGACCTAGAGCTGAAAAGGATGTTATATTTTAAGGCCAGTTCATATGCAGCCCAGGATAAGGGAAATCCTGTGAGAAGAGCTGATTTTGCATTATTTCATCTATTGGGGGTCACACACCTCACAGGAAGAACTCACAAGCTTTGAGTGACATTAAACTTGAGCTCAAATCCTAGACTTCATATAATCACAAACCCAAACCCTGAGCCCTAGCCTACTCCTGACCTAGATTTGAACACCTCTTCCTAGGTTCATGTCTAATTCTCTAATTAGCAGTGCAGGCCTGCTATCTATGAAAAGCATGTTCTTTTTGTATGGGAAGGACAACCTGGTATTGCCAACACATCACTATTCTCAGCGGGCAACTTCTTGGTGAGGATGAGAATAGTGAGATTATTCAACTGTTTTATAACCAGGCATTCATTTGAATGAATTATTGGTGGTTGCATATATGCAGATTCAACATTGTTTCTTCAATTACTGCTTCATTTGTTTAGATACAGTAAACATTCTTTGTAATCAGTGCTATGCTAAGATGTAATGAGTTTACTGTAGGTGCCTAAACATTTGAGTTACTTTTGAAAGGTTTTCTGAACAAATGTAGGAAGTCAGACTAATTTGATCATTGGCCTAATTGCTAATTAGCCACAATATAATGGCAAGCTCTTGAGTGTGTGTAACTAGGAAGAGGGCCAGAATTCTGTTTGTAAGAATAGATATTGTTAGGATCAGAAAAGAGAGATTAATGCCAAAAACTAAGTAAATACTTGCAAGTATCATACAGGGAAGAACATCATCCACCTGGGCTTATAATAGTAATGTATAATAAAGTTGAAAAGCCTTTTTTCATTAGCCGTATTTGTCAATACAGACCCCTAATTTCTAGAGGTGCTGAAGTCTGACTGACATAGGTCCAGCATGGGACGCAGAGAAGTGAAGAGTAGATAGAGAGGGTGGGGGTGGGCTGGGCCAGGCCACTCAGATTAGGCTGCCAGCCTACAGAAGAACTGTAGGATTACCAGAGGGAATGCCTCACTGCTCATAAGCAGCAAACAGAACAATACAATTATCATAATTTGCTCTCTGTTTGGACAGACACTTGCCCAGTAGAGAACTCATTTTAGCATAAAAGTTATTCTGTCTGCTAATTGTCTGTATCAGTTTCCATAAATGTCAATAATGTCTTTTATATTTGGAAGAGCTGCACTCTAATCTGCTAAATACTGTCAGTGACATAGGAGGCTGAAAAGACATTTGGAGCTCAACCTTTCTTCATTCAACCTGCTGTATGCCATACAAGACTTGCAGCATCAAAGCCTATTTCCTTTTTTCTCCTCCAGTCTAACAAAAATTGCATGTAGCAGGATCCAATAATCATACTTAAAAACTGATCTGAGTGTTATTCAAATCCCAAGAATCCATAAGCCTCCCATTGACTTCAGTTAATCATAGCACCATAAGCAACACATTCTTGGATTACAAGTTATGCTATTAAATACATACTGAACAGTAATATAAAGTGAATACAGTTCTGCTCTGTGACACACCTAAATTGATCTATAGATTTCAATAGAGGTTGCATGGATGCATTGAAGGGCGTAACTGGGTTCTCTATGTTCAATAGCAATGAGATAGGAAATGCAGTAACTATAACCCTGTCTTTTAAGCATTCAAAAATATAACCTTATAATTATATGAGCTTTTGTTCATATTTCTGCTGATATAGCTATAAGTGTATGTATATCTATTTATATATAGAATTAAAGAAAATTGAGGCTGGCCAAACAACCAAAGGGTAGGAAATGCCAGAATTAAGGCAACCTTCCTTTGCACATATACATTATGCTTATAGAACTAAAAACTATGGTTTTTTTTTTCCACAGGACCCCTGCCTCACTCAGTGCACAGTAGAGGCAGTGCTCATTGAATAGTTTCCTTCAATCATCATTGGCCCTAGGTACTATTTACTGTACATTGTCCAAACCTCATCTGAGCACAGAATTATTGGATTTTCTCATGGGCTTTTTATAGGGTGATATTGTAATGGTCTAGTGTTTCACAAACACCCTTGCAAAGGGAAGTGATACTATCCCCATTTTATACATTGGGAACAGAAGCATAAAGATGAAGGCCAAAATCGTCAGCGGTCACAGCTAACCCTGGGTGCCCAATACGAGAAATACAGATTTTTTTCCAGAGTAATTAGCATTTTATAGTACTGCATATGCTCAGAGCAGAACTCCCATTGACCTCAATTGCTGTGGGAGTGTTCTGCAGTTCTAGAAATCAGATCCCAGCAGCACATAGGAACACTGGGGCAGAGGCAGGGACAGAATCCAGTTCTTAAGGACAGCATTCAACTACCCTAAGCATTAAGTCATCCTTACTTTCCTGCAACCCATTCCTCTTTCACTGCATACCTTCCAGCTTCTGCAACACATGAAGTAGGGGGTGTACAGACCAGAGCTTCATCTGCTAAACAGATCTCATTCCCAGAGCCCCATCCACACTCTGCACTGAATGAGGCAGAGGACTTATGAAAAATGTAAGTAAAGACATAAGTCATCTACACAGTTTCTTTATTGTTGAAGGCTTGACTTCTCATCCTGCACATTCGTTGAATGTAGGGTTAGGAATAGCCTAACTTTAAAAAATTGAAATGATTTAACATAGAATCATACTGATCATCAACATGGGTCATCTGCAGGGTAGATTCACAGCACAAACATCTATACCTTCCTCCATCTACTTTTGCACCTGTCTTCCACACCCCAGTGTCTGCCCCTCTCTACTGCTATCCCCTCACCTGCTACTCATCCACATTTTCCTCCTGTGTTGTTCTTATCCCTGCATCCACCTCTTCAACTATCCTCCTCAGCTTCTTTCCCATCCACAGCCTTAACCTCTTTAGTTCTTGTCCTCGGCCATGTTCTTCTCCCCCATTTCCTTCCACCTCTTCCCTCTGCTCTTATCTCTCTTCTCCCCACATCCAGTTCTCTGCCCTCCTCATCCCCTTTATTCAAGCTTCCATCCTTCTCTTGCCATTCTATGTCAGACTGCTTTGCATTCACATCAGGCTGCTTCTTCATTCATCTCCATGTTGTCTGGGCACAACAAGGGGAGAACTGAGAACACAGAAGAGACAGTCCCCCTGCTTTCCATTCTAATGCCCAATAGGAGAAGCAACCCAGCAAAAGTCCTGCTCAGCTCCTGCAATTGTGGGCTGGAGCATGTACAGCCCAGCCACTACATAAGAACTCTCAGGGAATGGACTCTTCAAAGAATTTGCTTACCAAACTAACAGTTCTGTTATAGCCTCATCCTATCCCATAGCATGCCCCTGCTAACAAAACATTGTTCCACGGGTTCTTTCTGCCTCAGTTTCCTCTCACCATGTTCCCAGAAATAATCCACAAAGGTTTTTCATCCAGTAACTCCCCTCCTTGAAGTAGGTCTGCATTTGTTAACAAAAGTCCTCAAAATCAAGTCTCAGAATAAACCAGTCTAAACCCTTTCTAGCTAGAGTCTTTCTACAGGCCTGTATCTTCCTTGTCCAACTCTGTATTGGAAACCAGCAGGTAACTCCCATTCTGCTGCTTTACTAAGCCTCTCCTGATTTCTTAGGGTCTGATTCCCAGTCTGCTTTCCTGGAGTCCCTTACAGTCTCAACCTAGAGGGGCTATCTTTCCAACCTCTGAAATAAAGCCCTAGCTCCCAAACTGTTCCCCCAGTGTCCCCTGTTCTATTCTGTTTTGTTTTGTTTTCTAACCCTACTTCATAAGCCTCCACTCCACTAGACTGCATTTTCTACCTTTTTCTGAGGCCCAGGTGTTTCAGGCTATGATGTGATCCCAATTAGTCCTGCCATCTATGGCTAAATTGCAATCAGGTGGGGCTAATTGAATGGGGTTGGCTACTCCAGCCTCCTAGCCTGCAGAGAGGCAGGTCACCCTGTTGCAAAGTGTCTAGGGAACACGCACAAAATGAGATTTTTCAGAGGCTCATGCAGGAACAACAAAAGGACACCGCTGCCTCCTGGGATCCTGTTTTCAAGCCCCTGCTCCAAAGTATACAGGTGCTAAAACTCAATAAAATGGTTGTAAGAATTTTTTTTAAATCAGGGACAAACCCTATTGCCTCAATTTCAGATAGAGCTGAACCAGTTTTAGCTGAAATTCCAAAAATAAATAATAATCAGCCATTGCAAATGGTTACACTTTGGCCAAGTTATAAGTAATTTAAAATTGGATCTTATAATGGCAAATTATAGGGCAATATTAATTATACAGATCATTACCTATTCTGACTTTAATATAGATAGAGCTGCATATATAGAGATATATGGATGTGTGTATATCTATAAAAAACAAAAAATTACAGTAATTACTTTGTGTTTAAATCCAAATAGTAAGGAGTTATAAAATACACAAACCACAGAATACTGCTTAATAAACTCAGAGGCTTAAATCAATAAAAATTGCAGTCATTTTTAGAAACTTCCTACATTTACTAAATTCCACTGAGAAGGAATCTATAAGTGTTGAGGATAGTTCCTAAGAGTCTATGAGCCTTTTGTGAGGTTACTGGAAAAGAAGAAGGGACACAAATTGAAGTAAAAACTAATTAGGTTTTTTTTCCTGACATACTGGTGTTTCTTTTTGACAGATTGCCCTAGCCTTAACCTTCTCCAGGATGCAGACCTAGATACAACCCAGCCATTGGGCCTAATTTTGTGACCTTCCAGTTGCTGCCTATTCAACCTCATTATTATTTGTTTATACTGGTGTGTCAAAAGAATGCTCCTCTCACTCAATCCTTTTAACATCCCCAAACACGTCTGAACGTATTTATCATCATATATCTATGAGTCAATAGCATAAAACAGAATTAACTAAACTCTAGTAGGAGGGAATTCTGAAATATGTTTATTAAAAATTAATCACTTTTAAATAAAAAAAATTGACTTAAAATTAATGTTTGCAAGCCCAAGCCTGCAAAGTGCTGAGTGCAGTCAACTCCAGCTTTCATGGGAATTCACTTTGATGGGAATTCAGGAGGACCTGGAAGGATTGGGTACATAGCTATCAATCACTGGTAATGAATATTCTGACTCTATAGCAAAGTCAAATTCTTGTATGATAGGGCTAAAAACTATCTGAGTTATAACAACAGCACCTTTAATGTTTTGGTGTACAATATGCAAAGGCCTCTGGAACCATAAGAAAAAAGCAACAGACTCTGTTCACTTTTTGGATTCCATCAACTTTGCTCCTCTGGCACAATCGAACTTCTCTAATAAGGGGGAAAGCTCTTTTATGCAGGGGACAGAGCTTTCTCTAGGGCTGGGTCCAGAGTCTAGAATGAATTCCCATAGGAACTAAAGCCCATCACAACCTCACCACCTTCTGTTCTAAGCGCAGGGTGAATTTCTTTGACCCGCTTTCTATAACAAATTTAGCGAAATGTACATGTATAGATATTGTTTAATAAACTTCAAAACCAAAACATTCTACTGCCTACTTTTGATGAGAGAAAAAATCATGTGACAGAAGTTAGTCACACCACTTAATGCACTGCTGGAAAGTGCACAGATGCTATAGGGTTGAGCGTGATAACAGAACACAGAATAGAACTGTACAGCACTCAGGGTAATAGGATGGTAAGATGCAGAGAGGTAAGCAGATCACAAGTCCTTCTTTGCCCTTCTTAAGGCAGCATGTAGGGTACATACAAGCAATACAGATGTAGCCAAATGCTGCAGTGAAAGGCTTCAGGAGCCAGGAAAGGCTCCAGAAGCAGGGAGATCCTGGAGCCTTTCCTCACTGCCAGAGTCTTTCACTGTAACAGGGAAATGCTCCAGCAGTGGGGAGGCAGCAAGGAAAGGGTCTGATCCTTGGGTGATGGGAAAAGGCAGCAGGAAAAAGGTCTGACAGCAGAGACATGCCAAAGCCTCTTCCCATTGCCAGAGCTTTTCCCAGTTTTCTCCTTCACTATCACTACACTTCCAGTGGTGTGTAGAGTACAGTCACTGCACACCCAGCTTGCACAGATATAAACAGCAATATAGATAGTAAAATACAACTTAGGCAAGTATTATAGAATAGAGGATCCACACAGCTAAACCCCCAGGGTATGTACTCTATATGGCTCTCTACTCACTCAAGCAGTGCCTCCCTATCTACATTGATTTTTTTGGCAGTGTAGTTTCCTGCTGCCAGTCTTTCCTCATCACAGCGAAAGGCTCCCACTGTGAGGAAAAGCTCCGGCAGGTGGAAGGCAGTGGGACGCTACATTGCGAAAAATAGCAAAATAGATGTGGGAGGCACTGCGTGGACATGTAGAGACTCGTGAAGGGTATGTATCCTGGGGGTTCAGGTGTGTAAGCACTCTAAACTACTTGCCTAAGCCATGTCTCACTGTCTATGCTACTATTTATACTCATTCTAACTAGGCATGCATATCTGTACTCTACATATTGTTGTAAGTGAACACATAATCAAGGAGAGATGGGGGTTGTTTCAGTCCCTGACACAAGAACAACTCTAACTTCCACCAGCTTGTAATGGACTTCTAGGAAGTATCACACCGATGGGGATCTCAAGTGCACAAGATGCTCCAGTCACACTGCTTCCTGCAGTTGACATGCTTCCTGTGCTGGCTGTATACCACCAGGAGATTTTCCACAACCCACAGCTGATTGCTGAAACCAGGTTTTCCACACCTTTGAGCTGCAGGAACTGTACAAAGCACTTAGAGTGGAGACCAAGATCCCCTAACACCCACTTTGCTAAGTATCAATAGCCATACAAGCTGCCAGACAGTGGAGAATCAGGTACATATTTTTTGGATTGCTAGTTATGTTTTCTTAATTCCATTAATGTATACATTGGCTAGTCTTCAAACAGATTCATGCTGGTTTTATTACGTTTCCAGTACTGTCTCTAGAGTATATTTATTTGACAAAGAAGCAGACTTTCCTGGAGGAGTTGTACCCACCTACAGGCCTGGCATGTTTATTCTTTTTTATTATTTTGCACCATTTATTGAAACATTTTGCCAAATAATTTTATTTCTAAAGATTCCTCCTCCTCCTCCTCCTATATTTGTCTGCATTGAACTATCTCTGTCATCATTGGCTTTTAACTGATCTAAGCCTGTATCTAGATAGCTACAGTATTCTGTATTATTTACTGTTATGCTCACTTATAGTATCATCTATCTGTGACTCTCCTTGGTTTCCTTTTCTGCTTTTTTGTTCCTCCTATCCAGCACCAATTTACTGAGCTGATTTTCTTTTTCTTCTTCTAGGAACAAGAAGAAAATTGGTCCAATACATTGGTGAAGGGGAGAAACGGAAAGGGCTAATTCACAAAATTATATCCTACTAAGGGATATAAAAGGTAGTAAGAAGAGGTTCTTTATGGATATAAAAGGTAGCAAGAAGAGGTTCTTTATAAAGACATTGAGAGCAAGAGAAAGACGGATGAAGAGCTAATAATGGAGACAATCAAAGAGTTGGAGATGTTTAATGTCTATTGTGTTTCAGTCTTCTCTATAAAAGTTAATTGTGACCAGCTATTTAACACAATTAATATTAACAACAAAGGAGAAAGAACACAAGGCAAAATAGGGAAAGAAGAGGTTAAAGACTATTTTGATTAGTTATATGTATTCAGGTGGCAGGGCCTAATGAAATTAATCATAGGACACTTAAAGAACGAGCTGAAATAATCTCAGAACTCTTAACGATTATCTTTGAGAACTCCTGGAGGACAGATAATGTCCCAGAGCAGGGATCTCCAAACTACGGCCCGGGGGCCGGATCCAGCCCATGGCTTCAATTTGTCTGGCCCTTGAGCTGAGCAGGCACGCTGAGCAGGCACGTGGAGAAGCCGCTGCTGCCTCCACCCCTTCCCACGAGCTGCTGCCGGTAGCCCCATGTGCAGAGGGGTGAGTGCCCCTGCAGCAGTGGCTGGAGAAATAAAGGGGGGCAGGGCAGCAAATGGAGGAGCAAAGGGGGGGATTTTGCATATATTGAATTTTTTCAGCCCGTGAAGCCCCTTCAAAAATCTAATATGGCCCTCATCTCATAAAGTTTGGAGACCCCTGTCCCAGAGGACTGGAAAAAGGTAAACGTACCTATCTTTAAAAAAGGGAACAGGGAGGATCTGGAGAATTATAGACCAGTTAACCTAACTTTGATACCTGGAAATCTAGTGGAACATATTAAGCAACAACCAATTTGTGAGCACTTACAGGATAACAGGGTAATAATAGCCAATATGGAATTGTCAAGAACAAATCACGCCAAAACAAAGTAATTTCCTTCTTTGACAGGGTTGCCTAGTGGATCAGGGGAAACAGAAGATGTTATATATCTTAATTTTAGTGAGGCTTTTGACATACTTTCGTAAGACCATCTCATAAAAAACTAGGAAAATATGGTCTAGATGAAATTACTAGACGGTAGATGCATAAGTGGTTGAAAGTCTGTACTCCAAGAGCAGTTGTCAATTGTTCACTGTCAAACTGGGATGATGTATCTAGTGGGACCTTACAGGGTTCTGTTCTGGGTCCAATACTTGTTAACATTTTTATTAATGACATGGATAATCAGGGACACTAGAACTATTAGTATAGTGGGGATGCTGAGAGCCATTGAACCAAACTGTAAATCCTGTGTATAATGGAAACCACTTCAAGTCAGGGGGTGCTACAGCACCTCCCCCACTGTCACTCC
Organism: Dermatemys mawii; assembly: GCA_007922305.1. Taxonomy (NCBI): domain Eukaryota; kingdom Metazoa; phylum Chordata; order Testudines; family Dermatemydidae; genus Dermatemys; species Dermatemys mawii. Next base: position 27,692,876 of record ML677340.1, read on the forward strand.
CCCCGCCGGGGGGCCCCCCCCCCCCCCCCCCCCCCCCCCCCCGCTCCCTTAGTTCCAGCGCCTTTGTGGATAATAGAGTGGAGAGTATCATTATAAAATTTGCCGATGACACCTCGCTGGGAAATGTTGCAAGCAGTTTGGAATTAGAATTCAAAATGATCTTGACAAATTGGAGAATTTTGAGGAAATCAACAAGATAGAATTCAATAAAGACAAGTACAAAGTGTCGTACCAGAAGGAAAAATAAAATGCACAACCACTAAAAGGAGAATCAGTAGTAGTTCTGCTGAAAAGGACCTGGGGGTTTAGAATGAATCACAAATTGAATATGAGTGAAAAATCTTATGCAGTTTTGAAAAGAACTAATATGCTGGGGTGTATTAACCAGAGAGTCATATGTAAAAAAGAGCAGGTAATTATCCTACTCTGCTTAGCACTGGTGAGGTTTCCGCTGGAGCACTATATCAGTTTTGGATACCATACTTCAATTTGTCCACACTTTTGTTAGAGTGAATCCAAAGGAGAACAACAAAAATGTTAAAAGGTTTAGAAAACCTGACCTATAAAAAAAGGTTAAAAAAACTAGCCATGTTTAGAGCTGAGAAAAGAAGACTGAGTGGGGACTGAGTGAGTTTTCAAATATGATAAGGGTTGTTATAAAGAGGACAGTGAACAATTATTCTCCAGGGAAGATAGGATGAGAAGTAATGGGCTTAATCTGCAGCAAGGTAGACTTAGGCTAAATATTAGGAAAAATAGGCTTCCAAGGAGATTGTAGAATCCCTGTCACTGGAGGATTTTAAAACTGGTTAGATAAACACCTCTTGAGGTCCCTTCCAGGCCTACAGTTCTATGATTTTATAACTCATGACTACAAAACAGAATTCTGAAGTTAAAATGGTATCGTCAAATTTGCAACTGGGGCTTTGATATATTCCTGGTGTAAGTTTTAAGCTTACAGTACTTTCATTTAGGGGAAAGGCTGAAAGGATTCCTTTAGTTGGCATAAGTGAACTTGTTAAACTTTGAAAAAAGAAGAAAAAAAGAGGAAGAAAATGGAAAAGTGTGTGGAGGGGAGATGGGGGGGCAACAAACCCATCAACACTATTCATTTCATTGTACTCAGTGGCAAAAGGTGTGCAGGAGGGGTGGGGCAAGCAAGGGTGAGAACAAAAGTGGGAAATTTTAAAAATTCAAAAATATGTAATGGATTATTTTTTTAAAAAAAATTGTTCCATTGTGAACCCCGCAAAACGAAAACAAACTCTGACATTTTTAAGTTGTCCATGACATTGTTTTTCCATTTTCAACCAACTCTAGAAAAATGAATGACCAGAGAATCAAATTCCCCACAGAGAAGTCAGGCTAGCATGGAACAGTTTTCTGTTTAATCATATTGTACCAATCTGTATTATATGATATGATACAATATTAGAAAAAAAATGAGGTATCAGAAAAACCTGGGAAAATGTTATTACATACCCAGGAAGCCAAGCCTGGTGTATACTCAGACAGTTAACTCAGGCTACTGCCAGGCTACCCAGACTACAGTGCTATTTTTAGTGTGCATGTGTACGTGCAAGCTGGGATTCACACCTCCCAGCTCAAATGTAGGAGCTGAATAGAGTTATACTCATAGGTGCCAACTTTACCCGGTGCTGGTGGGTGCTCACATTCTCCCCGCCCCCATTCCAACCCCTTCCGCAAATCCCCAGCCCTGCCTCCTCCCCAGGGCGCGCTGCATTTCCCCTCCCTCCCAGGCTTGCCGCATGAAACAGCTGTTTCGGATGGCAAGCCTAAGAGGGAGGCGAGAGAAGTGGAGCAGATGCGCGCTGCGGGGGGCAGGGAGCTGCTGGTGGGTGCTCTGCATCCACCAATTTTTCCCCATAGGTGCTCCAGCCCCGGAGCACTCATGGAGTCAGCGCCTATGGTTACGCTAGCTGCACTAGGGAAATGACTAGTTGTTGACAATGATTGTCAGGAATGGGTTCCCGCCCCACTCCACCCCCTAGAATTAGTTTTGATAATTGTTCAGGTGCAGGTGTAAGGTATGTAGGACAAAAACTATATCCAGTGCCATTAGGGTAAGCATTATGTAGACACCAAGTTTCTAGCACGATCTCTGTCATGACGCAAAGCCCCCATCCTGCTCTCATAGCATAGCATACACACACTGGGGTAATATCCCTACTTTACAACACTGCCCAGTATTCACTTTTACTGGTAACTTAAATAATAAAATACAAACCTGAGCCTAAGTGTTCTTTAGAGCTCCATTTTTCCCTAGGGTTTCTCTCTACAATGCATTGCTCTCCCTGTGCCCTCAGAGAAAGGGGCACTGAAGCATTTTTATACCCTTGATTGGAGCAATGAGCCCAGCCTCCTCTGGGTTCTAGCTTAAACCAGTCTGAGTCAGCAAAACAGTGCTGCCTCTCTCTGTAGAGTCTGAAAGCCTGAAAACCTAACACAACATTCCATCTACAGTAACAGCTCCACTATCTTCTTATTGTGGGATTGGGGCCAAAGACAATAAAGATATATCATGCATTAAGATATGCAAATTGCAGTATCTGTGACTGAAAATACATAATGTTATGTAAGGTTTCCCACTGGGTATTTTTGTGCCATTTGTTTTATGTTCTTGTTTGATCCATTTATATAATGAAATGAAATGAAAAATTGGCAAATAAAGGTGTAACAGTTTGCTTTCCAAAGAGAAAAGCAATATGTCATTTCAAGGAGACAGATTAAGTGGAGTCTGTATGTGAATTATAAAACAACATGGGGCAAGGCAAATGATGCTGTAGTACCATCTCTTTTAAGGAGTCAATTTTTCTAGATAAAGGGATGTGTACATTACATCACTGCAGAAATTTGGGGTAAAACTGAATTAACACGCTTCATGAATTACCAGCCATTATGCTCAATGACCACAGTCCAGTGTAACACACTGTAACACAGTGTCCAGTGTAACACAGTCCAGTGTAACACAGTGCAACACTTAATACAAACAACAAGTAATATTGCATCCACCACTCCTTTATTTCAAAGATACACAAAGCACTTTGCAAAAATACATGCAATGATAGATAAATAGATTAGATGAAATCGGGCCCTATTGAAGTCAATGACAAAACTTACTTCAGTGAGGTTAGGGTTTTGCTCATAATATATACATACACACACACACAACACTATTGAAGTGCAGCTATTTCTGTGATAAAGCGAGAAAACCAGACAAGCAACTAGCATACAACATACCCAGAAAGAGAAATTTTGGCCAAGAATACTGGGACATATCTTTGTTCTTATGAAAAGGACTGCCATATTTTACTGTCCATATGATGGAGAAATGACCTCATGTCTTCAGGTGTCATGTGAGTGCCTCCCACCTCTCTCTACAAGAAACTGAATGGAACTAAACTGATCAGCCTAAGGATGAAAAGCTGAGTTAGCCCTGGTATTATTTGACCCTTCGTTCCAGCAGGTCAAAAAAAATTCAGTCTTAGATTACTAAGCAATGCAGTACATCAATGATGTCATCATTATGTACATTTATTATTAAACTCTCTTATAATTTCACAGATGGAGATAGATTACACTTTAGATGCAGACAAAATCTATTTTTAATAAGAAATAGGTTAATCCAAGTAGAAAAGTCCCAGGGGACAAAATCCTCAGTTTAAATGAATTCCTCCACTTGGCAGGTACAAACAAACGAACAGCTATTTCTTCTTTAATTCTGCCCCGGGGCTCATCGTAACAGAGACTTTCCTAGACGTGTTTGAGGGAACAGTTTTTTAGTGTAATTTGCCCCTAACACTCACCCCTAGCTTTGACAGAGACCTGCTATGAAGCTGCCCAGGAGTGATGCTCATGACTGGAATCACCATAGGTTTGATCTTGAGCGCATGTGTACATGCGCGCACACACACACACACAATAAAATAAAATAAACATCACTTGGTTCCCAAGCTCTATAGTTCATGGGCTGGCTCTTTTCCCTTCCTCTCCCCAGACAATGCAATAGGAACACATTGAATTAATTCACTGTCAACACAAGGGGCAAAGGGGGCAATTTTCCAGGCACCTGGTAGGTGATTTGAAAGGGCCCTGGGGGCAGCGCAGCAGACCTAACGCAGGCTTCCTGCCCACCCTCACTCTGCACTGCTCCAGGAAGCATCCAGAACTGCTCTATGGCCCGGGGGGCAGGGGTCCACACACTGTCTCCACCCCCAGTGCCGACTGCCCAGTTCCCATTGGCCAGAAAGTGTGGCCAATGGAAGCTGTGGGGTGGTGCCTGCAGGCAGCAGCATGTGGAGGCCGCCTGAGTTCCCTGCCTAGGACCCGCTGCCAGAGGGGTATGCCAGTTGCTTTCGGGAGCCACCCGAAGTAAGCAGTGCACCCTGCACCCAAACACCCTCCCAGATCCTGCACCCCATACCTTCTCCCACACCCAAACTCCTTCCCAAAGTCTGCACCCTGCACTCCCTTCACCCAAAGTCCCTCCCAGAGCCCTCTCTCTGCACCCGTTCCCAAACCCAAACTGTCTCTCAGAGCCAGCATCACACACACCCTCTTGCACCCCATCCCTCTGCTACAGGCTGGTGAAAGTGAGTGAGGATGGGGGAAAGTAAGAAACAGAAGGAGGCGGGATGGAGTGAGCACGACACGGGGCCTCAGGGAAGGAGCGGGACATGGGTGTGGCCTCAGGGAAGGGGCAGGGCAGAGGGCAGAACAAGTGTCTTTGGGTTGCACAATTAGACAGCTGGCAACCCTATCGGACAGGCATGTAGAAGTCATGGCCGTGCTGGGCACAGAACAGCACTGCCCAAATGTCAGGCAGACCATGTCCGCACAGGTGCAGCTTGCGTGTGCATGGGACCCCATTGACTGTTCTGCCCTGGGGCCCGGAATTGCTATTGGTAGGCCTGATTCACTGGCTCACTAGATCTCTTTCTACTACAGATGGCTTCAACTGATGGCTTTATCTTCCCTTCTGGCAGTGAGGCCAGTCCTTGTGCTTAGCATAGTCTAAGAGATACCATACTTAATTGCATCTTGACATGGGACCAGTAGAGAGTAAAGCCTTTGGAGTCCCTGAAACCAGAGTAGCAACTCCATCTCTAACCTGGTTTCCATGAGACCAACAGAACTTCTATTTTGTGCTTTAAAAAATGTCTGGCCACTGATGGGGCTAAGCAAGCTCAGAATTTCTAATAAATAGGCCCAGAGAGCGAGAGAATTGAATCAGTTTGGTTTTTTTTAAAGGAAGTCAGGAGTCAGACAACATCAATTTCTATATAATCAGTTCTCCCCCTTCCAGTTCCTTGGCAATATCCCAGAAGGCATCTTTACAGGTAGTACTATGCACGCAGATTTCTTTGGCATCCCTCAAACACACTTGACACTACTGTATATAATTACTGACTTTTTTTCATCAATGGAAGAGTCACTTTCCTTCCACTCTTTGTAATTTTATACTGTCAGAAGATGTTCATGTTGAGTGATGTTCATCTTGAGTCCTTCCTTTTACTGCACTATCTTGGGACCCTGCTCCTCTTTATGAGTAATATTTTGATCTTTCCTACTTATAGAATTGGAAAGCACTTCTGGAGAGTAACGTCCTCATGTAAAGTAAGGTTGCAGTTTTAAAAAATACAAAATCCCAGGGACAATAGAATGTGGAGAAGTACTTTAAGCACCTTAGCTCAATTCAAACCCATGAAATCTCACATGAAATATTAATACGTTAATGTCCAGAAAGGAGTTTAATTTGATCTGCAGAATCACAGTTCCAGCAGTATAATATGTGCCATAGCCATGCAAAGTGCTGAAGAAAGCAGAATATGCCCAGATTCCTCTGCCAGGAAAATTCTGACCTACAGGCTGTGGAGGAAAGCACTTACCAAGCATTGCAAATAGCTGTCTAATGTATATGCCCTCTGGAAATGCTTGGGGTTTTTCTCTTCAGCTATCCATCTATGATCTCAGCAACCAACACAGTTTCTTTGCTCAGTGACCTTATAAATAGAAGTGCAAAGATCTAGAAAAAATTGCTAACAGCATCCAAATTTTTATGAAAGGCCAGTGATTGTGAAAGTTTAGCCCTAAATGCAATTATGTGGACAAATCCAGCAACAAACCTTTTATGTTCCTGAAAACACCCTGTCTGTCATTGCTTGCTTACAGCAACTGTATTTATGTGCTTTGAAAAGCAGCTCTAATTGATTTATCTGTTGCTCAGAATAACGTCATGATAAATAAATTATCACCTAAACACAACTGATTCCTAACATTTCCTTTTCTAATTATATTTATGACATATTACTAAGGCTCACATGGTTTAAAAGCTTACATATGTTTCTTCCATTCCCGTAATCTAATCTAAGGTGCAAAGCCTGGATCTGCGCCAATAAAACCCTTTGTTAATATACTGCTACACTAGCATGGTCCATCTGGAGTTACTGTTCTGCTTCATGTCACATGATAGATCCTACCTGCACAGAAGATGAAAGGACATTCAAGGCATGTGTCTGGGGATGACAGTTTCCTTTGTGATGAACCACAGAGTCACAGCTTGTTAAGTAAGACTGTGACAGTGATAAAAGACAAAGCCATCATTTTATAGTGGAATATGGCCTATCTGCACATGACAAGCCATACTATCTCTGCTCACACATGCTGACATCTCATAATGCCCTTCCCCAGTGCCAGACAGAAATAGTCCCTGAAGACAGCACCACTGGAGAGTAATAGCACACTGCTTATCTAGGAGCAAACGAATGGAAAAAACCTGAAGTGTACAATGTGTCCCTATTAACATCACAGATAAAAGTGACTTTTAATTTAAAATATTTTCTCCTTTGTACTTATTTCGTTAAAGGTTCAATAGGCCTAGGACTAAAATATAATTACAACTAAATTGGCTTCATTCTCAACAATAGAATGATTTAAACTCTTCCACATAATTTTTTTTAAAAAAAAACAAAACATGATCATGGTAAGTTTATAAAAATCAATTTAAGGCTGTCCTTCAATCCAGTACTGCAGGCTAGGTGTTTGCACTGTGCATGCATATATTTACACTACGTGCAACATTCTTAGCACTTCACATCTTCCCGGCAACGTACAAACATTATTAATTAATCCTTATGGGCTCCCTGCAGGGAAAAGCTAGAAGAAATGTGGGTTACACACAGAGTTCAAATTAGGGGCATGGAAGAACCCTCCAGGAGCAGGCAGTGCAGGAGACATAGGAGGTGAGACTGACAGCCTAGCCAGGCAGATGCACAGCATGAGGCTGTTGGCCTGCTGCAGGGTGTGAGATGTACTGGTGGCTGCCTGAGAAGGACAGGCTAGGGAAGGGCTAGGAAGGTAGAAAGGGTCATTTGACAGAAAGAAGGATAAACTACCTTAACAAGCTGCTACTCTCAGCTCACCATTGTGTATACAAAATACTGCCATTAACATTATCTTCCTCTCCTGCTGGTCTAACCATCTGACTCCTCTCTCTGAATCCCTCCACTGATTTCCTCTGGCCTTCTACATCAAATCCAGGCTTCTCATTGTCACCTTTGAAGAACTGCTCATGTATTCCCATTGCCTCTCTTCTCCCAAGTCTCAGTTCCTGAATGACTCATTTGCATCCTTCTCTCAATCTCATTTTCACAACTTCTTCCAAATCTTCCCCTCTCTCCCTCTCTTTTTGCACCAGTCTAACTCTCTCTCCTCATGAAAACTGCAGGATTTTTTCAGGGAGAATTTGTTTCTCTTATGACCTCAACCCTGGTTGCTTGATATTTGCCCCTTCAGTTTCTGTTTGAGCTATATAACTAGTCTGAGGTGGGCCCCGACCCCAACCCTAGAAAAACTACCACGTGCTTAACTTTAAGTTTGAGTATGTGCAGTATTGCCAGCTATCACAATTTTATTGTGAGTCTCCTGATGTTTTTCTTAAAGCTCCAGCTTGTAGGGTAATGTTATACACAAAAATCTCAGTTTTCATTAAAAACAAAAACCAAAACCTTTCTGTGTGTGGAGAAATGCTTAAATTCTGACTCCTAAAAGCTCAAAATTCAGAAAGCAAATAAAAAGAACCCAACCTATATTATTTTTTAAAAAACTCCTGATTGCTAAGCCAATATCATGATTTTGGGGCGGTTTATTCATGATTTTGGAATGCTTGGGGTTGGTACTATTGGAGCAGTTCAATTGATTTCAAAATTATTGAAACCTTAGCTTGTATACTGCATCAGTGCTCAGATGATCAAATAAAATCCCCAAACACTAAAAATGGATAGTTCTCAAGATTATGAAGTTTTGGATTTTTCTCTTTTGGAATTTATCAGTTTAACTGTTCCCCCTCCCCGCACCCTTTTCTGGCTGCATCTACCATGTGAAATGAATTACTGATGGGTGAAGTGGTTTAAGTAAGTCAAGACCACCCTGACTTCATCTGAACCCAGACTGAACATTTTTATTTTGAGATTTAGAAGAGTTTACTTAGCTATTTCCTTATCTTTTTATGTTCTCTGTACATCATATTTCCAGTCAGAATTGAAAATGCTGCAAAGGTCACAAGAAAGAATGTTCTTACAGTATTTTAGGGTCAGCCACAGGCAGAAAGTGCTGAAAATCTGCAAGAAAACCTGATCCGGTGAGTTCTTTGGCCCAGCTTTAAGGTCTGAAAGACACAATTAAGCATCTGAGCTTTTGGATGCTTATCCAAACCAAACTGATTTTCTGAAACTACTAAAGTTTGCCCATCACTACCGTAAATTAGTTGAATGCTGTAGGTCTAATACCAAGTACAATGTACTATCAATAACAATATTTCAGACTGTTGTCTTAATACATATTTGGAATGGTGTTGCCTAAAACACAAGTGTGCTGTCGGTGGCTTTTCTAGATATCTACAAACAAACAAAAACAATTGCAACAAAACTGTTTAATATAATACCCTGGCACTGCCACTATTGTTTAGACAAAATTTAATTTCACCGCACCTCCAGAAGCTATGCAGCTACCAAAGTCACACACAGTGGTGGCAGAAAATAATTATATTGTTCTCTTGGAGTGTGAGAACATTTGATACTGAGGGAGAATGCTGCCAAAATGGCCAGGAATGGATCTGCCTGCCATATGTTAATCCTCTCTCCTAATGGATGGGCTCAAAGAACCCATCTCTAGCATTGAGATGTTTCAGTACAATGTCATCTAGGCTTCAGTCTAATGGAGATGAGCAAAAGGGTGCAGAAGGGAGTACATTGAGCAATAGCATGGGATGCTGAGTAGTTTGTGTTGCTGAAACCAAATGCCTCTCACTCTCTTGCTGTGCTCCACCCTCTGGGTTCCAGGTTTATCCCTATGTTGAAACAGGAAATATTCTAGGAATGGTTGCTATATAGCATAGTAGTACTTAGGGAAGCTTTACTTAGCCATTCCCTCCCTCTGACTTTAGCCGTGTCTATTTTCTCTCCAGGGCAGTGTTAAATTGCCTGGCATGAAAAAAATCTAGAGAGGGAGGTGTACATTCTGCAGGTGGTTGTTCATTATACTGGTCAGAGCTGGCTGGGATCATTTCAATTACACTTTTTTTCATTGAAAAATGCCAATTAATCAAATCCAAAACTTTTCACAAAATCTGTTGGTTTTCAGTACAATGTCATTGGATGGTCCAGGATGGAATTTCTGGTGAAAACCAGAGAGAGAGAGAGATGGTGAAGGCATTCACCTCAGCTGTAGGGGAGCCAGATTCAAGTTCCGTCTCTGAGTCAGACCAAGAACTGGTCACACCTCCAAGGAGAGTGTCTTATCCATCAAACTATTGGCTATTGTAGTTGGATATCTCTCTGGTTTTACCAAAAATTTCATTCTGGACCTGAGAAACTTTCACAACAAGTGTTTCATCAAACCTAGAGAATTTTTAAGAGGTTACTCTGCTTGACTTGGAGCAGGAATGTGAACCTGAGTTTCCCACATCCCATGTGACCATCCTAACCAGTTGACTATGTGGTAGTTTGGGGTGCCTCTCATCTTTTTTCATGAAAAAGTCAGTGTCTTGTTTTTGTTGCAAATCAGAATGGAAACAATTGTCAAAAATTCTCATGAAACAGAATTCCTGTTTTCCCGCCAGCCCTAATGATGATTATCTGCTATTCAAGAGCACTGCTGACAGTGAAACCACAAGAGTGGAGGTATTCTGTATTATGTACATCTTCAGGCCAATGGATCAGGCTCCTATTTATGGACCTAAGCACCTAACTGCAGGTACTTAAGTCTGAAACATTTGTCCTTATCCCCATGAGTGCATACATCCTCAGAAATCTTGCTTGTTTAATTCTTTGATTCAAAGATCTTCTGTGGCCTATTAAAATTCAATTTTACTTGCTCTATATTTTTTTCCTGCAACAGTTAAGTATTCTGCAGATGGTTATGTTAAAAAAATAACATATGCAAAACTCAGTGACAAGAAATCAAGAAATAGTAAAAGGTTTAATATATCTGGATTACCATTCAAGTGGGAAATAATATGGATCACTGGAAATTATAGTGCAAAACTATCATATGTCTGGATTCTGTATCTTTGGATCTTCAGCACACTTCAGCTAAAACCATTTTCACTAAACTAATTTAAAACAAGATTTTGGACTGTTTTAGTGTAAAAGAGTAATATGAGTTAGCAAGCCAATGTGCCAGTAGCTTAAAATTGGAGCTTGTCAAGGGCTTTTTGAATTGTGAAATTTCAAATTGTAAAAACAAAACCTGGATATACTTCAACTGATTCTTCTCTCCCAACTACTGAGCTAGTCAGTTTTTTCCCCAAAATTTGAGAATAAAAAAAAGGGGGAAAAATATCATGATTTTCCCCCCTTTGTCCCTACCAGCTCCAGTTTAAACTGAGTCTGGAGAGCACATTTTGGCTTAGCCATATTCCACACTAAATACCCCTTCACACACCTGGCTGATCATACAATCCTGTATACAGAGGAAAAACTTCATTATCTTTCATTCAGTCAATTTTAAGGTAGGAAACTAGTTTGGCTTTATTTTTATCCTATCTTGGAGAGCTATAAACACCATTAAAGCTTGTAACATTTACCAGCTTCTTTAATAATATGGACAAGGTATTTGGGAATTCAGCAGTAGTATTTGATGCTGTAAAGGCTGATTTTCAAAAGTGCTGCAGCTCCCACTGACTTCATTTGCAACTGGGGTTGCTCAATATCTGTAGAAATCAGGCCAGGTCATGCACTGACTCATGGGAGGGCCCATTTAAATGGAAAACTATACAGTTTGAAATCTGAGTTGTTTCTGCTCCATCATGCTCACTGTTGTGAGGTTTGTGATTCTCTGTGGCAAGGGATGTGGCTCACTAACCCTGCAGATGTCCCAAGATTAGAAATTGCACCCCAGTTTATTTCAGCCAAACAAGCGAGGAAGGGGATGTAAAGCTGGGCAAAACCTGCCAGGATCTTGGATCTGGGTCTGGTGCGGCACCTAATTTGATACTCCCTTCTGCAAGTAGGTAGGCAGAAAGGGGTGAGGGCGTGAGCACAGCCCTGGCTCTGTCCCCTCTATTCCAGAGTATCTAGTGAGGTGTGGGGTTGGCGACTGCATCCTTTGAAATGCTGCAATAACTTACTTCTTGCTGGAGCAAGGCTGGAGTAGAGTAGGAATTATGACACTCTATAAGCACTTATCTTTACTACAGGAGTAGGTCAACCTCACTTACACTACTTCAGCTACATAAATAACGTAGCTGGAGTCCATGTACCTTAGGCTGACTTACCATGGTATCTTCACTGCACTGTGTTGATGGGAGATACTCTACCCTTGACTTACTTTACTTCTCTTGGGGAACTGGAGTACCAGGGTCTAGCGGAGTCTGCTCTGCCACCAATTTAGAGGATTTTCACTAGACCCTCTAAATCAATACCTGCTGCATCGATTGCAGCAGCATCAATCTCCCCAGTAGTAAAGGCAAGCCTTGAGACACAATTCCTTCCTAGAGCTTGCCCTCTGAGAGAGCAGCTGCGTACCATCCCTTAGAATAATAGAATATCATGGTTGGAAGGGACCTCAGGAGGTCATCTAGTCCAACCCACTGCTCAAAGCAGGACCAACCCCAACTAAATCATCTCAGCAAGGGCTTTGTCAAGCCTGACCTTAAAAACCTCTAAGAAAGGAAATTCCACCACCTCTCTGGGTAAGCCATTCCAGTGCTTCACCACCCTCCTAGTGAAAAAGTTCTTCCTAATATCCTAAACCTCCCCCACTGCAACTTGAGATCATTACTCCTTGTTCTGTCATCTGATACCACTGAGAACAGTCTAGATCCATTCTCTTTGGAACTCCCTTTCAGGTAGTTGAAAGCAGCTATCACAACCCCCCTGAGTCTTCTCTTCTGTAGACTAAACAATCCAAGTTCCCTCAGCCTCTTACTCAGGGATGGAGCCTAAGTGCTCCATCTAGCCCTATGAGATTTCACTTATATGTGTAACGTCAAAATAAAGACACAGAGTTCTTTCTTCAGCCAAGTTTGTTTTTCAGAGTGTAACTGAAGATCAGGAAAATGATTATAAAGTACAACGAGATGGTGTAGTAAATTATCTGAAAAAAGCTCACTGTGTCAGGACTGAAAAATAATGATGTTACCTTAAATTCTCTTTAAAAGCAACCAATTGCTCTCATCAGGTACATAAGTGTTCATCTCACTATGTGGCCATTTATTGTTGATGTCTATTACTGCTCAGCATAAATTGCACAGAGCATCATGTATAAAGGAGACTAATGACATGCTGCTTTGAGTTTTGCTATGGTTTAAAAACATCTCACAATTAAGGTTTATGGTTTTTTACCCACAGCAATTTTTGTTTAAGGTATTTTGATGTTAAAAATGCTGCATGATTTGTTTTGGCTTTCATGTGAGGAATTCACAGTTGTTAATGGCTATAAAAGAAAAAATAATGCACAATATTTTAAAAAATTAAAATAATTAAAATTAATTATTACTCTTGTATAAAATGTAAAATTAATTTAGAGAAAATCCTGTTCCCAAGGTTCTGCAATGAGATGCGTGTGCTTGGATCTCTGCACCTGAACAAAATCCCACTGACTTCCCTGGGTCAATATGAATTTTGTTGCAGGATCAGCACCTTTCTTTGCAAGCTCTGTGTGTGGGCTGATCAAACAAAAGTGTCAGTGAGCTACTGCTGATAACAATGGGGGAGAGATGAAGCAAGCAGAAAGGTTTATGAGTCAGTAGGCACTGTGAACAATGATCAGAGAGAGTAGCAAACAGGGCAATGTGGAGGGAGTTTCAAAGGAGAAAGGAGATACTGACAAGTCTCAGCAAGTGAAAAGGCTCCATTGAGAAAGTATCAGCACTGGAATGTGGATTAGACATGAGAGAAATAGGCTTGTTGTGATAAATGGGCCTACAGATTTACTCTATTTGTTAGCTCAACTGTAAAAAGTATGTGAAAGTTCATTAAATGTCAGAATAACATATAAGAACAAATATGGATGGGAAAAGGTACGAAAAGGACACATAAAGCTGAATTAGTCTAAACAGAAAGGCCTACTGCTATAACACAAGGACTGGGTTAGGATCATGCTTGGTAAACCAGAAAAAGTGGGTCTGAATATTAATGAACCAACGTTGTTGTGTCTGATATTAAACCGCATAGGTGAACAAAATAATGAGAGGATGGGCTATTCCAACGATTTGGACCATTTATTCCACCTACATGAATACAGCGGGCCAATCTGAAGTGGATGTTCATTTGATGTTAGTGTTCCTGAATGGAGGCTAAGGGATCACCAAGGCAAGCTGATTTCTTTTCTAGATGGAAGAGGGAAAAATTAACCAGCCTGAATAGTTAAAGCCTTGGGGAGAAATCAAGGAAGCAAAATCCAATGAGGCAGAAGAGGAGGGAATCCTCACAAGTTGAAACAATGAATGAAATAGTTATGAATGAGCAAAACTATAGGAGGAAGAACAAGAAAGGGTAACAGGTTGCAATAATCGTGATCCAAATCCTATTAACTGAAATGGAGAGACTCACTCTGACCTCATTTGGAGAAGGCAGATAATTAGCTGGAGCACTTTCTGAGCAGGATTCAGCCAGCAATATTACAACAATGACCAAAAGACTATCAATGAAAGGGGTCATTGGGGGCAGGGGAGGCAAAGTCAGCAAGTAACCCTGATTTTCACCTCATAGTGCACAGAACCAATAATCTCTGGATACTTTAGTGAATAAACGTGGCAAATTAAATCTGTTGTTTATTTATTTTGATTTGAAAAATACTAATATAACAAGACGGTACCTCTGTCATAATAAAAGAAACATCCAGCCCCTTTCCCTACCTGCTATCCCCCACAACAACATAAAAATAGTCAACCCACAACACATTGTTTGCTGTCCACATGTCAGGTGGCTGTAGGAGATTTGGAAATGTGTTTGTGGATTGCAATACTATCTGACTTAAGCGATCAATCACACACCATGACTAGCAAATACCAAAGTTTACAGTATACCAACAACTTGGAGGCTGAAACTTACTCACATAAGCTATCTGTGAAGAAGTGAGAGACTTGGGGTACTAGCAGGTAGCAAATTACACCTAAATTTTCAGTGTGACACAGCAGTAAAATAAACCAAAGAAATTTTGGGCTGGATACATATGTAGCTCTCAGGTAAATGAGGCTGGAATATTCATTTTCTGTTAAACCACATTACCAGAAAGATAATGAGAAAGTGGAAGGAGTTTACAAAAACGATCTACGCACTGGAGGAACTGACTCAGAAGCAGAGCTGGCTGACATGTTCAGAATTTCAAAATGTTAAAAAATTTCAAATCAGTTACAAGTGGAAGCCTGCACTCTCAGTCGTCTTAGATAGATAGGCTGCAAATTTCTTTTGAAGGATACAGACTTCATTTGACTACTTGTTATCAAGCATTTGATGGAAATGTACTACCTACTACCGATTAAAGAACATTGGCTAACTTACCATTCATCTCACTCTGTTCCTCCTTCTCATCTGTTTCCTCCTTAAGGACAGATATAGTAATTTCCCTTTAGGGTAAATGTATTTAGGTGATATGCAAACTGCACAGTCAGGTGTTTTGGAAACACCTGACTGTACACAGAGCAGTAACCATGGCCTAATCCTATTCCCAATTACATTTCAGTGGGAATTTTGCCACTGATTTCAAGGGGGGTAGGACCAGATCCTGTAGCCACTCATGTAGCTGTTTTCTGTTGTGTCCACATAGTACCACTGTAGAGGATTAATAAGTCATAGTAGATCACAAGTGGAATGAGTCAACAATGTGATGCAGTTGTGAAAAGGGCTAATATCATTCTGGAGTGTATTAACAGAACAGCCATATGTAAAACAGGGGAGGTAATTGTCCCACTGTGCTTGGCGCTGGTGAGGCTTCAGCTGGAGCACTGTGTCCAATTTTGGGTAACACACTTTAACAAAGATGTGGACAAATTGAAGAGAGTCTAGGGGAGAGCAATAAAAGGTTTAGAAAACATGACTTATGAGGAAAGAGTAAAGAAACTGGGCATGTTTAGTCTTGAGAAAAGAAGACTGAGGGGGACCTCATAACACTCTTCATATATGTAAAGGATTGTGATAAAGAGGATGGTGATGAGTTGTTTCCCATGTCCACTGAAGGTAGAAGAAGCAGTATTCAGCTTAATTTGCAGTACAAGAGATTTAGGTTAGAGATTTAGGTTAAATATGCCTTATGTATTTTACTTACCTTAAACCTATTGTTTCAGGCTGGCTGTAGGCTCAAGCAGAAGTCCTTGCAAAAGTTACATCCAGTTTGTTTTCAAGCTTTTCTTTGCACCCATGAGAGCTAGAAACTTCATTTTTTTAAAAAATGAAAGGTACAGTTCTGATGTAACATCACTAATAATACAAAGACGATACTGGTGATGATCTGATTATCATTGATCTATTTCTCGGTGCAGATGACATCACAGAAACATGGAAGATGTAAGGTAAGTCTGAAAATTCTAAGACCCGATTGAGATGGATGGGGTCAGTTCACATGCCTCAGAGTTAACCATGGTACTCTTACTTCTGCATTATTGCTGGCAACAGCAGTGCCTTCAGTGTTGGGTGCACGACCAGCAGGCGCCACTTTCCAGCCACCAGCTCTGATGGCAGAGCAGAAGCAAAGGAGGCAATACTGCAATCCCCCTACAATAGTCTTGCGACCCCCTTTTGGGTCGGGACCCCCAGTTTAAGAAATGCTGATGTAAGGGCTTTACATGTTTATACTTTGCAGTTTTAAAATACATATTCATGATTTGTTACAATACTGTGAAATTCATTTAAAAAAAAATGCTATGACCATGAAAATTATGGAAATGGATGGTGAATTTGGTAGGGACATGCTTACAAGTAATTTTCAAATTGTTGTCTAACTACCAAGTTATTTCCACCCCTTAGGAATAATAAAATAGCAAACAAGTTGTATCTCTAATTTTTCTTTGTTCCATGTCAACGTGAACAAAGAAATAATGCACTGCTGCCTACAAATGGAAAAGAAATTTGGATTAGGAATGATGACATATGCCTGAAAACATTTAATTTAATGTCATCCTAAATAGATGCCAGAAAGGGCCCTGCTGGATTTATCAACTTGTGTTTTTTTCCCCCTAATGCCTTTAATCATGAGAGTAATGTCATAAAATTTAAATACTTGCTTTTCCCACGGCACTACATTTCACTACACTGGCATGTCACTGCATTTTTTAGTGAAGTGAATCTATTCATAGTCAAGATGAATAGAAAAACAAATAATTATTCACGATCTTTATTAATTCAGTTCCATTCATTTCTGGTGCCTGTGGTAGGTGACTTATTGAATTTAAAGATGGCTTTGTTTATAAATGCAGATCTTATGCACAAGAGCATTCATGCCAGTGTTAAATGAACACTTCTGGTTTCATTTTAGTTTACAGGGTTCATGGCATGTATGAATCTAAATAGTCTGTAATCAGGTGGCAGATACCATATAAATATGTCAATACTCTAGTCAACAAAATTCTCTGGGATTCCCTTGATAGCTAGGACAATTCAGTGAACTGGAATCTGCAATGTGCAATTACTATTCAGGTCTTTCAAACATGTTGACATTAACACTATGACACTAGCCCAAGTGGACTATATTTGCTTTCAACAAACAGATTTTATGGGAGGTTTCTTAACCGCACTTGCATTTATCTCCCTGGATCATTTTTTCCATTTTACAGGTGAATGGATTATACAAACACCTTGGCAATTTATCCCCTCCTATAGTATTTCTTTATAAAGATGAGATCATTAGTTCACACTCTGAAGTCACTTATCAGACTCTTCAACTTCGTTCCCTATAATACATTTGGTGTTGATGAGCCTGGGTAATTCAAAGTCTGCGAAGGATCATGCTCCCTGATTACCCTAAGGGGGTTAGTGTATCTGGGCATCTCTTGGGCTCTCCAATATCTGTTTGGGAAAAGAGTCCTGGGGCCACTCTTTTCCTGATGAGGAGAGATTCTGACTTCCTGGAAATACTGATACTGGTCTCATACACACTCTTGTTAGCACCACTGTTAAGGGGAAACTCCATATGTGTGCAAGTGTGCCTTAAAGGAATTCACATTTACAAGAAACACCAGTATGGTACTTACAAGAAATATATCTATGCCTACCAGTAAAGTACATTTGTATGATTTAATGTTTTGTTTCCTCTTGGTTTCTTCTTCAAGGCTACCCCCACTGCATATAGTGTACAGAATGTAGGAATTTCTATTCCTATTTTCTTGTTAAATGACTTTCTAATATATTACTTTGGAATTGCTGGGACAAAAAATTAACTTTGCCTAGAGTGCTCAAAAGTTATTTTCACATGAAATTTGCCATAATATGTGTCCTATAGCTAAAACTGTTGGTTTTCTGTAGATGAAGTCTCCTCAGGGATTTTCCCTAGACACAAGTGAGGTAGGAGCCTTAAAAGGACAAAGCAGGATTTGACTATGAAAAGGGACATTTCTTTTTGAGAAGAAGACAAGTGGGATGAAATCTTGGCTCCATCAAAGACAATTGCAAATCTACCATTGATTTGGAAAGGGAACAAGAGAAATAAGTTAATGTAATAACTATTATTAATGTAGTTAATATAAAACTACAACCATGAAACTTACTGTGAATCTATTATTATTTATTTAACACTCTCCTTGTTTTCAAAGTATGTTCTCTGATCTTTTGGGTGCCAGAACCCAGTAAACTCCTCTTACATTTATTCTCTAGCTACTTAGACATATACCAAAAACCATACTGTATGGCTAACAAGCCTAACATTGCTGTTGGAGCCCAACTGTTTAATCTTCCTGACTTTCTTTTGACATTGGATTAAGATATTTTGTGTACATTTATGACTGCTTCCTTTTAAGTTACTGTTTCAGTGGGACTATTGATATATTAAAATGAAATCTGGGCACTTGCAGAACTGAGGCTAGAATTTGTACTGGTCTGTATGTAAATAACCTGGCAGGAAGATTTAAATATAAACTCATATTTAAAATAAAATAAAGATTAAGTGAGCAGTGACATTAAAGCAGATGAAGGTAAACAGTCCAGAAGCAATATATGGTGTGGTTGCACCCAATTTGGGCACAGCTGGCCCTGATAAAAGGGCAAGCTGAGAAGATGGGAGAAGAGACTCTTGCTCCAGCTGGGGAGCAAAGAGGACCAAGCTGCCTGGTAGAGCAGGCAGGGTACCTGAGATGGAGCAGGGCTGAGGAAAGGCAAGCAGAGCTGAGGAGCTCTGACCTTGGGAGTTACCAGGCTGAGGCCTTGCTAAAGGCCAGGGAACGTACTAGGGCTACAAGGAGGCAGCTGGGGCTAGAAAGGCAGCAGGTCCAACCCCCTTGCCAGTGATGAGTGGCTATTACAGACTGCAGTTTGCCCCGGAGAGAAGGGGCTAGATGAGGACTGGTTGTAGCCACTGAACCAAGATGGGAATGGGGGGTTGGGGTTCGGAGACCAAGAGTAGGGGGGCACTGCTGTGGGGCAGCACCCCAAGATAAGGGCACCGGCTTCCAGGAGGGACACAGGGCCTGAAGAGCTGCAAATGGTGGAGATTTACAGAAAGCAGGTACTGGTAGGAAGACACTGGGGGTGCACAAAAAAGATCCTGTAACAGTGAGCAACCCAGTTCATTTAGTAAAACTTGTCAATCTAATAAATGTTTAATCCATAGGCATAGTTGGATTTCTACATTTGGGGGAGCAGGGCCCCGTCCAGTAATCACTGCTGTCCAGCTGCGCAGCTCTGAAGGCAGCGCCACTGCCAGCAGCAGTGCAGAACTTTAGAGCTGGGCAGCTGGAGAGAGATGCCTGCTTGCCAAGGTGTTCATGTTGTTTACGAGGCGGGAGGACTGTTCTTTTAATCCCACTCCTGTCCCGCCCCACAATACTCATTCCCCTCCCACCTGTTCCCTCATTGTCTCTTGAAATTTTTATCCTGCTCCTGCTATTATGGTAGCAGTCCCAGTGCAGGGCTCTACTCTGAAGGCAGCGCTTCTGCCAGCAGCAGTACAGAAGTAAGAGTGGCAATGGGGGGCTATCCCTGCCTGTACCTGGGGATGGTGGGGCATTGGGGCTCCTCATCCACTTTGCTTGGTGATTCAGGGGCTTTACAGCCATTTGCATGGTAGGTTAGAGGTTTCTAATCCCTTTGCATGGAGAACGGGAGTTGCAGAGTCTGCTCATCCCCTTGTAGTGGTGCATGAGGACTCTGATCCCACTGCATGAGTGAGTTCGGCAGATTGGGGTGTTCCCATCCCTTTACAGAGGGTGGGGTGGTGGTGGGGAGACATCTACTGACAACAGCATTTCCAGCCATTGCTGGGACACTTTCAGAGTCCTGCAGTGGAACTGGGATCCAACTGGTCCCCCAGGACCTGCTGCCAAAATAATGGGAGCAGGACAAAAATTCAAGAAACAATACTGGGGCAGCTGCTGGACAGCGGCCCTGTCCCCCCCCCCCACCCCCCGAAAAAAGAAATCCAACTAAAGAATTATTTAGTTTTATTATTATTTTATTTATTTATTATTATTATTAGGAACCGAGGTATCCAGGACAACACACTCCAAGGCTTGTGCATTTTGTAGCATCATGTTATCCCTTACAGACCTTTTCATAGATACGTTATGACCCTACCTCAGATGGGGGTACGTGGTAAACTACATATTTGGAAAGGGAGACTCAGCCTAAAAAGTTTGAAAACACTGCTTGAGAGGAAGTTCTTCTGGAACTTTTTTGAGCTAAATGAGGGTGGCAGAATAGGATGGATCTTGCACTGCTGCTGATCTTGATTTACCTGCCCTGTGAATGAAGAGGAATCATCCGTTGGCCAATCTGGAGCTGTCAGTTTTGAAAGAATGGGGGGAAAAGCCTAAGCCATATTTGGCCAGGCAGCTACAAGCACCATTCTGTAAACTGAAGGCATCTGTATCACTTAATCCAACCAGGATCTGGATTACTTTTTAATTTAATAAAACTAGTCTACTAGTTTGGGAACATATTTTGGGCCCATTGAATTCAGAAGAGCATCAAGAGTTTGAGTAGGGTGACCAGATGTCCTGATTTTATAGAGACAATCCTGATTCTGGGCCTTTTCCTTATATAGGTTCCTATTACCCTCCCACCTCCTATCTTGATTTTTCACATTTGCTGTCTGGTCACCCTAGGATAGAGAGAAGCCTATAGTGTAATGGACTGGGTCATGTGGCACATATTATCATATGCAAAAGGAAGAACAGCATACAAAGCTGGCCAAATTTCAAATGAGTAGCCTGGCTGGTAGCCAAGCCATGATCTGTGACCTTCAGCAGCTGCTGTGGGTTTTCATGGATCATTTCTGATGAACATAGCCCAGAGTAATTACATTCTTGCAGATTACTTGGTCCTGTAATTATACTTGAAGTTACTAAGCAGTTCAAAGATTAATTACTGTGTAACTCACAGTTTTTGATCTAATAATAAGGGTAGTTGTGAAGGCAAATGCAACATGATGATGATGCTGTTATCACAGGGATATTAAGTACCCAAAAGTGGCCAGAATTTATACTGTACATGGTGCCCTCTAAACAGAAATCTGTACCTAATTTAATGTTATGACTAGAAAGTTGAGGAGCTGAGTCTGCTGTTGTTGATTTGCTTATTTTTTTTAACAAAACAAAACTCCTCTATTACTATAAATTGTATATACATGTAGTGTCTGAAAAAAATGTTTGCATTGTTTTTACCTCATCTTCGGTCCCCCTACTACCTGACTCCAGATGGGTTGTTTTACCCTTCTTTACATCTTGTCTTAAACTAAATTGTGACTCCTTGGAACAGGAACTGTGTCCTACTATATTTCTACAGCACTATGCAAAAAAGGAGCCTCTGTGTGCTACTGTAACATTAATAATAATATCTGTACCAATCTGGAAAATGTGAAGCAAAATGGCTTGCTATTTATTTATTTACTGGGTAGCAGGATGAGATTTTCACAGGTTGTACAGATATAGTTAATTAGAATCAGTCTTACTCAGACAAGGGCACTTGTGCTGAAAAGAACATATCATATTCATAACATATTTTATACCCAAGTGAAATTGGGTGATGCTAAATTGACTTGGGACCAGATTTGTAGAAGATGGAGTCTAGGATCTGTAGAGATTACAGAGACCGAGACACCATTATTGGGATAAATGCAAGCCTGCCCTTATTACCTGTTTTTAACACAGACTTTTACCTCCTTGCTATAATGCCCGCAGTGGCCAGCCTGAATAGTGGCACTAAACATTGACAACCAACACCACAGGTCAGAACTCTCACTTCCTATGTGAGTGTGTCAGCTGAGATACATGGTCACTAAGAATCACATGCTTGCCACTTTAATGCCCTTGAGTACCATGGGCAAGCCAATTAATCAAAACATATTTTTCACTCTTCTCCAGTGCATTCCTTCCCCCCTCAGCCCCCAGTGTAAAGCCTCTTTAATTTCCCATGGTGATCAGTCAACACTTCCTCCCCTCCATGAGACTGATTCTGCATTCACATTACTTTTATACCAGTGTAACTCCATTGACTTCGATCGAATTACTTCTCATACTGGTGACTGTGTTCAGTGAACAGTGAGGGAGAGCAAGATCAGGCCCAATATTAACAGAGAAACATAGGAGGAAATTGCTAGAAGGGGAAAATGTCAGCATTTATGTTATCTAGTTGCTGATAGTAGGTTACTTTGAATTCTGTTGCTACACTTTTATCATGTTTAGACATTAATTTTGTTGCCTAAAGCACTTGAGTGATCTTTTTATTAGCAAGAATGTATAAATCTAAATGCAAGATTCAGCAAAATGTTTATTTAAGAAAGACAGATGGAACTGTTTTTAAGTAAACATTTCACATATATTATTATGCATATAAAATAATAATAAGACAAGCTGCAAAATGATGCATGACACATGTTAGGAAAAAAGTTGCATGATGGTTGCTGGAACCTGACTCACCAGCAAGTCAATATCCAGAGTCGGGAGGAGGATTTATCAAACAAGGGTTTGAGAGGTAAAGTTTGAGAGAATATATAAAGCTCCTCTAAAACAAAGTCTTTGTCCTTCTCTTCCTCAAAATAATACAGTCATCCTTCTGTTTGGTTTTTATTGAATAATTTTGCAGGAAATATAACTAATGGAAGTGAAGGAAAAATTACAGTTGTTAAAAATTGGATACTGCGATGGCTGTCACAATTTACCACCACTGTGGGACTATGTGTCAGTATCCCAACTGTCAGTTATTGTCAAATACGATTTACATATGCACAATATTTAACTTAGTCTATATTGAAACTAAAGCAAGTTCGAGTGTTTTTCTCAGCAGATGCTGGAGATGTCTCTTAATCACAGTACTCTAATACTCAATTTGTTCTTACTTTACCAAAGATTAGAAAGATATCACAACTATATAAAGGGGGAAATGTACTTATTAGTAAAATTGTGTGTCTGCCATGTGACTATTATTTAGGGGAAATTGATACTTTTGTGGAGAAATATACTTTCCTCATCTTCATTTTCATGCAGCCTTACCTCCCCTTTTCCCTAATTAGCAGCAGTCAAACCATGGGTCAGATTTACCGAAGGTATAGATTACCTGGAGCCAGCCAGGCCCCCGCTCTTGTGGAAATAGGAGACCCACTCCAGTGGGTGAGTGGGTCATGGGTAATGCCAGTGCCATTCCTCAAGATCTTCCAGCAAGAGAAAGCAACTTAAATGACAGGCCACTGCAGCCCACTGGCTCAATCAACACTTCCCACAGGTGCTGTAATTACACCCACTATGTAGGCCAATACATACCCATTTTGGAGTCTGCTTTGGGCCTGTGGTGCATTGTAGATTGCAGATAACTTCTGTCACTTCAGTTTCCCTGGTAGTCTCTCCAACACTGTGGGCCTCTGATTTCTTACGGGACTTTGGGCTAAATTTAGCCGGGGGCTCATGGGTGGAGTGAAATGAAGTCTAACACTTAATTTGATGGGTTGTGAAATGAAGTCTAACACTTAATTTGATGGGTTGTGAAATGAAGTCTAACACTTAATTTGATGGAATGTTTCTGTTTCTCCGTAATGTGATAACTTTGGAACACCCCATCCCATCAATTCCAAAATTTCAGGCAATATTCTAGGGTATCACGTGGCTTAACCCTGTTTATTTTGGTTCAAATAAAAACACCAGAAGAAGCCTGTTTCCTTTCTCTTGTTCCCTCCTCTTCCACAGTGGTTCCTCAAGTGCCAAACATACTTGTTGGGAGGCCAGACATGGGGCCAGAAAGCAGAAGTATCCAGACAAAATCCAGAAGCAGTAGTCCAACAACCCCAAGTATATCAACAGATCTCTAACAAATTAAATCAATGGCCAGGTGCCAGCCACCTGAGCATTAACTAACTTCTTAAGGATAAGCAACCACTGACTAAATTGCTCATATTACTCATGCTTTTTCTATTCAGAATGTTGATTCAAAATAAAACACCTATACCAGAGCCAGGCCCAGGACATTTTAAAATCCCACTACCACTATTATGGATCCCAGTCCCATTTCAGGGTTCTCATCTACACTTGTGGGTTCTTTGTGCTCTGGAGAGGCTGGTATGCTGCATCTCCATCGCCTCCCAATTCTGGCTGGTACTTCACCATCAATTCCCTTTTGTAAAAATTAAACCAGAAATAAATTAGTCAGCTTTTCCTCTTTATCATAAATCATCCAGGGCTATGATGTAATGTTTTTACTTTAAGATGGCAGAGGCCAATTATAACTGTAGAAGGCAGACTGTACTCAGTTGTTCCAGGTAGTAATATCTAGCATTTTGCCATCTGCACTGTGATTCCATTGCTTACTATCAAATTACATTCCATATAATTAAATTAAAAATTGAATCAAACTCCATGTGTCTTTATCTCTACTGTAGTTGTTTACATTACTTTGTTATTATGACTATTAGAAAAGCTCGTAAAGCTTGTCTCGCTTATCAACAAAAATTGGTCCAATAAAAGATATTACCTCACCCATCTTGTCTCCCTCTATTAGAAAACATATCCATGTTGAAGAGAGAGAGAGGGTTAAATTAAAGGAAGAGGACTAATTTGGTGGTCTCCTAAATCCAAAATTAGATATTTAAATATAAGCTGGAGTGGTGCTGAGCACCTGCCATTCTCATTGACTTCTTTAGGATTTGTGGGTACTTGGCACCACGGTAAAAGCCAGACCATTAATATTTAGCTATATTTATTAACATGACTCCAGGATTCTTATTTTAGACAGGTACCCAGGTTTGAAAATGTTGGCCTATATAAATAGTCTTTTATCAAAAGCAAAGACAATATATCTGCTCATAGACAAGATTTGTGATGGAAGATGTTGCTTTGAAAGAGTTTCAGCATGTGGCATCTCTTCAGATTAGATAGACAAACACTGGGGGTTTTTGCACATAATGGGGCATGCCAGGGTATCATAAACAAGTGGAAAATATTGAAAGAGAAATACCTGACCTGGATTGTTTAAATTATTGTTGACTGCAATGTGAGCAATAACAGTGACAAATGCTGTGTCAAAAATAGTTATTTTTTATGATTATGTACAGCTGAAAATTACAGTTAGGTATTATTACTTGAACAAGAATACAGAAGAATTAAACATGGAAAAATACAGTAGTAGAGAGAAAACACATATACCAGGTGGAGAAGACTTTGCCAACAGAATTCAGTGTTAGAAAAGGCTAATTATAAAAATGTTAATGACTAATTGAGTGCAATGCAGAAACCACGGTTACCTTATTTAAATCAAGTGAAAAAATGAACAACGAATAAAACACTAAAAATGAAATAGTTCATGCTCTATTTGTCTGGACCTTCTGCTTAGCATAAAACACACTGCACTACTAAGATAATTATCAGGGAAACCACCTTTATAATACCTGTTGGGGCCAATAATACTAAAGAAGCTCTTACCATTCTCATGTCTTCTTGTGATTAAAATATAATTTGATTAGCCTATGCCAGAGATTCCCAACCCCAGGCCAGAACCTGCAAAATAATTATCAGCACTTGATGAAGGCATCATTGCTCTCTCATAGTGACATATACAAGCCCCTTGGGTCTATTTAATAATCTTCCCAAAGTAGTGGAAACCCCATTCCAGGAAACATTTATAAGTAGACTGGACAAAACATAAGAGAATAGACTGTAGAGCAGTACTGTTTGTTCTGGGGCCTCTTGTGGCTCTCAAAGCTATAGATTTTAGTCTACATGGGTACCTGTGTTAAAAAGAAAATGTATATTTGACTGTTAATTGAAAACATCACCTGACCTTCACCCCATGGTTTTTAAAATAGTCTTTGAATCATCTCTATTCCTACAGGGAGAAGGTAAGGTGCTACCTCTGCAACTACCTCCCATTGTTTCCCCTGCTGTCTGATGAGAAGCTCTGGTGTGAGCCAGAATACTTTAAGCAATTGCTCTCCTTTCTGTGCTGCAGCTTTTCAGCACTGCCTCACTAGCAGCTTGCTACATCACAGTGGAAGGGGAGAGGGAAGCTCTGGCTGCTCCATGGATCGCTTCCCTGCCAGACTATGGGAATCCTGTAGCGAGCAGGATAGAGGTTCAACTTGGACTGCCTGAGCCTAGGAAAATAGTTAAAGTATTGATTGAAGCCCCTTGACCCTCTGAGGGTTTTGAAATAATGTTTGGCCCTCAGGATGAAAAGCTCCCACTACTGCACAGCTGGACAGAGAAATGGAATTTGATAGCTTCAGACCTGGTTTCATTCTGATTAAGAACAAAAACCAAAAATGTTGAAATTCTCTGCAAAAGGGAATGGGGCCCCAGCTCCGGGGTAGTCTGCCTAATGGAGAATGCAGAAGCCATGGACCCTATAATTGTTGGGATCCCAGGCACTGTGGCAGTCTGCTTGGTGTGCTGCTGTAGAACCTGGAACTCCAGCTTCCCTGCAGCCTGTCAGACAAGCTGAGGAGAAGCCGGGAGGCTGAGCTGGCATTAATCCAAGCAGGTTTCTGATGGAAACCTACCTGGGTTTCACTGGAATTTTGACAGAATTGAACCACCTCTGTGACCAGCTCTACACCAGTGTTATATGGAAAACCCCCTGCACTGGCATAGGGCTGGTCCAAGACTTTAGAATAAATTCCCATGAGAAGTAAGGCTAGGCAGATCTCTTTGACCTCCACTATATAAACACATAGCAGCATACAATACATACTATTATAAAAAAATCTACCAAAACTACACTGTATATACAAGATTCTCTCTGAGAAGAAGATGAAAGAATGAATCGTGCTTGACAGATATTACTTCTGTCTCTTAATGCACCATTGGAAAGTGGCTGTGGTAGTAAAGGCAGTATAAGAGCCTGTATGCAACTTACTAGAAATAGAATTGTAAATAGATGGATTAGATGACCTACAACAAATAATTTATTTAATAACTTTTCCTGCTCCTGGATTGTCTGCTAGCAAATTGGAATTTCCTTGCATTTTTTCCTAGTTTACTCAAATTTTACAAGGTATTTAATTTTTTTCTATGATAGATTGACATCATGTGTCCAGTAATCAGTATTCAAAACCTAAGGTGTGCTGGTTAGTTGTGATAAGAACATAAGAACATAAGAAAGGTCGTACTGGGTCAGACCAAAGGTCCATCTAGCCCAGTATCCTGTCTACTGACAGTGGCCAATGCCAGGTGCCCCGGAGTGAGTGAACCTAACAGGTGAAGATCAAGTGATCTCTCTCCTGCCATCCATCACCCGCCTCTGACAAACAGAGGCTAGAGACACCATTCCTTACCCAGCCTGGCTAATAGCCATTAATGGACTTAGCCTCCATGAATTTATCCAGTTCTCTTTTACACCCTGTTATAGTCTTAGCCTTCACAGCCTCCTCAGGCAAGGAGTTCCACAGGTTGTGCGCTGTGTGAAGATGAACTTCCTTTCATTTGTTTTAAACCTGCTGCCCACTAATTTCAATGGGTGGCCCCTAGTTCTGCTATTATGGGAAAAAGTAAATAACTTTTCCTTATTCACTTTCTCCATGCCACTCATAATTTTATATACCTCCATCATATCCCCCCTTAGTCTCCTCTTTTCCAAGCTAAAAAGTCCTAGCCTCTTTAATGTCTCTTCATATGGGACCCGTTCCAATCCCCTAATCATTTTAGTTGCCTTTCTCTGAACCTTTTCTAATGCCAGTATATCCTTTTTGAGATGAGGAGACCACATTTGTACACAATATTCAAGATGTGGGCGCACCATGGATTTGTATAAGGGCAATAAGATATTCTCTGTCTTATTTTCTATCCCTTTGTTAATGATTCCTAACATTCTGTTTGCTTTTTTGACTGCCGCTGCACACTGCATGGACATCTTCAGAGAACTATCCACGATGACTCCAACATCTTTTTCCTGATTAG
Source organism: Dermatemys mawii (assembly GCA_007922305.1). Lineage (NCBI taxonomy): Eukaryota > Metazoa > Chordata > Testudines > Dermatemydidae > Dermatemys > Dermatemys mawii. The sequence continues at coordinate 27,720,918 of ML677340.1, forward strand.
TTGTAGCTAAATTAGCCCCCATCATATTGTACGTATAATTGAGGTTATTTTTTCCAAAGTGCTTTACTTTACATTTATCCACTTTAAATTTCATTTGCCATTTTGTTGCCCAATCACTTAGTTTTGTGAGATCTTTTTGAAGTTCTTCACAGTCTGCTTGGGTCTTAACTATTTTGAGCAGTTTAGTATCATCTGCAAACTTTGCCACCTCACTCTTTACCCCTTCCTCCAAATCATTGATGAATAAGTTGAACAGAATTGGTGTTAGGACTGACCCTTGGGGAACAGCACTAGTTACCCCTCTCCATTCTGAAAATTTATCATTTATTCCTACCCTTTGTTCCCTGTCTTTTAACCAGTTCTCAATCCATGAAAGGATCTTCCCTCTTATCCCATGGCAACTTAATTTACGTAAGAGCCTTTGGTGAGGGACCTTGTCAAAGGCTTTCTGGAAATCTAAGTATACTACGTCCACTGGATTCCCCCTTGTCCACATGTTTGTTGACCCGTTCAAAGAACTCTAATAGATTAGTAAGACATGATTTCCCTTTACAGAAACCATGTTGACTTTTGCCCAACAATTTATGTTCTTCTATGTGCCTGACAATTTTATTCTTTACTATTGTTTCAACTAATTTGCCCGGTACGGACGTTAGACTTACCGGTCTGTAGTTACTGGGATCACCTCTAGAGCCCTTTTTATATATTGGTGTTACATTAGCTATCTTCCAGTCATTGGGTACAGAAGCCGATTTAAAGGACAGGTTACAAACCCTAGTTAATAGTTCCGCAATTTCACATTTGAGTTCTTTCAGAACTCTTGGGTGAATGCCATCTAGTCCTGGTGACTTGTTACAGTTAAATTTATCAATTAGTTCCAAAACCTCCTCTGGTGACACTTCAATCTGTGACAATTCCTCAGATTTGTCACCTACAAAAGATGGCTCAGGTTTGGGAATCTCCCTAACGTCCTCAGCCGTGAAGCTCGAAGCAAAGAATTCATTTAGTTTCTCCGCAATGACTTTATCATCTTTAAGTACTCCTTTTGTATCTCTATCATCCAGGGGCCCCACTGGTTGTTTAGCAGGCTTCCTGCTTCTGACGTATTTAAAAAAACATTTTATTATTACCTTTTGAGTTTCTGGCTAGCTGTTCTTCAAATTCCATTTTGGCTTTTCTTACTACATTTTTACACTTAATTTGGCAGTGTTTATGCTCCTCTCTAGTTACCTCATAAGGATTTGACTTCCACTTTTTAAAAGATGCCTTTTTATCCCTCACTGCTTCTTTTACATGGTTTTTAAGCCACGGTGGCTCTTTTTTAGTTCTTTGACTTTGCTTTTTAATTTGGGATATACATTTAAGTTGGGCCTCTATTATGGTTTCTTTGAAAAGTGTCCATGCAGCTTGCAGGGATTTCACTTTAGTCACTTTATCTATTAATTTCTGTTTAACGAACCCCCTCATTTTTGCATAGTTCCCTTTCCTGAAATTAAATGCCACAGTGTTGGGCTGCTGCAGTTTTGTTTCCAGCAAGGGAATGTTAAATGTTATTATATTATGATCACTATTCCCAAGCGGTCCAGTTATAGTTACCTCTTGGACCAGCTCTTGCGCTCCACTCAGGACTAAATCAAGAGTTACCTCTCCCCTTGTGGGTTCCTGTACCAGCTGCTCCAAGAAGCAGTCATTTAAAGTATCGAGGAATTTGGTCTCTGCATTTCATCCTGAGGTGACATGTACCCAGTCAATAGGGGGATAATTGAAATCCCCCATTATTATTGAGTTATTTATTTTGACAGCCTCTCTAATCTCCCTTAGCATTTCATCGTCACTATCACTGTCCTGATCAGGTGGTCGATAATAGATCCCTATTGTTATATTCTTATTAGAGCATGGAATTACTATCCATAGAGATTCTATGGAGCATGTGGATTCATTTAAGATTTTTAATTCATTTGATTCTACATTTTCTTTCACATATAGTGCCACTCCCCCACCCCCACGACCTGTTCTGTCCTTCCAATATATTTTGTACTCCGGAATGACTGTGTCCCATTCATTGTCCTCGCTCCACCATGTTTCTGTGATGCCTATTATGTCAATATTCTCCTTTAACACGAGACACTGTAGTTCACCCATCTTATTATTTAGACTTCTAGCATTAGCATACAAGCACTTTAAAAACTGGTCACTGTTTATTTGTTTGCCCTTTTCTGATGTGTCACATTCTTTATGTGAAAGTTTGTCATCTGATCTGGCCTCTCCTTTATTCTTTACCATCCTCTCCTTCTGACTAAAACCTAGAGAATCTCTATCAGTAGACCCTCTTGTAAGAGAAGTCTCTATCCAATGCACATGCTTCTCTGCAGCAATTGGCTTTCCCCCATCTCTTAGTTTAAAAACTGCTCTGCAACCTTTTTAATGTTAAGTGCCAGCAGTCTGGTTCCACTTATGTGATGGGTCACATAAGTCATGTTCTATTATATTTCTTTTCCATAAGTAGACTACATTTCTAAAATGTCACTCCCCAATCCTACAACAGCTACAGGTTCTGGTTAGATTATCAGAACTAAACATGTTTATCTTTTATTGACATTTCCCTTGTACCTAAATAGAAACGAGCAAACCTTTGGAGCAGGACCAAGGGTGAAAGTAAGTTAAAGGACTTACCGGTACACCAGAAGTTTTGGTCGGGGTGGAGCCTCAACCGGAAGAGGCGTGGCCTCAACCGGAAGAAGTAGAGCCTTAGCTCCTGACCCTTTAAATCAAGATTTAAAGGGCCCAGGGCTCCAGCTGCCACTGCAGGGGAGCCCCAGGCCCTTTAAATCACTAAGGAGTCCTGGGGGCTCCCGGCTGCCTATGCCACCCCAGGGCTCCCGGGCTCTGGCAGAGCTTTAAAGGGCCTGGGGAGGTAGCGGCAGCCAGGAGCCTAGGGCCCTTTAAATCCCTGCAAAGCTCTGCTGCCGGAGCCCTGGGGTTAGCGCCCATGGAGCCTTGGGCCCTTTAAATCCCCTCCGGAGCTCCACTGCCACTACCCCAGAGCGCTGGCAGCAGGGCTCAGGTGAGGATTTAAAGGGCTCCGGAGCTCCAGCTGCCTGCTATTGGCCTGGCCCTTTAAAGCCCCGCCAGAGCCACGGCCGGAGCCCTGGGGTAGCGGCAGCAGGGCTTCGGCGGAGACTCGTTGCCGCTCCCCAGGGCTATGGTAACAGGGCTCAGGAGGGATTTAAAGGGCTCCAGGTGGTAGCAGCTGCCGCAGTCCCGAGCCCTTTAAATCCCCACTGGAGCCCTGCTGCCAGAGCCCTGGAAGCCTGGCGGTGGACTCTGGAGAGGATTTAAAGGATCCCAGGGCTCCAGCCCTGCTGCCGCCCCGGAGCCCTTTAAGTCCCCGCTGGAGACCCACCGCCGCTCCCCAGGGCTCCAGCAGCAGGGCTCCAGTGGGGATTTAAAGGGCTGGGGTGGTAGCGGCTGCCGCAGCCCCGAGCCCTTTAAATCCCCACCGGAGTCCCGTGGCTGGAGCCCTGGGAAATGGCGGCGTGTCTCCCCAGAATTTAAAGGGCTCTACGGCAGCGGTGCGAGAGCACAGGGTAAGTACCCTCAGGGCCCCGCTGCTTTATTTACCTGCCGGCTGACTGCGCACTGCTTCCCCGTGGCCCCCATTGGACCCAGACAGCAAACCGTGGCCAGTGGGGGCCGTGGGGAAGCGGTGCATGGTCAGCAGGCAGGTAAATAAAGCAGCGAGGCCCTGAGGATACTTACCCTGCGCTCCCGCGCCGCTGCCCTAGAGCCCTTTAAATTCTGGGGAGATGCGCCGCCGCTCCCCAGGGCTCCAGCAGTGGGACTCTGCAATTTAAAGGGCCTGGGGCTCCAGCTGCTGCTGGGAGCCCCAGACCCTTTAAATTGTCTCCTGTGGAAGCTGGTCCCGGTACAGCAAACTGGCCCTTGCCAGTACGCCATACCGGTGCGTACGTACCAGCTTACTTTCACCTGTGAGCAGGACACTGAATGTATGTGCTTTAAAACCTCTCTCTATATCGTATGAGGAAAATAAACACATAGTGGGGTATTTTTCATATCTTTCCTTATTATCATCATTGTATTTGGATATCTGACAGGTAACCATGATTGTGATTGGTGTGTGAGCTGACTAGAGAGTCACATACCATGTGGAAGCCATCACTGCCCCCTCTTAATTGCCAGAATGGGTCACTGATGAATAACTTGAGGCAATCATTGGCCAAGCACCTAGGGAAGTAAGATAAGCATCTAAAGAATGTGAACACCCAAAGGCCTAAAAACAGTTTGGAGTAGGGGCTAGGAATTAGACTCAACAAGGGGACATTTTGCCTTAATATGAAGGAACAAAATTCTATGGTGAGATCACAGAAATGTTTGAAAAGTTCCTCAAAGTCAAAGAGGTTCCATTTCTTGAGTAACTGAGAACAGAACTGGATAACACAGTGGCAAACATACCACAGGAAGCAATCCACTGGCAGGGACAGACTAGATGACTCCCATTAATGTATTTGTTTCACTTCTATAATTTTTCTTCCATGGCCTATTCACACTGCTTAAGCAGTACTCTCAAGTCATGCTGACTTATGACCTCAAAAACTTGTCTCAGATCCCTAGATTCACTCATGTATCAAGTCAGCAAGAACAATATATTTTGGCATACTGCAGAGTAACAATCTTTAATGCTCAGTAGAGCATTCCAGAGAAAATTATACTAGCTGGCATTTTACTTGCCCACCATGTGAGATTACCTTTATTTTTCAGCCTATGAGACTGAATTAATAAAAGTTAGTTAAGTAATTATAGCCTTTTTTCATTTATAATCTCTCTTGGCACTGAGCTAGAATGCCACAGCCAGAATTGCATATAAAAGACATTTGACAATTTAACAGAAGCAAGAAAGATATATATAGGTTGGTATATTTACTCCTATTGAGAAAATAAGAGCATAGTGGGTCATTACTAATACTAAGGATTCCAGGTAGATCCATGTGACCCTGAGAGTATGAATAATTTTGATGAAAGGTGAATATACCTTCTCTAGATCATGCAGTCAACCACCTTCTATTATTCTTCTGGAATCTTCATTCACCAACAGAACCTCCTCACTCTTTTCTACAGTGAGCAGCAGCCAATTCACTTTAATTCACATCCCTGTCTTGATCAGATGCTGCAAAAATAAGACCATTGACTCTATTCAATGAAAATGAGACAGAACAATCTGCACATGAATCTCTAACACTCCAACTGCTAATACTAGACTACATCACCAAATAATGGAGACTGGACAAGATTCATATATATGCCTTGTTTCCAAAAGATTATGTATACTTGAACAATTGACCAGTATTGCTCATCAATGGATATGATTTACAATTAGATATTAGGACTCTCAAAATTGAAGTCATTGGGGTTTTGGTTTTTGTTTGTTTGGTTGGTTTTTTTTTTAACAATGTAATTCAGAATTATTAAAGGTCATCATTTTGTATTGCTGGTAAAGAAATGTCTTTACTGTTTATTTACATAAAAGCCAGAAAGAGATTCATCCTAGCTGTTAAAACTGGACTAGGTGCTATGGTGTTTGACGTTATGTATAGAAATATGTAACTCTCATTCTGTACATACAAATTCTACTACTGTAGATGGGAACTTTGCATGCATATCTGAGGCAGTATATGCCCCTTCTAACCAGCTGTATGGGGCAGGGGGAGAAGAGGAGGGAACTCAGATGGTAGCCTTATCTGCTAATCTGAACTATACAAAAGCAAGGAAAAATACCATATAAATTACACTGAAGTTGTACAGGTTACAGAGCCACAAAAATGTCATACTTCTTTTATCCTTTGGAGAAATGAGCCCTATATGATTACTATTCCACTGTTTCATATTTCTGAATATAGAGTGAAACATTTATCTCTATAAATAGGTAATGCATAAAAACAATTACAGGGATAATTTAGAAGCATTACACTTGTAGTCAAATACACCACTGGCAATATAAAAAATGCCCTGCAAACATGCATTCAATCCTTTAAAAGACTGATTGTATAGGTAAATGATTTCATTTCCATTATCTTGTATCCACCTTTGCAAAACAACAGATTAGGAAACAAACCAGCAAACAATAAAAACCTAGGAAGACTGGTTTCTGCCCTTAGTTACACTGATGTAAATCTAGAATTATTCGACTGTGATCTTATCCTTGAAGATAAACGGAGAATGTGGCTCCCAGATGATAAATCTCTATGCTGAAGCATGGCAACAGAGTAACAAAAGCTACACCTGAGAAAGGCCTTTGGGAGAAAGGAAACACCTGCTAGTATTGCTGGTGAACAGGTGGAAGGCAGAGCTTTGCAGGCTCGATATCCTGGGGTTAGTATTGCCATTACAGAGAGTGGTTTTCAGGTGCCCTCCCCTGCACTCCCTCCAAAGACTTTACAAAGAACCGTTGCCGTTGAACCGATCTGAGCGATCTGCTTTGTGCTCCCGTGGAGAGGCTCCAGGCGCAGGCAGCGACGCGTGACTGACTCCAACTACCGCTTTGTACGAGCTAACAGCAACCCCGCCGCGCTGGCCCTGCCCTCGCTGGATGTGCGTCGCGCTGCCTTCTCGTTAGTGCAGGGAGCCTGCGGCAACCAGACACTTCCCCTAGGATCTCCCCGAGCTATCACCGGGGCCCGGGGAGGTGGGGGAGGGGAAGTACTCTCTCCAGCTTGCCCCTGGTACTAGCTCATCGGAGGGCTGCTGGGACGGCGCCGGCTGGGGCTCATCGCCCCTGCTCGGCAGCATCAGCACCACAGACAGCTCCGAGCAGTTCGCATCCCCCGGCTCAAAGGCGGCCCAGCGGCCGGACCCCGGGAGCCGCCCGCCCCGCGCTCCCCTGCCCCGCAGCCCTCAAGCCGCCCTGTAACACCAGGGGGCCCCGCCTGCGCTCGCGGGGCGGGGGGCTGGCTCGGGGCCGGGCGGTCTGGTGGGATCGCGGCCGAGGCTGCTCGCCCCGCTCTGGCAACTCAGAGTCCCGCTAAAGCTGCCTCCTCGGAGGGACCGAGTCCCCCACCCCGCAGGGCGCTAGAGCCCCGGGCAGCCCGAGCAGAACCCGCCGCCGGCGCCCGGCTCCAGGGAGGAGGCGCCCCCCGTTTCCCCTCCTGCTGCCCCCTGGACCGGGGGAGGCTGCCATGTTAAGCCACGTCTCCTGGCCTGGGGGACAGGGCTGCGGGTCCCCCCTTACCCCTGCGCATCCTCTGCCCCCGGGCCCTGCCCCAGCCCAGCCAGCGCTCCGCGGCTCCCCACTGGCGGCCATTCATCGGGCACGCTGAGGGGGGGGGAGTGGGAGGAGGGGCCGCTCTCTCCAGCCGGACCCCGCACCCCTGGGTGCAACGGGCGAGTGGGGGGCGGAGGGGGGGGCGCTTGCCCAGACCGTGGCCGAGTTTCCCCGCCCCACACACCCGCCCCAGGCGAGCGGCACCAAGGGGCTCGCTGTGGGGCCGCGGCAGCGAAGTTTTCGCTGCTTCCTGTGTGGGTGGCTGCAGGCGGGAGGCTGAGGGGCTCCCCCGGCGCGGATCCGCGCAGGGACGTGCCCCGCGGCCCGGAGCTCGGGGTGCAAAGCCCGGAGGTGCACGCCAGGGCGGGGAGGGCAGCCAGCTGCTTTCCCACCCCGCCGCCCCTCCTCCGGCAGGGCCTAGGCTCCTGCGCTCCTTGCTGCTGCTGCGCTGTGGGGGAGGGAGGGGGAGGATGTGGCACGTGGCAGCGGTGCCGGGGTGGGTCTCCTGCCTGATGCCGCTGTTTGTCGCTGAGTTTTGGAGAGATTTATTGGCTGGCTCCCGCTAAGCCACGCTTGAGTAATCCGAGCTGCTGCGCGCTGTGGTGAAGCCCAGAGGGGGGGTTGGGAGTGGGGACGTCACTCCCTTTGGTAGCAGAGCAACGTTAGTCTTCCGTCCCTCTAACCATCACTACAGCTTGGGAAACTGCCGGGTCACATCCATTTGCATTGGAAAATTGCCGATGTTTGGTGCTAGAGAAACAGATCGATCACCCTTGTGATTCCCACTGCTCCGGTCCCTGCCTACCCCACCCTTACCCAGCCCAGAGACAATAGCATCCGAGGTCCCCCAGAGGAAGGAGCGGGGATGGATCTGACTCCAGCAGGAAAAGCGTGTGCCTAGAAGTGGTGCTAATGGGAAGAGATGCTGTGATCCAGAGGAGGATGATTTGTCACAAAGGGTAGTTGACTCAGTGCTTTGGGCTGGAGCCCTGTAGAGATCATTGGAGAAGTCATTGTGCACAGGGAGCCGAAGAGCTATACAAACATGCCTGTTCGCAGAGGGCATGTGGCACCACAAAATACATTTTTGGGTACAATCATACGAAAATTTGAAGGGCAAAGTAAGTTCTCTCTCTCTCTCTTTCTCTCTTTTTTGATACAATAGTTTGGGTCTGCTTGGGACTAGATACATAGCAGCTCCAGACTGTTTTAAGTTTGCAGATTGCAAAGGAAAGACAGGAGGTGATGAAGGGGTCCTAAGAGCCTTGCTGATATTATTACTGATCTACATTACAGTTTTCTATTCTCCCTCATCTTAGGGGGCAGTTTTATTTATTGACTATATTATATTTGGTGTTGTAGCTACATTCCAGCTGTTCAGAATCTCATATAGAGGGGGTGCTTGTGCTATATCCAAGGAAAATATTGCTAGCTTCTTTTTTTAACATAAATCAGAACAGGCAGACTTTGATTTAGAGGAGACAAATAACACCCAGAGGAATTGTTAGGGGGGAAAGTACTCTTGTTAGCTTGTCTTTGGCACTGCATTTTTAACATATTTATCAGTGATGTTTTTGTTTATCATTAATTTATGGAAGCTTGAAGTATCTAGTAAATCAATGCAAATGTCTCCCCAGGGACATTGGTGATCTGGTCTATGTATCCTTCCCAATGCAGTAGTTTACTACCTGTCAAGGATCTTTAAGCTTTCATTATTTTTCTTTTCATTCCAAGTTACTGTACATCTAACACTGGAAACTTAGAAATAATTTTACAACAGCATCCAAAGAAACAGTATTTTTGACACACCTGCACTAATTTAAATATAGGCATGTTTATAATATATCAGGCCACTACAAAAGGAAACTAAGTTTAGCTTATACACTTTGCAGTTCCTTGTCTAAATGTATCTACAACAAATTTAATATTCTTGTAACTCATGTAAGAAATAAAGGCCAGATCCTACAAGTTTTACATATATAAATAATACCATAGATTTCAATACTTGTGTTAGTAAGGATTTACAGACTCAGGTCATTGAACTGTGTGACTGATTGTTGAAGTGAATAAAGCTAGTGAATAATACAATCTTTTCAATCACTAATACAAGGTTATTGTGAAATTCAGCATAATATGAAGACAGTGGGGAAAGTATGTTTAAAAAGCACTTTTTTCTACAAATGTTTTGATGTGTTAGAAAACAATATAGTTAATTAAAAATACTAATATAGGGTCATAAAATGCTCACTTAACTCATGATAAATCCTATTAAAATTGTGGGGTTGTTTGTGTGACCAAGACAAGCACGACTTCATAAATAGTAATAACATAGCAATTGTATCACAGCTGAATATCCATTTGTAAAATGGGAGCAGTGTATAGTACAATTGTGAACAGAAATAAGTAGAATAGTTAAAAGACAACTTTGGTACATTACTCTCAGGTGAAAGTTTCAAAAGGTCTGTGTGGCTTAAGCACATCACTTTACAAGTGTAGTTGAGACCGGAATTTGACCCAAGATGATCTTGTACTATGGGGCTTGTAATTTCCCCTTTCTGTAAGAACTCTAGTTTGGGCTTATAACAACGACACAAGCAACTGAATGATCATATTACATTTATTTTCTTGGGAGTTTAATTGAAAACCAGATTAATGGCTTGATCCTGCTCATATTCAAGTCAATGGAAAAATTCCCATTGGCTTCTGTAGTGCAGGGTTGAACACTTTGGTTTGGGCTTTATCCTGGCAAGATCTCATGCAGATAAAACTCCCACTAACTCTTCACATGAGTTTTCTTCAGTAAAGACTTGCAGGACTGAGCCAATAGTCTGGGTTTCAGTGACACTGAAAAAGATATTACAAATTTGGAATTCATCAAGAGCTTTGCAAAAGGACTTGTTGGATCTAGTTTTATTTTCTTAAAAGCCAACTATCTTCCTATTTAATATGTAACAAGTTTATTGAAGTTTCTTTAAGAGCTCTGGGTCAAGATAGCTTTATTGAAGATCTCTACATCATAGAAATCACATGCAAAAATAGGTCATAGGTTCTTTAACATCTGTCATTGCAGACAACAGTTCATGGAATGTTGAAAAAGTACTGAAAAATGCATCACTTTCTTGTATTGCAGATAAAAAATTCATCATTGCTAATGCTAGAGTACAGAACTGTGCTATCATCTACTGCAATGATGGATTTTGTGAGATGACTGGATTCTCTAGACCAGATGTCATGCAGAAACCTTGCACCTGTGATTTCCTTCATGGGCCAGAGACCAAAAGGCATCATGTTGCCCAAATTGCCCAGGCACTGCTTGGGTCAGAGGAGAGGAAAGTGGAAGTGACTTATTATCACAAAGATGGTAAAGTTTCTCTATTTTAAAGATTTTTTTTAATGTGTTTGGGAGACCAGTTGGCTTGTAAATGGGTTTTTAAAGAAATTTCTTTGACACTCTGGGCAAGTTCCTCAGCTGGTGTAAACTGGTATAACTGCATGGACTTCAGTGAAACTTCAATGTGTTATATTATCTGAGGATCTGTCCCTATGTAATCAAATGGTACTAAAATAAAGAGTCTGACTCTTCTTTCACTGGAATAAATTAGGAGTAACTCTAGTGAAATTCTATTGACTCCAATAGTGTAAAACTGGTGTAAGGAGATTCAGGCTCAGACAGTTAGTTTCTATGGATGGTTTCACATCATAGACTGTAGTAACAACATACATGTGCCAGAGGGTTAGACTCTGCTACCCACACTCACCCTGAGCAGCATCTTTATGTAAAAAGGATATCTGAATATAGTGCTACTCATCCTGAGTTAAGGGTGACAGAATCTGGCCCTTGTTGAGTGAAACATAATTGATAAAGTGAAAAAAGAGGCAAATTCTTCTCCTAGTTGTGCTGTTGTAAATAAGGAGTAGCAACTGAAATCCAGACTTATGCTGTTGTAACAAGGAAAGATTTGGGTCCCATCAGAACTGAAGGGAATTCAGTCTCTTCCTTTCCTCCCCAACCCTCAAGGAAAAATGCAGACTGAACAAAATGCCATTTGTATTATTATTGACATATGGAAGAAAGAGTAAAACAACTATGCTGTTATATATTTACTGCTGAGAGCATGAAAGGAATATGTGTCCATGTGTTCTGAAAAGGATATATCTGGATATGAGAGTACTACAAAACTAAATAATTATGGTTCTTTATAGTTAAGTTAAAGATTTTTTCTGATTACTCAGCATTATTTACAGGAATGTCTAGCTTCAAAGAGGTCTGAGTAATGTACAAGAATGATGTACTGTGTTCTGTCCCTCACTGTGGATATACTCAGGACAGAAAGCAAAGGAAACATATATTCAAATGTTGAGCTTAATTGAGTTTTGAAGACATGCCAGAGTACTGTTGGCATTAGTTTCAGAACTGCAACGATAGAGTCTCTCAAGCTTTAAAATCATAGAGCCAAATTCTATTCTCAGTTATTATTATTCCAGAGTGACACCAATGAAGTAAACACTGTTCCAGATTTATCCTGAAATAACTGAGAACAAAATATGGCTTTCGGGTTACCCCCTCACATCTGATATTTTAAAAGTATTCTCCTTACCCTCTAGATTCTCATATTCACTCTAGAGTTAGACCCAACTCCAAGCACTGGATCAGAACATTTCCTTACCTTAGGGAAGTTCAGATCTTGTTAGAGATCCTCACCTAAGGTAGAGCTGCTTTGCTCAGTTAATTTAATTGAGGGTCTGGCCCTCTGTGTCTTGTGGAAATTTTTAATTTGTGTATGTTAACATGAAATATAAAATAAAAGTAGCACTAGAAGTGTGAAACACCATAGCTAACTTTGAAGAGATCACAGCTGACAGAGGAAAGCACTGGCTTCAGGATATGATCACTGAGAAGTGTTCTTCCTGCTTCAGTTTGCAAAAATGATTAGAGGGTGAGAGAGAAAAAGGGAAATGGCTTTTACTTAAATAATTAATAAACTATCAGCTACCTTTTAAACAATAACACATTTCTGAAATGCTCTATTACAGTATTATGCAACCTGGCTCATTTTAGAACATTAATAGTAAAATATAAACAAAGCAAAGGTTTCTTTTCTTTTCCATGTCTTATGTCATTTTTTCAATTTGCAACATATAATTTATTAAATTATAGAGCATTTAGGGGAAGCTACTGTAAACAGTTATGCACAAGAGTAACCATACTTTCATGATCAGTCACTTTAAACTTAAAGGTGATACCCACGTCCGTATAGCTAATGCTCAGCCATGCGTTTGCAGAATCAGTCCCTTTAGAAAACCACAGATAGTGATTTTAACAAATTAGAACCTAAATCCTTCCACGATTTACTACTGGGCAGAATAATTTACCATGAGCACTAATACACTTCAATAACCTTGCACATTTGGACTCAACTTTTGGAACTTACATACAGAGAATTAAGGGATTGCTGTTGCATCCAGGCTGTACTGAGCCATTGATTTCTAGGCAAAACAGCCCATTGTTCTTAAGAAATCCCTGTAGAAACCTATTATAGTCTATGACCCTCATGCTATTTACAAGCCTGCAACAATTATTCAGAGCCCAATCCTGCATTCTTAGTTTATCTACAATTCCCACCAACTTCGGAGCAACCTTTGGATGCAGAAAAAAAAATGCAGGACTGGACCATTTTTAGGAGACCGCTTCAATAACTTTGCGACAACCTGGTGGCAAATCTATTTAGTACTATATATAATTTTTGCATTCTTTCTATATTATATGTAAGTCTTCACTATAAGAAAAGTACGAAAACATTTTAAAAAATCTTAACTAGCTAGATAGGTTTAAGATTAGCAAGAGTGTTCTGTAAAATTAAAATGCAGTATGAACACATGTTCAATATTATGCAGGGTGTAGTTACACTCAGATTAGTATTATAGTGTTTATTAGCAGCTGGAATGTTCTATTTAGTTTTCATAAAAAGTGTATGCATGAATTTTATATATAAATAAGCTTGGCAGAATTCAATTTTTTGATGATAGCAGGTTAATTTTTAAGCATGTTTCTCTATTTAAATTTTTACAGTTGTGGGAAATTATGGGGTGGGGATCAGACAGTAATTTAAAGATAATAGATATTGAGATTTTAAAAGGTAAAGATTTATAACCATTAAAACACAAATTGTCATAATCACATAACATGTCAATTATGTATAAAGTAAATATCCTTAAGTTCTTCAATACAGTTTTTCTTACTTTTCCTATCTGTAAATTATGATTATCATCAATGGAAATATTTGTGTGTGTATGATGAAATTAAAGTTTACTAGCATTACTAACATTTACTGCTAAAAAATCTAATCCTTTTGATCCTATATTCTATATACCAGTGAAAACTTACTAGGATTTTTTTCAAGTTTCTGAAGTGGGGTGCAGAACTGATGGCTCTGATGACTGCTCATTTTGTATTATGCAGTGTCTATTTTTTAAAATGCTCAATCCTGCGAACAACTAAGTTAGGCATGTAACTTATTCATGTGAGTAGTACTAGTGAAATACTCAGTGCTTAAAGGTTTGATTTAAACCACATGGTAATTAAGAAAATGCATATATGTATATGCATGCTGTATAGCCACACTCAGTATACTTCTGTACAAACACAATATATTGATGATTCTCCAGTTTCCATTGGTATGAAGGCCATATTTCTAGCTCAGAAGAGTTGCAAGTTTTTAGACTTTAAGCCTGTCAATTATGCAAGTCTGAATTTTTTGGGGTGGGGGAGAGGAAAACATTTTTGTAGTAGACTGATTTTAAAAAAATAGTAGCTATCTGAAGCTGCACAAAGGTTTTGAATATTGAAATAAATCCTAGGATGATGGATTAGTGGGCAGAAGGCAGGTGAGGTGGTCAAAGGTGCATGACAAAGACTAAGTGATCATTTAGTTCCATGACTATCACCGTCATGAATAGTTTCCTCTACAGTATATATGAAGGGGGAGGAGAATATACATGATAGTATGTCATAACAATTTTAATGGCATGAATTTGGGAAAACATTGTTATTAATCAAACTAGAAGGATTTATCCCAATTTACCCCAAACCTCAAAGGTTTTGAAAATTTACTGCCAATCATCCTACTTTCATGTCATAGAAATCTGAAAGGCATTTTTATCAGAAATAATTCTGCTAATATAACATATATTTTCTTCATTTCTCTTTACTCATTTTTTGTTAATAAAGGCTTTTGCGTAATACAATCATTGTTTCTTAAGTCCTAATCATTTGTTCCAAAACAATCTGAAGAAGATCTCTGCATAGCTTGAAAACCTTTTTCTTTCACCAACAGAAGTCCAATAAAATATATATATTACCTCACCCATGTTTTCTCTTCCAAAAGATGGCAACTTTTTAGGGAATGAAGAGGAGATGGGCTCATAAAAACTAAGGGCCCAAACATGCATCTCTTACTTACATGAGTAGTCCCATAAGCCACTGGAACTTCTCATGGGAGTAAGGCTGTGAGATTAGCCCCGAAATTCTATTTTAATGCAAAATGTCCTCATTAATAAAAAACTTAGGTAGATAAATGTAGAAAAAAATGACAAGCAGCATCATTTCCAAATAAAATGTTTTTCAAAGTTGCCTATGAGGTATTAGCAATTGTTTAAATTAATAAATTATACTCTGAGTTCATAGCAATCTAGTACAGTATGTTCTTTACTGTTTATAACTTCTCCCCAACTGGTTATCTAGAGTATATGATCCATATTAGATACATTGGAAGGTAAGACATTGTTTATACAGAGTATCAATTTTTGTTTTAATAAAGTTATTTGCAGTGGAAGTGTTTGACAGCTTTTCCTTTGAGGACTCTATTTTACAGTTTAAGTCATTATTACATAAAGCATCCTTGACAGCAGTAAAATATTTCTTGAAGTGATAAAACTGTAAAGTTTGTGACATAAAAACTATAAGTTATACAGAGATTGCGAATGGGCATATGTTAATCAAAGTATATTGTCACTGCATATTATTTTGGCATGTGTTCTGAAGTCAAAAGTAGGATATAACTAAAAATATAGCCTAAAAATTCTGCTTATTAGTATAAACTACAGAGGTTCTTTAACTACTTTCCATAAATGCAGATATTTTATGGATAGAAGGTACAAATGAAGGATGTAATAATTTCTAAAAAGATGATAGGAGGAAAGTGTGGTTTCAGACAGTTGTCTTGATGTTACAAACACAAGAAGTACTTGGCATTCATCTAATTTGAGTTACCCAGGGTGGTAGAGCTGACTGCAGAATAAAAATATTTGTGTTTCCAAACTCACTCAGGTTCCAAATTAATGGTTTCCAGACATCTAAGTTTTTTAAGTGTTCTTTTTCAATACTTAGAAAAATAAAATGTACCAAAATATTGTTTAAGTATTAGTGGTGTCCTGAACCTAGTCAGAAATGTCAAGGAATACTTCAACTCCAGTAGTCTTTCAATCACCTATTCACTTCTTATATGCCCAGAATTGATCAGTCAATTTAAACAAGGTAGGCACAATAACTCCATGAGGACAAACCCTTACACATGCACAGGCCTCAGTGCAGTCAATGGGACTTGGCATTGGTGCCAGGATATACCAGAAGGGATCTGACTGCAGGATTCAGAACTGACAAAAAAAGGAAGAGAAAGTAGAAATACACTAATATCATGACACTGTAGGGGTTCTTAGTAAAATAGGCAACACCATATGTCTGCAGTTGGATAAAGGATGTCTTATGTTTTCATCCTTTCTCCAACTCTCCCAGAAAAACAACAAGAAAACAAGAAAACCTTTCTGAAACTGTTTTTCAAAACATTCTAAAAGCTACTTATAAGTGTGCGCACATTAGGATATCATGCAATGTTCTGGACTGAAAGCAATGGTTATGAGCAGCCTTTCTCCATAGAACAGGTACAGCACAACCACTTGTACTTCAGACTTTGGCCTACCTCCACTTCACGGTGATTCTACCCTGTAACTATCTCCACATCACTGAGCCTTGAGCTGGAAGGACCAGCTGTAGCTCAGTATCCATTCGCTTTCAATTTTTGGCACCTTTGCTGATAGTAGTTAGCATGGGGAGTAGGTTCCCTCTTTCTTTTCCTTCATCTTCTCCTCTGTGGTTTGACTGATTTTTTTGGGCTGTTTATACTAGTTCACTAGGAATGGGACTGAAATCATGGACTTACTTCACACAGAATGATTAGGAGATAAAAAAAACTTTCAGGCATACTGAGCTGAACTGGGGCCAAACTAGTTATTTAGAGGTGATGGCTGATATCATTTTTTACTTCCATGAACCATCAAGTTCATTAGCTTTTACAACACAAAATGTTATTTTAAAAAGTTTTAGTTAAATTGAGTTTGTTATGAGATTTTTTCATGGGCAATTAGTTTCTATCTCCTTTCCTTGCATTCCTGCAAACTGGATGTCTAATTGGGGGAGAAAGAGGAACAAAAAATTAAATTATCTTCAAGATTAGTCTTTTTATCAGAACTCTGGACCTGATAAGTAGTTTTGGATATATCTGATCTTAAGATATTGAGAAAAGCTGAGACAGTAGCAATTGTTTTCTTAGTGGGTAAATCCACGGGTGAGACTAATGGTTGGTGCAAGACCCTCTCTACCAATGAAGTGCCACTCGAGTATGAATGGGGAAACTACAGGCAGGTTGGTCACAGAGGAGTCTTTTTCATCCCAGTACACTCTGGATTGAGAATCTGCATTACCCTTGATCAAGATGGTTCATAAAAAAGAGGTTTGAGGTAGGCTGGGGCGAGGTCCTGAGTTCTGCAACTTGTACTGATCCAGTAGCCTAAACCTTCCTTGCTGCAGGTACAGAGAATCAATGGTTGCTGTTTTAGCCTATAGGCTCCATGAGTAGTGAGACAGGAGCTATACACACACTGCAGCCCCACTGCCTACATGCGTTATGTGAAGGGAGTTGTATTTTATGCCTCCCAACCCTTGCTTTGTGTTCCATAGGTAGCCCAGTTATTCAGATTTTGAGCTGGAGATGGGAATTTCAACCACTGTACAAGCAGTGGGCAGAATTTTTTAAACAACACACATAACAGTGCAATCATTCCCAATAAATGGCAGAATTACAGTAATAAGTCCTTCCATGATACAGTGGTGTTAAGATAACTGGTGCTTATGAAGTTCTTAGCTTGTGCCCATGATCCACCTAATGCAGTATCTGGTCTCTGAAAGCAGCAGTACCAGACGCTTAAGGAAGACGGAGTAAGAAACTCATAGCAGGGGGATGAGGGGTAATCTGACCTCTATGAAGATTTCATCTTAATCCCTCTTAGTTAGAGATTGATGTAAAACTTGAAGTATGCAGTTTTATATCCCTTAGGTACTATTTTTAGAATTATTATAACTTTAGATATTTTTTTTATTCATGTAAATGGCCAACATTTGTTTTTGGAAGTTTCTGTAGTCTTTGCTATGAAAACATCCTATGGAAAGGAGTTCCACATTCTAATTAGGCATTGCATGAATCAGTATTTCCTTTTATCAGTTTTGAATCTGTTTCCCTTCAGTTATATTGAATGCCACCTTGTTCTTGTGATATGAGACAGGAAAATAGAAGCTCCTGATCTATCTAATACTTAGTCCTTCCTATAATACTTAGTCCTGCCTTGAGTGCAGGGGACTGGACTAGACCTCTCGAGGTCCCTTCCAGCTCTATGATTCTATGCTTTTGATACCATTTTATATATTTGTATCATGTCCACTTTTATTTGTTTCCGATCTAATTGCAATCATTTCACTCTCATATGCAGAGAGTTTTTCCCATGCCCATAATTAATTATTTATTGTCTCCTCATTCTTCAAAGAGAAACTCAGACTGGGCAAATAAAGTAGCAGATTTAAAGAGACACTGGGGTAGAGCTGTTGATTTGGAAGCATGTAGCTGTGACCTTAAGTACTGGATGTTATTAAACAAGCTTTAGAATAGTAGCTTGGATAGTATATGTTTGTAACATTATCACTCTGCACTATGTGAACTCATGCACAGGAAAGGGCATAGTGGTGATTTTCTATTGTGCTGAGTTTAATTTGTTTTAGGGAACAGCTTTATAGCATTCCATATAAATTAGATTTATCTGAATACCTCTCCATGTATATATCAGACCAGCTTCCAGGCCAAGTATGAACCTGCTAAACCAAGCAACCAAGGGGCTAAGACTCGCAATGGAAGAGACTTGCTCATTGTGGGAGTGGCCAACTCACCCTGAAAGGAACACATATCAGACCAATCAGAAGTGCGGCTGAGAACACAGATCTGAGCACAGAGTGGATAAACATACATATGCACAAGTTCCACTGGCCATAGTAGGAAGCCCCCTCACCAACAGGCAGACACAAGAGACGGAGGGAAAATAGTAGGCAGCTGGATCACACTGTATACAGTGGCACCTTACAATATTTGCAGACATATCTTATCACAAGTGAACACATGGACAAAGGTCTTCTGAGTTTCAACAGTTTCTTGAGGTGTAGATCACTACACACTACCTTGTCTAAGAACTAATCTGCGTCTACCAGCAACATGCATTGTATCACACATGTTTTTCTTCCTAGACACATGTATACACCAGTATAGCATCACAGTGCATTTTCAGTAAACATAGGAGGATTGGCTGTGGCTGATGTCTTTGAGGCTGCTGCTGTATATTGCTTCTTACTTTCGCTTTCAGTGTGGCTGAGATACTGGAGTAACTTCTTGATCAGCTTTGCAGAACAATGCATTTGTAATGGATTGTGAAGCAACTGGTAGAGATCCTGGATATACCCTTTATGCTTTCAGTAACTGTAACTTAGGCCTGAGTAACTTAGGCCTGACTAGGAGCTACATTTGTGGCTGCAAGGTTTGGATAATAAATGTGAAACTGGATTTAGTCCACACAAAATGGCCTATTTGATCCAGAAGCACTACACTGTAGCTCCTCTTTGGAAGATCCACAGCTGCCATTGCAGTTAGTCTCAGGACAAGATTTGATTGTTAGTCCATAATTATAAAGTCTGTTTTGGGTGACTCCATATCTGATCAGGTTATCAGGTTATTTCTGAAGTTATAGCTGAAAGTGCTGTTTATTTTATGGGGCTTGATTTTTGGTCTCTGTTTTTCTACATGCATATTTTAATTTCAAAAATTTTCAGTTATGTTACTTTTAGGAAACAATGTACGTTATGTAAACAGGTTTAAAAGTTAAATGGAAATTTCATGAACTGGGAACCAGCATTCCACTCAGCACCTGCCATAAAAATCTGTTTGACCACCTGCATTTCCACAAGCAAACAAGTTAAAACTACCCCAATAAGCTACTAGTACTGCACCACTTTTTTATTTCAATTTTCACACCTTTTTGCATTCTGTAACCACAGTGAAGTCACATTACTCAAACTCACCTCACAGGTTAACATTCTAAAACAAAGCTCAGTGTCAAAAATGTCTAAGTAATGATAGAATAAAATTCAAAGGGGAAAGTTAGTAAGCAGCCTTGTATGTTCTACTATTTCATCAACTAGAACCAATATTAGAGAGGCATATTATAATTTCTTATACTGATGCCCTGTACTGTAGCACTGATGTATTATCCAGCCAAAGAATATGAAGGTGTGGGTGTTTCCAGCACAGAAAAGCAGTCACTGAAACCTTCAGATAACTGTATAAAATGTCACTATTGTTAACTGTTTCACTGCTGATATTTTGAGCGAAGCTTCCACCTAAGAGTCTTTAATCCAGAATCCCAAACTACCTCTCAAACATTCTTGGGTGCTGAAATCTCTCACTACCCAAACCTTAACTTTCCCTCTTGCAATTTCAGTGATGTAGCTACACATAATCAATACAAAAATCTGCAGGACACCGAAAAGTGGAAATACAGGGACACCAGATCCAAAGTGTATTTAATACCAGTACCAACAACATAGGGGCTTCTACATGGATAGTAATTTTGTTTTTATTTAATTCAGTCACTCATATTAAATTTAAGTGAAGCCATCACAGAATCTCCAGCCTGCCACACAAAAGAGACAAACAAATCAGAGGGCCTTGACTCAGAAATAAGGTCCTGCTTCTCTGGTGTACCCGGACCCTTGACACTGCCTGATTCTGTTCCCAGAAGTACCACTTTCTGAGGAAGTAGGGGTAGATAAATCAAATTATCATTGATTTAAAGACGCAGGGGCTGATTTCCGGAGATATTAAGCATCCACAGTTCCCATTGATTTGAACTGCATTTATGGATGTTATCATTTGGGTGTTTCATATTCAGGTTCATGGTGTACTATAGGGGATCTATGATGATGCAGGTATCTGGGGGCAATGTTCACTAGTGGTCAAGTGGAACGTGTTGCTAAAGTTGCTTTGAGATCGGTAGCACTTTACATAAAAACCTATAATCAAAAAGCATCTGACAGAAGAAAAACCTATTATTTTAATCTACAAAGGTGGTTGTTTCAGATCAAGAATAGACAAGTACCTTCTCCCTGTCGCCTTTTCTTTGTCTTTTACACAGTTGCCTGAAAAAAGCAGTTAAATGTCATGTAAACAATGCTCATACTAAACCACACATTATGAAACATGTACCTTGAGATGTTCCTGGACTTTGGAGTGTGCACCATTTTCAGACTATATATTTGTTAGAGGGTTCTCTGCTGATTTTTGTATCTCTGCAAATTTCCCCCTTCCAAAACTAATTTGTGCTAGCCTGCCTTGCTCCTTCCTCTCTGAAAAAAACACACAGTATAATGTCATTAGTATTTTGCATGTTTGCGCCTATTCTACAAGAAAGCAATTTTTTTTCTGTTTGCAGAAAAATACAAAATACAGTATTGCACAAATCCTATTTTCATCATATCTGAAGCAAATGATTGTTACAGTTCTTTGTCTCTCTCCTTGTAAAGATGGCTTAGGACTCACAGATAGAAAGAGCCCTGGGGAGGTCTACGAGGTTTTTAAGAATAGTAATATAAGTAAGAAAATTTGATCTTATTGCAATTCTAAGCATCTGTCAATGTTTTCAGACTATAAAATATACCACGAATCAATTTAACACAGAGCTCTATGCAACAAAAATTATATGAGACCTAGCAGGCTGTGGAAGTCCATGTATACTGGTTGTACAGCGGCCTTAAGCAACCTTTCCACTGCTCCATTCCTGGGCCAATTTGTGCTGGTCCATTCCCTTGGATCAGCCTCAGGTATGCTTTAAGTTGGACATGTTGCCTGTAGCAACAGGGACAGGCAGGTGGGGGAGCTGCTGTAATATAACCCAAGAGTCCTCCTGTATTGGGAAGATCTTTTGCACCTTCCTAGTTCAGACAGCTGAATTCTAACAGTGCTTGGACAATATATAATTCTCATACATTGAGAAAGGTGTATGTGGCCATGTAGAAGTCTAATCACCAATGTAGTGATCCTGGATGCTATTTCCTTTTGATTAAGGACTATCAGCACCTTAACTGTAATACTAGGTCTAAGTAGAAATATCATGAGATTCAGCTAAGAGAGTTATTTTGATTGGAAAGACAGGCATATGATAGTGACTGTAAGATCTAGATTTGAAAACACACTTCAGATGGAATATGAGCCCTAACTATAGATATAGAAAAGATATTTCACTCTCCTGGGATCTATGAGGTTCTTTGAGTCATCTACTTTGTGAAACTGACAAAATTCCAACTGTCCCAGTGCAAATAGACTATAAATGAATCCAGATATACTATAATTTCCAAGGTGTTCTCTAACAAAGTTTCATCATCATCTAATTACAAGAAACCATGAGTTTAACAGTGACTTAAATGGATACATATTGGGTTTAAGCAGTAAGTTTCTGACTGATAACTTTGAAACACAATGTGAGTTTATAGTTCCAAGCTGGCATTCTCTGCTGCATTCCTGTGCTGTTACCTTCTTTCCTGCTACTCCCCCTTTCCTATGCTGCATATCCACAATGTTCTGCAACTCTCCCATGGAGGAACAATAGCATTGCGTGTGTATTTTATATATCTCCAAACTAAAGCTACTTGCTGAGAATGAGTGAGTTCCAGGAATGAGGAGCAGAACCAGAATTAACAAGACATTCCGGTGCAACTAACTTTGCAAAATAGCAATTTGCCATAGAGCAAAATCCAACATTTAGGAATTTAGGGCCAGATTCTTGGTGCTTCAGTGGGGCCATAAAACTGGCTTAACCAGCTATCTGGGGATTCCCCGTGAAGAGGAGGAGGAATCTTGATTGGTGCAGGTGTATACTGCTCCCATTCCTAACCTCTGGTGAAGGGAATATTTCCAGGAGAAATGGAGGTTATCCAGGGCATCTCACACCCTGGTGATCCTCTGCTACTAGAATAGCCCATTGGGTCTAGAGGCAGTTGAAACTAATTTAGTACACTCCAAAGCTGCTCAAAATTATACTGGGAGCCAAACTAGTCCTTGACCAATCACAGGATCAATGGCAATCCAAAGTGGAATTAAGCCACCTTCATCTCTTCCCCTTGTTTATCCTATTGATACAGCTGCACTGGAGGATGCAGCCATTATGCTTTCAAAATTACGAACAGAGACAAGGATCCCCAATTAAACACCACACGTATTTCTGGTGAAAACATACAAGAAAAAAGTTGTAGCTACCTGACTCACACTGTATGCATTCTCAGCTCTTTTCAAAGTGGAACTAAATAGTTTTGTCATTTGCAAACTTTTGGTTTGCAAATTATTTTAAAGGTTATACTGCTGCTATCTAAAGAGAGCCATGGATTAGGCATACAGCAGCTGTGACTCAGACTTATACTACATTATTTTAAAAAACAAACAGCTTTGTTTTGTCGTGTATTATTTGCCTTCAGCTGATTTTGAATGTGTCTCATCATTTGCAAGAAGGTTTATTTTCTTCTGACAGGTGAGAAAGACCATAAAGAACAAAAAAGTTCTATGAAACACTAGTATGTTGCTCCTTTCACAAATCTGTATAGTATAGTCTCTCCTTACCACACTGTGTTTCACTAGAATTCTGAATGCTAATGGAAGTCATGTACACTCATCAGTGGGCAAACAGACCCCTCTGCCTGAGGTGATATATTCTTTCTGCCTGAGTTGTCCCGTCTTTAGTTCTGATATAGTGACAAATAATGTTCTGGTAGGATAGTTCTACAGTGTAAATTGTTTTCCATCTCAGATCTCTTCTAAGAATTGAAATGTTGATACAGCCTCACAAAACTTAATTCCCTGGTTGAAGTGAGAATCCTCATATAAGTAGTGGTCAGTTTACCTTGACTTAGGCAGGCCTTCTTGCAAGCATGGGACAGGCTCTAACTAATATATATGTCACTCTTCTGCAGCAAAGTCCCCTTGTAAAAGTGATACACTGGTCTTCTGTAGCCTCATGCATTTATGTTTTATATGTGTGTCTACAGAAAGTCTGAAGTACAGATAGGTCAACTGTTTCCTGGATAAAATTTTAAGACAGCAGAATAATTATGGGCATTCTCTGACATTTGTAATTACACTAATTGGAATTCAGTATTACTGTACTGAATTTGTCTTTCTGGAATTTTTAAGATATTTCAAAATATAGTTACAGATTTCACATGATATGTATGAGTGTGCAGCTGTATAGAAGTAAGTAAGGGTGGTCAGTAGTAACCATGGAATGATTCATTTCCCATCAACAAGGTTTGATGTGTTTGAAATCTGAACCAGCTTTCATGTATAATATACACAAGATTTCATATGACTTGTACATACACACTCATGCCTTGTAGAAACTTATGGTATTATACATGAAAGCTGGTTGAGATTTCAAACACGTTTCTCATGTCTAGGTTGTAGGTTGCAAATGGATCATTTTAAAACATCATTACAACTATACAACTCTGTGGCTATTCTATGGCTTCCATTAAATGAGCTGATGGTCTCAGTTCCAGACAGACAGTCTCTATCCCAAATGATCCTAACTGGTGTACTTATTAGCATCTCCACTGGAGGCCAAGGATGGAATGGCTATGCAAACTAACCTGCCCTTTGACATTGAATGAAGTTTTCTCTAGCTCAGACATCATGCACCCTCCTGGATATTTAGAGACAGCAGCAACAGCAATGCTACTACCTGTTACATTTTCTATGGATAACTAAAGATTTCTGTCTTTGGACCTCACTTCTTGTAGCATACTGGTTTTCCTTTGGCAGTTTCTCATCCAAACCTATGTGTGTGTCAAGGGGAAAAGAAACCTCCTATTCTGTATTCCTAAAATAGAAGAATTCCTAAATTAGAAGAATAAGTTGAGTGGCTCGGTGTATAGTAAAGCTAACTGTGATGCGTATTTTCTTGTAAATCTCAGGCACCTAATCAATTGTCTCCTCATATTTGGAGATAAACACAATTGCTGCTGACAACAATTATGGTGTCTCTGGTATCCATTATTCATCACTCTATCTACACTGCTGAAGATGTACTGAAAACAGATCTTCCAAGAAAGAAATATTCTTCACACCATGTGGAATTCTCTTAACAGTATCCGAGAGTCAGGAGTAAGATAACCCCGCCAAAACACTTTCCTGTCTCAGAAGAAAAAGTTCACTGCCAAGGTTTCCTTATCTAGGGCACAGGGAGAAAGGAAAATCTTTGTTCTCTATTTCTCTTCTGCTGTCACTTTTCTTATTTTTTTGTTTGTAAGTACACACACAGAGACACATACACACTTTACTTCTACTCCCGCTCCCTGCTACAACCTCCTGTGGAGCACATCCCCATCCATCTGATCTTTACCAGAGGTATAACCCCTTCTCATGTTACTCTCTTGAGGTGCCCTGCTGTTATATCCTCTTAGAGTTGCAGCTGCTCTAGTCCTCAGGCTCTTACTTGCTATCCTTCCTTCCCAAACCATGCAGATAACAATGCAGTCTGTCTTTCAGAGTACTTAATGCCCCCTCATAAGAGCGCTGCACCTCCAGATGCCAGAACTGAGGGCACTAGACACCCATCAGGATTTGGCCTGTAAGAAGCAAGTCCTAGCAAAGGGTCGTACTTCTTCCTAAGAAAGGAGGAGGGTTTTAGTGGCCTTGAAACCAAGCTAAGTTGCACAGTCTTTGGTTTTCACATGGGAGCTGTCCCTAAGCCCCTCCTGCAACCTGCCTTATTCCCTGCCAAAAACCAGCAACAAGCACAGTCATTGCACTAATGGGAGTGCAGGAATTGTTCCTTCCTAGTGCACCTAGCAATTTTCACCCTCAAGCAATTTTCCCTCTATGTTCACACCCTGACCTGGCCAGTAGAACTAGCTGGATGTGCCTGGGGGAGCAGGTTGTACCATCCTAATGGCACAAGCATGGTACACTCACATCACGAATACTGAGGTGCTTCGGGTAAGAATGACTCCTGTAACACAATCTTCATTGAAGTACACCATGAGGCAGGGAGGTTCTGTGCCATCCAACTGCGTGTAGTTTAGGAATTTTTATTTATTTATAAACTGACCAGTATAGGTCTGTGAGATACCACAGGCGAGCTTAGGGCTAAGGTGGCTTTAAGCCAACCCTGTGCCCACATGAAGGTGAGCTGCTCCAGGATTTCTGGTGTAATTTAGACAGCTCTGGGGGCTGGTCTAAGTTAGGCAGCCTCCTGGGTCTGCTCTACTAGCCCCAATGCCACTCTGCTCTACTAGCCCCAATACACTCTGAATCTGTGCGGTATTACATGAAGCAGTGTCACCCTCAACATAACTCTTTTGCCCCCAGTCCTCACACCGATAAATCAATGAGAATCTTTCTGTTGATTCCAATGAACTTTGGGTCAGGTCCATAGATCTAGGTGCTGCCAGGATACTGAAGACACTGTAGCCTGTCTTCTTACTAATATAATACAGATATAATACATTGAGACAGAGGTATAGAAAGGAGACAAGATGGAACCCTAGAAAATCCCACATGAGAAATCCCTCTGGATTTCATCTACCAAAGGGAGCATCATTTGCACCCACTCATTGTTGCGAGCCAGTGCCATTTCATGATCAATAGTGTAAGATCATAGGACAGATATAACAAGGTCTTCAGTATTAAAATGAAATTGCAGTGTGCGGTTTTAGTAGGCTACAACAGTGTTATGGCTACTCGCTGATGCAAAGAGCAAGATGTACATAATGACATCATGATGCTTCAGGAGCCCCACAGCATTGCAGTGCAGTTGGAAAGGAAGATTAAATAACACACTCCCAAAGTATTTATAATTTAGGGCTGGAACTCCATCTGTGGGTTCGGGTGATTATATATTGATTATATATATACATATATATATATATATAAAAAAAACCACTACTCAAACCAGACACTCATAATTTAAAATGTCACCCAAATTCAGAGGGATGACAGCCTTATTGTATGCATTTAGGGGACATTATTCCTTACGTTGAATCCTTTATACTTATTTGGACAATGGCTGTTAAATAAATGTAAAGTGACTTTTCAAGTATACTTAATGAGCATTAGCACTGATAAGTCCCTTAGCTGTATGAGAGGGTTTCATAAGCTTCATTAAGTATATTTCCACTAATTCAAATGACTTGAAAGATATTTTCGTATTATTAAAAGTTTTGACCCCCTCTCTCTTTACATATTTGACACTTTAAACTAAACTAAGGTCTGTTGGTTTCTTGCTTAATTTTATTTTTAACCACCCCAGTTTGTTGTTGTAAGGTTATACTACACAATCTGCTCACTGATTTTCTAAGAGATGTGGCTTCTCAGCCTGTTCCCATCATGTCAAGTAAGAGCATCTGGGATGATTTAGCAGCATTTGAACTTTCTGAGACTGGTGGCAAGTCAACTACTTCTGAAATTCAATTCACTTGATAATACGCCAGGCCCAAATCTAAGAGTTTACACTGCAGTATTTGGAAAGTATTTATTTGTTTGATTTTATTTTTAATTAAGGCTTGTCTGCAAGGAAAGTTACTGCACAGCGAGCCAGGGTATAAATCTAAAGTACACCAGATTGCTGGTAATGTCCCCTGTGGCCACAACACAGTGAAACTCTGCAGTGTGGCTTGGCTTATTTGAAAGCCAAGTTCATTTTTTTTTTTTATTCCTGCTTCCACTGAAGTCAATGGGAGAAGAGTTAAGTCCAAACTGAGAACACAGTTGTGATCATTTCTATAGGAAACAGAATAACAGCTTATTAAGAGTTACATGAGTTTTCAATCAGTTATAAGAGAAAACATATGACTAAAATAGTTTAGATAAGCATTATCAAGTGTAGCAGTAACAGACTTCACAACAATGTTAAATTTAACCTAACTGCGTCCTCTTCATACAGAGACCAGCTTTCAAAAATTATTTCCCAGCAAGGTCTTTTATTTTTGAGGGTGGAGTGGGGTAAGAGTTGACAAGGCCTAAGTTAGAGCACTATGTTTTGGTTCTAATCACTTTAATCCACACTTCAGTCTCTCAGTGGATAAACTACAAGACCTAATTTAAGTGTTAAACTGAGAAAACTGAATCATATATAAAATGTACTTGTTCACTGAAGTCCTTTGCTGCTGACCACAGACCTGGCCAATGTGGTAGTGGCATTTGTTGGTGTTCTCTGAAGTAACTGTTGTTTTCTGGGAATGCTGGCATTATATTCACAGATTCCAAGGCCAGAAGGTACCATTGTGATCATCTGGCCTGGCATCCTGTTAAACTCAGGCCAGAAAATTGCTCCAAAATAATTCCTAGAGCATATATTTTAGAAAAAAAACATCCAATAATGATAGCCATGCTCCAAGTTTTGCTCAATACAATGCATCAAGTGAAAATAAAAGCTAGACAAGCATGAGAAAACCTGCTTTGTGAGGTTCCAAGTTAGCCCAACATGCAAGGGTGATTTGAGCTTTCTTAACAGTGCTAGAAATTTTAAAGAGAGAGAAAAATATGGGGAAGGAAGGACATGGATTCTCTCTTCTAAATTAGCATAAGTGGAACACCTGGCATGGGGCATACGCTGTGCATGAATCAGTTGGGCACACCTAACAAATAGGTGTTTACTTGTGCAGTTTGCTGGTTAGCCAGAATCTCACTGATTTTTTTTTTAAGGGAGTAAAGTGGGTTTAGCTAGTTTTAAACACACACTAGGTCAGACTATCAGAAGTGCTGAGTTTAATTTAGGCACCAAGGTATGTGGCCAGATTTTCTAAAAAGCTCAAGATAATGCAGCAGAACTCTTTTCAAAATCTGCCCATAAGTGTTTTGGTGGGAGCTGCTGGGTGTGAAAGTCTGGCCTGCTTTTAGCTGCCAAGATGAGAGTTAAACAGTTTTGAGAATCTGGCCTCTCTATAGGCGCTGAGCTCTTGAAAATCTGGCCCTCTAAGCATACAAGGAGTTCAGTGGTACATTAGCTTTTATGATGGTCATGTAGCATTTCTCTATTTTATCCTGCAGTCTCAGATTTGGTGTCTAATCATTTTTGAGGGAATGGGATTTGATATAAGGGTTTTGAACAAGAATTGCCTTTTCATCATTTGCTGTATGTCTTTCCACTGTTAGCTCTGCAACGAATACCCTTGGATTCGAAACATGGCTCAGTAAAGCAACAGCAAAAAGACCTTGTTATTGTTCTGTAAAATCTGCCAATTTCCTCATTAGAGCAATCTGCAGCATATAGCAGTGAATACATTATTCATTCATGATGGTATCCCTGTTAGATGTGCCAATATCAGCTTCCAGACGTAAGGAAATTACAGCACGTAGCAGGACAAATACACCTAAATCTATGATGCATATAACTGTACATATTTACTTAATTTATGGTAATGAGATTTAACTGAGTGCCTGACACTCTAGGTATCAGTTAGATGTGTGCAATGTCAGCAAGACCACATGAAAGTCATCTGGTGCTGGGTTTCATTACAAACTCAGAAATCAGAGCAGATTGATCAAAAGATTGGATGCAGCACTTTTGACTGGTTGTGAGCTTTCTTCAGACTACCAATGTCATGCTTCCAAGGCTCCCTTACTACAGCTATCCCTGGAGGGTATCCTGTTATTAGTTATTTGTATTATGATAGCACCTAGAAGTCCCAGTCCTGGACCAGATCCACATTGTGCCAGGTGCCATACAAACACAGAACAAAGAGAGATCAAGAAGACTTCTTTTGCACAAAGGCAAAGCAGCACAAGCTAACACCTCCTGAGGCTATATTAACAAGTATTCAGCTCCCTACGTGAATCGTGAGACAACAGTGAAGGATCTAGAATTTGGCGTTGGCCCATTCCAGTGAACTATTTTCAAAATTCACATCTATTTAGCTTATTCTGGTATGTTTGAATCTGGGGACTTGGTCTGAACCTCTCTCTACTATACTGTCATCTCCAATTGAATGGTTTAGACTCATGGAGCTCAGTTCTCAGCCACTGATCAGGCTGCTTAGTCTGACAAAACAGCCAGAAAGAAAAGTAGCAGCACGGGGGAGTCCTACTGTGGCACAATAGGAAGAGAGAGAAAAAAGCATGGGGAAAGGAGGGGCAGCACATTGCACATATTACTCCAGCTGTTCTTGGACTAGTACAGTGACCCCTCAGGACGGATGCAGCCAGTGTAACATAGGCTGTTTTCAGTTACAGTCACCTGTCGTTCCTGTCTCTGAACAATCAGCACAGGACTATGGAGGGACAGGGAAAGGTGGAACAGAGCCATGCTCCCCACTCACTCTCCTCAGTTGAGCCAAGCATGAAATAGGCAGAGCTGAGGTTGAAACACAAGGTTTTCCCCTTTAAAACATTCTAAACTCTGATTTTCTTCCCATTTAATCTTCAGAAGGCTTCCACATTTACAGGTATAACAAAATGTCATACTAATGATTTTTCTGTAGTTGAGTGAAAATGTAAACTTTGAAGTGGTGCAATGAGACTTTGCTGTGTATAGATCATTTAGATGCTGTGGTTTCTTGATGTACTTTTGTTTCTCGATATTTAAATAATTTCATTCCTTTTTTTAAAAAAAAGTCAATCGGGAGAAGATAATTACAAAAGAAGAAGAAAAGTAATCCAGTACATTTTTATGGTAACGAAATTAGATATTTATGAAGGGCCGACTTGCTACAGGTACAACACACAGATTCTTTAATTAGCCCTATAACTATTCATTATTTACCCACATTTGAATTTTAACTACACTGAGTCAGCTTGCCTGGGCAATATTACCCATGCAGAGTGTTCAGTCTATTCTGATCAACACTTCCTGTATGGAAGGGGAAAGCGCAGGGCAACTCCTACTACAGCACACAGGTGCTACTCTGTCCTAGATTCTGCCTACCTCTACCCCCCGCCGCCCTCACCCCGAACATTCCTCCTCAGGGATCCACACCCAGGAAAAGAATGAACTAGAAGCAGGCAGGGGAGGACTTGACGTTGTGTTTCACCAAGAAGAGCTTGCAGAGGTTTACTGAAGCTGGAGGTTGAATTGACACTCCAATGCCCTGCTTTGCATTGAGAGACCCATTGTTCAGAAGAATTTCAGGGAGGGGCTGAGTCAGGACGAAGCCCTAGCAGCACAGCTCTGATGTAATGGGGAAGAGACAGGCCCCACCCTACACCCCTGAGGGTCGCATAGCTGTTGTGAACGTACTGGACTCTCTGGGAGTCAGTGGGGTTGCGGTCAGAATGGCCTACCACTACAGAGTAGGGGTAATCTCTGCCCCACTACTCCCTTGCAATAAGATTCTCCTAGATTTTCCATTCCCTGTAAAGGGGATATTATGGGCCTCCGACTACCATTTATTTATTCATTTTTAAATTAAAAATATTTTCTTATTATCCTTTTGCTGAATCAGGCTAATAATAATTTGTTCCAGATGCAAAATTAAGAGCCTTTCTTCTTCTTGATTGCTCCCAGGTGCAACATAAACAGTAATTATTAATAAAATCACCAACTTAAACAAAACGCACCATCAGCCACTTCATTGTTTTTTAAAAATGCTTGAAATTACTGTCTTAGGGACTCTTTTCTGACTTTCTGTGCCTTTTGGATACATTTTACAGTAACACAGTTTTACAACCTTTCTTCAGAAGTGCTAAAGCCAGAAACAGATATTACCTAATTTAACCTTCCAATCTCACAAGTAGGCAACCAATTCAGACCAGTTTCTGCGGACAGACCCTCTGCTACTGTTTGGAAGCAGGGGTCTATCCACCTGGATACGGGACCAAGAACTTGCACTGTAGTGATAAGTGCTATGGAAATACCTCCAACAGATTATATACAATGAACATCCTATTATCACTGTGAGGATATCTCCTCAAGAGGGGCAAAGCCAGACTAGAACAGAGAAGCCAAAATACTCACAGGCTGGGAGGGAGGTGCACACTGCAGCAGTCAGCTACCAAATGGCCATTTTAGGACTATAATGTCTGTCTGTCTCAAATTTAAAGGGCCAGTTATTAAAGAAGAACATGCCTGAAAAGAATTTGTTTAAGCAAGTGAAGCCAAACTGTAGAGTTCAGGCAGATGAAGTGATATAGCTGAACGTTAGCAATAAATAAATAAATAATCAATCAATCAAACAAACAAAAAGATTAAATTCCCCGATGGGTTTGTATGTGGGATACTGATAACCTTGAGCTGATCCCCTCTTTGAACATCTGGAATTTGGGTGTGAGAAATCGATTGCTAAAAGATCGACGGCTACCCGCGATAGTGAGGACGTACCCATTGTTTCTGCCTCTCGTTGAGGTGAAGTATTAAAATCGACAGAAGAGCACTCTCCCATCAACTTAACACATCTTCACCAGACCTTCTAAATTGAAGCTGCTCCATCAATGACAGCAGTGCCAATTTAGCATGGTAGTGAAGACAAGTCTTGAATATATAATGGATCTCCCCTTCTGAGATTGTTTGAAATTTAATGATTTATAGTAGCTAATACAGATTTTAAAAGGATAGATCAAAATTTGGTTATGTTTACTTTATTTCAATAGACTTGATCACATTTGCAAATTTGATTTGTTAATAAATATTTTCATAAATGATAATACTACTAGGAATACAGACAACTATAAGATAAAGATTTACATATGATATACTACATTACAGAATACTCATAAGGTCTTTCATATTTTATAAGGATTCAGACTACATTAATTCAGCTGGGGTTTTTTGGTGCACATATTTGTAAAAATGCAGTGCATAGTTTATACCTTTATTTAGAATGATCAATTACTTTTTTCTATGACTAGCAAAAAACATAATTTAATGATAGGCAGGTTTCATTGTGAAATATTTATAGTGATCTTTGAGAAATAAATGAAAAATAAAACATCCTTCCTTTTCCTATCTCTTCACCAATAGCCAACACTCTGATTATGAACTTAAAACATTTTTATATATCTCTGCTTGCCCTATCAAAAACACTTTACAGTATCTGAAAGCATTTTTAGACCAGCAAAGTGGTGCAGAGATTTTAGATTCATTCTTCCATTAATAGTTCAGTTTCCTCTTTTCTCAGCTGAACCCACACTTTGTTCGTTTTTAGCCTTTTATTTACAGCAACTGTTTTGTTGCTTTGTGGGATAAAACTTGTGGTCTGTTGAATTTCCATTTTTTAATTTGGTCTAGAAATAAACTCAGAATCTCCCAAACCCAGATTTCTCCTGCATGTGCAAACTCCCACTCTAAGATAGGATAAATGCCAGTTTACTATATAATAGGAAATTAGATTACCACTAGTATAGTAAGGGAAACTTTTACTGCTTGAACAGTAAATCTACTAATACTTCTTCCACTGCCTGCTTTAACTAAATGTCCTCAGGTTCAGTGTAAATTGCTTTATTTGGTATTGGAAGTCAATGGCTGAAAGGAAAAAAATGTCTAGGTTTTTTATTAATATTAAGGACAGCAAACTGCCCAATTTTTACCTATGAATTACTGAAACAGAGAACTTCAAGGTGAGCAGTAAAGTCACGCTCAAGTGAGATATTTGTTTCAAGGATAACTTTGGGAACCAAGCTATTCAACATTGTGTTTTATGCTGGGAATCCTTCCATTAGAGCCCAAGTAAAAGTCCCTTCATTGAATTGAGTGAAGTAACTGGGGTAATGTTTACATTCAAACCCCTTGATATGCATTTGCTTCTGCACAATTCTTGGACCTACAATTAAATAGAGGCACAATCATGAATGTCCACAGCTACTCCCACTAGGGAGCCAAATACCTGGCTGCACCAAAAATGCTTTAGTTGAATAAAATGATTTAATTTAATAAAAGCATCAGATGGAGACATAGATTGTGCATGGAGGCCAAGTAGGAGCCTAGTTAAAAAACAGAGTCAATATGATTAGTAGTGTAGTTGAGGGTAAATAGAGTTTACTCACTTCTCCTATGGGGAATATGGAATTTAGTTCAGGTTTGTTTACACACTTATTTTTTATCATTACCCCACTGAACATGATGTGCTCAGACATTGTAGCAATAGGGAGAGATAATATTAATAAGAACATAGGATTATCACACACTATGTGTATATATAGAGAGAGCAACATGATCCATTCAGACATCCAATGCAGGGTTGTACCACTGAACGTGATGCGCTCAGACATTGTAGCAATAGGTATCTAGACAGACTGAATAATATGAGTAATAAAATGAGGTCTGGTGGCGCACTTGTTTAACATTGTTACGGGGGGAGGATCCAGGAATCTTTACTATTTTGTAGCCCTGTGCAAACAGTTGGGTGGATAAGGTGAGCAGGACAATATACCGGCACAACTCAGTAGAAGCAAGGATGCTGTACCCCTTTACAAGACTGTAGATATTCTGGTGCAGTGTGCACTCCCCAGATCAGTCAGCACTTTTTCTGGTGTTGCCAGAGCACATCTTCTCCATAGCTCCTCCAACACAGGGTTGTACTTCTAAGGCACCATCTAGCCCTATGTGATTAAGGGAAATAAATGTATTGAAATAGTAAATAAACTAGAATTTGGTCTGATGTAGTAACATTCATATTTATCTAATTTCAAAGTGCTTTCCAAAATAAAGAGCTGCCTTTTGGAAGCACAAATGAACATTGTGTGCTCACTAAGAGCTTGATTACTAGAACCGTTTGGGGATGAAGGAAGAGAGAATATCAATAAGAACATGGGATTATGACAATCCATCTTTGGGAGCACTTCTGCTGAACAGCCACTAGAGATGGATACTCATCTTAATTCTCAGCCAAAGAACCACATATCTTAAAGGATAGCTTTCTTTTAATGCTGCATTGCAGTATTTGGTTTGTGCCCAAGTTCTGGTATGGGTCTTGAACTCATGACTTCCTGGCTTGGACACAAGAATGCTATGAACTGAGCCCTAAAGATGTCATGTTGTGCTGCAAGATATGTGATAGATGCATATGCCCACAAAATAAGTAATCACCAACATCTATTTATAACTAATGGCTATTTAAATTACAGTAATTATCCTATTAAATTTAACACAGAGATGTAGAGTTAATATACATTAAATAACTAATTATTAAAAATGTATGTGTTATATTTTAACAACATGAAGGGTACAGAATTTACACTTCATTTTGTTCTGGCTCACACTGTCTCTATTCAAGTTAATGAAATATCTTATGACCTACACAAGTATGTGTGACAGGAGAATCAGTCCCAAGGTGAAGAGTTGCTAATCATATTAATTTAATTACAGTTCCAATATTTAATTTAGTAGCCATTGTAAAAAAGTTGTCTTCCTCCAAGAACTAAACATTCATGTGGATGGCATAGTATTACCTTGGACTTCAATTGTAGTTTATGATTAACGGTGTCACTGAAACATAATTGTTCTGTTTGTGGTAAATGATGACTATCTTGAATTGCTAAGCAGATGAATTGTTATGACTGCGAGAGTTGCTCAAATATGAAGGTATATTTGGCTCTGCATCCCAGCATCCAAATGAAAATAGAAAGATCTCAAAAATGTATTTTTTTCAAATAAAGATTAGAGATAATGTACCGTCTTAAATAAACATGATCTCAACATTTATAGGGCCAGTCCCTTGAGTGGTGTAAAGCAGCATAGTTGCACTGAAGCTGATGGAACTACACCAGTTTATAGCTGCTGAAGATGTGGTTGAGAACTATTAACTTACTGTGAAGTTGAGAATGGAATCCTGAATCCAGAAGCTCTCCCTCTCTCCCCCTTTCATAATGAAACCACAACTCTTCCCCTGTCAAAGGGCTCTCAGCAAGTGCCAGGGATTAGATTCAACTCAAAGCTGTAATGCTTGCCAAATAAATCCTTAGATCAGGAGGCCTTCACTTAAAAATCCCTTGAGGGAGGATTCTTTATTAGCAGCATCATTAGCAAATCATTAACTGTATACAAAGAAGGTTCTAAAGTGTTCCAAGATGAAGGCCATAAAGAGAAAAGAAATAGATAGTCCTGGAGACCTAGATGGATTTTGGCAAATTTAAATGTTCATAATTTTAAAAGCACTAAACCAACTTTCTTCAGTTTTCAGATGCTTTTCCATGGTTAGTAATAGGATGATAAAAAGAAGTCACATTGGAATTTTCTACCATCCGCAATTCTGAGTTATATTTCATTTAGAACATCTGGTGAAATCATTCTTTAGCTCCACTTCTGTGACTCAAGAACAGCTGAACATTTTTTTTCATATTATCCAAAATGATCATCTTTGCCCTGAAATCAAGACTAAAAAATTTCAGCCCCAAAGTGTTTTATTTGACAAAATAATGAAAATGGAAGTTAAAATGGAAACAAGAATCCACAAATACATTTTAATCCAGTGCAATATGTATGAGAGATCTTACCAAGGTGTCAACACCAGATTCCTAACCTCACTATCAGGACCAGGATACGAGTGGTCCTTGTGTTAAAGCCAGAGTGCAGCCTCAGTTAGAACCAGACCAGGAATCAAGTCAAGGGTCAGAACCAAGAGTCAGCTACCAGAGTCAATGATCAGACCTGAAGACAGAAATAAATAGTTAGAACCAGAACCCAAGAAAGAGGACAGGACAAGAACGGGGCAGAAGCAGACTGCAGCAGGACAAGAAATAAGTCAGACCCAGAGGCAGTCACATCTGCAGACATAGGCATTGAACAGTCAGCAATTTGTTGCTTCAGCTAAGCTTAAATACAGACCTGCTGGCTCCTTTCAGCCAATTAGATGGATTGGCCAATCCGGCCATTATGTCTCAGCTCAACTGGAATCCAGATTTCAAACACTCCTAAAGTTTGGGAGTGTTCAAGCTTCAATTCTGGCCCACCTACAAGTCAAATATATTTTCCACCACCTCCTTCTCTTTCTGGGACTTAGTTTAGGGAGCTCAGTGCCATGATTCCTGAACCTTGATTGGCCAGACTGGCCATTTACAAATCCCAGAAAGAAAAAGTGGTGGTGGAAAATATATCTGACTTGTAGGTGGGCCAAAATTGAAGCTTGAACACTCCCAAACTTTAGGAGTGTTTGAAATCTGGATTTTGATTGGAATTTTGAAAATGGCCCCCATTGTTATAATGGACCTCTGGATCTGAAGACCTCAGAACTTTGGAGTCATGTATATACAGATTCACAGCTGAGTTCTGTGCTTTCAATTCCCCTGTACTTTGGTGTATAATTCTGTTTTTCTACTCCTTAGATATTTCCAATAGGTGATTTCTACTAGATTTCCACTAGATCTTTTTTGGACCAGTGGGCATTATCAGTCTGATTTTCAGAGTTGTTGAGTACCTCTAGGATCCTTTGACTTTAGCTGGAGTTATGAGTGCTGAGAACTTTTGAAATCCAGATTCTGAATGGACTTTCCCACTTAGAGTCTCCAAATATCATTTTATATTAGAGATGAGCCAAGCTCCCTTGCATTTAGTTTGGAGTTTGCAAACATTTGTTGATTAGGATTTGGTTTTGCAAACCAAATTGGATTCACTATGAATTCCATTTATATGAGCTGCATGTTGGCGTAAATGAAAATAAATAGTGCCAGTCCAATACAACTTTGCTTCAAATGCCTCCTTTTTGCTTTATAGCATTGTTTTATGTCTGTTATTTTTTGTGCCATTTACCCACATATTTAGTTTTATTCCCCCCACTGTAGTATCTAAGCACCAACTCAGTATTTAAAAATAATACACACACTTCTTCCTTCAAAGCTGGAAGGAGAAATAGCATAATTACTTAACAGCTCATATTCATTGGTGTATAAGCAAGTGTGTTGTTCATCTGTATGTCAATCTGAGTGTGTGTAAGAGAAGAAGTCATTCAGGGAAAGCTAACATGAAGAAATTAGTTTTTCATTTAGTTCTGAAAATGAGCAAATTCCATACTCTAGGTTCAGCTCCTGTGAAAGTTCTGGCTCCCACAGTCATTAGCTTCCTGACATTTTCATTGTTTCAGGTGCATATAGCTGTCATGGAAGGTCATGGTTGCACAGGAAGAGGTGATCTGTCAGGCAGCTAAATCATCAACTGTACTTTGCAGTCAATGGAGAACTAATGTGGTGAGCAGAGCTCTGGGTGATGGATTCTTGGCAACTTGTATTGCTAAGCAGACGGATTGCTCCCTTTTATACCAGTTGTAGTTTTTGAGGGTCTTCAGCTTTAATAATAATTAAGCCAAGAGATCATGAGTTTGTGGTTTGCCATGACTAGGACTGTGTCTGATGGAATGGGAAATAATCAATACCCAGATGCAGGCAGAAGCTGGCATTTTCTGCTGTGACAGCTATTTTGGGCATCCGGTAGCATTGAGAAGTTCAGTATAATAATCTGAGGACAGATACCTCAGCTGTAGGAGCTACAGGGAAAATAAATTCTCCAAAATATTTCCCTCTACCTACCAACATCACCTTAGATTAGCCTGGGTCAGCTTTAGCTGGGAATTGTTGAGTTCTCTGCTTGTTAACTATCCTCCTTTTAAAAGAAGGGGCTAGAGGTTACAGCTTTGCCTCAAATAGAAGAGCTGCACCATGTCAACATTTATTCTTCTACAATATTCCACCTATTAAATATGTTTGCATTTCATAGTTTGCATAAATAAATAAATTAGTTTAATAGGCTGCTTTAATGGAAACTAAAGCTCTGTCAGCTTATTTGCAGTGACTCAAATAAGTCACTCCAGTCCACCTGTCTGGAATCCTACATTGCAGTTACCCATAATCTCATCTACCATTATGTGTTACTTTGTGTCAGTTTTGTCCATAACAAACATGGAAAACATTAATAAAAAACTGATTAGAAACAAAGGAATGAGAGCATAAAATTCAATATTCATTGTGAAAATTCAGGTCCCTGCCTGGATAATATGTTAAATAATGAGACACAAGCTGATCACTTGTTTAAGAGTCACTCACAGAAGGGGCCACAGGATTGGGCCCTAAATTCACTGGGCCAAGTGTTCCACTCCTCTACATTCCTATAACTCCACTGGGGTTATAGCTGGACAGAAATCTGCTTTCTTCATCCTGCAAATTGTTGAGATTAATAAAAAAAACTAAAACCCATTCCACACCAGGACTTTTGCATAAAACAGGGAAAGATCCCAGAATAGACTTGTGTTTATGTCACTCAGTTGGACAAATCAGGCACAATAGTCCTATATATTGTGATGGAGTCAGACCAGAAGGATATAGGAGAGTGCTGGAAGGCAGGTACATTAGTCTCAGGATGTGCAGGTCCCTGTTCCCTGGATAGCCAAACAAAGGCTACTCCAGGCCAATCAAGACACCTGGGGCCAATTAAGAACCTTCTAGAAAGGAGTAGAAACAGCTAGCCTGATTGGGACACCTGAAGCCAATCAGGGACTGGCTGAAACCAGATAAAAACTTCCCAGTTAGTCAGGTGGGCTGTGGGTGTCAGGAGCTGTGGGAGGAAGTTGTGCTGTTGGTGAGACTGAGTGGTGGACAACATATGATACAGAAGGAAGGAGGCCCTGAGGTAAGGGTGAAGTGGAGTTTGAAGAAGCGGGGACTGCTGTGGGGAAGTAGCCCAGGGAATTGTATTGTGTTTTGTGGATAAAAGGTCAGCCATCTTAGCTGATACTATTAGGGTCCCTGGGCTGGAGCCTGGAGTAGAGGGTGGGCCCGGGCTCCTCGCTTTTTTCCATCTTCCATACTGGCCTGTGATGAAGGTAACCCACTAGGTGGTGACTCTTGCCAATTATACTGAGAAAAGGGAGGTCACTCCGGGGCCTAGATGAGTTTCTGAGGCCCCTAAATCTGCCAGGAAGTGCAGGACCCACAAGTACAAACTTGGAGCTTTGTCACATTATATATACATATATAAATTCACTGGGCCCAGTGTTCCACTCCTCTACATTCCTATAACTCCACTGGGGTTATAGCTGGACAGAAATCTGCTTTCTTCATCCTGCAAATTGTTGAGATTAAAAAAAAAACTAAAACCCATTCCACACCAGGACTTTTGCATAAAACAAGGAAAGATCCCAGAATAGACGTGTTTATGTCACTCAGTTGGACAAATCAGGCACAATAGTCTTATATATATATATATATATATATATATATATATATCTCCCGTATAAATGCCCTACCTCTAGGCTATTGGCCATTCTAAAATACAGCTTTCTCTGGTTTTGACCAGTAAATCCATCCTGGATCTGAGATACTTCCTGCTGAAAAAGATATGTTTCTGCAAGAAGATTCAGAGTTTGTTAAAAACAATTTAGTCAAAAAAGTCCTGACCAGCTCTGAGTTACGTGAGTGTAAAACCAGCCTAATGGAGCAGAGAGTCAGGCCCCTTGTCTCTGCTTGAGTCCTAATCATGCTTCTGTGGAAGTCATTCAGGAAACTTCCATTGACTTCAAAGGGAGCAGATCAGATCCAAATGCCAATCCAAAAATATCAAAATCTATGATCAATTTATGCTCTGAAGCATGAAGATCGGCATGGCTCATGCTTTCATTGTAATTTCATTGTAGGTGTTATTCCTGTTCAATAACATCTTTGTCCAGCACTTTATGGAAACTTACTAATCTATTTGACTTACAGTGTACTTCACCATTACCCTTGGGGCTAAATTCTGCCTTTCTCTCTAAGCTGCCTTGAAGAGAAAAGGAGGGGAGCTGTAGCAGCATAGAAAAGGTTCTCAGGACCATTCTATCTGTGCCAGAGCAATGCATTCTGACACAGTCCTTGCTACTGTAGTGCTTGCTTCTGGACACCTGCAGGTGGGTGGTCAGGCAGTCCTCGATTTTACGACAAACAGCACTTACAATGTTTATAAATTGTCATTGTGTTTCAACTTTAGGACCTTGAGCCAACATTGTTGCTATTGTTCCTGGGAAATTCGAGTTACGATGTTTTTGACTTAAGATGCGATTTTCGTAAGCCTGAGGACTGCCTGTACAGGATTACGTGACCCTTTGTGCATACTCACAGGTCATGCCCCCTGGGACCATGAACACTGCCATGGATAGAATCATAGAAATGTAGGGCTGGAAGGACCTCAGGAAGTCATCAAGTCCAGCCCCCAGCACTGTGGCAGGATGAAATAAACCTAGATCATCCCTGACAGGTGTTTGTCTAAACTGTTTTAAATGCTTCTAATGATGGGAACTCCATGACCTCCCTTGGAAGTCTATTCCAGACCTTATCTACTTAATAGTTAGAAACTTTTCCTAATATCTAACCTAAATCTGCATGGCTGCAGATTAAGCCCATCATTTCTTGTTCCACCTTCAGTGGACCTGGAGAACAATTGATCACTGTCCTCTTTGTAACAGCCCTTCTCATATTGGAAGACAGTTATCAGGTCATCCTCTGAGTCTTCTTTTCTCAAAGCTAAATATGTCCAGTTTTATCAACCTTTCCTCACGAGTCAGGGTTTTTTAAAAAACCTTTTATCATTTTTGTTGCTCTCTTCTTTCCAGTTGTCCACATCTTTCCAAAAATGTGGTGTCCAGAATTTGTGATACAATTACCTCCTGTTTCTTACATACAACACTCCTGTTAATATACTGCACCATTATTTTAGCCTTTTTTTGCAGCCAGACATATTAGACGATCCCTTCTCTAATGATCAATACAGTAACAGGCCAGCATTCTGTCTGGCTCCTGTACAGAGGCACTAGCTGGGGAAGACACTACTTCTACCTCTTGCCCCTTCTTGCAAGACTGGCAGCCATCACATGAGCAAGGACTTGTTTGGGATTATGAACTACAGTGGTTTTAAGATGATTAAGACAAGCTTCCTTTGAGCAAAGGAAACCACTTATGTGATAGCCACCCAGTGAATGACCCACCCAGGTTCTCCAGAGCAAAAAACATGCACTACTATGGCTTAAGCTAAAACTCTGTGAGCTGGGAGCTGTAACAACTTGTATCTGCTGTAGGGAGGTTCTAAGCGGGATCAGTAACACATGCTCACCATTGGGTTATACAAATGCAAATAATTAAACAGAGACCAACACCTACAAGATCTTTACCAAGCATTTTTAAAACTGCAATACCCACATGAGGAAGTAAGGAAACAGATAAACAGAGCCAGACGTGTACCCAGAAGCCTTCTGCTGCAAGACAAACCCAAAAAAGAAACCAACAGACCACCACAGTCCTCAGTTAAAAACCTCTCCAACATATCATCAGTGATCTACAACCCGTCCTGGACAACGATCCCTCACTTTCACAGGCCTTGGGAGGCTGGCTAGTCCTCGCCCACAGAAAACCTGACAACCTGAAGCAGATTCTTACAAGCAATCACACACTGCACCATAGCAACTCTAACTCAGGAACCAATCCATGCAACAAACCTTGATGCCAACTCTGCCCACATATCTACACTAGCAACACCATCACAGGACCTAACCAGGTCAGCCACACCATCACTGGTTCAAATCACCTGCACTTCTACCAATATAATATATGCCACCGTGTGCCAACAATGCCCTTCTGCTATGTACATCAGCCAGACTGGACAATCCCTACATAAAAGGATAAATGGACACAAATCAGATATTAGGAATGGCAATCTACAAAAGCCTGTAGGAGAACACTTCAACCTGCCTGGACATACAATAGCAGACCTCAAAACAGCCATCCTTCAGCAAAAAAACTTCAAGACCAGACTTCAAAGAGAAATTGCTGAGCTCCAGTTCATCTTTGAATTTGACACCATCAGGTCTGGTCTCAATATTGACTGTGACTGGCTTGCCAATTACAAAAGCAGTTTCTCCTCTCTGGGTGTTCACACCTCCAGATCACCTGCTGGAAGTAGGCTTCATCCCCTCTGATTGAATTTACCTTGCTTTCTTGTCTACTATTTATACCTGCCTCTGGAGATTTCTACAACATTCATCTGATGAAGTGGGTCTTAGCCCACAAAAGCTCATGATCCCTAAAATCTGTTAGTCTATAAGGTGCTACAAGACTCTTTGTCACTTTTCAAATAATTAAACTTGTGATTTAACCATCTCTATTTTCCTGCTAATCCTGCTCAATACATGTTAACTAGGTCTTTAGACATAGGGATTGTTAATGAAAAATGCCAGAAACGTGATGGCAGCAGGCAGCCAGACTGATCAGAGGAATAATAGTGAAACCATTTCTGTGTCAAAGCTTAGCTATTACCACAGTTGTGATTGAAATTATTGGCTTGAACTCATCTCCTTAAATTTCTTCTGTAAAATCCCTTAGACAAAACATTTCCTAGAACACTTCATTAGCAGGAGAAACAGTTATGACTGGCTTCTTGCTGCTAAGACAACAGAGGATTAGTGTCACCAAACACAAGGAAAGGAGTTAGTTAGGCAAGGAGGCCTTTGCAATGCAGTGGAACTAACACGACCAACCATCTGAAACACAACTGACTTTTTTTTTAAAGCTTTTTAGAAATAATTTCCTTTAATTTATACAATTTCCATTCCAAGCTCAAGAAGTGCTGAATATTTTACTGACATATTTTATTCATTTTAAAATAGGACTATTGTGATTTAAAATGGAGCCTACAATACATGCAAAGAAAGGCCCCGTTCAGTAGATTCTGATCTGCCACCCTACTATGATCTGCCACATTGAAGTCATGGACTTATTCTATGTGTAGACTGGTGTAACTAGATAAGAACCTCATATACTGTACATAATGCTACTTACTAGATTAGAATGGGTCAATATTAAAGGACGGA
This sequence comes from Dermatemys mawii, assembly GCA_007922305.1. Taxonomy (NCBI): domain Eukaryota; kingdom Metazoa; phylum Chordata; order Testudines; family Dermatemydidae; genus Dermatemys; species Dermatemys mawii. The sequence continues at coordinate 27,764,351 of ML677340.1, forward strand.
AAAGAAGGATGTGAGTGCACTCATATGACTGACAGTAGATAGAGGTTTTTAATTCCTGTGTGCCTTTATGTTTGGGATTAGAGTAAATACTTGGGGGTGCCCTAGTCTTAAAAGTGCTATATTTGTTTTTGCACATTAGCAAGCTGAAGTTTTACTGATCAAAAAATAACTGAAAACCTACAATATCTAATCTTTTCTTCTTTGCTTATATTGTCAGTTTATCTCATACATGATTAATTATTGCTTGGATCTTTGTGTGTGTTTTTGTTGATAGAACACTGCCATAATGATTTTCGGTATTACTAGTTTTTAAAATAGCTCTGATTTAACTTTCAGTGAAGGATTACAGTGAAGGGAAATGGAAAAAAAATTGCCATGATAATCTCTAAGCTGCTTAAGATAGTAAAGAAAAGGAAAACAAAGTGTTGACTGAGATACCAAATTATACTGAATATTTTCAGCTCAAGTAAATAATTGTAGGGAAAATATTCTTACATATTTTCTTTTCATGATAGAGTTATATATTTGAAATTGTATTGCTAAAACCAGCAATGATCTCCTCTTGTACTATAATAAGCATATTCTTACATGTTTATTAAGTTACTTTGTTAGTTAAGTTATGGAAAAAATTAGTTTTAACTACAACATAACTGTATTACCTAATGACTGAATTATATAACACGTTTAATCCTGATTGATATTGCAGTGAAGCACAAGCTAATCCTGCCACTAATTAATGAGTTCTTCTGTATCTACAAAAAATGATTTAACTGGTCCACAATATAGATTTTCTTGGGGCTAATTGTTCAATTTAATGAAGCAGATATCACCTACCGAGGCAAGTGTCATGTACCCTGTGCCCAAGTGACTAATAGAGCTATGAAAACCCATTGTCCTATATCCACAGATACATACAGGAGCAAATTCTAAACTCTCTTCCACTTGTGAAAGCCCACTGACTTTAATGGGAATGCACAAGTAGAACACAGCATGAGATCGGATCCATTTACTAGCTTAATGTTGATGGCTTTTACTCATGTCCTGTGAAAACTGTTCTACTCAAAATACTGAAACTAAAATTGCTAAGGCTGAAGTAGTCAGTTATGAAACAAATTACTTCCCTTAAGATGGGCAAGAATATCAAAGGTTTGATTTAGCTCTCAGACTTGAGCTTGCCAATAACTACTGAAGGGCATGACGCCTGCATGACGGACCAGCAAACATCAGCCACCACAAAAATGCTTTGAGTTTGTTAGGCTTGTGGGTCTCAGGCACTCTTAAAGTAATTGATAAATTAAAAAGGAAAGAAAACAATTATTAAAGCAAAAAAAAAAAAAACACTAGAGCAGCTGAATACAACTGAAGAAGCCAGAGGGGCCTGATATCAGTTGTCATTATCGATGTAGGTGATGGGATAAGTTCAGGATAGCTGATAGGGAGTTGTAACTACATGGTGGAATGAGATGGGGCACTCATTCATGAACAACAGTGCAAACATTGTTGATAAAGAGCAGTCGTTTGCTTAGTCATTCGATGCTTGATGTTATTGACTGGAGTGCCAGTCTTTCCCCATCCAAGCATTACTTAGGACATTTGACTTTTTCTATATTTTAACACTAATAGTGGATTAAAATATATAAACTAATAGAATATTTAGAAAAATAAGCAAGCAAAGCCACTGTTTTGAAATAAAGTAACATCATGTCTGGCAATGGGGTGAGTTAGCAAAGTCTGGGATTGAAAGCGGGACCATTAGTAAAATACCAATGGATTTCTGTTCCAAGGATTCCTTGCTACTGTATCATTGCCTCTCATCTTGTAAATATGTTACACATAACTTATCATCTGCATCAGTATCAGAAGCAGCAGTGTAGTAGAAATGCTAGCATAAAGGATGTTTTTCTGAGTCTTTGGCCCTAATTTTCAACTGGCATAAATTGGCATTTCCAACTGACTTCAGTGGAGTTATGTCCCTCTACAAAAATTGAGGGTCTTTATATTTATTTTAAAAAAATATAATTTGTTATAATGTGTATTGTTATTATTCAGATTTGCTGCTCCAAATTTCCTACAGTCTTTCTTAGATGCATTTCCAATGAATGTTGGAAAGAGCATGGGTTAAATGCTTCAGAGCATCTGCAATTAAGTCAGGCCATAATTTTCATATCAAAAACAAGTCTCCTTTTGTATAAGTTGCCATCACACCAAAAATCAACTGTGTGAACAAAGTGAAACCTTTTTCGTCTAGATTGTAATGATGACACCTTTTTTCCTGCTCTGTTCTTAATTAACAGTAAGAGGAGTTACTGCTGGAAGGAGCTAAAAACAAGAGAAACACCAGAGAAGGATATTTATTCTCTATCTTTCAGACAGTGTTTGCCAAGGTATCAGACTAGCAAATATGTCTGTCAACACTTGTTCACATTTTTCAGATTGGCAGCATTAGGCAGGTAGGGCTGAATATTATTCTTAAATCTTGGACCCAGTGAAGATAGCAAATCTTCATTCACAGCCTGATTCTGGTTTTGCAGGGTGTTGAGCATCCTTAACTCCCATTGACTTCAACAGGAGTTCATCATCAGGTCCTCGATCTAGAGCAGGTTTCCTTCATCCTGATGTCACTGGCCGGGGCTTAAACTAGGGTGACCAGATGTCCTGATTTTATTGGGACAGTCCTGATTTTGGGGTCTTTTTCTTATATAGGTTCCTATTACCCCCCACCCTCCTCCCAATTTTTCACATTTGCTGTCTGGTCACCCTAGCTTAAACAACTCCTTCAGTGGTCTCCGTTGGTGCACTTACCACCTGACTGGTCTCCAATGAATCACAAATCTTGCCCATCTTCAGTGTGCAAATGAAATTTAATGAGGATAAATGTAAAGTAATGTACATTGGAAAAAATAACCCAACTATATATACAATATGATGGGGGCTAATTTTGCTACAACTAATCAGGAAAAAGATCTTGGAGTCATTGTGGATAGTTCTCCGAAGACGTCCATGCAGTGTGCAGCGGCAGTCAAAAAAGCAAACAGGTTGTTAGGAATCTTTAAAAAAGGGATAGAGAATAAGACGGAGAATATCTTATTGCCCTTATACAAATCCATGGTGCACCCACATCTTGAATACTGTGTACAAATGTGGTCTCCTCATCTCAAAAAGGATATACTGGCATTAGAAAAGGTTCAGAGAAGGGCAACTAAAATTATTAGAGGTTTGGAATGGGTCCTATATGAGGAGAGATTAAAGACGCTAGGACTTTTTAGCTTGGAAAAGAGAAGACTAAGGGGGGATATGATAGAGGTATATAAAATTATGAGTGGTGTGGAGAAAGTGAATAAGGAAATTAGTTAGTTATTTACCTCTTCCCATAATAGAAGAACTATGGGCCACCCAATGAAATTAGTGGGCAGCAGGTTTAAAACAAATAAAAGGAAATTCTTCTTCACACAGCGCACAGTCAACCTGTGGAACTCCTTGTCTGAGGAGGCTGTGAAGGCTAGGACTATAACAGTGTTTAAAAGAGAACTGGATAAATTCATGGAGGTTAAGTCCATTAATGGCTATTAGCCAGGATGGGTAAGGAATGGTGTCCCTAGCCTCTGTTTGTCAGAGAGGGGTAATGGATAGCAGGAGAGAGATCACTTGATCATTACCTGTTAGGTTCACTCACTCCGGGGCACCTGACATGGGCCTCTAGTCGGTAGACAGGATACTGGGCTAGATGGACCTTTGGTCTGACCCATTATGGCCTTTCTTATGTTCTTTTGTTCTTATGTCTTATTGAGGCCTGGTTACTGAGACATCATATTCACAAACCTTAACCTTTATCTGATCTTTGAAGCTGCATCCACACTTGGAGCTAGAGGTGTGATTCCCAGTTTATGGAAACATACCTGCCCAATCTCTCATGCTGTTAGTGCTCTAAAAATAGGACTGTATCTGTGGTAGCATGGGCAGAAGTGAGAAGCAACATGGGCTAGTCACCCTGAGTATGTAACCACATACTCATGCATTTGTACTCAGGGCAGTTAGCCCGTGCCACCAATTGCCCTTGTCTGTGCTACCATAACTTTACTGTTTTAAAGAGAGCTATCTTGATGAGAACTAGTGTGTGTATGTTTATGTGAGCTGGGAATCACATCCCTAACCCAAGTGTAGACATAGCCCGAGTCATTTGTTTGTTTGCTTTCTCACCATGTGACACCAAGCCCACTGTATACCAAATGCAGTACACCTTTCGAATTCATCTTCTTGGAAGATGACAACTTTTTAGTTTCATATGTAATAGATGTCTGTGGAGAAGTCTAAAAATGCTAAGTAGGAAGTAAACTATTCCTTTTATTGCATGTTTTATGCAAGGTGTAGTAGGCAGTTAGATATTAGGGTAGCTAAGTTAACAAGTCTTATGTGTTTGTCAAATAATTCATCCATAGCACAGGAAAAGCCATAAGGTGATTTTCTGAACCTTGGCCTCAATCCTCAGCTGGACACAGTGAGCACAGAGCACACCTGAGCGGGACAGCAGCAAAATACCTATTTGAAGCTCCCTGATGCTGGGGATGATGGTCCCAAGAGACTGGGATATCAGCTGGGAATGGCTAAAGTGCACTGCACTCAAACCATGCTTCCAGTTATCCATTCCCCTAAGCTGGGTGGGCCAGGAGGGGATTGATTTAGAAGCAAGCTATGCTACCTCTATACCACCTAAAGGGAGAGATTAGCAGCCTTTCAACCCTTTGGCACCACCAAAGCAGCGAAAAGGGGGCAGAGTGGGCTACAGGATTGAGACTGTTGTCAAAAGGCATTTTCAGAATGGAATTTCAGGAGCCTGAGGGGTACTTTAGTTTTGAAGACTAACTAAAGTATTGAAGCATAAGCTTTTGTGGGCTAATACCCACTTTGTCGTATGCATGTAGTGGAATTATCCAGGGGCAGGTATAAATAGGTAGGTAAGAACCAGGTTAGAGATAACAGGGTTAGTCCAATGAGGCTGAACCAGCTTGTTATCTCTAATCAGGGAGGGTGAGGTATTCCTCTGGCAGCTGAACTGGAGGTGTGAACAGTGAGAGAAGAGAAACTGCTTTTATAGTTAGCTAGCCACTCATAATCCCTATTTAGTCCTGAGTTGATTGTGTCAAATTTGCAAATGAATTGCAGCCCTGAAGTTTATCTTTGCAGTCTGGTCTTGAAGTTTTTTTCTGCAATATGGTGACTTTTAAATCTGTAATCGTGTGTGCAGGGAGATTGAAGTGTTCTCCTACCGGTTTTTGTATATTGCCATTCCTAATATCTGATTTGTGTCCATTTATCCTTTTTCGTAGGAACTGTCCAGTTTGGCCGATGTACATAGCAGTGGGACATTGCTGGCACATAATGGCATATATTACATTGGTAGTGGCTGAATGAACCAGGTGAATGAACCAGTGATGGTGTGGCTGATCTGGTTAGGTCCTGTGATAGTGTTGCTGGTGTAGATATGTGGGGAGAGTTGCAATTGAGGTTTGTTGCATGGATTGGTTCCTGAGTTAGAGTTATCATGGCATGGTGTGCTGTTGCTGGTGAGAGTATGCTTGAGGTTGGTGGGTTGTCTGTGGGCCAGGACTGGCCTGCCTCCCAAGACCTGTGAAAGTGAGGGATTGTTGTCCAGGATGGGTTGTAGATCACTGATGATGCATTGGAGAGGATTTAATTGAGGACTGTAGGTGATGGCCAGTGGTGTTCTGTTGTTTTCTTTCTTGGGCTTGTCTTGCAGCTTTGTCTTTGTCTCTTCTGCAATTCCAGACTAACACGTCTACCTCTCTGATTTTTAGTTTTGAAATAATAAAGCCCTTGTCTTCCAAAGACCTCAAATTGCTGGTTATGCTGCTATTGCCCAGATTTCCCTGACTTCTAGAAAAGGCTTGAAAAAAAATCTGACAAAAGTGGTCTCACTGTCCAGAAATTAGAACACTGTCTTCTCCGATGCCCAGATACTGCCTATGCTTCTGTGTATATATGAATAGAATTTGCTGCTCTACAGGATTTGCCAAGTCAAGATCCATCAAATGGACAATTCCTCTTTTAAACTATGTACCATCATTCATTGATTTTCTCCTTTAGCTTTTAAAGATTCTTTTGATGAATGATTAGCAAATGGGTACAGGTTGGCATTAAACAACTGATGCAGGAGTACAGTGTTTTTGTTAAGGAACTTCTGAAAATATGTCCAAAATGTGTATGTGAGAATTTGCTTTTTCAATACTAGCTCCATTGTGAGGGATAATGAACTCAAGAGAAAGACCTTGGGAAATAAGCCATGTATTGATTTGTTCTTGAAGCTTTAATAGTATTTGGATGGTTAGCCATGCACTGTAAGACCCAGAGACACAAAGGGTAGCTTTGTTTTCAAAAGCCTCTGACACAAACAGATGCTGTTTTGGAGTGAGACTGGTGAATTTTGATACTCATATACTGTACTTTCAATGTTTTTCCACTCACTCTTACATTATCAGTTACATGAATAAGTTTGCCTTTACCATGGTATAGGGCTTAAATTATTAATACTTGCATTGTTATACAGATGCAGTACTGCCGTTTGAGATGGTATGATAAATTGGGGCATTGCAATGTCAATGAGGCAACTGTATTCACTATTATCTGCCAAACTCTATGGTGAATATCACTTACCACAGTAGTGAGAGATACTAATCATTCTGTGGCTTCCCATAAAATTAACAATTTTGGGCTGAATCCTCAGCAGGAGTAAACTGGACTAGTCTGCTGAAGTCAGCAGAGTAATGCTAATTTACACTAACTGAGGATCTCAGCCTTTGCATATATTTGGCTTGGTTATTATAGTTATTTAGTTCAGGCTGACAGAGTCACTTTTACTTAACTAAATACATTTCCCATCTCCTGTGTCATAGTCAAACAACCATATTGCAGTGGGTGAATTGCTTGTAAATAGCACTTCAGGGTAGGCGTGACAGGATTGGTTCCAGGCTGTCATGACATACTGTTTTCTTGCAAACAGGTTTTTCTGTATTCATGTGTAGAAAACTCCACATATCAAATTGTGATGGCTTTCAGCACAGTGTGGAAGTGATATTAGAGAAAGGAAGTAGAAGTCGATTTACTCCTCTGCTTCCCTGCCACCACCACTTTCTCCTCAAGGAAAGATATATTTTACTTTAGCTTCAGTGGCATGTTTTTATAGTTTTTTTCTTTCCCTCACACACTTTTTATTTGTTCAATATTCTTTTCCTTTTGTATCCCTCTCTTCCCCTTAATGGTCTCAAATATTCCTCCTCTTCCAGTATCATCTTTTCTAAATTTCCAATCTCAAATTCTTAACTGTTCAGGTTTAAAGTTAAGTCTATATTAATAGTCTAAGGGGACCAATCATGCCTTAAAAATCCATCCATCTGGCTCCCACTGAAATCAAGAGGAACTATGTTTGGCCTTTGGACTGTTATAGGGTTTGTCTCTCTTACCAATAAAATAATACCCAGTGTTACTTACTATAATGTACTATATAAAAATAGCTATATAGAAATTCTATGAAGATAAACACCAAATTCAATTTCCATGACTATTATTTTTGGCAGGTGAGGTACAGAATTGCTTGTTTTTGACTCCCTACCCACTCCTAGCTGAATCTCTTGCAATGCCATCAGTGATTTCCCTCATCCTTTTTACTCCATACATTTCTGTGTATTTTGGTGCATGTCTACACTGCAGCTGAGAGTGTGATTGCTGCACAGGGTAAGCATACCCACAATAGCTTTAATCTAGCTAGCATGCTAAAAGTAGCACCGAAGTTGCATCAGTACAGGCTTCAGCATGGGCTAGCAATGAGAATACATACTGACTGAAGCCACTGTGCCACAGCATCTTCACTGCTGTTTTCAGTGTGTCAGCACCATGACTGCTTACTGCCTTCTGAACACCCCTTGTAGCTAGGGCTCCTCTGTGAGCATTCTACCTCTATTTCCCCTTCACCATTGCCCCTCTAAAGAACTCACTCTATTTCCAGTGATCTTCTGAGCTCATATCCTTTAATTTACTCTTCACCAGTTGTCCTCGGGCTGGTCAGAAAGTATGTCCAAAAACAAAACTCAAGAGTCCAAAACAAAACAGTCTTTCAGCTCATCTTCCTTTCTTTAACTCCCACTCACAGGCTTTATCTGGCAAGGGTCATGCTCATGATTAGCTACGATAAGTAAAGTGACAGGTTCACTCACGGGCTTAAAGTTAAGAGGGTGCTTAACTACTTTTCTGGACTGGGGCTTGGCTCCCCAAACACAGACTTAACTTTCTCTGTAGTTCTCTTCTCCATAGTCTGGTTCTTCTGGTTCCCTGCCTATCTGTGATGTTTATTTCTATAACAGACAGCAACTAAATCAGAAAATTAACCTTTCATGAAGGTATAAGACTATTACAGCTCTGAGGTCTTCCTCTCTGGATTTACATCTGATTAATATTTTTAAAATGAAATCAGAATTTACCTCAAAGAAAAATAAGGTTCCCCTAGAAAAAACTGTCCCTTGTGATCTGGATTCACTAGACACATATTCCTCCTCTCTCCTCAGGATGCTGTAACTTTTTCACAAGGTTTGCTTTCCTGCTTTGCAACACTCATAAGGCCTAATTCATTCCTGTGCTGCTGCTATGGGGCTAAAGAGTGAGTAGAAAGGAACTAAGGTTACTTCAGCCAAGCTTGCACTCAGCTATCCACTGGGCTTTTGAAGCAGCTGGGAATAAGTGGCCTTTGTTTCAAAGCATAATTTTTCCTTAATGGCGGCAAAGAAGACTCTCTTCCATGGATTTGCATCTGTAGACAGATGGTAACCCTTGTAACTTCCCCAGAGACATTATCATAACTTCACCCTCTCTCTCAGATAAGGCTCAGTAAAGTGCAGAATTTATCATGAGACCAACCAATAGGAAAATGAAGATGTGACAGCCCACTTTGCTTGGCAGAGGAGAGGGCTAGGTAGGTTTCTGGGAGTTCAGGATACTCAGCACCGCCCCCTATCTAAACCAATAATACATTCAGAAATCAAGATTGCACACTGTGTGTGTGCATGGGTATGTATGCATGTGAATGATGGGGTAATTCGTTATCTAGTTTGGAATCTTCGTATGACTACTGCAAAGACCACACTATTTTTCCTGATAATATATCCTGCAGCGCACATATGATCCTTACTCGACAAGGAATTCCAGTCCCATCTGTTGCGCTTGGCATTCTTTGCTGTCCTTTTGACACCTCTGCTGCTCACCCTTTAACTGAAGTGACAATTACATAACAGAGATACAAAATTGAAACCATAATCTAAAATGTTAAAAGCTTGAGGCTAAAACAACCAAAATCTCTTTGCAGATAAAATTAAAAAATCATAAAGTATGTGAAGCCATACGACATCAATGTCAAGTCTATCAGAATTTCTAGAACAACTTCACCACGCAGTGTAAGAAAGGCAGGTTTTGTCTTATGTACAGAATTGCTTTGTTATTAGAAGAGCAAAACCTTCAAGATTAATTACAGCTCAAAAGATAAAATGAAACAAGGGGAATTCCCTCCCCTGCTGTCCTCTCCCAATGAACATAGGGGATTCCCCAGTCCTTCTGTCTTCTACCCATGACCCCTGGGGGATTCCCTTCCTATCCTTACCCATGATGATGATACTTCTTTCCTCCCCCCAGAGGCAATGGGGAACTTCCTATCTTTCTACCTCTTCTCTCCCCCATGAGGGTTGAGGACTCCTCTTTCCTTCTGTTCTCACTCTCTCTCACTCACTCCCAGTGGAGGGAGATGGGGATTTTCTGCCTTCTGTCCTCTGCACATATTTATTACACTCAGCTCTGTTTAAATATTGCACTCTGGGAGACCTGTGCTCTTTCTTTCCATTCATGCACCCCTCCCCCCTCCCCCCAAGTCCTACCCTTAATCCTGCAAAAATATGAAACCACACACCTTCAGATTTAGTTACTGGCAACTATGATCTAAATAGCAGTATAGCCACTGAGTCCTGTGCTCTCTGGCTGTCTCCTTTTTAAATGATGATTTATTATTGATGTGGGAAATGTAGGCTTAAATAGAAAATCAAGAATCCATTTTCAACAGCAGTTATTTTTAAGGGCTCTACTTCAATACTGGTTATATCCTCTAACATTTCTTGCAGTACTCACTGGAACCTAGCTCAGTCCCACTAATGATAGATTACTGCATATGATAATTTAGCCAGCGTGGATGAAATTCACTCTCTTGCAGGGGAGGCAGCAAAAAGCTTAAGTCCTAAGGGACTTAAACAGGCCATGAGTAGACTCTGTGGAGGGGTGATGTTCACTCTGGGAATAAGCATTAATTTATGAAAACCAGGAATAATATCTGACAAATAGACTTCATTTTGATATTGAGAGTTTTGTTTTAACAACTTAGAGTACTGCAGACCATACTAATAAGTAGCACTCATATTTCATAAAAAATAATGGGGTCTCAGTAAAATGATGCCTCAGTACAGAACCATCATAATTTTTATTCCATGCTGTTAACTCAGTGCTGGGGTGAGGTTGGGCTCTGTGTGAAGATTTTCTGTTCAGCTTTGTCTGCAGATCAATAAAGTGGGATCTGGTGAGGGTCTCTAGTGTCCCACTCTTTCTCTGATTTTGAATGTTCTTTTCACTTTTTGCAGAAGGCATCACTATCCAGCTCTAAGTCAGCAATAGTTTAAAAGGAGGAGTTTTAAGCAAAAGCAAAGTTAGGAAAAGAAAAATAAGTTTACCTGCTTAATATAAATTCTGATCTCTCTGATTAGCTGGAAAATATTAAAATTATAGGAAGAGGCTCTCCCTCAAGATCCAACTTCTCCTGATTGATACTACAAGAGAAGTCATAAATCCTGTTTGATCTGTAGTCATAGAAATGATTGTTTTAGTGATGTTACAATCAGTGACATTTCCATGTAGGATCACTTAAAAGATGATGGTTTCTTAGGGAGCAAATCCTTGTTTAAACATAATTATATCCTGTTGGGATACTGACATCTCCAGCCCCTTGTTCTGACTGGTTATTTAGTACTCCTAATTTCATAGGACAGAGAACCACCGACATAAACAAAAAAAAAACCCCTGCTACTCAGTCTTTAAAACTACTTTACACAGAAGAACATATTTATATTACTGATTTCTTCCACAGAGTCATTTGCCATAGGCTATTTAAGTTTGCTCATCTTTAATGAAGTAAAAGAACATACAGAAGACTTATAGCATATATATTTTGAAGTTGTATAAAGTCATTGGAATAATATTAAATCTAATCATTTTGAATATTTCCATCCTTTTAAAAAGTATTATTTGGATCTCAAATCATGCAGGTAAACTGATCCAGCTCTTAGGCTATTAGATCATTAGTCCATATGTACATGAAAGATTTAGCAGTCTAGCTGGATTTCAGAGTCACCAGTACCATTCTGGATCACACGGAGAAGCAGCATGGTCCAATTTATTGAACACAAGGGAAGAGCCAGGAACACCCAAGTTGTAATTCTGGTTCTGTCACAGACTTGCTGTATGACCTTACAAAGCATTAATTAATTTTAGGTTCCTCATTTTTTTCACTGCCCAACCTAATGCATAGTCCAAATTGTGCTATAATTTAAGGACCAAATCATGCTTCATTAACATAGGGCATTCAGTTAAGTCAATGGGACTACTCATGAGAATAAGGCAAAAAGGCCTTTGCCACAAAACCTCATGGTTAACCTGCCACTTGTTACCATTCAATCATCTTAATATCTAATGGGGCTCTCAGGCTCTTTCATAGCTGTGGACCATGCTTTTAATAGAGAAGTGGTCTCAAGTGGTGGCCCACCCTTGCCTACTATATATAGTTTATGAATTGTCTCCTCTCCTTTGCAACTAAATAGCATCCATGTGGCAATTTCAAGGAGCATGTACATGTAAAAGTAACACTGGAGACTATTTAATGTAGTTTTAGCTGACTGTCATGCAATTTAAGAGCTGGAAATAAGATCCAGCACCATGTGACCACTAGTTTGAAGCCTCTGTTAATTAAACACATGCATCTGTGTTTCTACTGGGTGCAGATGTTTATTGATAAAAGGCTCCCCAGTCCTTCCTGCTGTTTTCTCAGGCAAAGCACATACAAATCAGCATCATGTCATTTTCATAGTGCTTCATGGAGGTAAGGAGGATAGATAAAATGGGGAAGAAACTTGTGAGTGTTGCGGGGAAAGAGGTGTCCAGAGAAGCTCTGCGATGTACCAAATCTGAAAGAGAACACCTGCAAGCTTCAGTAAAGAGAGGCTTTGTCAAAATTAGGTCATGAAAACATTTAATTAATTGTAGGTTTGTTTTTTTTTTATTAAGGCTTTAGAAGTGTTCAAGAAAACAAACATCATTGACAGTATAGCTCACACACGTCCTGGGTGTAGTGGTCTCAGTGCCACTAGATGGGACAGAATACTACACCCAGGGAGTGTAGAGAGAGAGAGAGATTAATGAGTCTGCTTTACAGTCTTAGCTAACAGGCATATGGCTTTTAGTTCATGCATTAGAGGCTCATGCACTAAACTCCAGAGGTCCTGACAACTGGAGGGTCTGCCAGTGTTACAACAGCACTACAATAACCACTGAGTAGACCTTGATGCTATGATTTGTTTGTAAGTGCAGATGCCTTTCATGAGCTTTTTATTCCAGTTTGCTTATCTTATGTAGCAGGCTAATCTGCTATGCATTTATTCATTCTTTGTCATCACATTTTTAACCCCCTGAATGTTAGCAAAGGAGCACTTTGGCATGCAATAGGAGGATACAACACATGGGCACATCCAGCTCTTCTTTGATGATCACCCTCCACTCCCCTAAACAGTCCCTATAAGAACAGCGGCATGAAGCCAGTGAATTCAATAAACATTCATCTTTTATGAACATTCATTTGTCCTTATGCTTAATACACAGCTGCTCCCAAATGTTGTGAATGGTCTGGCAGTAAGGGACTGACTTCAAGTCAGAGTCTTTAGAAAGGTGTAGGGACTGAGCACATTTGACGTCATTCTTCTGCTAGGAAATTTAAAAAGGGAGAGATGCATCTATAACAATGCCTGGAGACTGGACTCTCCTAGAATGCAAATTCTGAATTCATTCTCCTGCCTTGAGGCCAATTATGCTGCTAACATACTGCCTCTAGTATATGAAAACTCCAGACCTCTGGAACTCTTCTGTTGCGCATTATGTTCCATTTCTTTTAATAGGATTTGATATCTTGCAAATATCAGAAATGTTTTCTCCTGAGAATTCCCTGCTTCAAAAAATTTTGTATTAAGAAATGACAAAGCAGCAAAATAAAACCATGCCACACAAACAAACCAAACCCCACCAAACTGGCTTTAGCCAGCACAGTGTTTCTTTTCCTCAGACACAGCTACAATGCATCTGCACTGCCTGGGAGACAGCCTGCAAAGAAGGCAGCTGTTTTGAATATGTACAAACAAAAGAAGTGGTTTCTATAGCAACTGTGGAGCCAAGAGAAAACGCTTAATAATTCTCAGCTACCCCACCCCTTCCCCCTATACACACAGTGGCTTCTCTTTTGTGAAGCGGTTAGTCCCTGTTTGGACAATGAGATGCTTAGTCATTTGCATTGACATAGTGAGCTAAGGTGAATATCAAAGGTACATTTATACTTTGCAAGCCAGTAAAAATGTGCAGGTGTGCAGCTAGTCACAATGCTTTAGAACTAGTTATCTTGGAAGCCAGTACAAAAGACCTACTTTACATACCTAATTTCTCATTAAGCTCTGTGAATAATTATGCACAACATTAACATAAAATATGTTCAGACTATCTTGAACATGTATGAGAGTAGCACAACATTAATGAGAAGCAGTTTGGGCTATAGGGAGTCATTCACTTTCAGGGTGGATCTACAACAAGGATCAGCCCTAAACTCATTCCTATTTGTGGTTGCAATGAACACCTTAACACAGGAGATTAGCAGAGAAGCTCTATGGAGCTTGCTTTCTGCTATTGATATTTTGTTTTACTGTGAAGATAAATATAAACCAGAAAGGGATCTAGAACTCTGTAAGGCTGCATTGGAAGAAAATGGCTTACAAATCAGCCAATAGAAGACAAAATACATGTCATGCTTCATCCAGACGGTCAGCGAGAAGCCTATAAAATTTGCTGGTATAGAGTTAAAGTCCATGAAACAATTAAATACCTTGGTTCAATGTTGAGCCATGTGGAAATGTTGATGTTAGAAGCCACATGCTGACTACTTGGTAGAAGTGAAGGGAATTTATAGGAATTCTCTGAGATAAAAATTTGCCAAGCAAACTAAAGAACAAAGTGCATAAGATCACGATTAGACCAGATCTAATATACAGGTTGGCATTCTGGCCAGTGAGGAAGAGAGAACAATTGCTTCACACTGCCAAATGAGAATGCTACAATAGATGCTGCATAAGACTAAAGCTAATAGATTATGCAATGAAACAATCTGAGCCCTGATATAGCTACCCCCCATCACAGTGAAGCTGATGGAATTTTGATCGAGGTGCCTGGGTCATGTGAGACAACAAGATGTGAGATATGTTGGCCTGAGAATAGAAAAGCTGATAGTCCCAGGACAAAAGCCATGAGGAAGACCTCGAAAAAGGTGATTTGAGATATTCATAGAGGACATGAAGAAGGTTGGTGTTAGCACTTGACATGAAACTTGAAGATGTAGAACAAGAGCTGCTGACCCTGATTGACAGGATAAGGTGATGAAGAAGATTAACATAAAATATAAATTAGACACAAAGGTGGATGAGGTAATATATTTTATGGGACCAACTTCTGTTGGTGAAAGGGACAAGCTTTTGAGCTACACAGAGCTCTTCTTCAGGCCTGCAAAAAGTACTCAGTGTCACAACAAACTACAAGATGGAACAGATTGTTTAGCATACATAGTTAACACATATTCTAAGAGATGGTTTCAGGTGAAGTGGTCTGTTAACACCTCTCCATTCATAGGATAAAAACAGGGGTGAGTGGGTTACAGATTGTTGTAAAAAGCCCAAATCCAACGTCTTTATTAAAACCATGGTTTTTAGTGTCTAGCAAAGTTATTAATTTAAATTCCAGGCTAATCTTTTGTTGTGCGGGTTTCCTTCGAGGATGGGGACCACAAGGTCATTCACCAGTAACAACTGCGTGAGTGAAACCAGGCGATCACTATGCTCATGAAGAAACTCACACAGAAATAAGACAAAAATATTGTGTCATCCCTGCCTGAACACTTTTCACAAAATGATCATTCCATATCTGACCTCTTAGTCCTCATCCTGAAAGGAAACTGCACAATACCTTCAAGATGATACTGGGAGCTTAATTTCATAACTTGGCTAGAAACTAAAAATCATAGTCTTAATAAAGACACCGGATTTATTGCTTATTACTAAGGCTGCAAGTTTGTCATGGAGGTCCGTGACTTCTGCAGCAGCCTGTGTACCTAGCTCAGGGGCAGCTCAGGCAGCCCCTCCACCAGTTGCACCAGTCACTGCTGAATCAATCTCAGGACACCATGCTTCCCTCCCCCAGCAGTAGCAGGAGTTTGGGTGTGAGAGGGGGTAAGGGGTTGGCACATGGGATGGGGTGAGGCAGGCTCTGGGCAGCGCTTACCTTTGTGCTCAGCTCCTAAGTGGAGGTGTGGCCGGGCATCTTGGTGCACTGCCTCCACCCAGAGCACTTGCTTTGCAGCTCCCACTGCCCAGGAACTGCAGCCAATGAGAGCTGTGGGGGTGGTTCCTACAGAGGGAAGCAGCCTGCAGAGCTGCTTGACCACGACTCCACCAAGGAGCTGTGGGAAGGGACTGATGCTGCTTCCGGGGAGGCATGGAGACAGGTAGGAGCCTGCTGACCCCGCTGACCCCACCAGCACCAGTGAGAGTCACAGCCAGGCTGAGTGCCACTGCCCATCCCCTCCCTTCCCCCCCAGCACCAGCAGCACCCCTGAGCCATTCCCCTTCACCCCCAAAGATTTAGTATGGGGTATATAGTAGAAGTCATGAACAGGTCATGGGCCATGAATATTTGGTTTTTGTCCTATGACTGGAAAGGTTTTAACAGGTCATTTCACCTGGAATAGTCTCTTAGAATATGTGTTAACTATATCTGCTAAAAATCTATTCCACCTAGTATTTGGTTCTGACATGCTGAGTACCTTTCGCACACCTGGAGAAGAGTTCTATGTATCTCGAAAGCTGGTCTCTTTCACCAACAGCAGCTGGCCCAATACCTCACCTGCCTTGTCTCTCTAATATCCTGAGACCAACAGACCTATAAAACTCCAAACATAATATATATATATATTAGCTGGAAAAAAACTTGTATGAGACCAGTATTCACCTACTGAAGGGAAACCTGTTGCAGACAATAATCTAGTATGAATTTTAATCCAATTTCAGAATAAGATACCCAAAACAATCTACAATTAACTAACTTGTTTGCTAACTTGCCTCTCTTCTCATTGAACGTATTGACTACATCTTCCCAACCTTCCCCAATCAACAATAGTTTCTAATCCATTTGTCAATGCTTTGCCTTCAGGTTTCCCTTTCTATTGGCAAGAAGCCAGAAAAAGTCTCTGTCCCAATTACCATTCTATTGAATGATCACTTGAAATCCATATAAACAACAACAAAAAAAACCCCTCACAACATATAGGCATACCACCCCATAAGAGACCCCAGCTGTGATTAGTCTTGGCTTCTGAATACTTTAGTAGTATTATCATAACTAAATTAATCAGTTATTGCAATTTCCAGAAAAAGAGAGAAAGTGTGTTTGCATACATCAAGTTTAAAAATGGAAGAATATATTTTATTTTGGTGAACTAGGCATGACCATAATTCCTGGGTAGCTGACTGAGGCACAGCTCCCATAGGAGACCTATGTTAAGTCACCACAAATAAGTGCAAATTACAGAATTGTTTCTCTTTTCATTCACTTTGAGATTTTTGTTCACACCACTTATAACAAGTGTTTTGCTTTACTGTTTCCTTTTTCAGACAATGTTTGCTACCACTAACAAAATAGACATGAAAACAAGATTCAGAGACTGAGCTCAATTAATATGTGTTACTTTCATAGCTGCAGTGTTAGCAGATAAGAGGGAAATTCTAAGTTTTATTGAGCTTTTTTTCTGCATTTAAGTTACACACCATATGTACTATGCCATGGTTGAACTGAGAATATCATGTTAATTTTTAATTTAGACTTGATTAGGATATCAGAATGAGGAAAAGGTAAGGAATAATTTCCAGCACAACATCAGGGGGATATTGGTATGAGATGTAACAACTCTCTCCCCAAAGCTGGGCAGATGGAGGACTGAGTACTTTATCAGCTTTCTTCACTTTTCATCCCAGGACTGACATCAAAGGCAGTCACAGAGATGGGGCAGCTGATATGGCTCAAATAACGTTGCCTATTAAGCAGGACTGAGGCACTCACTGATTCTTGTTGACTGCATAGACAGCTAAGTATCTGATGCCATCTTTCCTGTACCTAACAAGGTACAGAATTCAACACAGCTACTTCAATACATAGTCAGGTTGTCTGGATTTTTGAATGGAAGGTGCCCAACTCTTATTAAAAGTCACTGAGAAATGGCCACCTTACTGAAATGCAGTAAGCTTTACAGTGCTTTAAAGTAAGAGGAATGGGAGCATTCCACTCTTTTGCAACAAGATTCCACACACACACTTTATCCACTTTCATTTCTGATTAACTATTCACCATTTCATGGAGTACAGTAAATCTAGGAGAACTAAGTACCCTGACTTCTAGGGTCTGCTTCTGCACTTCCAGCAGCTACAGCCAGAATGATCTCAGTTGTGGACAGAAAAGACCATCAACTAGATCTCCCTGCATCAGTGCCACAGATGCATTTTGTTGGGGATGAGCAGAGTTTTCTTTTGAAATGAAGATGGATAATGCACAGCTTAGCCACCTAGATAAAATGTGAGGTTCCATAAGCCCTTTCTTCCAGTATGCATCAATACACTGAATCTAAAGGCTCCTTTCCCATTTGACCTGTTTTCCTTTAAAATTAATTATAATGCTTATGGACAATGACAAATGTGTCAGTGCTTTAAGGGATATTGACACCTTCTTGGGAATGGAGGGACCTCCAACTTGTTTCACTTAGGCCATTAAGTAACCATCAGATAGTACCACATTTTAATTGTAACCAACCTGGGATATATATGAACCAGAAATAAAAAGCTCCATATTCTTCTGCTATTCTCCTGAGTCATACAATCATCTGGTTACTGTATGTATGTATACAGTATACAGTATCTGATGGATTTAATTTTATTCTCATGATTTCCTAAGCTCCCTAGCTAACAATTACCTATACAGTATCTATAGGCTGAAGAGGTAATATTTTTACTCAGACTGGGATCTAGTTTAGATTTTTAGGATTCAAGCTTGAAATTGAATCAGGGCTAAGATTTGCATTCATACTTGATTCTGCTGAAATTTTGTGAGCTGCTTTTGTGAGATTTTGGACGCAGCTGTTGTTATTATATACTGGCTAGCAAACATACATCATACTGAAAGTACTGCCGGCACTATATATTCCAAGCATTCCAATACATGTTATTAACCATTAATATAGCAGTTAGATAACCCAAACTGGTCTTACTTTTATTATATTTCTGTTAATTTATGCTAAGTATCCCATTAGCTAAAGTAAGCTTTGGCTTAAGTAGATAAGAAAACAGTCCATATTAGGACATACAATTGTTTCCATATAGGAACAGAAAGAGAGTTATCATCACAAGCCTATTTAACCTGGTACAAGCCAGTGAGGTGTGTTCAGACCCTTTAATCCCTAGAATGCATGTGCTGAGAAAGACAAAGACAAGGGTGCATCATGACCTGAAATGCATGAGTTGGGAACAAAAGATAACAGGATACACCATGGTACCAGAAAAACAAGGTAAAAAACTGATTAATTAAATCGAGTTTCAGGTGATTTAAAGAGTACTTTTTACTGGTAAACAAGTAGGGTATAAAAATGGCTTTTGGGATATAACTGCAGGGAGCACACCTTCTGTGTCAGGTGAATGTAACATTGCTGCACTGCGACTCCCTACCTCTACTCTGTACCAGCCAAATCAGCTTACCCACAAATAGGTGGGTAGTGCTTTCTCTTGGTAAAGTAAGTTGGACCTACCCTTCCCAGACACTCACTAAAATCCCTTTTAAATCAACCATAAAATACTAATGTGTGTTCAATCAGCTACACCAGTAGGTCAGCTGAACATCCCTACCCTCTTATTTTGAATAAAGGGTGTATTATTCTGCTAACTGATTTTTTTTAAAAGGCCCTGACTAATATTTGTTCCATCCTGTAGCAGAAAATAAACCCCTTCACATTTCTGATAACAAGACAAGAATCAGAGGGGTAGCCGTGTTAGTCTGGAATTGCAGAAGTGACAAAGAGTCCTGTGGCACCTTAAAGATTAACTAAAGTATTAGAGCATAAGCTTTCGTGGGCTAATACCCACTTTGTCAGATGCATGCAGTGGAAGAATCCAGGGGCAGGTATAAATAGGTAGGCAAGAGCCAGGTTAAAGATAACAGGGTGGGTCCAATGAGGCTGAACCAGCTGTTATCTCTAATCAGGGAGGGTGAGGTATTCCTCTAGCAGCTGAATTGGAGGTGTGAACAGCGAGAGAAGAGAAACTGCTCTTGTAGTTAGCTAACTACATCCGACGAAGTGGGTATTAGCCCACGAAAGCTTATGCTCTAATACTTTAGTTAGTCTTTAAGGTACCACAGGACTCTTTGTCACGACAACAAGACAGGGCATCTTGATTTCACTTTCCTGTCCTACAGTCGTATGTGAGCATTGCTAATGAGGAATTCCCATCATTTCAGGGGTACTTCCAGATTTTCAACAAACCAGGATTAAGAGGCTAGAAGCCAAATTCTGGGCTCAATTTCATGATGCCAGAACGACATCCAAGTCATAGTCAGTTGCATTCTTCCCTTTAAATCAGACATTTCTACTGAATTGAATAATGCTATGTGCTAATCTTTTTAGGGAAACTGCACTAAAACGCCTCTGTCTGGAGACATTTAAATGTGTTGATTAAGATGACCATATTTATATCTTCAGGGAAGCATGTATTTAAAAGGGAAAACCTTGTAGGGCAGAAGTTGCAATAGGCTAAAAGATTGAAACTGAGCTTTGTTAGATGCAAACTAGAGCATGAAGATTTATCATGTAACTTGTATTTAAAGAAACAGAATCAAACAATAAACAGACAAAATTCAAACATGTCTTTGTACCTCAGTAGTGTACATTGAATGTATAGAGAGAATATAAGAAAGACGTCAGTTCCTAATATCTTTTATCCTGATGGGTGCATGGTTGCTTTTAAAAGATGCTTTCAGCAAACTGTTTGAACACACAGGCCACACCAACATTTCACTGATGTTAAATGTCATGAAGCTGGACTTTGCCCAATATAATTAGAATAATCAATCACTTGCATTCAGATAACACGGCCTGCGGGAAAATGGATCTTCTGCTGTCAGGGCTTATTGTACATGTGGCTAAATTGTGAAATGTTAACACGGCACTGATATGTTTTCCAGATCACCTAATGTATGCTATTATATTCAAAGGCTATTGGGAAGACTTTTAGGATCCTGGCACTTGACATATTACATCATTGGGCCCTGAAACTAGAGCTCAAGTTCAGGTATAATTCCCCAAGAGGATGCATCAGATAATTTTCTAAATTTCCTTGTAGTTTTTCAAATATGTTGGCTGTCTCCATTGTTAATGGCAGGGAAGCAAATAGCTTTTACAAAATTGTGGAATTCTCATGCAGCAGACAGTTTAGGATCTGAGATCAGTCCTTTGCCCACAGGGGTGGGGAGCCTTTGGGCGAACTGTGGAAAAGATAAAGTATTCCATCAGACTACTCTCTAACAGCACTTTCTGACTAAGTATAGAGTCATGAAGACAGGCTCTGCAAAGAGCTGCATCCAGCACAGTTGCCAACTTTCATGTGGTAAATAAGCACCCCAACTTTCACAATAAGCCAAAAATCAAGCTAATCCCATTTCAAAACAAGGCCAAAACAAACCAGTCCCTAAGAACACCAATATTCTATATGACTAGATACCCCTGGTGTGCAGTTTGGGACTGTGATGGGCCCACTGTGCACCCCATGCTCTCTCCCCGACTTGCCCCTGCTTGCTCCCCACCCCCGTCACTTGCTCTTGCTTGGCGGGAACTGATCCAAAAAAAAAAAAAAAAAAGAAGCAGCGGCAACAAGCAACAACCTACAAGCCAAACAAGTAATAACCTACAAGCCAAAAGCTAGCCAACAAGCAACACAAAAGTCAATTAAACCAAAAACAAGCCCAATGTTTGCAGTTTTTCTGCAGGTTTGGCATGTCTGGCATCTGGCCCACTTCACCAAAGAAACAGACATCACAATGAGAGGCTTTGAAGGTTGTGAGGAGGGTGATTAAATGGAGGGGGTTCCTGGAGGCTCCGAGAAGTGAGTGGAGGGCTTCCAAAGGAGAAACGTCCCTCAGTCCACCAGCAGCTCAATGCATCTTTCATATGTGTAGCCAAAGGATAAAATCTATGAAACAAAAATGATGAGGATGAAGCTCTCTTAGGTTTATTTTGTTTATTGATCAAACGTGCTACATTTTTTTTCAGAATTCATTGTATTTAGGGCTATAGGGAAATTCTGTAACACAGGTACAAGGGAGAAGATGTGTTTTCAATAGGTTTACAAAAACTGGAGTGCTTTTACCTGTTTTTTGTGGGGGCTTTTTGTTTGTTTTTTTAACAATGGAAACCGCCTTTCTCCCTACTAGAAATCTTACTCAAGGGACTGGGCAAGGATTTTAAGATACTGGAGTCAAACCTCCACACTCTCATTGCTGTTTAGGCTTATTTTCTGTTCTTTCCCAATGGTTGTATTTGGGCTTATGAGAAAGAAGCTTGAATTAATTGATCAAAGTGCTGTATGTTTTTCAGCAGCTTTTTAAAAATCACTGTTTATAACCCAGGTCAATTGCTTGCATAACTAAATATTAACAGAAATAAGATTACATCAAAGGAAAAACAAACATTCTGAGAATGTCCTGCTATGGATTTGCCCAACGGAGAAATATAAAAGAGCCAAAACACCCACTTGAGATTTTAACCTATAATTATATTGGAGGAATGTTTATAATGGTAACCATAGTGGCAAATGCTAGGTTCCCTCTAGTCAGAGCCCCGTGATATGAGTGCTGAAATCAGAGTGTTAATGATAAGACAGTGAGCACTCAGTTGTTGGGACACTGTGTCATTCAATTGTCATTATTTTGCAAGCCGGCATATTTGAATCCCTTTTATATATTATACTGGACACTGACAACCAAACTGTCAGTTACATGTACTCCATAGCACACACATTTCATCTTTGGCACTGATTTCAGTAACTGAGTTAGACTAAACCCTCCTGGCTAAGCGTACCATGGACTTTTCCACTATGAAGATCCCTTACATTCTTGGAATCACATAGTGTGCACATTCTAATCCATTCTGGTGAACCTGACATTTTTATTTAAATACAGTCAAACTGCTGAGTAAGTAAAATAAGCATTCTATTTATAGACCAGCAGGAAAGATTAATTCAACACTGCTCTGGCTGCAGTTTCCCCAAGTGATCTGGTTTTCTTATGTGGCATTTAAATATGGTTCTCTCATAAAGAGCTATTTGTTCAGAAAAAAGTAGGAACTCTTAGCAATCTAAAGGGGAATATAGGACATTCTCAAACACAAATGCTGAAATTATAGAATTTAATATTAACTGTGAGCATAACAAGTCAACTGAAAGAACAGAACATTGTGAATTAATAGAATGTTGCTGGGGTAAGCTTACTTTACATTTCACGGTGATGGGTGCATTCTAAATATTTTAAATAGATAGAGGGACTTTATATCTCCATTCAACAGAAATTCATAATTAAGTAATTTCAGTTTCTAACCCCATTTGATATGAGTTTGGTGGTAGGATTTGAGGGGGGAGCCATAACTATTGAAAAGGAGACTTTGCTGCTCGAGAGGGACTGATTTGGCTTCCAGTATAATTCATTCTCAGAGCTGGACAGATGAGGAAGTTTTAGTCCCTCATTTAGAACTAGATCATGCTTTTGGCATGCAGACTGATTAAAGGACAGGTGAGGAGGTACACCACACTAGGGTAGCAACAGAAAAACCATGCCTTAGAGAATCCCCAGTTGTGCTGTGGTGGAGAGAACAAAAACATGAATCCACCTGTTTCCTACCACTCTCTGGCCAGTTGTGCTAGAGAAAGCATTAATTGTAGCCAGTCTTAAAACAGGTTGCATGAAGGTGGAATGGGTAAGGTGAAGGCTTTTTCCTCTGGACTATAGAATCTTTTTCCAAACTCAGATGATTCCCCTCAAATAACTGAGGTGATATTTTTTATTACACTAATGTATTATTTCTCATCCACTCAAACATGATAATCAAAAGTGTCCTGGTTACCCTTAAAGCACAATCTGATGATATTTGCTAGACTGCCAGCTCCAAAGCTTGGGAAGCATTAGATAGTGTGACAAAGCTCCAAGTTTTTACTTGTGGGTCCTGCGCTTCCTGGCAGATTTAGGGGCCTCAGAAACTCATCTAGGCCCCAGAGTGACTTCCCTTTCTCCATATAATTGGCAAGAGTCACCACCTAGTGAGTTATCTTCATCACAGGGCAGTATGGAAGATGGAAAAGGGGGGAGCCCAGGCCCACCCTCTACTCCAGGCTCCAGCCTAGGGACCCTAATAGTATCAGCTAAGATGGCTGACCTTTTATCCACAAAACACAATACAATTCCCTGGGCTACTTCCCCACAGCAGTTTCTGCTTCTTCAAACTCCACTTCACCCTTACCTCAGGGCCTCCTTCCTTCTGTATGATATGTTGTCCACCACTCAGTCTTACCAACAGCACAACTTCCTTCTACAGCTCCAGACACTCTCATCCACCTGACTAACTGGGAGGTTTTTAACTGGTTTCAGCCAGTGCCTGATTGGCTTCAGGTGTCCCAATCAGGCTAGCTGTTTCTACTCCTTTCTAGAAGCTTCCTAATTGGCCTGGAGTAGCCTTTGTTTGGCTATCCAGGGAACAAGGACCTGCACATCCTGAGACTAATGTACCTGCCTTCCAGCACTCTCCTGTACCCTTCTGATCTGACTCTATCACAATAGATAATCTCCCAAAGAAGGGACGATTTGGGGGTTGTTTGGGGATGGGATCTCCCTATATCTAGCCTCGAATCCTGCCCCCACTACCGAGCCCAAATAGCTCAATGTACTTGGGAGAGCTCTGCTGGAGTGAGGGAACCAACCAGGCAAGGGAGCAAAAGTGGAGCTCTTTTGTGGCTGCAGCTTCAGCTTTTGGGCTGGAGATCACATTTTGCTGTGCTGCGGGTCGTCTATGCCCAGAAAAAAAACAGGATTTGTGCCCTACTGGACTGAAGGGATAAACTTGCATATATATAATGAAGTTTCCCCCCAAATGGCCTAGAGTGGTGAAGGAAAGGTAGCTAAATCTGTCCTTTCAGTCTAGTGTAATGGTTCTCAATCTGCAGCCACTTGAGGCCCAATCAGCACAAGCTGCTGTCCATGCTGTCCTGCTGAGACCACAGCTGCTGTCAGCAAGCTCCCTCTGTCCTGAGTCCTGTCCTGTGTCCCCCCTGCTATATAGAAGATGGGGTAAATGGGGTGCAAGAGCAGATGGGAGGGGGACATTCTGATGTTAGCTCCCCTCTTCTTCCCCTTCCCCACTTCATACAGCAAGCAGGAGTCCCCGGAAACAGCTCCAAGGCAGAGGGCAGGAGAAGCACATGGCTGTGGGGGGAGGGACAGATGAAATGTCAGCAATTGATAGCCTGCTGGGCGGCTGCTGCACAGGGAACTTAGGGAGCAGGAATCTAATAGGAACAGCTGATAAGGGGGCTGCGGGTCCACCCGGGTTCCACCCCTCCCCCCACTAGCTAGCTGCAACGGGCTGCTCTTCCTACAAGCAATGGACAAAGCAGGCGGCTGCCAAACAATGTTAGAAGGGAGCTGTGAGGGTTCCCTCCCCACTCTGAACTCTAGGGTACAGATGTGGGGACCCGCATGAAAAGACTCCCTAAGTTTATTTTACCAGCTTAGGTTAAAACTTTCCCAAGGCACAAGCTTCTTTTGTACCTGGGTGATAGGCTGCCACCACCAAGTGTAAAACAAAGAATCAGGGCAGAACCACTTGGAGTTCCTAATTCCCCAGAATATTTTCCCCAAGCCTATACTCCCCTTCCTGGGAAAGGCTTGAGAATAACCCCTCACCAATCCTTACAGGTGAGCCCAATCCAAAACCCTGGATCTTTAAAACAATGGAAAACTCAGCCAGATCCTTAAAGGAAGAATTTTAATTAAAGAAAAGGAAAAAAAAGTTACCTCTATAAAACCAGGATGGAAATACTTTTACAGAGTCTCAAAAAAGATTCAAAAAAGAATACAGAGGAATCCCCTCTAGCTACTTTCAAAGTTACAAAGAAAACACAGGGATATCTCCCTCTAGCAGGAGAAATTCACAAGAGAGAAACAAATATAAGCTAACATGCCTTGCCTGGCTATTACTTACTATTTTTGTGATATTTGGAGACTGATGTAAAATTAGATGGACGGAAGAAATGGCTGTCTGAGTCCTCTGAAATCCCAGAGTGAACAAGTTACAAACAAAGGCACAGAGAACAAAACCTTCCCTCCCCCAGATTTGAAAGTATCTTCTGTCCCCATTGGTCCTTTTGGTCAGATGCCAACCAGGTTATCTTAGCTTTTGAACCCCTTACAGGTAAGGAGGAATTCTAGGCTACTTTTATGTTTATGACAGGAGCATTGCATAACTTTAAACGAGCATGTTCCCTAATTGATCAGCAACGTAACAACGAAACAACATTAACCAGGCCGACTTTAAGTGAGGAGTTTCTGTAGTGGATATGGTCCACAATGATAAATAGGTTGTGAACCACTGGAATAGAGTGAGTTCCCCAACTAAAATTCCATATAGTCATTAACTTTTCTCTCCAGCTCCCAGCTCTAGTAAAAAGTGATAATAGTTTAGTTGGATAATAAATGTGCTTGTTATTTAGCTGCATTCCTTCTCCTCCCTCTATAACTATTTGTCTCCATCTTTATAGTTGAGAAATCTCATTGTCATTATCATTAGTCTGGGAAGACTTCCAGGTAAAGGAGGTAGCAAGGGAGGAGTGTGACGTCTACTTCATAACAAATGAATTCTTAAGATAATCTCATACATTTTCCCCCCAAATAATGTTTCCCTACATTTTATATATATTGCACCCTTTTCCCTTTTACTCCATTCAGTAAAATAAAAAAACAGATCTTTAAAGACAATAGCTCAGGACATTAGCTCCTGAAACTATTAGATCTCTTCTTAACTAAGCCTTTTGAAGATGGTGTCTTTACTGATTATATTGCCATTACCATTGCTCAGTTAGTATTAAATTTAGATGGGTGAATTAGTATCCCACTTATACCTCTTTTTAAATGTATTAACAATTTCTGTTATGTATCCCTTTCTAAACCACCTGTCTGCAAATAACTTTCCTGTGGGGCAAGAAAAACCTAAGAAAACTAATATTTTTATTACTGTGAATTATATATGAATACAAACAAATGGAAATTAGAAAAAATAATTACAATACACTAGCTTTACCCAAACAGTACCTGAGTAGTTAAAAGAAAATAAGTTTTCCCTGTAGTACTTTCACACTTACTACCAGATGTGTGCATGTGGGTCTGGTAATCTGAACCTCCCTCCAGTCACTCAGCCCTCAAGGTATCACCTTCCTAGGACTCTGAAAGTTTTATGTATTCACAGTTCTCAAGTGCTCCAATCATAGATTTATCTTTCTGAGTTAAAGGCAAAACCCAGTGCACTACAGCTCTGATCAACTGCCAGCTGACCTTCTTAACAATTTGTTCTAATCACCAGACAGTCCTCATTCTAGAGAACATGCTCCAAAGATTACAAGAATGGATCCTGGGAAGTTACCACAGTAAACAGATGCCAATTTTAAAATGCCTTAGGGCTGCACTAGCTTTGTCAGACTATGACAGATCTTGTCTAAATCATCTAGTTTACTGTTGTTGTTTCAGTTCATTTCAATAATCCCAATTCTTGACTTCATTTTGTTCATTTGATCTTTCCACTTCCCAAAACAGCTATGTTACCATTCATTTCACTCTGCCAGTCAAAATGTATATATCAGTGTTATTTGTGAATTCTTTTTAGTGTCATCTCTCATTGCCTTTAAAATAGCTTGGTGTTTGTCTATATATACAAACACACTTGAATAATGGAAATCAGAGAACAAAGAGGTTGTGTATTAAGTTCCCTATTCAGTTCCCCTTGGGAAATTCGTGATTGTTCCTTATAGTATATTTTGTAGAGCTTTGTCCAGCTCTCAACAACCAAACAGATGGGGCTTCACCATCTCTTTTGTGAGACTATTCAATAGTCAGTTATATTTTACTTATAGAAAACTGTTCCTGTATTCAGTGCTATTCCAGGATCCTAGGCACTAGACATATGCATAATGAAAAGACAGTCCACCTCAAAGAGTATATATTGCCTTCTTTCTATAAAGAATAGTCCTGACCTAATTAAATTATTAATGACAAATAATCTGTAAAATTTTAGCCCCATGTTTTCTGAACCATTTGTGAAACTATCCTCTTTTTTGTAAACATATTCATAAATATTTTTTCCAAATACTTCAGATAAACAACTCTCAACCTATGGGCTGTTTACTCAGTTCAGCTATTTGCTGTTCCCTCTTCATGTGTATGATTGGTGTTGCTCCACAACTGAATCTTTTTAAACATGATAATATTGAATAAGAAATAGTGACTGCTAAATACTCTTGTTCCTGCCCAGACTGTGGATTTTATACATATATGGGTACAGTCATTCCCCAAACATTTCTATGAACATAAACCTGTTTGTGTGAATGATCACAAACAGCAAATCAAAAGAGATGTGATCATGGCTGAGCTGCTCAGCTGTTTGGAATCTGAATGATCTTTGCAAACTTCATATTTGCCATGTTCAGTCAGTCTCACCTATCGTGAAAACACTGTACTGGTGCTATTAGTGTCAAATAAACTTATCATGTTTAGTAAGTACAGCAGCTGTTTCAGAAAATGAACTAATAGTTAATTTTAAAAACATTGTTGTAATCCTAAAGGATTTACTCAAAAAATTATCAGCTCAAGCTAGTTTCTACATTACTGGTCTGAAGCATATTACTGTAGCTTCATTAAACTCAACTACGAATTAGAGGAATTAAAAAAAATATTCTACTGCCTCCACAATCACAGTCTGACTCTTAAATTTAGAATCAATTTGGACTCATGGATTTCAATGGCAAAACTCCCTTTGACTTTATTAGAGGGGCATGATTTCACCCCTGGTATTTTACTGTAGATCTATTCCCATTGAAATAAGTGACAAACCTCCAATAGGAACAGGAGCAGGCTCCCTTTCAGCAAATGTCAGTTTGACCGATTGTTGCTTTTCTTTGCGTGCCCCAGGAATGTATTAAATAACATTCAAAACAAATTCTAGATTGTGATCAAAGCTTAAGTTGTACTATTGTCCAGTGATAAGCTTCTTTACTTCATGCACAGTATAATACTGGGGAGCCAAAATAGGGGGTAAGTCTTTGCAGGGAGATTGAAAGAGTGATATCTAAGGACAGAGAGGCAGTGAGCTGTTGATTCATAGCAGTGAATAAACCTTTTTGGACTTAAAGTATCCGGGCTCAAACATCCATTCACCTGTGAGATTTATACCCAGAGAAAGACTCAGATATTCAGAAAAAAAATGCTCTCTTTTTAACCACTGTTTTGACCCTCTTTGGTGGGCTAAATAAGCTATTAAATTAAAATTGAAAACTTAAGAGATGGAAAAGACTTGTAAGGTCCTCAGGTCTAGGTGCTGTCAATGCAGGGTATATTTTCCAGTGATTTGTTTACTTGGAATGTTTAAAATAAGAGTAATAGGGATTCCAACTTGCCTCAAGTGCTTATTTCACTGTTTAACAGACCTCACTCAAAGAAAGTGTTCATCTGTGAGCATAGGCAGGAGAGGTTGTTCAGAAACAGTGAGGGGGAAAGAAGAACATGGAGGATAACTTGGAACCTGGGCCTAAGAGAATTCTTTTAGGAAGGTTGACAGATGACAATACCCAAAATATACTGGAGGGTGGGAATGGAAGCAGAGATAGGAAGGGTGAAGATTATGAAAAAAAATATCCCCATCATCAAGTCTTATCCAGATAGATTAAGAATGCAATACAAAGACACAGACAGCACACAGGGAGAAGCTAGTCCTCGGCAAATTATGTAGGAGTCACATTTCCTTCTCTGATCTCTCCTGGCTCCAGGTACAAAGAAAGTTACTGCAGCCTTTTATGAAGTGGACCTTAATTCTATCCTTGTGCTGACTCAGCTCCTCTGGCTGGTGCAGTTGGGAGGTAGAGTCAAAGTGCCAACCATTCCCTTCCTTTATT
The DNA here is from genome assembly GCA_007922305.1 of Dermatemys mawii. NCBI lineage: Eukaryota > Metazoa > Chordata > Testudines > Dermatemydidae > Dermatemys > Dermatemys mawii. Next base: position 27,794,035 of record ML677340.1, read on the forward strand.
TCTGAAAAAAGCTTGGCTTCTTGCAGGTGTATGAGAAAGTATTCTTAAATGAAAGAGAAGGGTTCTAGTAAGTAATCACTTAATGTTATGAATGAATTCTATTCATGCCTTATTACTTCACCCTCCTTGGGAAATATATCTACTGCTTCTTTGTGGCAGAGGATATCAGAGGTATAAAAATGTCATTAATTCATCTTGGTAGGAATACATTCTTTGAAAAACAGCGGATTAAGAGAGCATCTAAGGTATAAGATTATGCAGCTATACAAAATTCTGAAGGAAAAAAGAGGACTGCTGTAGCAGGTTTATTTCAGCTATTGTCAGAAACAAAGACAAGGAAACAGTGTTGAAAAGGCTTGGGAAGGGCCAAAGACAGGAAAGAAAGGGGAAGACTTGTTGACTCAAAAGCTTTCAGTGTTTGATAGTTCAGGCTGTTCAGTCACCAATTTAAAATGAGAATCACAGTCCATCTCCTAATGGACAGATGTGTATAACATAAGAATTACCTACACTAATAGGCTCTGTACCTTGTCTCAGTGGACAGGCAAGTGTTGAATGGAGACTGAATCCTCTTCTTCCCCATAGAGGTGGTATATAAAGATGAGAGCTGAGGAATCTGATATCTCCAAAGCTTCCAGGTATTCAGAGATAAAGAACCTATTGTTAGCCCCTTTCACTGGGAGTAACTTACTTTCTGTTGCAGGGCTGGACAACTCTGATGTTTAATTGGAGCCATGCCCCTGCCAATTCATTGACATCCCCACTGCTGAGTTGCAGAAATGGAGCTGCACAATATCTACAAGCAACACTAAACTGTCTGTAATATATATATCAATAACAATAAATATTAATAAAATAGTATAAATGAATTAAACAATACTATCTATATCTTTATAAAAAAAATGGAGGTACCTGTTAAACTAAATGTCTGGTTTAAAAAAATAATAATAATTTTTAACCATTTTGTAATGTGGGGAAATGCCCACCTTACCTGTTTTGTTTTTTTAAAACTACTCACCCTCACCTTCCCATCCCACCACTCGCACACTAGAAAAGTAGGGGGAAGTTTTAAAAATGTTTGAGTTTGAAAAGTGAAAAGTGGCTGTTTCACTTATAAGACTTACTGCTGAAAGTCTGATACCAAAAGAAGAAATAATACTTTCACTTTCAAAAATGAACATTCTCTCACTTTACCATCTCTCTTTAAATTAGAAGAAAATTGCACAAAATAACACTGATTTTTTTCAATGGAAAAGTGAAAGATTTTTTTAAAAACCATAACTTTCTAACTTTTTTACTTTCCCCTCCTTCCTCTAATGGGGTAAGGGCAGGACAAGGAGAAGTAATTTAAAAATTAAGAAAAACAAAAATTGATACTGAAAATTTCAAGTGTCATTTTGATTTTTTTTGCTAAAAAAAGTTTTCATGTGAACTTTAAAACAATTTTTTTTGCTTTTATTGAAATTTTCCAGTGGAAAAAAGCAACTTATGATCAGCACTAATAACAAGAATGATAGTGTTAAATTTATGTAATGTAATTTAAATTTGTAGGCCTATATGCATTCAAGTCAGATCATCCTTCTTTAATCATGTTCTTGAAATCAGGAGAGGTTACTGAGATATACAAAAAATCAAAATTTTGTTATACACCTCTCTCACAGAACAAATCAAGGAACAAATCATGTTGTATTCTTGGCCCAACTTTCATTCATTTGTCGGGGTAGAGGGAATAGTATGGGGAAATGTACATGTACCTTTGTCATTATGGTATTTTGTTTACTTAGTGTTGTGCTTGTAAATCAATATCTAGTGGTTTGAAATTGAGTGTTTTCATGTGTGTTTTGTAAGGCTTCAAAGGTCTATAGACCTTTGGCTATTACACAAACCAAGATAATTAGGAGACTAAATCATTTATATCTTTAGAAGTTCTTTTGTAGTTGAGGTGTATGATGGTGCAGTTATTATTTAATGTTCATATTCAGTTTTATTTTTCAAAAAAGATCACAGTAAATGTTATCTAAGCAATGATAAAAGTGTCCATTGCAGTATATATAGCATCTCAGCATACATATTTTGAAGAAATGAAATAGTTGCTAACCAAGTGCCCAAAGAAAGTGAGTATAGCCTGAAAAGGTCAGAATTTCTATTTCACTTAGATGTGATGGGGTCTGACTCATGGAAACATTATCTCACTTGTTAACACTTATTCAAACAGTGGGGCCTGCATGCTATTCTGCAGTAGCTGAGTTACTACCCAGTGCAGTTTCTCCTTTATTTTCCACCTAGGTGCGGGGCAGATGGGTGCCTTTTTCCCATTAAAAGGAAGCCCCTGACCACCACCTGAAACTCAGAAGAGAGTTGTAGAAAAAAGCGAGACAAGGATGAATACATATTTTATTAAAAAATTGAGCACGTAGTGTCAAAATTAGAATGGTCAAGGAAAAACATGAAATTAAACTAGAGACAAAGGGTAACAAGAAAACATTTTACAAACATATGAGAAGAAAGAGAAAGACCAAGGCAGAGGTGAAAGTAAGGTGGTACAGGCTGATACGGCGTATCAATAAGAAAGTGGCAAAACATTCAGTACAAATGGTTAAATAGGCTGGGTTTAATGATAATAATTACAGCCAACGTTAGAGTGCTGCCACGGCAGTGCTTTAATGTGGCTATGTAGTCACGGCTCCAGCTCTCTCCCAGTGCTGTAATAAAACCACTTCCACGAAGTGGGTGGTGTTTTTCAAACCCCTGACCAAGAAAAGTTTCAGTGCTGTAAGTGGCAGTGTAGACAGTGCTACAGCACCGGTAGCTATTCCTCTCATGGAGGGGGTTTTATTACAGCATCAGGAGAGCTCTCTCCCAGTGCTGGAGCCATGACTAAACAGCCATGTTAAAGCGCTGGTCTGGGAGTGCTTTAACACTGGCTGTGTAGACATACCCTTAAAGCTACTACCAATACTCTAGAATAAAACTAGTAGACATCTACTGTGTCAAAGTCTCAAGTGGGGTTACATGTCTCAAGTGGGGATCTGTTCTGGGTCCGGTGATATTTAACATCTTTGTTAATGACCTTAATGTAAGAACAGAGAGCATACTGATCAAATTTGCAAATGACTCAAAGCTGGGCAGGGTGGGTTTGCAAACAACTTGAGGATAGAACTAATATTCAAAGGGATCTTGATAAGTTGGAGAACTGGGCTATAGAAAACAAAATGAAATTTAACAAAGACAAATGTACTCCTTCCTGTTTGTGATTAATTAAGTAAACTCTGATTGCTTAGTTGAGTGCTTTTAGTCCCCACCTCAGTGAGTCACACAAAACCTAACTCACAACTCAGATAAATCTCTTTTTTCTGAAGATTCACTCTGCTTCTTACTTACTCTGCTGCTGCCTGGCTGAAAATGCTCCTTACTCTCTTGCTGTAAATTACATTTTGCCAGAAGTATTGTGGGAGTGGAGGAAGGGAAGATTTAAGCTATAAAATAAGCAATATGATAGCAGAAGATAAGGTCACCATGAGAAAGCACTTATAAATAGAGAAGGTCAGAAAGATAGGAAGAAAATTCAGAAAACGCATACGACAATTCATAATCTGAAAATGTTTGACCAGCTGTAAAAATGGAAGAAAAATACAATTTTTTGAAAACCACAAAATTGCAACCAGTTTCAGTTACAAGGTACAACTAGACATGGTAAAAATAACAGGTATTTAGCAGTCAGTGGAGTCACATGTAGATGTTGACACTTACGTAGACCAAAATCTGCCTACTCCAATGGAGAGCGCTAGAAGGGACAATTTGCAGCAAATCCATTTGTTACTAGCACTACCATGTACAGTTTAACAAGAGACTATAAGATCACATCTCTTAAGCACTCCCTCTAGACCCATCAATGCAAAATTCACCTTTAATGTACTGACACCGACTTCAGAAGAGGCCTGAACCTAACTTTGTGTTTATAAACTAAGGCCTAGTTTATGCTCTCAGAGCTAGCTATCCCAGAAGACCCTCCTACTGTAGATGTAGCTTCCATCAGGGAAAAAATAGTATTTTTGATGGTCTAATTTATACTGAAATAAAAACTATCCAGTATAACTGCATGTATAACAGGACTTTTTCCAGTACATTCAAAAAATTACACCCTCCTCCTCAACCTTACTATGTTGTCAAAAGTTTCTAGTGGCTTCAGAAACAATTACAAATGCTTGCTCTCACAATGATTGTTCCAGCATTGCTGTGCTGTAAAATTTAGTGCTTTACAAAAAGATCAAAATCAAATTCCAGGAAAGAATGAGTGACAGAGTTCAGAGGCCCTGTCAAAATGGTGGGAGTTGCAGGCTAATTAGCAGCAGGGAGATAATTCTCTCCTCAGCTCTCCCACACCTGTACAAGATAGAGTCCTGGACACGACTCATGACCTAATTCAGCACTCAGGGAGAAACCAGAGATCCCAACAGCAGTTGCTTGTGGGCTGGATTTAATTGCGCTTTTTCTGCTTGATACTCTATGTATGTGAAAGCCTTTTGATCTAACCTGCCCACACAAACACATTAAAACAAGGGACTGAGTGGCATGAAGGGGTCAAAAAGCAACCAGATTTGGTCAGTGTGGGGGAGGTGTCATGTCGAGCAAAGCTGTCAGACTTGGCTTCTGCACCATTGACCTCACTCTGACCCAGTACAGGGGCAGAAGGAAGAAATGGGCAGAACGTACTGTGCTCTAGTTGTGCTCTGCTGACAGTCAGTATTCAAGTAACCTATGATGAGGCTCAGGAAACCTCAAATTCGGCCACCACTCTCTTTTACAGTAAGCTAAGTATTTGGGGAAAAAAACTGCCTAGTCAAAAAGACTTATTTTGTTGCTTAGCCAATGGTCTGTTCTACCAGCTTACCTTTGCCTACTGGTTTATGAAGGACATTATGAGAAGAGAGCAAATTATGGACGTAGGATTATCATCCATGTACCTTAGATTTATGATTTCAGGATACTGCAAACTGACTGGAGTGGGATTATTCTACAAAAACACAGACTGTCAAAAAACAAAGTTGAAAAATGCAAGTCAATCCAAATTACTGATACACTAAGGAATGGAGAAATGCAAAAGAAGCACGTCTCGTTGAGGAAAGCATGGAATTAACAAGTGAACAAATTTAAAATTCAAAAAGATCTATTGTTATTTCCTACTCTGAAAAAGCCAATAAAACCACTACAGACAAATATAGGAACTAAAAACTGTGTTCAAATGATATTACACAATGAAAAAATTAACAATCAGAATCAATTCAGAATGAAGTTGGAAGACTGAAATTTGCAGGGCTTACAACATAGTTTATAAATACTAAAATTCCAGCTATGGAAAATAGCATGTAAGCTTTTAAATGAGAAATGCTAGAAAGGGAAGAAAACAAAATTGTCAGGAAACATGAGGATCTGATGATTAATGCTTTGAGAAACTGGTAATACTTACATGGTAAGAAAGCACTGAGTGTCTAGAGAGAGTTTAATTACCAAAGCCATAAAAAAAATTAGGACAACAAGAAAAAAACCCTACAAAAACAGAAGAGAAAATAGAGCTGTTGTTTCGTAACTGTGCAGCTTTTCTCTCCATTTTTACACATGCATTTTCTACTTTTGGATCTTGGGCCTCCAGCTTGAAAGTTTGGCCCTTAAATTTATTCCACAATTTGTGCATCATTTTAGATATCACAGTTACACTATAGGAGGAAAAACCTGGGGGTAAATGGTACAAAAGTATAAAGTAAACACTACCAGTTGCACAGGTATATACACATAGATGGATACCTAGCATGCTTCAGAGATGTTACATGTGATTTAAGAGAAGTAAATGTTTAGTTAAAGAGGTGGAGGGAGCCAGTAAAGCAACTGTATTGTGCAGATGGCTCTCTAGCAGCATGTGTTTGCTTATGTGGCAGACAGGTGTCTGATTACATATTTGTTAGCTAGGAAACTATCCAGCAGCCAGGTGTTTGTGGAGGGAGGTAAACAAGCACTATTGTTGCAATGAGAGAAGGAGAAAAAATTCATTGTCATTACCTTATCTCAGGGATTGAGCAAGAACCATTGTTCTCATTTCTTTTCCCCTCCCCATCTCCCAACTGTGAGTCATTTCCCAAGGTTACGACCATCACAGCTAGAGGAGAATTTTCTTTGCCTGGAAATACATGGCATTTCACTGGCACAACCACAGCAGTGCATTAGTCTATCAAATCTGACACATATTCTTACTTCATGATGTCCACAACTGCTGCTTCTTGTTCTGTGGGGAGGACAAAGAGTGAGTGGGAATTTGGTGACACTCAGTAGCATCACTGCTTTTCTCTGACTGACAACAGCACTGAGACCTTGATGTTCCTCTGTAAGTTGTTGCACACTTCCCCAGAGAAAATGTGCATAATAGCAACACAGTATTATGGCTCCCTAAATGAAATTAGACTGATGTTCTAGAATGCAGAAAGGCTGTGAGAATAGGGCCCTTTGTGTTTATATTTGGTGATACGCCTTCATTCCCTTCTTGACATTTTATGTTTCTATCATAACTGAATTATATAAGTATAATTCAATGACACTAAGTAAAGAAACTTCATGAAGATTTAGGAAACAGAAAAAATGTATATGAAAAATTGTGAAGTTAATGTTATATTAGTGGGTTGTGGACATTGCACTGAAATTAAATCCATGTCCAGTGGATCTATAGATAATCTGGGTGGCCAGTTATACTATACACAATTACAATATTGGGCAGTAAGAAGCCAACATTTTGAAGTCAGCATTTGGTGCTCTGAAAGAGGCAGAGGGAGAAAAGAATCTGGGAAAGATCTTAAGTGGCAATGCAAACACTACAAATGATCAATAATTTATGCTGTTATGACTCTCCATTTTGCATATTCTACATAAGATTGTTATTATATCATTGTTTCTCCTTCACTCAGTGGAAAGCAGAAGAATTACATCGTTCTCAAATGAAACTTATGAAACCTTTAGGCATATGTATGTCATGAGAGGTGATGCTAAGGAGAGATTGGTCAGAATGGCCACTTGCTTGATACGCACAGCTCACCCCAAGAGCATATAAGTTTCCCCATAACAAACAGACACACACATGTCCACTGAAACTACTCGTGTTAGGATAGCAAGCTAAGTGAGGTTTTTGCAAAATTGGGACATCATTGCAACAAATTTAAAATGAGGCACATGGGTGGAGGATACATCCCCTATGTTGCAGGCAACATTCTATGTGAAGAATCATCATCATCTGGGCACTGCTGACCAATGTCAATGTCAATGTCTGACCAATGTCAGAATAAAATAGAGCACTGAAATGTACTGTGATTTTGTCCTTTGCTGATTAAACCCTCTTGTCCTACTACATCTGTCCCCAAATATGGAATAAATTTTAGAGTATTGTGTCCAAGAACAAAAAAGCACACGAATTGTAGATTTCAGTTGCTCAGTCTGTGTCCCCTCTGTACCCTCTGTATATCACAATCTTTTTCCATTAAAAAAACCCATACCCAGTATGTTCAGAAAGAGATTATGATGCAGTGATCTCCTGCTGAAGGTTACCTTGTAGCTGAGCTGAGCTTGGAGAGGTATCTTTCTCAGAATTTGATTGTGTGGCAAACATTTCCCCTGCAGCTCATGATAAGGTATTGATAACGTGTTGTATAGTCCAGAAGTGATTCAGGGCTCAGTGAGGTCTGCAGGATTAGGGCCCTTGGTGGGGAAAAAAGAATAGTGTGTTAGTTCATGGCATTCAGGCTTGTAATAGAAAATTATTCACGTTGAGTGTACTAACTCATGCTTATTGCAGTGTCTTTGAAAAATGAAGACAAGCTCAGAGACAACTATGAAGCAAAGTTAATAAAGTTTTGTAGGAAAGGAGTAGCAGTTGCTTTAAAATATCTGGAAAGGACAACTTCAAAAGCTGTACATTTAATACATTTTAGAAGCTCTGAAAAGTGACAGTAAAAAGACTCAAATATCCTTTTGTGCTTTGCCAGCAACCAAATCTGCATTTAATAAAATCTTACTTTTGAGAAATTAGTTCAACTCCTACTTAGGAATAAGAATGTATGAACAGTATTGGTCATTGATACACTATTTATTAAAAGCTTATTCAATGCTACTGTCATCTCTCTGTTCCTCATGTTTGGGTTGTCAGCATTATATTAACCTTTTGCATATGATACATTCCTGCATACCTAAACTGATCATTGTGAACGCTGTGCATGAATAAACTTTCCCGTCAGTAAATTATATTGAAGTATAGAATAAAAGTGGGTGAACCAGTTTATTAAAAGTATTGTAATACTATGATTGCTTAATCTTTATATTGCAGTAACGCCTAACGGCCACCTGGGTCAGGGCCCCATTGTGCTAGATGCAGAACAAATGTAGAATAAATGACACTTGATCACTTTCACAAAGATCTTATACTCTAAAAGACAAGACATACACACAGATGAGACAAGCGAGCAGGCCAAGATGGGTGCCTAGGGAGAGAGGTCACAAAAATACAGTATATGCATAATTCCTAGCTAATCAGGAGCATTGATCTCCACCTGCCTAACTATTATCAGGTTGCAGTTTCTGTAGGCATTATGGAAAAGGGAAGTTTTGAGGAGTGACTTGAGAGAGGATAAGGTGATGGGAACTCATCTCCTGCAAATCCTTTTCCTTATTCAAAGAACTGTCCCAGGAAGAATGTGGTTAAGATCTGGATTTCCTATTATCACCAAATAGCAAAAAGGGCCAGGTTCTCAGCTGTATCAGAACAATACTCAACAAGGGGATATGCCAGGGGGATATGCAAAAGTGGCTGGAAACAGTCTTTACAGCTCCCAGATCCTGGGGCCATTCCAGGTTTGTTCCAGCCCCTTGTGGATAGCAAAGCTGCCTCAGGGATGCCATACGTCAAGGTAGCAGTAAAAACCTATCCTACCCAGATGCACCTCTGCACTACATGTCAGGAGGGAAATGGTGTTGGAGCTGCTACAATGGCTTTATAACAGGAAGATTCCTTAGGGGACCACTTAAGAGGACATGTCTGTTTTGTGCTCTCTGAACTTTCTGTGAACATTTTTGGTTTGGATTGTGGGGTCTCTGGACACTTGAAGATATAAGGTGCAGAAGGAAGGTGGTGGTACTGGAATATATTATTTAATATTTATGCCTGGGATATACGAACTGTAGCATAACTATACAAAAAGTTTTAAATATAAAAATCTGAGTAGAGGAAACGTATTAAAATAGGAAAATGTCCGAAGCAGGACAATTAAAAATATTTTAGAAGGAATATACAATGAAATGAAATATTTGAAAGATATTGAAGGTATCACTGATTTAGGGCCAGAAGCATTTGCATTCATTGCACCATAAAAATAAAATCCATCACACACCTGTATCTTTGCTGATGCAAATGGGATTGGCAAGTTCAGTTGCAAGAATAAAGGCTCCCACTACAGTTGAGCCTAAACCATGAAGATTCCCGGGGTCTGACATTCACCAGATTTCAAAGTAATCTGTTCTGGTCCCAAACTTATTTCCTATTCCTAAGCACTTTAATAGACATGATTCAAAGTCCTTTGTAATCAATGACAGTCTTTCAACTGACTTTGGTGGGCTTTGGAACAGACCCTTAGAAGGAAAGAAGAAAGTTTGGATTAGCAGAATAAACTACTGAAATGGGCTGCTTGGAGAAGCTTGGTTAAAAAATATAGGCCATAAGTGGCTCTGTAAGGTTTCTGGAAGCCTGGGCCAAACATATAGGCGTCTGCATTTGGCTTGTGCTTCACTTTTTATGAAAGTGGAAGATTTTGTAATCCTCTAACCACATTTTGATTTTAAGGGCCAATGTATAAAGAAATAAATTATGACTGCAATAAAAATGCACACCAATAATTATATACAGTGGAATGAGGTTTGGTTAGACCCTTACATCAAATAGAACCATTAAAAGAGACTAGTATAGCAGCTTCTATTATTGTAACAATCTGAAACACTGTTTATGATGTATTAATATGATCTTCTGACCTATTGTTTCTGAGGACTAAAACTACAGGGCCTGAAAGGACTGATTTTTTGGAAAGGAAATAAAACGCACATACAAAATAGTCATCATCGTTTATTTTTACCTGTCTGTAGGTCTGTGGATGTTTGGCTTAGCTACATATTGAAAACTGATTAGAACTACCAGAAACTCTTGAGTCTACAAAATTGGATTGGGAATTTCATGAGAACAGGCTACCTGGAGAAAATCCTCACTCTTCTATGTCTGGTCTCAGTCAAAAAAATACACTATAAGAACAGTGTAATACGGTTGTGGCACTTTTGAGTTTGGACCAGACCAGGAACTGAAAATTCACATACCCAAACATTTCAGAACCTTAAAAGATATTTGGTTCCTGTTCAGTTGTTAAAAAAATAAGAGTGAAGTTGCAGGGGTTTGAAAGGAGAACTTCATTCCAGTCAGTTCACCAATGAATAAAAATGACTTTAATACTATTTTTATAATGTATTTATTGCTGTTGAGATCACAAGCTATTGCCTTTGCTTCTAGATCTTTTACCCATTCAGAATGTACTGTTTTCAAACTGAGAAAAGCCACCAAAACCTAACAGAGCAGCCGTGTGTATATGTAGTTAGACCATGTTTATATATAGTTAGTAAACATGATCATCTGGAACCCAGCTCTGTCTGTCTGTGCAGTTTCCTTGTATTCTTAATGTGGTGTATAGTGAAAAGACACAGTATAAGCCTATCAATAGGTATTTGTTGTCAGCTGGTAGGATGGAGGTATCGGTAAGCATCTCTGTTTTGTGGCCAAACAATTTGGCTATTTGTATTTACTGTTTAGTATGTTTGGGCATAAAAATATATGCTATCAATTTTTTCCATGGTTTATTCTTAGCAACACTACATTTCTGTATCATATGAAAAAGTGCCATTTTATAGCTCATTCATTTCAATGAAACTTCATGTACCCAACTGGAAGTGTTTGTTATAGTTTCCTTTAAATCTAAGCCTGTTCATGGAGCTTGAAATGTAAGCTCTGTTCATTCCATTATGTGCTTTTGCTAGCGTGCCATCTATCTCCTGCAACAATAAATCATACTCGCACCCTTCAAAGCAGTGAAACATCACCTACACTATTCATTCTCTGGTTAAGGCCAAATCCTGCTGCAGGGAATAAGGATACTGGCAAACTTTCTTCTACTGTATGAATCTAGTCCATCAGAACAAGATTCCATGGGGAAACACCACTGCATACACAATGGGATGTGCTTTGTTTGCACTTCAGACAAGAGTAGCATCTACCCCTTGGGACCCTTCCCTTTGCAGGGTCCTAGAGTCCAGCTCCAGTCTGAACATGAACGTCTACAGCTGTGGGTGTCTAACTGCAGAGTATTTGTACCCTACAAGCCTCCTACTTTCACACACACACACACACCCCTGCTCACCAGAGGGCAGAGTCTACCCCTTTTGTATTAAGGCCATTGTCTTTTTAATTTTTTTGTGGCTAAGTTATGTCCAAGTTACAAAAATGATAAAACACTTTGATGTTTTCTCTTTGGTTTGGACAAGAGACCATTTTATTGCTTTAAATACGTGAGTTCTTAAAAGCCCAGAGATTACTATTAGCACAAAAATGGTTTTAAACAATGAGCTCTCAGTCTTTGGCCCTTCTTAACACAAGTGATCCAACTCCAGGGCAACACTGCTGAGAGAGTTGTCAAAAAATAGCAGGGAGGGCCATCCCAATCAGTGCATAACTTGTGGCTGTTCTCTAAACAGCAGTAGACAGTGTAAAACTACAGTGACAGTATCCTCTGCTTACTTTTCTTGGCAGTAGCCAACAGCTCTGAGTATTGTAAACATGGTTGAAAATATCCACCAATGCAGAGCAAGATATAAATGGCCTTGGAGTGAAACATATGAGCAGACATTATTTATCAACAGGTATGGGGGAAGGGTAGTATTGACATCAAATTCAGGCAGGATGTATATACAAGCTTGGGTATTTACTGAGGTGGGGCTATTGGCAGAGAACCCAGGAGGAGGAAGCTGATTTGTGTTTTGGTATTTAGTAACTAACCACAGATTCCTACTTAAAAACAAGCTTGAAAACCCATTTGGTTAATAGGTTCTACTCCTGACAATTCTGTATATTTGGGGTATGTGTTTAGCTACAATTGTCATTAAAGATTTATTCTATAAACCTTTACTAGCCCTTTATATCCTGTAAACTCAATGTATTTTATTCTTTAGCATAAATCAGTGATAGAGCACAATTATATTCACCTTATTTGAAGATCTTACAAGGTACTATGAACAAGTTCTACAGCAGACAGGGTGAGTTTCATTGCTCATTTAACATTTTGCTTTCTGAATCCAGCCTTACCTTACAATAACTCACTCAGAAAAAGATCCTAGGGGCTGGTAATTCCACAAAGAGAGATGCATGTTTAATATATATTCTGCAAATGTGCTGCACAAGAAGATTAAAAATGGGAATGCTAGAGAATCTAATGTAGTCAACAACAACAGACACATTCCTGGTATTTCATAACTGCGTGTATGTGTATAAAAGAGTCCCTGTTATGAACTAACAAAGGTTCAGAAAGAACTTCTGATCCACTTGCCTCTCAAATCAATTAAAAACAATGTGAAAATAGTACACTTTGGAAGTTCATTGTAAAGAGGAGGTGGTAATAGTAATTTATTTGTCAGTGAACTTGGAGGAACTCTCCATCCTTTAAAAATGTCCCTATATTTTTTCTTTATTTTATGACTTTATTTATTTTACTCATAGACTTTCCAGTAACCTCCCATCATTAGAATATTTGTGTACTTCACATGCATTAGTGAATTTAGACTCTCAGCACCCATATGATTTCCATTTTAGAGATGGGGAACTGAAGCACTGAGAGATCACGGCCAGAATTTTCAGAAGAGCTCAATGCCCATAAGAGGGACCAAATTTTCAAAGTCTTCTACACCTAGCATTTCCCATTGAGAACAGGACCTGCTGGCTGAAAATCTAGCCTCTTCATTTCTGGCTTGTCTATACAGAACCAGAAAAGTTCATTAGAGGCGTGGTTTGTAGAGCACTCTAACTTGCTATGCTCCAACTGCCCCATGTACACTTTGCAGTACCACAAACTAGGTACCTTTCAGTTTGCCCCAGCAGGGTCTACAGGGGCAGTTAGAGCACTCTACATATCACACCCCTCTAATGCACTTTGCCAGTGCAATCTAGACAAGCTCTGAAATGTCCAAATGGGAAGGGCGATCTGCAAAAATCAGGCCCCCATTGTGGATACAGAACACTTTTGAAAACCTTGTCTTATGTGATTTACCCAAGGTCACATAGGAAGTTTGCGGCAGAGCCAGAAATAGAACCCTCATCACCTTCTGCTGCCGATTTCAGTGCCTTAACTGCAGGAGCATCTTGTTCTCTGTATGATCAATAATTTCCCAGACAGAGAACTAATTGGTCTCCTCCTTGATATTTTACTGTGGTTTACATAAAAAGTTACTAAATATTGCACCAATAATTTACTATGAGAAAAAGATAGCGGGAATAAACATTATTTTGTAATGTTGTAACATGGTGCTTTATGGACTACAGAACAACAAAAATAATGAGATTGATAAGGACTGTTGGGTGACTTTACATTTATCATCTGTAATATTATGTACCATTTCTCTTTTATGATGACATTATACTACTACTATTTGGACACAGCCAGCGTACTTGGCACTGTACAGAATAAAGGGGAAAGAAGTGCTTTGTCCTGAATAATCTTTCAAATGAGAATCCCTCATTTTCAGTCCCTGTGGTTTCAGTTTGACCAGATTCTGCTTCATCTTTGAACCACTATTTGGCACACTGATGAAACAATGCAACTTTTACAAAAACAGATGGCCATGACCAGAACGGATGCAGCATGCTCATAGTGTTGTCAATATGGGATTGCAACCCAGCCCTGTTGACACAAAAAGACTATTTTATTATTTTGTTTTGAAGACAGTGATACTAGAGTAGGATTTGGAGGCGCACATTTGCTGAAAATTAACTTGTGCTCTTAGATGCTTTGAAGATGGGTAATGTAAGAGGGACTGTACCATTCTCCTTTCATTACCAACCACAGCTTCTTTATGCTGGTCAAGCTGACAATAAAAGTCTCCCCCTGGCTTATTGCATATCTGCCAACACTATTTCTAGCCAAAAGAGTGTGGGAGGGACTCATTTCAATAGTCACTGAGCCAGGTGTGTGTGGCAAACACTCATCCTGAAATTACAGTGCAGTGGCAAATCAGCAGGAGTGCGACTGGAAGGCAATCAGTGACTTATAGATAATATGGATTCTCAGAAGGAACCCTGCTCCCTTTCCCCCGAAAGGAACCAGACCCAAAGGAAACAGCTGGTTCTTCTCTGCTCTGCAAATTTGCTATATTAGCTAAAAAATTCAGTGAATAAATCCAAATCCCAGCACAAGGTCTAAGTAACTGGACTGCACATTGGGGCTTTCTACGGTGGAAAAGTGCAAAAGGAAGAACTCCTCCCCTTCAGGGCTGAGCTTAGTAACTGTCATTGGGGTGGGGAGGGCACACCGGGAAGGCAGAGTGTTGGATCTATGTACTTTCATAGCCATCAGCCCCATCCCCACCCCTATTCTGCTTAAACCTAGCTCACAAAACTGTATCCTTCATACCGAGACAAAGGTAGCCAGCCTATAGCCCAGCTATAAGGTGTACTAGGAGTACAGACCCCTTCTTGGATCCTGGAATTGCCCTATTTGTCATACTTGTTCTGTGACCACCAGAGCCCTTCACAGGCCTGAATGAATTTACTTTATGAATGCATGAGCTGTGCTGCACCATTTCAGCAAGTCTTGGGTGTCTCTATGCAGAGGCAAGCAACTAGGTCATGTATTTTGCCTGCAGGGCCTGCCTCACAACTGGTGGGTGTTATTGTCATCTTCAATATTATCATTCCCCAGAGCACCATATCTAAAAGCAGCCTATTAAGGAGTGTAGTGAAAAGAAGTGTGTACCCACCCAGCACACACCTGGGGTCAGATTGTGGCTGGCCCCTGAGCAAGCATGCAAGGGGACCTAAGAATCCTCTCTCTAGCACTCTGGGGAGAGTCATAGTTGCAGTCTCTGCAGCATAGATATTTTCTCCCTTTATTTCCACATGGGGCACAGACCACCTCAGGAGGAGCATAACGGAGAAGGGAGATGCTCATCCCTCACAGCAGCCAGCACAGGCAACTAGCCACTGTCAGCAGCACTACTGCACTCTCTGAAGGCACGTGGTATTGGAGTGTACTCTTCCATGTCTAGGATCTCAGAAGCAGAGCTGCATAAATAACCATTGTTTCAGTTCAGTAGCCAGACTGAAAGATGAATAAAGAATTCAAGTGAAGTTGTCCTGAAATGTTTTGGGTTTCTGGGGGGGCATGTGGTGGGGGAGGGGTGTGTGCAAGGCAGCAACTCACCCCACAGCAGCTCCTGCTAGTACATCCAGGGAATTAGCTCATTCCAGTTTCTGGAGCACCCTCTGCAGGCCAATGTCCCGCTTCCTACTGGCCCCGTGTCCCTCCCAGACCCAGTGCCCTCTTTCTTAGGGCACTGTACCCCTGCAGTACACCCACAGTCTCAGGGTCTCCCCTCCCTGAGGAAGCCACACACACACACTATCCCCACCTTGCCTCAGTCTGGGCAACTGCCAGTCACCACTTGCCCCCATTCTCTGGGGCAGACTAAAACATCATTGCCATTCATCACCAGCAAGGGGGGTTGGCCTGCTGCCTCTACAACTACCCATGGGCTGCCCCCTGCAACTCCAGTACTCCTTGTCAGACCTTTCCTAGGCCCTACAGCCCAGGGGTGCTGCTCTGCTCTGCTCTGCTCTGCTCTGCTCTGCTCTGCTCTGCTCT